>CM032912.1:3909966-4582100 GCA_019202805.1 Arabidopsis suecica | reverse complement strand
GAGACGGTACGCGGCAAAAGGTCCTCACCATAATGGGTGGATCGCCATACTGTCCCGACACCGTAGCCGCGATCAAAGCATATCAACGCCGAGCCGAGGCGCCTAGCAACTGGACCAGACCCTTTGACCGACCTAACGATGTGGTCACATTCGAGGAAAGTGAGACGAACGGGCTCGACATGCCTCACAACGATCCCCTCGTCATCACGTTAGCAATAGGAGATCATGACGTTTGTCGAGTATTGATCGACACCAGCAGTACCATCGACGTGATTTTCCGTGAAACGCTCCGACAGATGAACATCGATATGTCACAGGTAACTCCGACCCCGAGGCCTGTCCTCAGATTTTGAGGGGAAACTTTGATGACGCTTGGAACCATCCAATTACCAGTCCGAGCCGGCGGGGTGACAAAGATAGTCAACTTCTCAGTCACCGATCAACCTACCATCTACAACGTCATATTGGGAACTCCGTGGCTAAATCTAATGCGAGCTGTCGCATCAACATATCATCTCTGTGTCAAATTCCCAACCCCCAATGGCGTGAAAACGATCTGGGGCAGTCAGAAAAATTCTCGGATGTGTTTCATGGCAGCACACAAACTCCGAAACCCTGTCACTGAAGCGAAGGCTGAAACCGACCACAAGAAATTGAAACTCGGCCGGAGTGAAGAGAAGGCTATATCTAAACAGTTATAGCAATTACAGATCGAGGAGGCGCGCGAGGAGAAGACGCCTACCTCAGATCATGTAATCTCCATTAGCCTCGACGACGAACGGCCTGAACGATGCGTAGAAATCGGCAGCGACAACCGAGGAGATCAAGACCGAGCTCATCTCATTCCTCAAGGAGAACATCAACACCTTCGCCTGGTCGGCTGAAGATCTACCTGGAGTAAGCAATGACGTAATCTGCCACGAGCTGAATGTTGACCCATCTTTCAAGCCCATCAAGCAGAAGAGAAGAAAATTGGGTCGGGATCGCGCAGATGCCGTAAATGCAGAAGTAGAAAAGCTCCTGAAGATCGGTTCAATCTCCGAAGCAAGATATCCAGACTGGTTAGCGAATCCCGTCGTGGTTAAAAAGAAGAACGGCAAGTGGAGAGTTTGCGTCGACTTCACCGATCTGAACAAAGCTTTATAAAGACAGTTTTCCGCTCCCACATATCGATCGTTTAGTAGAAGCAACTACGGGAAATAAGTTGCTATCATTCATGGATGCTTTTGCGGGATACAGCATCCAACGGGAATTTCCTGAACAAGGAAGTTGAAGAAGGATGGGAGCTGGTAGAGAATTTAGCTCAGTCTGATGGAAACTACAATGAAGATTATGACAAAACCATCAGAGGAAGTTCAGACTTAGAGGAGAAGCACCGCAAGGACATGAAGGCCATGAATGACAAGCTGGACAAGCTACTCCTTTTGCAACAGAAGCAAGTCCATTTTCTCTGTGAAGATGAGACGTTCCAAGTCCAGGATGGAGAGACTCTTCAGTCACAAGAAGTAAGCTATGTGCAAAACCAAGGAGGCTACAACAAGGGCTACAACAACTATAAGCAGAACAATCCCAATCTGTCTTACAGGAGTACCAATGTTGCAAACCCGCATGATCAAATCTACCCTCCACAACAGCAGACCCAACCCAAACCATTCGTCCCATACAACCAAGGACAAGGGTTTATTCCTAAGCAACAGTTTCAGGGAGGTTATCAACCACAGCATCCACCACCTGGGTTTGTACCACAGCAACAACAAACCTCTAACGCTCCTGACTCAGAACTGAGGCAAATGCTCCAACAGCTTCTTCAAGGACAAGCATCAGGTTCCATGGAGATCGCTAAGAAGCTTGCCGAAATGAACAACAAGATAGACTGCAGTTATAACGATCTCAACATCAAGGTAGAAGCACTAACCTCAAAGGTCAGATACATGGAAGGCATAACTGGGTCAACCTCTGCTCTAAAGATTACAGGACTTTCGGGAAAATCAATCCAGAATCCACAGGAGTATGCTCATGCTATCACGCTCAGAAGTGGTAAAGCATTACCCCCGAGAGAAGGTCCAAAACAAAACACTGAGGACAGTGTGGAACAAGATGGGGAGGATTTCTGTCAGAATGAAGATTCAACTGAAAAGGTAACAAAGGAGCCCATACTCGATCCACCTACTCGATCACCAGCGCCCATACTCGATCCATCTACTCGATCACCAGTTCCTGCAGCATCTGAATCTATTGACAAACCAGCTGCTACCAAAACCAAGGAAAACGTCTTCGTTCCCCCACCTTACAAGCCTCCACTCCCATTTCCTGGTCGGTTTAAGAAGGTTCTGATACAGAAGTACAAGACTCTCCTGGAAAAACAACTCAAAGATCTTGAAGTCACTATGCCTCTTGTCGACTATCTCGCGCTAATACTAGACTCCCATAAATACGTGAAGGATATGATTACTGAGAGAATCAGAGAAGTCCAAGGAATGGTGGTGTTAAGTCACGAGTGTAGTGCAATCATCCAGAAGAAGATCATACCCAAGAAATTGGGAGATCCTGGTTCTTTTACCCTGCCTTGCACTCTAGGTCCTTTAGCCTTCAGCAAATGCCTTTGTGATCTAGGTGCATCTGTGAGTCTCATGCCTCTCTCTGTGGCAAAGAGACTTGGTTTCAGCAAGTACAAATCCTGCAACATATCCTTGATTCTGGCTGACAGGTCCATCAGAATACCTCATGGTCTGCTAGAAGACTTACCAGTCATGATAGGCAGAGTCGAAGTGCCGACAGACTTCGTGGTTTTGGAGATGGATGAGGAGCCCAAGGACCCCCTAATATTTGGAAGGCCGTTTTTAGCTACAGCTGGAGCTATAATTGACGTCAAGAAGGGGAAGATCGATCTTAACCTTGGAAAAGATCTCAAGATGACCTTTAATATCACCAACACCATGAAGAAGCCTACAATTGAAGGAAAGGTTTTCTGGATTGAAGAGATGGATATGTTAGCTGACGAATTACTAGAAGAACTAGCAGAAGAAGACCATCTACAGAGTGCTCTGACAAGGGATAACAAGGAAGGAGACTTACACATAGAAACTTTGGGGTACCAGAAGCTGTTAGACATGTATAAAGAAGCTGAGAATCCAGAGGAGTATGAAGATTTGGTTGGAAAGGTAAAGAAGGAGGATATACTCGATCACGTCACTCGTCAGACAGTCCATCCAGTCTACTCGACCGAGATACTCGATCATGTCCTTCCCTCTGATGGCTCTGTCATAGCATCTGATGACTGGTCTGAACTCAAGGCACCCAAAGTGGACCTGAAATTGCTGCCAAAAGAACTAAGGTACGCTTTCCTTGGACAGAATTCTACTTACCCTGTGATTGTCAGTGATGAGCTTAACATTGATCAAGTCAATCTGCTGTTAACTGAATTGAGAAAATATAGGAGAGCTATAGGATATTCACTAGATGATATCAAGGGGATCTCACCCAATCTATGTACCCATAGAATTCATTTAGAAAACGAATCCTACTCTAGCATTGAACCTCAGAGGAGATTAAATCCAAACCTGAAAGAAGTGGTAAAAAAGGAGATACTTAAACTATTATACGCGGGTATAATCTACCCTATATCTGATAGCACTTGGGTATCTCCAGTCCATTGTGTTCCCAAAAAGGGAGGAATGACAGTCATTAAAAATTCTAAAGACGAACTGATACCCACTAGGACCATAACAGGACATAGGATGTGTATCGACTATAGGAAGCTTAATGCAGCCTCTAGGAAAGACCACTTCCCATTACCTTTTATTGACCAAATGCTAGAGAGATTAGCCAACCATCCTTACTATTGTTTTCTAGATGGTTACAGCGGATTCTTTCAAATCCCTATCCACCCAAACGATCAAGAGAAAACCACCTTCACATGTCCTTACGGGACCTTTGCTTACAAGCGAATGCCTTTTGGGCTTTGCAACGCACCAGCTACTTTTCAGCGGTGTATGACTTCTATTTTCTCCGATTTGATAGAGGAGACGGTTGAGGTGTTCATGGATGATTTTTCCGTGTATGGCTCTTCCTTCTCCTCCTGTTTGTTAAATTTGTGCAGGGTACTCAAAAGATGCGAGGAGAAAAACCTGGTGCTGAACTGGGAGAAATACCACTTCATGGTCAGAGAAGGCATCGTTTTGGGACACAAGATTTCAGAGAGAGGGATAGAGGTTGATAAGGCTAAGGTTGATGTGATGATGCAGTTGTAGCCACCAAAGACTGTCAAAGACATCAGGAGTTTTCTTGGGCATGCAGGGTTTTACAGAAGATTCATCAAGGATTTCTCCAAGTTGGCCAGACCGCTCACCAGATTGTTGTGCAAGGAAACATAGTTCACATTTGATGAAGAATGTCTGACGGCGTTTAAATTGATCAAGGAAGCTTTGGTTACTGCTCCAATAGTCTAAGCTCCGAACTGGGACTACCCGTTTGAGATCATGTGTGATGCTTCAGATTATGCAGTAGGAGCAGTTTTAGGCCAGAAGATCGACAAGAAGCTGCATGTGATCTACTACGCAAGCAGAACGATGGATGATGCACAAGTGAGGTATGCCACTACTGAGAAGGAACTGTTGGCTGTGGTATTTGCATTCGAGAAATTTAGGAGCTACCTGGTAGGCTCTAAGGTAACAGTATACACTGATCATGCCGCCCTGAGGCATATCTATGCGAAGAAGGATACCAAGCCTAGGCTGTTGAGATGGATCTTACTGCTTCAAGAGTTTGACATGGAGATAGTAGATAAGAAGGGTATTGAGAACGGTGTAGCGGATCATCTGTCTAGAATGAGAATTGAAGACGAGGTCCCTATTGATGACTCTATGCCAGAAGAAAAGCTAATGGCATTCAGACAGCTGAACGAAAGCTCTCAAACCCTAAAATCACTCGTTCAAGTATGTGCAATGGAAGATAAGCTTCCGTGGTATGCTGATTACGTCAACTACTTGGTGAGTGGTGAAGAACCTCCGAATCTGTCAAGTTATGAAAAGAAGAAGTTCTTCAAAGACATTAACCATTTCTACTGGGATGAGCCTTATCTCTACACTCGCTGCAAGGATAAGATCTACAGGCGATGCGTCTCAGAAGATGAAGCTGAAGGTATCCTGCTGCATTGTCATGGCTCTGCCTATGGTGGCCACTTTGCAACATTCAAGACAGTATCAAAAATCCTTCAAGCAGGTTTTTGGTGGCCAACAATGTTCAAAGATGCCCAACAGTTCATTTCAAGATGTGACTCATGCCAGAGAAAGGGAAATATCAGCAGGAGAAATGAAATGCCACAAAATCCTATATTAGAAGTAGAAATCTTTGACGTTTGGGGAATCGACTTTATGGGACCATTCCCTTCTTCCTATGGGAACAAATACATTTTGGTAGCAGTAGACTACGTGTCCAAGTGGGTTGAGGCAATTGCAAGTCCCACAAATGATTCAAGGGTGGTTCTAAAGATGTTTAAAACCATAATCTTCCCAAGATTTGGTATACCAAGGGTTGTCATCAGTGATGGAGGTACACACTTCATCAACAAAGTCTTTGAGAACTTACTGAAAAAGCACGGAGTGAAGCATAAGGTAGCCACTCCTTATCATCCACGGACAAGCGGGCAGGTAGAAATCTCCAACAGGGAGATAAAAGCAATTCTAGAGAAGACTGTTGGGATTGCAAGGAAAGATTGGTCTGCAAAGCTCGATGACGCGCTATGGGCTTACAGAACAGCTTTCAAGACCCCTATCGGTACAACTCCTTTCAACCTTCTCTATGGAAAATCCTGTCACCTACCTGTTGAGCTCGAGTAAGCTATGTGGGCAATTAAACTCTTGAACTTTGATATTAAGACCGCTGAGGAGAAGCGGTTGATCCAACTGAATGATCTCAATGAGATTCGCTTAGAAGCTTATGAAAGCTCAAGAATCTACAAGGAGAGAACTAAGTCTTTCCATGACAAGAAGATAATCTCAAGGGATTTTAAGGTTGGTGATCAGGTGTTGCTGTTCAACTCCCGCCTGAGACTCTTTCCAGGCAAGCTCAAGTCTAGATGGTCTGGTCCTTTCTGTGTCACTGCAGTCCGACCTTATGGTGCTATCACTCTAGCTGGAAAGGATGGAGATTTTACAGTCAATGGCCAGAGGCTTAAGAGATACATGGCAGATCAATACATTCCAGAAGGAACTTCTGTTCCTTTGGAGGAACCTCTTAATGCCTAATAAGTGTGAGGAGTCAGGCTAGAGACTTAAAACAAGCTCACTTGGGAGGAAGTCCCATGACTATCTCTGTAAATAATTTTTCCTTTCTTGTTATTTTTGATTTGTTTTGGTTGTGTTTGTGGTTCTCAGGAATGGAGAAACAATCTGGAGATAGAGTAAAATTTAAAAATTTAACTCTACCAAGGACCTTGTGATCGAGTATATAAGCCCAATGGAGCCCAAATTTTAAAAATTTTTGTTGCACCCGGAGACTCCGCCATCGAGTAGGAGGCTCGAGTATGTGTAGTTTTGCTCACAAACCTTCCAATTCATCACCACATACTCGATCACAAGGAGATCAAGCACCCAACATTCCATGGGAATACACCAGAGAGGAGATAGACGACTACATCTCCAGGACCTGCAACTGAGGTACCACACCCAACCATCATTGTAAATACCATTTTCTGTTTTTGTTTTTATAGTGTCTCTCTTGAAATCTCCTTCAAATTTTTACTACACAAGGGACTGTGTAGTTTAAGTTTAGGGGAGGATTCAAGACGTATTTAACATGTTTTCTTTGAGTCTTGTTTTCAAATTTTTGCATTTCATACTTGAGTCTGCATTCATCTAAGCATAGAAAAAACCAAAAAAATTTGAAAATTTTCTGAAAATGTATTCCACAAAAACAGAGTGTTCATTTAGTTGCATCACATTTAGGATCGAGTCTAGTATGTTTCATATAGGATTGTTGCATATGCATAGGGGATTATGATGAAATAGCCTTGTAAGCATGTTGGTTCAGTAGATAGACTCAATGCCCTCGTTGCTAGTTGTCTGATGCGTAGTCAATGAAATTGAAGTAAAACTGCACCATGTCTTGAATGCTCTACTCAATCACACTGTCATGATTTGATACCATTCCCAATCAATTTGAACTTGAACCTGATTTACAATTATCATGTCTTAGCATCAAATTTGAACTCATGGATACCATATACATACTTGGGTTTTCTTTCAACTTTTCACCACCCTTGCTAACCCAAGTAGCTGCTTCCACCATAGAAGCAGTTTCCCTAGCCCTTAACCAAAACTTTCTTTTAAGCCCTGTAATATCTCGTGTGTGATTGTGAGGCCTGTTTCAGGATTGAGCTTGGTAGAAAGTGTTAGGTTTGAACCGACAAGAGTAGTGTCTCATGTAGTTCTAGTCCATGTTTTCTGGACTAGATAGGACTAGGTGGGAGTCTATTCTTTTGGGTGGGGATCGAGTATATGAGTAAGAGAAGGAAAAGGTTGATGTTTTTAGGAGAAGGAAGTTGAGAAACAAGTTAGTCTAGTAATGGGTTTTGAGGAACTAAAAGTCGAATAAATAGGCTCTGTAACAAAAGCAAAAATTTAGAAAAATCTTTATCATAAGAAGATAACAAGAGCCATAGTTGTCAAAGAAAACCAAAACCCACTAAATCCATCAAGTAAAATAAAACTTCTCCTTAGAACAGAGTCAGAGAAAAAGAAAGAGTGATTTGATCAAAGATTAAAAATGAGAAAAAAATGCCTTGAGTGCAAAGGGTAGAACTAGGATCATCATCTGGGCTTGAGGGTAGTACCATCTGCTGGTGTAAACACGGTTTATGTTATAGGGTAGATGAGATACTGTTCTTGTATGCATAAGTTGGGTCTTACCTTTAGCATTCTCCTAAAGCTCAGTCCATTTCTTTTGAGAGTCCCCTGTTACTAAAGTTGAACCACCTTAAAGGGACTGTCTTTGTCTCCTAACCTTCACCTTAAGCCAAATGAGTTCATTGATGGTGCGTTGCTTGATTCACGTTCTGATACTAATGAATGTTAAAGGGATTGGTCGATTTGAAAGCATGTGTAGATCGAGTATCAGAGTCGGATTGAACTATAACAAGGCATGGCTAACGTTTTTGAGTAGAGATCGATCATATCGCATCATAGAACTATCAACTTGGACCTTGATTTTATCTATTCTATCTGATGCTTTGGTTCTGAATCCCCACCTTCAAACCTCTCCTTCATCTTATGTTTACTTGTTTGCTTGAGGGCAAGCAAAGACTAAGTTTGGGGGAGTTGATATGTCTATAATTTGCATGTTTTACACATCCAATTATAACCATTTTGAGTCTAGTTTCATTCATCTTTCATAGCATTCATCGTCATTTCTCACAATTTGCATGTTTAAGTGTGTCTAGCATTAGTCTTGCATGCATTTTGCATTCTAGAGTTGTTTCAGGTGCTTCGGAGCTATAGGTGTTCAGAAAGAGCAAAAACAGAGCTGAAAGTCACATTTGGACCATTCTACTTGATCACCAGTAGCGGAGAGGGAAGCAGTCAGCTCAGCAGTCCATCCAGACTGTTCTACTCGATCGCAGAGGAAGAGGAGCAGTCCATCCTGCTAGTTCACAGTTCTACTCGATCACAGAGGAAGAGGAGCAGTCCATCCTGACAGTCTACCCACATACTCGATCGCAGGGTTGAAGAAGCATTCCAGATCAGGCCATCAACCAACCTACTCGATCACAGGAGAGAAGAAGCAGTCCAGACCCTGCCACCAACCATTCTACTCGATCACCACCTCGACCCTCTGATCAATCCGCACTCAACCAGACAACCTGAGCAAAGGAAAGAGAAGAGGAGAGAAGGAACCACTTGATCGCGGCTTCGATTCACGCTCGACCATGAAGCCCACTTTGAGCCCATATACTCGACCTCCACGGTCCATGGGCCTGTTAAGCGGACTCGAAGCCCACTTACTTATCTTTGTCGCTTTTGCTATAAATAAGTCTCTAAGGGTTTCCCCTGAGACACTCACTACTTTTTAATTCACGTTTTAGTCTCGAACCCTAGTATTGTTTTAGTAGTCGCTTTTGCTTCTGCAACTTTGTATTTTTCGTTTTTATAAGTTATCGAGATTCTGCTTTCATTCTCTTGTTGATTTCTGTTTCATTTCCTTTAATCTTTGAAGTTATGCAATCATCAATCGTTTCTGTGTCTTTGAGCATGTTGTCTGAGTAGTGACTAGAATTTCTGAGGATGGGATAGAGTAGATGTGAGACCCTTAGTCGATTCTGATGGTTAAGTGTAGTTTTATTGAATCCCTTCTGGATTAGTTGTGTTTACTGCTTATTCCTTTCTGATCAACTGGAATTCGATCAAAAGCATTCCCGCACCCAGAAGGTGTTTGATGGAATGCTTGATCTACTAATTCCAGTAATAATCGTCTCTTTCCCAAGGGATTGGCCGTTTAGAGCGGTTATTGACTTTAACAGTCGGTTCTTATTGCCTGCATAGTTAGATTCCGTTAATGGGAATTAGTCTGGGCTAGCTTTGCTTGAGGATTTGTTGCACGGGAGTGAATAAGTCTGTTGTTGAACCTGTTGTCTAGGGATAGCTTCATTGAGAATTTTTAACCATCTGAATTGATTATGGAGTCCACACTATTCGATTACCCCATCCTTAGGAGTTTCTTATCCAATTGATTTATCTGTTTATTTACCTTCCGCATTCACTTTCTCTGTTACTTGCTATTGAATTTTGATAATTGTCTGTTTTTGGACCCTTTTACTCTATCACATCCTCCTTCTGGCAGTGAGCCTTGTGATAGAGTATAGCAGTCCATTTCTGCAAATTCACTGTTTTCTGCATCAATCACTAGGACTGTTAGAAACTCAAAACCTGTTATTGCTTGGCTTGACTTAATAATTTCTGATCATATCTCATTTGTTTGCAACACACCTGATTGGATTGACACCTAAAATACTACAACGACATGATAGTGTTTTAGGATAATTGATCTTAAAATCCTACTATCACTTACGGGATCTGGTTAGAGTTGTAGTTCTTATACCCAATCATACACACGTGATCTAGTCATATTTGACTCCAAAAACACTAATCAAGCTTCTTATTGCCTCTCAAAACTCTGTTGGTGTGGCCGAAGTCCTATGAGTTTTCGGTTTTGGAGCTTCTAAACGGAAAAACACTACATTAGTTTACGGGATCCAGTTGCGGTTCTAGTTCTTATACCCAATCATAAAAAAGAGATCTAGTCATATTTGACTCCAAAATCACTAACCAAACTTCTTATTGCCTTTCAAAGCTTTGTGGGTGGGGCCGAAGTTCTATGAGTCTTCGGTTTTGGAGCTTCTAAACGGACAAACACTAGTTTAGCTTACGGGATCCAGTTGCGGTTCTAGTTCTTATACCCAAACATACACACGTGATATAGTCATATTTGACTCCAAAAAGATTAACCAATCTTCTTATTGTCTCTCAAAATTTTGTGGGTGTGGCCGAAGTCCTATGAGTTTTCAAATTTGGAGATTCTAAACGGAGAAACACTACTTTAGTTTACGGTATCCGGTTACGGTTCTAGTTCTTATACCCAATCATACAGACGAAATCTAGTCATATTTGACTCCAATAAACACTAACCAAGCTTCTTATTGCCTCTCAAAGCTTTGGGGTGTGGCCGAATTCCTATGAGTTTTCGGTTTTGGAGCTTCTAAACGGAAAAACACTACTTTAGCTTACGGGATCCGGTTGCGGTTCTAGTTCTTATACCCAATCATACACACGAGATATAGTCATATTCGACTCCAAAAACACTAACCAAGCTTCTTATTGTCTCTCAAAGCTTTGTGGGTATGGCCGAAGTCCTATAAGTGTTTGGTTTTGGCGCTTCTAAACTGAAAAACACTACTTTAGCTTACGGGATCCGGTTGTGGTTCTAGTTTTTATACCCAATCATACACACGAGATATAGTCATATTCGACTCCAAAAACACTAACCAAGCTTCTTATTGCCTCTCAAAGGTTTGTGGGTGTGGCCGAAGTCCTATAAGTGTTCGGTTTTGGCGCTTCTAAATAGAAAAACACAACTTTAGCTTACGGGATCCGGTTGCGGTTCTAATTCCTATACCCAATCATACAGACGAGATCTAGTCATTTTTGACTCAAAAAACACTTACTATGTTTCTTATTGCCTCTCAAAGCTTTGTGGGTGTGGCTGAAGTCCTATGAGTTTTCGGTTTTGGAGCTTCTAAACGGAAAAACACTACTTTAGCTTACGGGATCCGGTTGCGGTTCTAGTTCTTATACCAATCATACACACGAGATCTAGTCAGATTTGACTCCAAAAACACTAACCAAGCTTCTTATTGCCTCTCAAAGCACTGTGGGTGTGGCCGAAGTCTTATTAGTTTTTGGTTTTGGAGCTTCTAAACGGAAAAACACTACTTTAGCTTACGGGATCCGGTTGCGGTTCTAGTTCTTATACCCAATCATACACACGTGATCTAGTCATATTTGACTCCAAAAACACTAACCAAGCTTCTTAATGCCTCTCAAAAACATGTTGGTGTGGCCGAAGTCCTATGAGTTTTCGGTTTTGGAGCTTCTAAACAGAAAAACACTACTTTAGGTTACGGGATCCAGTCGCGGTTCTAGTTCTTATACCCAATCATACACAAGAGATCTAGTCATATTTGACTCCAAAAGACTAACCAATCTTCTTATTGCCTCTCAAAACTTTGTGGGTGTGGCCGAAGTCCTATGAGTTTTCGGTTTTGGAGATTCTAAACGGAGAAACACTACTTAAGTTTACAGGATCCGGTTGGGGTTCTATTTGTTATACCCAATCATACAGACGAGATCTAGTCATATTTGACTCCAAAAATACTAACCAAGCTTCTTATTGCCTCTCAAAGCTTTGGGGTGTGGCCGAATTCCTATGAGTTTTTGGTTTTGGAGCTTTTAAACTGGAAAACACTACTTTAGCTTACGGGATCCTGTTGCAGTTCTAGTTTGATATGTTTATAATTTGCATGATTTAGGCATTCGTTCTTCATCACTTTTACATTGTTTCACCCATATTTCATCTCATTAGTAATCGTTTTAGTGTTTTTTGCATACTTAGGACGATTTTGCATTAGAATGCATGTGCATTGCATATGGGGATTGTTTTCAGGTGCTTTGGATGCTTTTGGTGCTCAAACAGAGGAGAAATAGAGCATAAAGTCAGGATGCTCAATCACACCTTCACTAGACCACTCGATCATAACCCCAGGGAAACCAGCAGCTCGGTTTCACTCGATCACCATTCTATCGCAGAGTCAGAGATATCATCACCAGACCACTCTATCGCAGAGCCGGAGATATCACCACTCGATCGCAAGGCGACCTATCTACTCATCCTGCACTTAACCAGATAACCTGAGCAAACGGAAGAAAAGAAAAGAAGCAACCACTCGATCACCACCTGACAACATTCACTCGATCGCAGCACTCGATCGCAAGGTTGCTGGACCATTCCATCTTGTCTTCACTTCAAACCACTCGATTGCAAGGCGGAGTCCCTGAAGCCCAATTTGATCCCCAGTATACTCGATCGCAAGGTTCTGATGTGAAGACCACTATCTAGTTTCCTTATTTGTTTTGGTTCGTTTTTATAAATAGCCTCTAAGGGTTTGACCTAAGGCATTATTTTTCTAAGATTGTTTTTACCCTAAACTTTAGCAGCCGCAGTACGCTCCTGCGACTTTGTATTTCGTTTCGAAGTTATTCAGATTTCGTTTTTCGTCTCCATTTCGTTTATCCTTTAATCTTTCTGTCATGATGTTTTCATTCGTTTATCTGTTATTGTCATTGATGTTGTCTGAGTAGTGACTAGTGTTTCAGAGGATGGGATAGAGTGGTCGTGTGTGCCTTAGTCGTTTTAGATGGTTGAGATAAGATTGTTTGAATCCCTTCTGGATTAGTTGCGCTTATTGTTTGTTCTTTTCTGATCAACTGGAATATAAATCCAGACATTCCCGCACCCAAAAGGTGTTTGATGGAATGTTTGATCGACTAATTCCAAAGATACTCGTCTTTATCCCAAGGTATTGGCCGTTTAGAGCGTGTATTGGCTTTAACAAGTTGATTCGTTATTGCCTGCTTTGTTAGATGTCGCCAATGGTGATTAGGTCTGAGTCTAGCTCTGCTTGACGATTTCTATCACGGTAGTGAATTGATTCGCTTTTGAACTTGTTGTCTAGGGATAGCTTCTTTGAAGTTTTGTCAACCGTCTAAATAGAATAAGGAGACCACGCTATTCGATTACCCCATCCTTAGGAATCTCTTATCCATTTGATTACATGTTATCTCGTCTGCTTAGTTATTCGTCTGCTTGCTATTGCTATTTCACAATTTTAGTTTCATTTCGTTTCTTTCTATTTGCATTAGGATTATTAGAAAACAACAACTATCTGCTTGGCTTGACTTAGTGAACTCTGATCATATCTCATCTGTTTGCATCACACTAGATTTGATTGACACCTATAGTACTACAACGACATGGTAGTGTTTTAGGTTAATTGATACCTAAAAACCTATTATCAATTTGGCGCCGTTGCCAGTTTAGTGTATGTTTGCTATATTTGAGATCATTAGAATCATTAAGATCAAGCTCATTTTTATTACACAACCTACTGACATTGTGCATTTCTGTCTGTGTTTCAGGTACCCACAGCAAACAGCTTTATAGACTCATCTCTGATTGGTCTGCTAAAGCCTGCTGTTACCTGTTATATGCATACACGGTCACAAGGAAATCAGAACCTCCTTTTCAACGATCAACATCGACCATATTGCTCGCCAACTAAGAGAACAGACAGCAACAGACACAATGGCTGACGTTGTAGATGACCAAGTGCAACCCAACAACATTGGTGTTGGTGACTTCCCACACCATCACAACCAGCTTCATGGAATTGTTCCTCCACCAGTCCAGAACAACAACTTTGAGATCAAGAGCGGTCTCATTGCAATGGTTCAGGGGAACAAGTTTCACGGCTTACCAATGGAGGATCCGCTTGATCATCTTGACGAGTTTGAAAGGCTATGTGGCCTCACTAAAATCAATGGAGTAAGTGAGGATGGTTTCAAGTTTTGCTTGTTTCCATTCTCACTTGGAGACAAAGCCCATCTGTGGGAAAAGACGCTACCCCAGGGATCAATCACAACCTGGGATGACTGCAAAAAAGCCTTCCTGGCTAAATTCTTCTCAAACTCCAGAACAGCAAGACTCCAGTATGAGATATCCGGATTCACTCAGAAGAATGCTAAAACCTTCTGTGAAGCATGGGAGCGCTTCAAGGGATATCAGACGCAATGTCCTCACCATGGTTTCTCCAAGGCCTCCCTCCTAAGTACTCTCTATAGAGGCGTTCTCCCTGAGATTAGGATGCTCTTTGATACAGCATCTAATGGGAATTTCCTGAACAAAAACGTTGAAGAAGGATGGGAGCTGGTAGAGAACTTGGCTCAATCCGATGGCAACTATAATGAGGATTATGACAGAGGCATCAGAGGGATTTCTGACTTAGAAAAGAAGCACCGAAGAGACATGAAGGCCATCAATGATAAACTAGACAAGCTCCTCCAAGTGCAACAGACGCATGTTCACTTCGTCTCTCAAGAAGAACCATTCCAAGTCCAAGAGGGGGAGAATGATCAATCTGCAGAAATCAGTTATGTTCAGAACCAAAGTAGCTACAACAAGGGTTATAACAATTACCAACCAAACCTTAATCTGTCATACAGAAGCCCTAACGTCGCCAACCCTCAGGACCAAGTTTACCCTCCTCAGCAGCAACAGCAGCACCAACCCAAACCGTTTGTTCCATACAACCAAGGTCAAGGGTTCGTTCCAAAACAGCAGTTCCAGGGAGGATACCAACAACAGCAACCACCACCTAGTTTTCCACCCCAGCAACATCAAGCACCTTTGCCTCAAGATTCGGATATGAAGAACATGCTCCAGCAGATAATTCAAGGACAAGCCACATGAGCAATGGAAATCGCTAAGAAGATGGCTGAGTTAAATAACAAAGTCGACCGTAACTTCAATGATCTTAACAGCAAGTTCGAATCATTGAGCACTAGGATGAGATATCTGGAAGGCCAGATTGCATCAACTTCTTCTCCCAAAGCCACAAAACTTCCAGGGAAGTCAATCCAGAACCCAAAGGAGTATGTCAATGCTACCACTTTGGGAATTGGTAAAGACCTACCCAACAGAGAAGGTTCTAAGCAAACCACTGAGGATAGTGTAAGTCAAGATGGGGAGGATTTTGGTAAAATAAAGTTCCGGTTGAAAACGCAACTGAGGAACCTATACTCGATCGTGATACTCGATCACCAGCTCATGCATCACCTCCTTCTACTGAAAAACCAGCCGCTACTAAAACAAAGGAGCAAGTCTTTGTTTCCCCACCTTACAAGCCTCTACTCCCATTTCCTGGTCGATTCAAAAAGTTTCTAATACAAAAGTACAAGGCGCTCTTAGATGAACAACTGAAAGATCTTGAAGACACAATGCCTCTAGTTGATTGTCTTGCTCTAATACCAGATTCACACAAATACGTGAAGGATATGATAAAAGAAAGAATCAGAGAAGTTCAAGGAAAGGTGGTGTTGAGTCATGAGTGCAATGCAATTATCCAAACGAAGATTATTCCCAAGAAATTGGGAGAACTTGGTTCGTTTACCTTACCTTGCTCTCTAGGTCCTTTAGTTTTCAGCAAGTGCCTCTGTGATCTAGGTGCATCAGTGAGTCTCATGCCTCTCTCAGTGGCAAAGAGACTTGGTTTCAGCAAGTATAAATCTTGCAACATCACTTTGATCTTGGGCGATAGGTCCGTTAGACTAGCTCATGGTCTATCAGAAGATTTGCCTATCATGATTAAAAATGTGGAAGTGCCTATAGACTTCGTAGTGCTGGACATGGATGAAGAACCAAACGATCATTTGATCTTAGGAAGACCCTTCTTGGCTACAGCTGGAGCAGTCATAGATGTTAAGCAAGGAAAGATTGATCTTCACCTGGGAAAGGATTTCAAAATAAAGTTTGACATCAGAGACGCTACGAAGAAGCCAACAATAGAAGGACAAACCTTCTTGGTTGAGAAAATAGATCGGCTAGCTGATGAACTACCAGAGGAGCTAACAGAGGAAGATCACTTTCAAACTATTTTGACCAAGAGTGGTAAAGTTGGGTATCTCTCTAGTGAGACCTTGAGCTTTGAGAATTCATTAGACTCACATAAGACAATAGTTGGGCCAGAGGTCTTTAAAAGCTTGATTGTGTCAGAAACAAAGGTCATGACATTGAACGAGGAAAGCTCAACTCATACTCGACATCTATGCTCGACGGTCGACTCGAGTAACCCTTTAACTCGTTCAAAGAGCTCATGCTCGACCAAACTGCTTGATCAGCCGCTAGAGTCTAGCAATTTTGCATCAGATGATTGGTTAGAACTCAAAGAGAAGTCTAAATGGCAGGACAAAACCATTATGGAACTAACAGACACTATGAGAGAGCTGAAGGATCAAATCAAGGAGCTCCATGGGAAAGCAAACCAAGTACCACTCAATGTCAAGGATGTCCCAAATGATGAAGCCTTCGCTCTAGCTAGCAAAGAAATAAGTGAATGCACATTGGAATGGTTTATAGAAAAAGACTATCCGGCTGATCAAAAAGAAAGAGCCATTGAGTACCCAATTGCAGAATTGACAAGAAAGAATATTGAGTTTGATGATCCATCTACTAAGAAAGAAGATGAGACCTCATTTCGTCTCTACAAAACTCCCTAAGCCTCATGAGTGTAAGAAATCAAGCTTAGTGACTTTAAACAAGCTCACTTGGGAGGAAGTCCCATCAGTATCCTTGTACATAATTTTATTTTCTTTTTATTTTTGATATGTGTTTGGTAGTGTTTTTGGTTATCAGTCAGGAGGAAGCAGTCTAAGGATGGAGTACTCACTGATAATGATCCAACATGAGACGTGGTATTAAGAAAAAAAAACAATTTGAATTTTTGCACCCATCTACTCGATCCCGTGATCGAGTATGACCAGTGGTAAAAAATTTTAAATTTCTGCAACCACTCTCTGATGGTGATCAAGTATAAGGGTATGGTGTCAAGGGACTTCGCTCTCAAAAATTCAAATTTTCGACAACATACTCGATCACGTAAGCAAGCACGGAGATGATGCAGCTGATGAGCAGCATCAAGTACCCAGCATCCCCTGGGAATACACTCATGATGAGATGGACGATTACATCAGCAGAGGTTTCCACTGAGATACCACTCCAAACACACATTTTATATACCAATTTTGTTTTGTTTTTGCTTTCTTGTTTTTCTCTTGAATCCTCTTTCAGACTTTTATTACACAAGGGACCGTGTAATTTAAGTTTGGGGGAGGATCCAGGAAGTATTTGATGTGTTTTCTTTGAATCTTGTTTTCAAATTTTGCATTACATACTTGAGTCTGCATTCATCTAAGGCATAGAAAAAACCATAAAAATTTGAAAATTTTCTGAAAATGTATTCCAAAAAAACAGAGTGTTCATATAGATGCATCACATTTAGGATCGAGTTAGGATGTTTAATATAGGATTGTTGCATATGCATAGGGGATTATGATGAGATAGCCTTGTAAGAATGTTGGTTCACTAGATAGACTCAATGCCCTCGTTGCTAGTTGTCTGATGCGTAGTCAATGAAATTGAAGTAAAACTGCACCATGTCTTGAATGCTCTACTCGATCACACTATCATGATTTGATACCATTCCCTATCAATTTGAACCTGAATCTGATTTACAATTATCATGTCTTAGCATCAAATTTGAACTCATGGATACCATATACATACTTGGGTTTTCTTTCAACTTTTCACCACCCTTGCTAACCCAAGTTAGGTTTGAGCCGACAAGAGTAGTGTCTCATGTAGTTCTAATCAATGTTTTCTGGACTAGATAGGACTAGGTGGGAGTCTATTTTTGGGTGGAGATCGAGTATATGAGAAAAAGAAGAAAAAGGTTGATGTTTTTAGGAGAAGGAAGTTGAGAAACAAGTTAGTCTAGTAATGGATTTTGGGGAACTAAAAGTCGAATAAATAAGCTCTATAACAAAAAAAGGCAAAAGTCTAGAAAAGTCTTTATCATAAGAATATAACAAGAGCCATAGTTGTCAAAGAAAACCAAAATCCACTAGATCCATCAAAGTAAAAGAAAACTTCTCCTCAGAACAGAGTGAGAGAAAAGAAAGAGTGGCTTGATCTAAGATAAGAATGAGAAAAAAATGCCTTGAGTGCAAAGGGTAGAACTAGGATCATCTTCTGGGGTTGAGGGTAGTACCATCTACTGGTGTATACACGGTTTATGTTATTGGATAGATGAGATACTATTCTTGTATGCATAGGTTGGCTCTTACCTTTAGCATTCTCCTAAAGCTCAGTCCATTTCTTTTGAGAGTCCCCTGTTACTAAACTTGAACCACCTTAAAGGGACTGTCTTTGTCTCCTAACCTTCACCTTAGCCAAATGAGTTCATTGATGGTGCACTGCTTGATTCAAGTTTCGAAACTAATGAATGTTAAAGGAATTGGTTGATTTGAAAGAATGTGTAGGTCGAGTATAAGAGTCGGATTGAATCATAACAAGGCATGGCTAACGTTTTTTAGTAGATTTCGATCATATCGCATCCTAGAACTACCAACTTGGACATTGATTTTATCTGTTTTATCTGATGCTTTGGTTCTGAATCCCCACCTTCAAACCTCTCCTTCATCTTGTGTTTACTTGTTTGCTTGAGGGCAAGCAAAGAATAAGTTTGGGGGAGTTGATATGTCTATAATTTCCATGATTTAGGCATTCGTTCTTCATCACTTTTACATTGTTTCACCCATATTTCATCTCATTAGTAATCGTTTTAGTGTGTTTTGCATACTTAGGACGATTTTGCATTAGAATGCATGTGCATTGCATATGGGGATTGTTTTCAGGTGCTTTGGATGCTTTTGGTGCTCAAACAGAGGAGAAACAGAGCAGAAAGTCAGGATGCTCAATCGCACCTTCACCAGACCACACGATCACAACCCCGGAGAAGCCAGCAGCTCGGTTTCACTCGATCACCACTCTATCGCAGAGTCAGAGATATCATCACCAGACCACTCTATCGCAGAGCCGGAGATATCACCACTCGATTGCAAGGCGACCTATCTACTCATCCTGCACTTAACCAGACAACCTGAGCATACGAAAGAGAAGAGAAGAAGCAACCACTCGATCACCACTTGACAACATTCACTCGATCGCAGCACTCGATCGCAAGGTTGCTGGACTATTCCATCTTGTTTTCACTTCAAACCACTCGATCGCAAGGCGGAGTTCCTGAAGCCCAATTTGATCTGCCAGTATACTTGATCGCAAGGTTCTGATGTGAAGACCACTATCTAGTTTCCTTATTTGTTTTGTTTCGTTTTCATAAATAGCCTCTAAGGGTTTGCCCTAAGCCATCGTTTTTTCTAAGCTTGTTTTTACCCTAAACTTTAGCAGCCGCACTACGCTCCTGCGACTTTGTATTTCGTTTTGAAGTTATTCAGATTTCGTTTTACGTCTCCATTTCGTTTATCCTTTAATCTTTCTGTCATCATGTTTTCATTCGTTTATCTGTTATTGTCTTTGATGTTGTCTGAGTAGTGACTAGTGTTTCCGATGATAGGATAGAGTGGTCGTGTGTGCCTTAGTCATTTTAGATGGTTGAGATTAGATTGTTTGAATCCCTTCTGGATTAGTTGCGCTTATTGCTTGTTCCTTTCTGATCAACTGGAATATAAATCCAGACATTCCCGCACCCAAAAGGTGTGTGATGGAATGTTTGATCCACTAATTCCAAAGATACTCGTCTTTATCCCAAGGTATTGGCCGTTTAGAGCGGGTATTGGCTTTAACAAGTTGATTCGTTATTGCCTGCTTTGTTTGATGTCGCTAATGGTGATTAGGTCTGAGTCTAGCTCTGCTTGAGGATTTCTATCACGGTAGTGAATTGATTCGCTTTTGAACTTGTTGTCTAGGGATAGCTTCTTTGAAGTTTTGTCAACCGTCTAAATAGATTAAGGAGACCACGCTATTCGATTACCCCATCCTTAGAAATCTCTTATCCATTTGATTACATGTTATCTCGTCTGCTTAGTTATTCGTCTGCTTGCTATTGCTATTTCACAATTTTAGTTTCATTTCGTTTCTTTCTATTTGCATTAGGATTATTAGAAAACAACAATTCTCTGCTTGGCTTGACTTAGTGCGACATGCTCCGATATTCCACTGCGACATGCGATCTCCTGTTGATAGCCTATTTTGGGTTGCTAACCACACGCAATTTCTTTACAAGAAAACACTTCATTTGCGACTGTGAAATTAGTCGCTAAACGGTCGCAAAAGAGGGTTTTGCAACTGAATAACGACTATTTCCATTAGCGATTCATTTGCGACTGTAACAACCTTACATATTTGGATCAATTTGCGCCTTGTTTGCGACCGTTTAGAGTTCTTGGATCAAATACTTAGTCGCACTTTAGTCGCAAGCTGTGTATGTTTTAGTAACAGTTTAGTCGCAAAAGAATTGCATATGGTGCGACTATTTTAGGACTCATTTATTATGGTGACAAAATAGTCCTTTATTAGTAACCATTTTGATACGAGATTTGGAGTTATTTGTAAATTTGTTTAGTCACAGTTTGGTCACATTTTTTAATTGTTCTGGTCACAAATTAGTCCGAATTTCTGAAACTTTTTTGTCACAAAATAGTTACATCTTATTAGTCCGAAACCTGTCCATTTCAAAAGCAAATGCATTAAAAAACCATCCGAATATCAATCAAGTACCATTCCAAACCATTCAAAAACAATCCTAATCAAAGCATAACATAAATAAGTTCACATACACAGAGAAAAGGAAACTAAAATCAAGTTTCCTGATTTGAGGCGGTGGATAGAGGAGAGGTTGGTGTGGTTCCAGTGGTGTGTCCTGCTGGTTGGACTGCAGCTCATGTGGTGGCTGGAAGGGTGGTTGTTGTAGTGGTGGGTTGTATGATCACTTCTGGTTCAAGGAGTGGAGAGGTTGACATAAAAGCTGCCAAGTCTGGATCTTTGTCTTTCATGAAAAGGATGAGCTTCTCCAAGCTTGCGATCCGAGCTTGAGACTTCCGGTGCTCCTCATCACGTCTTGCATTCTCAGCATCCTGATCAGAGATCTTGCGCCGCAGCTGCTCTTGAAGCTCAACAACTGTCACTGTAGAAGAAGAGCTTGCGTAACTCTCCTTCCTTTTTCCCTTGTGTAGGGTCTCCACCAGTGATCCAAGGCCATAAGGGTTGCCTTGGTCATCTATATGAGTACACTGTGTTGAACCCGAACCCCCCAGGGTTGGTAACATCATTGTTGAAGATGGGACAAAGCTCTCATTAGACAAGCACAAAGATGGGTTGAATAGATCGCATAAGTTTGTGGAGAAAATAATATAGATTTTGTTATAGCTGGACTCGAGAGACGAGCTGCCTACGTACCCGAAGTGGGATCAAGCCAAAACGTAGTTCGATTACAACGAAGAGAACGTATTTAGTCATTATTAGAAATGACATTTTTTGTGTCTAAATAATGGTGAGAAATGTAGAGGATGAATCTTGTGTAGAAAATGTGAGTCCCCTTTCTTGGAGTCTTCACTTCTCTTTTATAGCATCTCCCTTCCTTCTAGGGTGTCTTTACTTGGCCATTAATTTCAGAATTAACTCCACCAAATAACTCCAATTTTTGGCAATTAACTCCTAATCTTAAATGACAAACTTTATTTCTTTGACCATGGCAATTAATTCATGAATTTAATCACAAATTAATCACTACAGGAAAATCGGGTATTAATAACGTCACAAAACCGCTATGGTAAAAAATAACAGCGTTAAACAAAACGCAATATCATCGCCCGCGATAATAGGTCTGCCACTTTCGATAGCGCTTTATCGTATTGCTATTATTAATATTTTAATGATAGCGTTGTTTTATATGCAATTGTAGAGTTTTCAATAGCAATTCATTTCTGTTATTAAATAGTTAATTTATAGCACCCTTTAATATAGCATTTGGTAGTTATTTCCAATTAATATATTAATAGCAGTTTAATTTTGTTGCTAAAGATTTTATTTAATAGCAGTTTTTATTATAGCAGTTAATCATCATAATATCTATTGCGTTTTAAAATATGTTATCGATTGTCTAATTTGAATTTTGATTATTTACAAAAATCTGTGGTTTTTTTGTTTAGATAATCTTTGTTGTAAATTTTTAATAATTTGAGATCTATTTTATATATATATATATATTATATATTATAATATTTTGGTAAATAAAAAAAATTAATCTAAAATAATTTATTAAATGATAAATTCATATGGGCATAAAATTTTAAAAATAACAATTTGGGTTTTGGATTTTGTTGTGGTTTGTAGAGAGCCCACTAAGCCCAAATAAAAATTCTAATTATTTGTTTTACAGAAAAAAACAAAAAAAAAAATAAAAAAATGCTGCTTCGTCTTCTTCGCTTCCTCCTTCATCGTCTTCTGCAACTTTTTCCTCGAATCTTTTGCAACTTCTTCCTCGAATCTTCTGCAATTAAGAACAGGAACATGAACATCGTCTTCGTCTAAGTTTCTGTTAATTTTTCCTGAACTAAAAAAGTAATACAAATTTTAATAAACATACTTAAGTAGCTTACAAATAGAAAAGGGAATTTGACGATTACTTCTCCATCTCCATAAACTTCACCTGTTAATCATATGAATTAGTTAAAACAATCAGAAAGAAATTGTTGAATCTAGAAAACAATCGACAGAAAAGAAAAATATAAAACAATCGACTCGGCACGATTGGCTTTATCGTCAGGAGTTTGACGATTCATCGTCGTCCACTGGCTTCGTCATTGTCGTCGTCGATCTGGATTCGTTTCCGTCGTGGAGTTGCAGAGTTTCTTGAGTTGAGTTTTGTTTCCAATGAAAGAGAAGCTAGACGGAACGTCGCGCGAGGAGTATTTATTATTGCTGAGGCAAATTAAAAAAGAAACAAAATTAATTCCCTTGATCGAGAAACAGAAGTTCTGATCCAACGGTCCGATATTACGCCACGTCAGCTATCCGAATAATCTCTTCCTATTGGCTATGTTCTTATTTATTTTTATTATCTCATTTAAACGTTTTTTAAAAGGAAAAAAAATAGTAATTTTGATTTTGATTTGTAATATGTTATGAATTTTTTAATTTAATATACTTAGTATTATTGAATAATTTTTTGAAGTATATATTGTTATAGATTTAATAGTAAACTAAGTTTTTCAAATTTGATCTCTCTACACCCTAAACTCTATACCCTAAAGGGTTTAGGGTATGGAGTTTAGGGTATAGAGAATTGAATATTGAAACATCTTTCTATATTTATCAAATTAAGAATTGAAATATATATTTGAATATTTTTTGTTAATAGATTAATAGTAAACTTACTTTTAAGATTGAACTCTCTATACCCTAAACCTTATACCCTAAAGGGTATAGGGTATAGGGTTTAGGGTATAGAGTGATAAAAATTGGATTTTGATCAAATTATTAAATTAACAATAAAAATATAAATAAACTATAATATTTGATATTCAGATATGATTATGCATAATTTTACAAATTAATTATTCGTCAAATAATATTATATGATTTATGTATAAAACAAATGAATATGTATATATGTGGATAATTATGAAAAAGTAGACGTTTTCTATTTTTAATGTGCTGAGTTTTTTTCTTTAAATAAAATGTTTGTACATATAATTTTACGTATATTTGTTTTTTTTGATATATGTGTACTTTTGCAATTTTATATTTGAGAGGAGAAAATATAACTGATAAAATTAAAAAAAACATAAATTCATCCAAAACACACATACTAAATAAGTACTTAGTTTGTTGACTACGAGTACAAAAAGTTTAAATCGAGATTATACTTAGAAGGCTTAGATGAACAAGAGTTTATCATTTGGCCAAGCAACTGTAGTGCCTATTGCATCAGAAATGTATCCGATTTCTGAATTGGGTCTCCACACACGTGCATCATCAATCTTAGAAACTTCTACCCACACTTTGCTAGCATTCTGACCTAATGGGACGTGATGGATAAGAACAGCTGGGTCAGTGGAGCACACTCTGCCTTCTGCAACTTTGCGGCCAGAGTTATTGCAGTCTAACAGGATGCACTTCTTCTTTACTCCTTTCCCTGTGCTGGTGGTACTCACACTCTAGCACCCAAAAAACCACAATTATCAATTACATTCATCACAACAACATCGATACTATACACATTATTTTTTTTCCACACAAAAAAAAAGAGAATGCTCATAAGTTACCGGAGTAGATGATCTTCTGCCTAATTCCTGTGCTCCTTTGTCTGTCCTGATTGTGTTACTTGCACTCTAGCACCCAAAAACAACAGAATTATTTAACTACATCACATCAACATCAATATTGTAACACATCAATTTCACACTTTAGCAAAAAAAAGAGAATGTTCAAAATTTACCGGAGTAGATGATCTTCTGCCTACATGTTGTGCATGTGCAGGTGCATCCATTAATTCTAACCTATGGACTGGCCATGCTATCTTCGTTTTAAATGCATCACCCATCACAAACATTTCGGGACTTGGTCTCCACAAACAAGCTTCAGGTCTAATGACCAGATCAACTTTCAGAATAACAGCATTCAGACCTAAAGGTATGTTATCTATCAGCTCATCTTTGTCAGTAGAACAGATAACACCCTCAACAATAACTTCATCCATTTTCCAATCAAAAACTTTGCATCTACCAAGTTGGTCATCATCTGTACCAGTATCCTATAGTATAGTAGTATACATTAGTAAGCGTTTGATGGAACAAGTTAAAATATATTCCAAGTGGGTTATATATTACCTTGAATCCACCTGTATTTTCTGAGTCATTCTGGCTGTCCAATCCATTATCCACTATAACTTTATCGATTGGCCATGCAATCTTGACTCCTAAAGCTTGTTGAAGTAAGAACACATCTGCCGTTGGCCTCCAAAGAGATGCATCTGGAACTGATACAGAAGTGACGATGACCGCTGCGCCGTGTTCACCCAGTGGAATTCGGCCAATCCGATACTGAGGTGCAGCAGAGCAAAATTCTCCCTCACCAACAACAATATCTTTCGTCGCATACCAATCCAGTATCTGACACCTAACTCCTTTGCCTACATCACTAACCTCAGATTGAGAAGTCCCAGCACCAGAGTTTTTCTAACAAATAAGAAAAAGAATTGTTGAAGATATACTTAAGTATATTCAGCTAATTCATCATAATAAGGAGAGAAAAACTTACACTCTTTCCAGCCAAGTCACGGATCTGATTCTTCAAGTCCTCAACCTCGTTATGCAACTCTTCAAGTCTAGAGTCTCTAGCCTGAATGAAAGCTAGCTTGGTAGCAGTTATCCCTCTGCCCATCCTCTGACACGTCCAGGTTTGTCTTTTCCCAACACTTTACTGACAGCGTCTTCTTTTATGTTATCACCTGATGTGGAGTCCATTTGACTATCAAGTGATTGTATTTGTTCCTGATACAAATAATTGAGCACAATCTGGGTCATGTAGATTGCCTTAATGTTCAGTGACAGAGACATTAAGAAGAGAAAGATTGCTTACAATAGTGTCAGCAAACTCAGGCTTCACGGGTCTACCATCAGCGTGAGTGTGTCCTGCTATCCAAACCTTACTCCTAGTGATCTTTTTAGGGTCATCACTTTTTTTTTTCTACAAATAAGACAAAGTGATTACTTATCAGCTAGCATTTTGTTACCTTTTATTATACTATCTGATATTCATTACAGAAAAGAGTCTTACCATTTCATGAGCTAGGCGAAACATTCCCTTGCGGCTGGTAGTGTGGGGAATCTGAGCCCTCCTCAATGCCCTGAACTTGTTACTTTTTTCCTGCAATATCAATCAAGTAGGTTTGGTTATTTTTCTCCAAGACAAATCACATGAATAACAAAGAAAATAGTAACAAGTGTAACCTTAAAAGCTGTGCTAGTCCTACTCTTAATCCAAGAGTTCCAAACTAGAATAGATGGGATATTGCTTGGTTTTAATTTTATTCTCTCTGTGCTACTCTTTGCATCTTTAACTAGACCTAGGAGCTTAGACTTTGAAGACCTCCATATACAACCCATCTGCTTGAAAACAGAATCTTTTTGCCACTCTTCTTGCACATTAAACCTCCCCTGTAGCAAAATAAACATAAATTAGACTTGATAACTTAATAAGAATATCAGAAATTGTAAATACTATTATACACTAATGTTCATAAACCTGTATTTCCTCCCAAAGTGTATCCTTTGTCTGACTATCCAGTTTTCTCCAATCATCAAGTGTTACCGGAACATGTTCACGCACAATAGCACCAAGAAATGATGATAGTGTCACTGAACCAGGACCTACATGTTCACCAAGCTCAGTGAATGACACTTCAACCCTGTCCTGAGGATCCTTGGCCACTTTACGCATCTTGGTCGGCCCTCTTCTATTCTTTATAGTGGGAGCTGACTGCGGTGTTCCTAATCCTAAAGTGCTACGCATCTCAGTTCCAGCATCAGTATGCTGAGAGTCATCTTCCCTAGCATTAGGTTCAGATGCAATAGGTTGAGAATCTTGATTCCTATTTTCAGTTTCATCTGCCATAGGTTCAACAGTCTCATCATCATCTTGAGAATCTACTTGCTCAGCAGGTTGTTGACTAGTGTTAGGGACTTCTTTCTCAGAAACAGTTTGATCATGATCACCATCAGCTTCCTCATCAGCTTCCTCATCAGCTTCCTCAGCAGCTTCCTCAGCAGCTTCCTCAGCAGCTACATCAGATTTCTGAACTTTTTGAATAGGACCACCAACAGCTTCCTCAGAAGCTACATCACCAGATTTCTGAACTTCTTGAACAGGACCACCAACAGCTTCTTCAGCTTCCTCAAGATTAACAACATCAGTTATCAGTTCTGCTATTCTTTTTTTCTTTGTTCTGGTGGCTTTTGGCGGCTTCCTGACTGTTACAGCATCCAAGCCTTGTTGACGTTTACTTCGACGGACTAATCCTCCTCTTGTCTTCATCACTTAAGATCCTGCAAAACCAAACATGAAAGTAAAATTAAAAACATCACTGCAATTCAATCTATTACTCTGCCACTGTGATCCCTTCACAATCCTCTCTAACATAGAAACTCTCATCATCAGAAGATTGAATCTCTAAATCATCAACTGGCTGGACTGATAAAGGTGCACCAACAAACTCTTCCTCTGTCTCCAACTCGTGGTAGCCCCTAGGAGGAGCCCTCATAACAACATACCATGGTGATGTGTCATTCTCTCTGGAGTAAAAAACTTGTTTTGCTTGTGATGGGAGAATATATGGATCTTGCAGATATGACGATTGATTCATATGAAGGTTCACAAGGGTGAAACCATTCTCTTCCTTTACACCATAACCTCTATTGGCCCAATTGCATTTGAATAATGGCACTGTGAACATGTGGTAGTCCAGAAGTATAATTTCCTTGATCACTCCATAGTAAGTAACTATGTCAGCCATTTGTCTAGTATCTCGTGCAGTAGATCTACACATGCTAAAAGCTTCATAAGTCACTCCACTATTCTGTGTCTTCCGCTTAACGTCATCAGTGTGAAAGCGATGCCCGTTAATGACAAACCCTTTGTGGGTTTGAGCAGTTAGTCTAGGTCCAAATGCCAACCACCGCAGCTTCGTCGAGTGATCTTTTGAATTAGAAGGAATCTAATAGTTCATGTAAAGTGAAAGAAATTAAAACATGAAAAGAGTGTTAAAGTAAAGAAAAATTAGAAATATATATGTAGAAACCTTTTTTTTAATCCATTGGGCAAACTGATCTGTATGATATTTCCATAAAATAGTTTCATTTCTAGCGCATCGAGCATCCTGAGACTGCAATTCTTCCAAATGCATCCTGTTTTTCCATAGTAGAGCAGTTATCTTATCTGTATGATAGGTAAAGAAGCTATAAATGAGAGAGTATGGTTCAACTTACTCCACATAGGGATCCACAGCTGCCAAGTTCATCAAGACATATCGGTGTGCTATGTCTCTCTCTTTCTCGGAAAGGACAACTTCTCGACCCTTATGCAATGGTCTGCCTTCAACAACACTTCCATCAGCCTCGACATCTTCGTTACGGTTTACGACTTCTTGCACTGGTACAGAATTCTGTAGGAACTCTAAGCAGAAGGCAATGCATTCTCCGGCCAAGTATCCTTCAGCCATACACGCTTCTGGTCTTGCATAGTTTTTTACATAAGCCTTAAGTGTTTTCATGTACCTGCAACTCATTCAAGAATTCATAATTTATACTTATGTCAGAAAATAACTTGACTCAAAACACAACATGTAAAGATAGAAATAAGATAAGAACAAACCTCTCGAAAGGATACATCCATCGAAAGTGCACCGGACCTCCCAACCGTGCCTCTCTTGCTAGATGTATAGGGAGGTGGAACATGATATCAAACAGTGAAGGAGGAAAGTACCGCTCCAGTTGGCACATTGTCTCTACAATCTCAGACTCTAAAGAAATTAGCTTCTCTGGGTCAATGGTACGTTGACACAATCTGTTGAAGTAGTTGCAGACTCGAGTTACCGCAGTCCTAGGGCCGCTTGGCAGCAACCCTCTCAACGCAACAGGTAACAAGTTATGAATGAGTACATGATGATCATGGGACTTCAAACTCCCAATCACAGGAGGGTTGACTGAAACACAATTAGCAATATTCCCACAATAGCCATCAGGGCCTCTGAAATTTGACAGCCTCTGGCAAAATACCTTTTTCTCTTCCTTGGACATCCAATAAGCTGCTGGTGGCAAATATGTTTTCTTTCCCCGTACCTCTGGGTGCAGATGCCTTCGGATTCCAATATCTTCCAAGTCTTTTCTTGCTTTCAAGCCATCTTTCGACTTAGCACTTTGCATCAGTGTAGACAACAAACCATCAGACAAGTTCTTCTCCACATGCATCACATCAATATTGTGACGCACCGGCAAATCCTAAGACAAAGATAATCAAAGAGTCAGCTTTACTATCATATTCTCATGTCAATTTACTTAAGTTAAATTTAAAAACAACAAAATCTATTACCTTCCAGTAAGCTAACTCAAACAATATTGACCGCTTCTTCCACCGCCACTGATCAGTGCTTTCATCACACTCTTCCTCTGGAACCGCCTCATCTTCTAACAAATCTGATCTTTTTCTTTTAGCTTCCTTATCTAAAGCTCTTCCAAAATCATTCCTGAAGTCTTTTAGTATGTCAAATATTTCAGTACCAGTCTGAATCCTTTTTGCAGTCCCTTCCTCGATAGTGTTATCAAACCATGCTTTTCTGCGTCTATAAGGATGTCCAGGTCTGAGTCGCTTTCTGTTACCCATATACACATACTTTCGACAATTCTTCAACCACCTACAAGGTGTATCCTTTCCACATACGTTACACGCTTGTTTCCCTTTCACTTTACAGCCAGACAAGGTCCCTAACGCAGGATAGTCACTGATACTCCAAAACAACATAGCTTTAAGTGTGAAATTCTCTTTCAAAAATGCATCGTAGACCTCAATACCCTCATTCCACAAATCCTTTAAATCATCAACCAATGGTGCAAGATAGACATCAATATTGTTGCTGGGAGCTGTTGGACCAGGAATCAACAAAGTCAACATTATATTCTCAGCCTTCATACACAGAGTTGGAGCCATATTGTAGTTCACTAACAATACTGGCCAAGTACTATACTTGGTGTTCTGAATGGAGAAAGGGTTCATCCCATCTGTAGAAAGACCGAGACGAAGATTTCTTGGATCAAGAGCAAACTCTGGCCATTTCTCATTCACCTGAGCCCAAGATATAGAGTCAACAGGGTGTCTCATTGAACCATCTTCACTTGCATTACTTGAATGCCAACGCAACTCCTCAGCAATCCTTTTTGATCTAAACATCCTCCTAAATCTGTCCTTGATTGGAAAATATCTAAGGACCTTTGCTGGAATCCCCTTCTTTTCCTCACCACTATGCTTATCCATTTCCCATCTAGAAGCACTACATCTAGGACAGCTTTCCATCTTATCAAACTGTTTCCGATAGAGGATACAATCATTCTTGCATGCATGAATGACATCATATCCAAACCCAAAAATCTTCAAGAACTTCTTCATTGCATCTGTAGACTTTGGCAGCACATTGTCTTTAGGAAGCATGTCATGGACTATCGTCAATAGCTGATCAAAGTAGTTCTCTGACATTCCACTCTTCACTTTGATGCGGTAAAGGCCCATTATTGCAGAAACTTTGGTGTAATTAGAGCACGTCGAGTACAATGGAGTTTCAGCATCTCTCAACTTCTTCCTAAACTCAGAGTCTTCTGTAGTTTCACTCTCCTCAGTTTCTCCTCCAATGTTGTTTGATGGCTGTGGACTGCCTTCACCAGTAAAGTAAGCCGTCCTAAGCAAATCATAAGCCTCAGTTTCTGATGTGGGAACACTATCAGAAATATCAGACTTTCTTTCACCATGCATACTCCAACACGAATTCCTCATGTATTTCTTATCCATACCCTTGATCACAAGATGGTCCACTACTGTGTCTACAAGTTGATGGCAAACATTGCGGCAATCGATGCAGGGACAGAAAATTTCAGATGGATTCCCCAACCTCCTTGATGATGCAGTCACAAAATTTGTTGCTCCTTCCACATACTCTCGGCTAGCCCTATATGTTTAATCAGACCATACAGAGTTCATATCATTATAATCAGACCACAAAAGTATTTGTTATCAATCAATGAATGAAAATACAAAAGTTCATATCTCAAAGAAACTCATACCTTGGAAGCCACACCCATGCCTTGTCCATAACACAACAATAGGACCACAGCTCCACCACCGATTTTACAATTTATGATGATAAATTCAAAGTATAAGACACTCAACTAACTTTTAATCAAATCAACACATACTTGCAGTGAAACAAATGAGTTAGAAAATAACAGCTTACGGAGTAAAAACAATCGCCAACAACAGAACCTTGCAACTTTGAAGACTGTCTGCAAAAAGAAATTGACATAATCACTACCTTAGAAAAAAACACAACTCAGATTAATCTTAGAAACAAAATCACACATACCTGTTACTTCTTCTGGTTCGAAACTGAACTGCAAAAACAGTCAAATATATACAGACAGATTAGAAATCGATTATCAAAATCAAAACAATTAAATCAAATTAACAAATTGAAAATCGACTAACTAAACTTTGAGTTTAAATCTCAAATTCCCAAATTTCACCAATTCGACCAAACATATAGTTTAAATCTGAAAACCCAACCATTATTTTACCTTCAATGCCAAAATCGACCAAACAAATTCGATTTCCACCGACCCAGATGACGAAGACAGAGATTGATAGAGAGATCCAGACAAAGAGAGATCGAGACAAAGAGAGATTGATAGAGAGATCGAGACAAAGAGAGATTGATAGAGAGATCGAGACAAAGAGGGATTGATAGAGAGATCGAGACAAAGAGAGATTGAAAGAGAGATTGATACAAAGAAAGGAACGACACTGTGTTGAAAATTTTTAGATCGAAACAGAGAATACAAATTAGGAGCAAGAGATCAAAGTGAAATGTCGATTGAGAAACAAGAGGAAAACGAGAGAGAGAAAGGGGTATTTTCTTGAGACACAACCCTAATTTTTAATCGATTGGGTTTATTTTTTACCCAAATTTTCCTTTTCTTTGGCGGTCAACAATTTATTTCGCGGTCAACAAAATTTTTATTTCGCGGTTGACAATGTTATAGCGTTGAAATAATGGATATGCTATTGAATACACAGATAATTAGGCGGGATCAGAATTACTTTTTGCCGCGTAACAAAACATAGCGTTTGTTTTCAAGAAACGCTATAAATTAACAGGACAAACAATAACAATAGCATTAACATAGAAAACGCTATCTTCAAATGCTATTAATACGCGTTTTTCCTGTAGTGTAATGTCAAGTTTGACCACCCCTTTTGCAAGATAGGGCTCCTTAGATTTTGTAAAGTGATGGTTCTCCAACATGTAAAATGGACCCCTTGCGGGATCCGGTACCAACACACTGCAAAAAAAAAAAAACATTCAGTGAAATCAGACAAGAAGGATCATAGACAAAATGAAAAAAAACAAACGAAATCCAGAATGTAGCAAAGAATGACAAAGACAATCCACAAAGCAAATCAGACAAAGACAAATAAGAATCATCATTGATATTAAAGTAACAATGCTCAGCAGACAAGACTATCATACTCCAAGCAAACAAATACAATCATATAATCCAAGCAAACTAAAGACAGAAATGACTTACCTTAAGGAAGATATCATTCATTTCATCAATGCTGAGTTCTCTAGGATGCGTTGAATGTTCAGAGGAAATCTCTGAAGCATCCTGAACATCCTCTTCCAGTTCAACCAATCTCTCTTCAACTGTCTTCTTATATGCCTCAGCCACTTGTTCAGACTTTTGATCAACAAAAGAGCCATCAGCTCTAGTATGCGTTCTCATAAACACTTCACCTTATGAAACTGGACGCCCCAACTCTTCCTCCTGAAATGAAAGACAAAAAGAATATCATGTGTAGAAATTATAGAAATTATGTAAAAGTAAAGTATTTGGAACGATTGAAACAACTTACCATCTCTTGATGAACTTGAATAAATGATTTCTGACTGGCTAAGTGTTTGTGCACTCCAAGTTCGCCACGATCAGAATTTCTGCATTGTGAAGCATTCTCACTCCTCTCTATAGCATCAGCGGTCTTCCAAAAGTTCTGCATCTCAGTCCAAAGTGTAAATCCAATCCAAGTTGGTTGTACACCTTTCGTCCTCACTTGACTGACAATGCCTTTCATCCGTTTCAGCGTTATAACCAAGAATCCTTGTTTAACAAGGGTAGTAATCCCAGTATCCCAATTAAACTCCCGCTACATAACACAAAACAGTAAGTTAGTAACATACTATATATACTACAATAAGAGAGAATGAAAGCTATATATATATATATATATGTCATTACCGCAAAAGTTCTGAAATATCTCTCTTGTATGTTGATTGGAGTAACCTTCGAGCTGTAGTAAGGCCCATCAAACTTCCTCCTAAATATTCAAGAAATTGCTCGAGACAACACCCCCTTTTGCCGGTTAAACCTGTTACAACAAGAGGCTATTAGTCTATATAAAGCAGATTTTATATAGAGCAAACAACAAACAGAGAATGAGCATGAATGAAATGAAGATATAGCAAAGATTCAAAGAGCCAACACCAAACACAGAATGAGCATGAATGATCTTAGTTCATTTTCAAAGACTGAAGACCAATGCAAAAACAATTCGACTGTTGTAATTAGTTAAAACTCTGTGAAAATAGTTCAAAAACAACAACTCATTGAATCAAAAAACCTACAGATGTTATATATTGCATATACATACTGTATTTGACAGCTAATATATGAAACAACACTCCTGAGACCAAGTCTCATACTGTATTTGACAACACTTCTGAGACTCAACGATTACAACAACAAACAATGATATGCAAGCTAATATATGCAAATGTCAGACCAATAATATGCAAATGTCAGACCAAAGCAATAACATGTATCTTTTTGAAACTTTTAGCAAATGATAGATCAAACCCTAGTCAAATGAAAAATGTCAGACCAAAACTTTTAGCAATACCAAACATCACACACCAAACAAAACAAATAGAGGGACAAAAGTGTTAATACCAGAGTGTTTCAACGCCTGGGATTGGGTGTACAGACAATCGAGGAAGATGTTGTCGGCCTGGAAGAGCTAGCAAACGATCCAGCATTTCTTGGTAGTCTTCCCCAGGATTAGGGTTTTCTTCGTCATCTTCTTGTCCTACATCATCAATCTCTTCCTCTACAAGGTCTTCGTTTTCAGGTAGCACTTGGTGATTCGCATCATGTTCCGGTAGAGGCTGGGTTTGAGGAGACGGTGGCTGATGCTGCGGCTGAGGAGGAGGAGTCTGTCTATTGAGAGGAGGAGTCTGCCTAGAGAGAGGAGGATTCTGTCTACTAGAATTAAGTGAAGGATGACTCACTTGAGATTGGGTCGCAGACTGACTTGCCGAGGATGGGTTCGACGAGTGAGAAGATGTCCCGACTCCACTCGCAGTGACTGGTGGTCTGTGACCAACGACGGTTCGGACTCGACCTTGAGAGGCTACTGGTCTGCTGGTCTCGCCTCCTCCTGCAGCTTCTTGTGGTAGCGCCTGGCCACCTCCGGCGGCTACTCGTCTGGTGGTTGCGCCACCTCCGGCGGCTTCTTGTCTGCTGGTTTGGCCACCTCCGGCGGCCACTCTTCTGGTGGTAGCGTCACCTCCGCGGCCTCGAGAGGATTTACCTTTAGGCGGCATAAGAAGATTTGAGATTTGAGATGTTGAGATTCGAGAGCTTTTTGAGAGGATTCGAGAGGATTGGAAGAGATTTGAGAGAGAATCGGGAAAAACTGAGAGAGATTTGTGTGAGAATCGATTGAGAGAGAGAGGGGACGATTGAGAGAGAAACCCTAAATCGATTTGGGGATTTTGGTGGAAATGAGGGTTCGTTTAAGTTTTACCTAATTAATTAAGAGTACCAGTCGCTCTTTAGTCACAAAATGGTACCAAACTAAAAAAAATGGGGGGAATCTAAACCGCCAAAACACTTAGCGAAAATCTTAGAAATTTCATATTTAGTACCTAAATAGTCGCAATAATGGTCGGCAAATAGTTGCAAACATGGTTACAATATAGTCGCTTAATGGTAAACAGTTCCAACATAGTGGCAACTTTGCAACTAGATTGTGACTGTAATCTATAATCACAACGCAAAAGGAGAGGTATACACATTTCAATCCAAAAAGGTTATATATGTCACTCTATAACACTCATATTAGGGTTAGAGAGGACATATATTAGTTTAAGGTTACAAAACTTTGCAAAACTCAAGTAATTTCACATTTAGTACCAAAATAGTCGCAATTATGGTCGGTAAATAGTTGCAACAATTGTCGCAATCGCAAACAGGCAAATCGTTCCAAATTGGTGGCAAATTTGCGACGGTTGTGTGACTGTGATCTATTAGTCACAAGGCAAAATTTTGAAATCTACACATTTCGATCCAAAATGGTGACATATATCACTCTATAACACTCATATTAGGGTTATAGAGGACATAAATTAGTTTAAGGTTACAAAACTTTGCAAAACTCAAGTAATGTAGAGTTTTTACTAAATCCCTAAACATTACTCATATGAGTAATGTAATATCATAAAGAGATTTGTTTGTTTTTTATATTTTGTTTCTAAACATCAGTATTTATGACTTTGGTTAAGATTTTCTTAATGAGTAATATCAAATAAGTGTAGAAATGTTTAACTTTATATGTAAGCAAATTTAAAATGTGAAAAGTGAGAAAACAAAAATCGAGAGTTGGCAAATAGTCGCATATGGGTCGCAATCTCAGGTGCTAGTCGCAAAACAGTCGCAAAATCTTCAGGTGCTAGTCGCAAATGACCGACTAGTTAGCGACTAAGAGGAAATTGGTGGAGAATAAACGTTTCAATATACGTTTGTCGTAAAATGGTCGTAAAATTGCGACTGAGTTGCGACCAATTTTAAAATATCCGAAAAAAACTTGGGTCGAGTCCAACCGTCGATTCGAACCGTTGTCATATAAGTCCAATGGGAAGTATGTTACCAAATTGCCAGTATACTTAATCGGGAATATGGTGTAAACATTTATATATATAATCTGACTTAATCAGAAATGTTTTGATTTTTTTTTAGTTTTTATTTATTTATTTAAATTATGCTACAATATCTTCCAAAACACATCTTTAAACATTTATTAAACAAATAAAAATAACTTATATTAAAATTCATTCATCTTCAAATTCTTCATCTTCATCTTCTGATGTGGATAAGTTACAAAGAAATTCGTCTTCTGGTTCAGCATCTTCGATATCAAAATCGATATGTTCATCCTGATGATTTCCGTCTACTAAGGTGTCGACGATGACTTCTTCAACTATGGTAGGAGTTGCATCATCAACTGTTTGTTGCAATATAACCAAGTCTGTATCGCTAAAATTCCCTTGGATGACATTCCGGGGATTCACTTTGCAAACTGTTAGCCACGATTTGCGAGGTCTTTTTGTGTACGGATATGAAAGATAGCACACTTGATCAGCTTGAGACCCTGAATTAATTATAAAAATACATAATTAGATATATATATATATATATTAAATAAATTAATTATATAGAAATACGTATAAGCAAATACAATTACCTAAAATAAATGGTTCGTATTTTCGGTATTTCTGAGATGGTTGCACGTCTAAAATACCTCCATTTCCAATACGAACTCCTTTGCCAACCGTTGGGTCATACCATTCACAGTAGAAAAGTGTGATCTTTAAGTTAACAAATCCTGGATACTGGAGCTCAATTATATTTTCTACGGTCCCAAAAAAATCATCTTCCTCGGCCACATCAGAATAAATTTGTCCTCGTACACATACCCCATAATTCATTGTTTTTTTGGTGCGACCGTGAGTTTTCGTGTGAAACATATACCCTCTTGTAAAATACATGGGCCACGACGTGACTTTGTTTTCCGGACCTTCGACTACATCATGAACCCATGGAGGAAAAGTTTCTTGACTTTTCATTGCAAGCACCTATATATATATAAAAGTTTCTTAAAGTTATTCAGAAAAATGATATTGAATTTGTATAATCGGAGATATATGATATTATATGTATACTTACATATTGGCGAATCCACATAGGAAAATCTTCATCTCTTTTCAATAAGACCTCTTCGTCAGAAAGTTCTGGAGAATCATACCGGATTTGCGCTTCCAACACACTGTTTTACAAACATATTAATTATTAATTTAGTTAATTCAAAACTAATTAATTCAAAACTACTAAACCAGTATAGCTATACCTCTCAAGCGGACGAAAGTAGTCACAATTACGCAACACATATGCATGAGCACATTTATAATCTATTTTGGTTAACCAAAATTCACTGCTTTTGCCACTCGGACGACCAACTTGAGTGAATATATCCGGAACCGGTATAGGATATACTAGAACATCACCTGCATCATACCGGCTTGACCTAAAAAAATGTATGTATGAGTATAATTAAAAAAAAATTATAAGTATAGTATATGTATGAAATATATACCTTCTTCTAATAGCGGTCGAAATGTGCGAAGCAAAGTAGTGTTCTGAGAAGTAAGATATCTCATCATTCATGTACGATTGAACGATTGAACCCGCTGGATATCTTTTCTTCTTCGCCTTGCCTTTCAAACGTTTAAAAAACCTTTCAAAAGGGTACATCCACCTATATTGAACTGGACCGCCAAGCTCTGCTTCATCTGGTAGATGTACAGGTAGGTGCTCCATCACATCAAAAAAAGAAGGTGGGAAGATCTTTTCCAAATTGCACAGGATCATGACAATATTCTCCTTCAAATTTTGGACGCGGCTTAGCTCTAATGATTGAGTACTTAAGTCACGGAAAAATGCTCCAAGCCCTACAATATAAAAACAAAAGTTAATAATTAGTCATATTAATTATGATATAGCAAACTTATAATTAATTTATGTAACTATATTATTTGACCAAATTTACCTGATAATGCAAGATGCACATTACGCGGTAGGAGTTCTGCAAACACGAACGGTAGCAATCGTTCCATGAAAACATGGCTGTCGTGACTTTTCATTCCCGAAAACTTGCCGGCATTGATATCTGCACAACTAGCTAAATCCGCGACATAGCCATCTGGAAATTTGACCTCTGATTTGACCCATTCTAGGATGCTTTTTTTGGCTTTTGCACTTAATCTCCAAATAGGAAATGGTGCTTTCCCTTGATCATCAACATGCAATTCTGGCCGGTCACAAAATCTTGATACATCTATTCTTGACCTCACATTATCTTTTGATTTGTCTTTGACATTCATTACAGTGTATATGATGTTGTCGAGAACATTCTTCTCAATATGCATCACATCAAGATTGTGGCGTAGGTTTAGATCGACCCAGTACGGAAGTTGCCAAAGAATGCTTTCTTTGTGCCAATTATGTCATTGTCCATAGCCATCTACTTTCTATTCATGCCCATTTCCTCCGCAATCAGATGTCATAGGCGGCTCAGCAGTCCTTATACGCTCATATAATATCTGTTCACCAGTCAAAGATTGCGGTGGGTAGTCCTTCTCTCCCTTACCCTTTAGAAAGTGGGTTTTATCCTTCCGTAACGAATGATTTACAGGAAGAAATCTTCTGTGGCAATCAAACCAACAAGTCTTCCTACCACCTGGCAACCAAAATGCATTTGTATCCTCCATACAAATTGGACACGATAATCGACCATGAGTAGTCCATCCCGACAACATGCCATATGCTGGGAAATCGCTAATAGTCCACAGAAGAACCGCTTTGAGGTTGAAGTTTTGATCTAAGGACACATCATATGCCTCAACTCCATTATGCCACAAGTCTTGTAACTCGTCGATTAGTGGTTGAAGGAAAACATCAAGACTGGCTCGTGGATGATTTGGTCCCGAATTCAAAATCGTCAAAAACAAATACTCACTATTCATGCACATATCAGGAGGCAAGTTGTATGGCGTCAAGATCACTGGCCACAACGAATGATTTTTGGACATCCCAAACAGATTGAACCTGTCTGTACATAATCCAAGATAAACGTTTCGCGGTTCTTCAGCAAAAGAAGGATGCAATTGCTGGAAATTCTTCCACTCAGCCGCATCTGATGGATGACACATTAATCCTTCTTCCGATTCGTGCTCAGCATGCCATCTCATCGAAGCTGCAGTCTTCTCAGATTGGTACATTCTCTTCAATCTGTCCCCAATCGGTAAATACCACATCTTACTAAATGGTATTCTTGTTCTTCCTTCACTCTCCTTATATCTTGGTTTTCCGCAGAACTTGCAATTCCCAAACTTCGCATCTTCTTTCCAAAACAACATACAATTATCTATACATACATCATATGTATGGTACGGTAATCCTAGCTTTCGCATCAAAGTCTCTGTCTCGTAGTAGGAACCGGTCGCCTGGTTACCCTCTGGTAAATATTCTGTAAAAAATTATGCCCATCCGTCCATGCAACTTTCTGATAAAATGTAGTCCACCTTATTGTTCATGAACCGAGCTGCCAACGATAACTGCGATTGACCTTCCCGACTAATTTGCAACTAAAGCGTAACTATAATAAGTGGTCGTTACATCGTCGCCCTTTTGAGACTTAATTGCGACTACTTCTTCTGACCAAATAATTAGTCGCACATCAGTTGCAAGTTGGCGACTGAATTGTGACCAAAACATTATAGTCTGTCATCGGTCGCAAAACCGTCGCTAATGGACGACTAATTACCGACTGTTTTGTTTAGTCGCTGATGTGCGACTAATTTACGTCCATATTTGTTTTCGTCAGTAAATAGTCGCAATAACGTCGGTAAATAGTCGCAGCGATTTGTGACCATATATTTAGTCGCAAAAGTTAGTTGCAAAACGCAGGTTTTCTTGTAGTCTAGAGAACTTTGGCGTAACATGACTGAACTAAACCCTCTTGTACCATTTGACCATGAGAGAGGCGGTTCTAGTTAGATTCCAAGTATCTTTTGGAGCTTCGATTCTAGAGTGTCCTCTAGCCGATATAAAAAAACAGTTCTTTGTGTTCTTCTCCTTCTAGTCTGACATGCTTCTGCAACAGACATTTGTTTGCTAACCCCCATGTCTATGACTCCTCTATCTCCGTCCACATCCATCAGACTTCCCATATTAGACCAGTTGTCAAACCAGAAAGAGGTATTATGTCCACTCTTTAACTCCACCTTGCAGAACAGCTTGGCTACTGTTCTGAATTTTAAGATTTTCTTCCACATCCAAGACCCGAGGCTTGTTGTTTCTTTGATCGAACAAAAGTTTGCTTTCTTGAGCAAAAATGTGTTGACCCACAACGAGCTGCCGTGAGACATAATTCACCATATTAACTTCAGAACACACACATCATTCGCCTCCTTTAGGGACCGCAGCCCCAGTCCACCCTCACGTTTTGGTTTGCAAACATCGTCTGTTGGGGTCGGGTTTTACCCATCTCTTGAGACCGAGCTAAACATCGAAACTCAGACTTCACCTCGGGGTACAGTCCAAATCGCCTAGGGGTACGCCTCACATCCCCTCGGAGTACAATCCAAATCGCCTAGGGGTACACCTCACATCGCCTCGGGGTACAGTCCAAATCGCCTAGGGGTACACCTCACATCGCCTCGGGGTACAGTCCAAATCGCCTAGGGATACAGTTCATATCACCTCGGGGTACAGGCCACACCGACGCCCTGTCCCGAGCCGATAACACTAGTTACCCTGAGGCGAAGTCTTCAGAGTCACCCGAGGCGAAGTCTTCAGAGTCACCCGAGGCAAAGTCTTTAGAGTCACCCGAGGCAAAATCTTCAGAGTCACCCGAGGCGAAGTCTTCAGAGTCACCCAAGGCGAAGTCTTCAGAGTAACCCGAGGCGAAGCCTTCAGTCACCCGAGGCAAAGACTTGGTAAATATTCACCTCCAAAATGTAATTTCCTAATAGAAGGGACCATTTCCGAAAAAGAAGGATCATTTCCGATATACTCGAAAATGATAGGGGAGAATCTCGAAGGATCAAGTCGAATCAGGAAATCTTCCAAAAACCCCCGAAGAATAAGGAAATGTTCCTTATCCGAGATATTCTAAGTCGACTCCGAGAAAAATGGGAAGGCAGTTTATCACCTCGATATAATGCGACTCAAGGACTTCGCAAAAAGGGACACACAGGAAAACGCTCTCGACTTCAGACTACGCAAAAGCTCTGATATTCGAAGGCAATCACCGCAAAAACAAACACTTTTCTTTTTGAGATTTAGCACTTTGTACGATCATAACCTAATCTTTTCATCAATAATATCAAGAACACCATCTTTGGTTACTAAGTTTTTCTGTTGTTCTTTGAGATTCTCGCAAACTGTATCCCTAAACACGAACCTAAGACAAATTTTGATTGTGTAAGTTTCGACTTCCACAACGTCCTATGCGATTTTTGCTTTGGTTGGATTTAAATCTAGCCCAGACTAGAGAAAATCAGAACATAATTTGTCGATCTCGCGGATGCATTCTTGCGGTAGCCTGAATGCTGCTAGCCAGAAGTTGCACACGCTCCAAAGAATCGAGCTAATCCGATTGAGTCGGCCTGCAAAAGAAAGGAAATGTGTGGTCCAAGATGCTATTCTCCTCTTCAGTTGCTCAATTAGCGGAAGGTAGTCCACCGATGTGAGACACTTAGTAACAAGCGGCAAGCCTAGATACCACACCGGGAGCTGACCAACATCAAAACTGAACCAATCTTTGATCATTGGGTGAGCCGAAACTGCGGTCCCTGCTAGGTAAATCGTCGACTTCTCCATACTTATTTTAAAACCAGAGAATTAGGCAAAAATGTCAAAAACTCTCACTATTCCTTCCACAGATCGAACCTTCCTGTCAGATAAGACCATTAGATCATCATCAAAACTTAAATGTGTCAAACCAAGATTCTTGTAGCGCGGGTGGTAGCCAAACTGATTTGATCCAACAGCATTATCCAACATCTGAGAGAGGACGTCCATACTCATTACAAACAGATACGAGGTGCCCCCTGCCTTAAGCCCCTTGAGCTTTGAAAAAAACCCTGCTAAATCACCATTGATATGAACCGAAAAAGAAGGCCATGTGATACAAAGCATGATCCAATAAACATAACTTGGTGGGAAATCCAGAGCCGTGAGAACATTCTTGAGAAAAGACCATTGGACTAAATCAAATGCCTTTGAGATGTCTATTTTTATAGCGCAGCGTCCGGAGATTGTTTTCTTATGATAGTCTTTAACTAGTTCTGTTGCAAGGAGCATATTCTCTATCAAAAGCCTGTCTTTTACAAATGTCGATTGGTTCCCCGCAATGAACTTCGGAAGGACTGCTTTAAGCCTATTAGCAATTTTATTCAAACATGTTTTCTGTTTCATTAATCATGTCTGAGATATTTCCCTGTTAGGTTTAGGGATTCTCATTAGGGACTTAGAAGAATTAGTAGATCGATTACCTGTTAGGATTAATCTATAGAGTTCTTCACCTCAGGTTGTTCTTAATGCTAGTTCTAGAGTAGCTAACTAGAACTTGATCTTAGGATAATAAGTTTGGTCCGAGATGGCGTTTGTTACTGAAACTAATTAGGTGGGTAGAAATTACTAGATTCAGACGAGAGTTGGTCTAGGAATATCTGTGAACTTATCAAACCGGATTTTAATGTTAGTGTAATTTTAGGAGTTTACAAACGAGAGTTGGAACTTCTTGCTATTGGGTTTAGTTAGTCAATTCAAGCGAGAGTTTGTTGGCTATATCTTAGTGATTTGAGGTCTAGAACAGTTCGATAATAATCCTGATTAATTTGCTAGATCTACTGTTAGTTTATTTCCTGAGAAATTCCCTAAACCCAAAGCTTTAATCTATCTGAACTTTCACCTGATTTAATTGCTTTGTCTTAATTTCATTTTTTCATATTTCATTTAGCTTAATTTCAAAACTGTAAGTTTATTGTGTGAACAAGAGAACTTTATAGAATCTGACCCTTAAGTACTACAGTGATCTCTTATTAGAGAGAGTGGTCTTTAGGTTTAATTTGACCCATATCAACCGTCCCTACCACTGAGCACCCACATTTTCTCTCGGGCTTGTGGGCCCCACCCTTGTCTGGCAATCGGTTTGTTATGTCCGGGAAGCTTCAAAGACTTGTTTACCGATCCTACGAATCACCACATGATCTTTCTTTGTGTTTTATCCTCACTCATACAGTTCCGCCAACCACTTCCTGGAAGGTCACCCATCCTGAAATTGCTCCAGCTCAAGCACGCTTAACTGTGGAGTTCTCTGTTGACGTTTGACCGAAAAGATAAGTGCACTTTGGTAACATAGGTGGCCAAATCATTTTTTTAAAACCTCTCTACATGCACCACCATATTCCTGAAACCGGGGTGTTACAATTCACCCCCACTAACAGATCGCAACGTCTTTATTGAGCACCAAGACTGTCACCCCCAATGGTGTGAACCCTCTTGACTCCACACCCGCTAGGGTTTGACTCTGATACTACTTGTAACTCCCCGACCGCCTCTACCACTCTTACCAGTGAGCACCCACATCCTCTCTCGGGCTTGTGGGCCCCACCCTTGTCTGGCAATCAGTTTGTTATGTCCGGGAGGCTTTAAAGACTTGTTTAATCGAGTTCTCATTTCATTTCTTCTTCTCCAAAAATTGAGTGACAAAAGAGAAGATTTGGAGAACAGAGAGCAATGATGTGTGTAGTTTGATTGTGGGAGAGACGAATCAAGCCGAGTAGAGAAGAAATCGAGTAAAAATCTACAAAATCTGCAAAAATGAGGGTTTGCATATTTTGTAGAAATCAATTTCTAGGGTTTGCATATTTTGAAACCAGATTCTCAATTCGAAACTCTAAATTTCATTCTTTTCTCCCAATTGAAAACGACGTCGTTTGATTAATTTGAAAACACAAAACGTTTGCAGGTTTATAAGTCAAAAAGATTGAGAAGTATTCGATGAACTTTGTGGGATCAATTGGTATTCGTTGCTTGTCGAGTGGCTACGGCTCGCGGGTTCGAATCCCCAATTTTGCAAAAAATTTAAAACTTTGAGAACAAATATCAAAACGACGTCGTTTTTGATACACGTGTATAGGTATGATTGACTCATCACCGTAACGGAGTTGACTAACAACCATTAGATTGACTCTGATTTTTGCACGTTATATCAAGTATAGGTATGAGATTCAAATTTTATTGTAGTTTAGGTTGTAAATCACCCTACAAAATTGTCTAGGTATGAAAATCCACGGCGCAGACAGTACAAGTATGAAAATCCCCTTTTCCCTTTATCCTCACTCATACAGTTCCGACAATCACTTCCCGGAAGGTTACCCATCCCGAAGCTCCAGCTTAAGCACGCTTAACTGTGGAGTTCTCTCATGACGTTTGACCGAAAAGATAAGTGCACTTTGGTGACATAGGTGGCCAAATCAATTCTTTTAAACCTCTCTATATGCACCACCATATTCCTGAAACTGGGGTGTTACAATTCACCCCCACTAACAGATCGCAACGTCTTCATTGCGCACTAAGACCGTCACCCCCGACGGTGTGAGCCCTCTTGACTCCACACTCGCCAGGGTTTCGCTCTGATACTACTTGTAACGCCCAGACCGCCCCTACCACTCCTACTTGTGAGCACCCACGTCCTCTCTCGGGCTCGTGGGCCCTATCCTTATCCGGTAGTCGGTCCCATACGTCCGGGAGAATTTAAAGACTTTTTTAGCGATCGTACAAATCACCACATGATCTTTCTTTGTGTTTTGTCTTCACTCACACAATTTCGATATTACTTCCCAGAAGGTCACCCATCCTGAAATTGATCCAGCTCAAGCATGCTTAACTTTGGAAATCTCTCAGGATGTTTGACCGAAAAGATAAGTGCACTTTGGTGACATAGATGGCCAAATCAATTCTTTTATACCTCTCTGCATGCACTACCATATTCCTAAAACCAGAGTGTTACACAATTCAAATAATTAATCAATAAAATATATATTTTTCAAAAAAAAAACTCTTTGCAAAATGGTTCTCGAAATCTCACCTTCCAGGTCGGCACCGGAGTGGGCTTAACCTAGGCTCTGATACCAAAATGTAACACCCGTCCAGCATTATAGGCCAAGACAACTTGTTATTCATCTGGGCTCGCCAAAACGCTTATTTCTTTAAACATTGAAAACTTGTCCGCGTCTCATAAAGCTTATTAACCTGAGGAAAAAGATAAAAGAGTGAAGACAATGGCGAAACTCTAATCACACTCAACAATCAGTGCATAGCATAGAATCAGACTCCACATTCTCAAACATGCATTCAACAAACATACATATTCTTACATTAATTCAAGCATGCTTATACAAAATCATCAACAATAACGCTAAACCGATATCTCGTCGACTTAGCATGGCACAAAACCAATCTCAGGCTTGTCCAATCACCAGGCACGAAATCACTCCCAGGTTCGCCCAATTACCAGGTACGAAACCAATCTCAGGTTCACCCATCACGAGACACGAAACCAATCCCAGGTTTGTGCCCCCATCGCATCAACTCATTTCATATTATCACACATCAATCATCATGAATCTTATCATCAAATCATAGCACGCAATAGCAAACAATAGACAGATATCCAATCACATAGTTTCCAAGCCTATACAAGCAATTCATGAAAATAATCATTGTATTACCACGATTACCACCCTCACCTGAGCCTTAACTTCTCAGAGACACTACGGTTCGAACATGGATTTCAAGCTTGGTTCTCCATTAACCAAGTCATAGATACATGCCTCATAAATGCTCCGGCAGAGCTTCATCTCAATCCACCTTGTGTGACAAATCAAACAATATAACATGTCACCATTTACTCTATAAATAATTGTCTCGGAAACACATGAATAAAACAATAACTAACTGTTCAAAACCAAATCCCACTGTCGAATCCATAGACTGCAGTACCATGAATAACTCCACCAAGTTTCAGCCAAATCGGAATGATTTAGGACTTCCAAATTCTGCCCTAAAGAAGCTATCCTAGATCTGTTCTTGTAGGGTTACTGGGTTTGAACAGTTTCAGCTGTTACTTGACCAGAAAGCAACGTGAATAACTTCTTTGATTTAACTCTTATTGAAAATCCGTCAATTGCTATGTAATCTTGGGTTGCTAAACATCGCATCCGTACTTTTACTTTGCCAAAACGATATCAGATTATACAGTAACGATCCTCCCAAGTTGCCTCCTCCACACTACTTTATTTCCTTCTTCCTCTTTCTTATTCTTCTCTCCTCCACCTCTGTTCACTCCGGCTTTGTTCTTCACCACCACCGAAGACTGCCACAGCCATGCCATGACCAGTCACGCCCACCACTGGTAGAAACCGACTTCTCATTCTCTCTCTCCTCTCCTTCCTTTCTCTCCACTTTCCGGGGACAAGATCACTGCCTCCTCCATCACTATTCCACGTGAGACCTCACTTCTCTTCCACGAGATTCACAACGGCTTGACAACTCATCAACGATGGTGATTTCATGAATAACGGATTAGGGTTGCTCAACCTTTCTCTCTTTGTGGCTAGCGAACGAGAAGCACATAACACACACGAATCAAACCTTTTTCTCGTTTGTATTAAATACTTAGGCCTTTCATGGCTGGCTTTTCTTTTAACAAAATGGGTAGAGCTGTCAATTGGGCGGGCCGCCCATGGGCTTGCCCAGTCCAAATGCAAATGCGCGGGATATAGTCCGGACCAAAAAACAAATGGTCTAATTGGGTATATGACCAGTTTTGTCCGCGGACAATATGGGCTTGACCATATGGACAATGGGCAACCCAATTACAAGAATTGATTGAGTCAATAGACATGTCTTCATTTTAATCATATTTTTATGATTTAATTACAATTACAACTAAATAATTTTCAAATTATTATATTTTACATTTATAAGTTTCTATTTTTATAAAATATGTAAATTTTAATAAATTATTTCTTATTAAATTATTTAAGGTTTTCAAGGAAATGACAGTATTCCACAATTTTTTGGAATACGAAATTTTTCGATTTTACGGTTTTGGCGGGAAAAAGCAATTCTCCGATTTTTCGATTTTGACGGAAAAAGCAATTCCGCATATTTTCCACCAAAATCATGATTTTATTGTACTGGCGAGAACACAATTTTACGGTTTTGACGGGAAAACGCAATTCTCCGATTTTACAGTTTTGGCGGAAAAACGCATTTTTCCCGCCAAAATCGTGATTTTAATATATTGGCGAAAAACACAATTTTACAGTTTTGGCGGGAAAACACAATTCTCCGATTTTACGGTTTTGGCAGGAAAACGTAATTTTCTCCTTAAAATCGTTATTTTATTGTATCGGTGAAAAAAAATTAATTTTACGATTTTACCGTTTTGGTGGAAAAAAACAATTCCATAATTTTTCCGCCAAAATCGTGATTTTATTGTATTGGTAAGAAAAACACAATTTTACTGTTTTGGCGGAAAAACGTAAGTCTCCGATTTTTATTGGCGGAAAATGCAATTTCTCAATTTTCTCTCCAAAATCATGATTTTTGATTTATCATTAATAACAATAATAAAATGGGCTGACAATGGGCTGACCATGGGCTTGCCCATATGGACATGGTCTTTATTGGGCATGGACATTTTTTTGGACCATTGTCCATTATGGACCGTTCAACTTGGCCCATAAAAAAAAACTGTTCGTACGGACACGCCCAATGGTCCCTGAACGGACCATTTGACAGCTCTAAAAATAGGTTGGTTTGGGCTATTAGATTTGGGATGTTACACTGTTAGCTACATCTTAATAAGATATATACCAAAGACAATATGATGTGAGATCCACACTTATAGAACATAAATCAATATGTTTATATATCACATAACAAAGAGAAGCTGTAAAAAAGGTGCACTATATAATATTATATAATAAAAGTATGTGCATCGTATGAAATATTCATAATGCCAATAATTGAGTACTATGAATATATTATACTACAAATCATGTATTTGGTTTCTATGGCAATTACTAAAACAAATCACGATCATTATAACACTCATAACTCAAGTGATATGATAATGGACCAGCAGCTTGAACCCGAGAAAATAGGAACAAAGGAGCAGCTTGAACCTGAGGAAATTGGAGCTAAGGAGCAGCTTGAACCGGAAGGAGCTAAGCTTGTAGCTGAGGAGGAGCTTGTAGCCGAGGAAGCTTTAGTCACACCCGTTGGTCCGATGACTCGTTCTAGATTTAACTTATTCAACCAAGCCATTGGGGGAATGCTTAACCACATTTGGGACCGACCAAATGACTTGAGCCAAGTCACTACTTCTATGGTATTGATCCAAGCTCAAGGACCTCATCAAATGGACAAGTGATTTCATGAGTGCTCTTTTTCCCTGCCTTTGGTTTTGTCCCAATGGGTTTTCCAAAGGGAGGTTTTTAATGAGGCTTATGATTTCACTTCATATAATCCATTTGATGATTCAAGACCCAAGCCCATCAAATAAAGGAGACAATTTCGTGGCTTTAAAGAAGATGAAGGGTTATTTTCGAATTCAAACTCTATTTTAAATTCTGTTGTGTTTCTAGGCAGCCTTGGAGCATGTTCCAAGACTTGTCTCGTTTTCTACATTCTCTCTTCACCTTCTCCTCTATATATTCTCTATGTATTCTCTTATGAGAACTTATCAAACTTTTTATTATCAAAATCTTTTCCAAATTGTTTGATCTGAAGGGTGTGTAATATCTCTTCAACTTGTGACCGTTTGGTGTGACATATCCAAGCCTAAGCAAGCTCGTTAGTCTAGAGGCTATTCCGCAACCTCTGGAAGTAACACTCGATCCGCAAGACATCCCCATTTCGTTCTCAGCCCCTTCACTTCATCATCCATTTGTCTTGTTCACCACGGATCCACCATCACTTATCACAATCCATACAAAGAGACTTCAAGGGACTAGATCTTCTCACCGAGGATCGCATCATCAAATCAACGATTTTCCACAAATATCTAACTAATCAACATCACGTAGCTAATAACAAGTTTATTAGATAATTAATGGTATTTATCTGGATATGTGTTTTGTGAGACGGAGACGACGTCGTAAACGGAAACGGCGTCAGTTATGGTTTTTCGATGGAGATCTCTTTTATCTCAAGCGACTAATGTTTTGATATAGATTTATTTCGCTCAAACAGTTAGAGTTTCGTGCTGATAACGTGTTATGAACAAAGAAGTTTCGGATATTGTTCTCTCTGTTATTGATATATGCTACAAGATACAACATATATAGATATAGGGATATAATATTAGGGTTTACGTTAGAGATTAGGTAGTCTACAACCTTCTAACGGACTTATAATGAACAACCACATAATACCCATATTATTCATAATAAATATAGCGATTTATTTGAAAATTTCTTTTAATGAAAATGCTCTCATATACTTGATGTATAAATGGAATGTATTCTTTATTTTAAATATGAAATAGACATTTAGAAAGAAAAAAAAGAAATATGAAATAGCCATTTTCCCGTGGAGTTTACAAACGAAAAGAGTATTTAGATTCCAACACTAGACGTCTAGACCAATTAAAAAAGCGTCCAAATTTCCAAATAAAACCCAAAATGTTTACCAATTCCAGAAAGCCCCAAAAAAAACAATTAGCTAAAGTGCGATTTAGGCGTCATCCAAGTAAGATCCTCCCGACCCAAACCATCGGCAATCATCTCTTCCGCTTCCGTAGCCGACCGGATTCTCAACAAAGGCCTCCTCGCCGGAAGAACTGGCAACGGCGCCTCCCCGCGTATAATCCTCACAGCCTCCTTCACCCTTGGCCGCTTCTCACAGTCAGGATGCGCACAAACCATCCCAACCATCAACATCCTTTCCATTTCCTCTGCATCGAACTCTTCCCTCAGCATGATGTCAGCACCATCCAGGACCTTCCCTGTCTCCCAGAGGCTCCACATCAGGTCTACAAGCACCGTCCCGTCATCCCCCACCGGCCTACGCCCCGTACACACTTCCAGAACCACAACTCCAAAGCTGTACACGTCGGTTTTTTCAGAGGGCACACCTGTGTACACGTATTCAGGTGCCAAGTAACCCATAGTACCTGCTGGGAGTGTTGCAGCTCGTCCAGCTAGCAACGCACTGTGCTCGTAAATCTCAGCTAACCCGAAATCACCAAGCTTGGCGTTAAACTCGGCATCAAGCATTATGTTACAGGTCTTGACGTCACGGTGGATGATCTGTCTCTCACATTCTTCGTGTAGATAAGTAAGTGCGGAAGCCACACCGAGAATGATGTTTACCCGCTGCTTCCAAGAGAGGACTATAAACTCTTCTGATGGATCCGATGAGGGTTTCTTGTGTAGGAATTCACTTAAACTTCCGTTGGGCAAGTACTCAAACACTAAGGCCGTCTCTGTTCCTTCGCTGCACCACCCCTGGAACTGAACCAGATTCTTGTGCCGCAAGTAACCAGTCATTGTGGTGAACTCTGTGGTAAAAGGGTTACGGTTGCACTGTGGCCAGTGATCTCGATCAAAGCGCTTCACGGCCACTGATCCGATAGAAGGAATGGAGCCTCTGTACACAGTAGCTGAAGCCCCTTGACCCACGATTGTGTTCTCATTGAATCCCGATGTTGCGGATTTGATCTCAGCCAAGGATAACCTTCCCGGCATCCTATTAATCCCCGAATTCGTATCAGCTCCTTCACTAATCCTTTTCTTGCCAGAAATCAATGAGAAAACAATAAACGCCACGAGAATAACAATTGCAGCCATACCAGGTAAAAGACTCCAAAATGGTATCTTAAATCCAACAACTGAAACCCTAAAGCCAAAACCTTTACGATGAATTCCCATCGGATTCTCGAAAACTTCCCCTGAGCAGACCAAACACCCTTCATCTTCCTCCTCCTCTTCTTGAATCGCATCAGAATGAGACCCAAAGGTCGTAAATTTCCACCTCTGAACGATATGCAAAGCTGACCCAACACCAGCATTCGAAGCAGAGAACCCAACGTGCATATACTCCTTAACTTTACCAGAGAGATCAATCTGTGTTGATAAAACAGGACTCGTAGGCTTAACACGAGAATACCCAATCCAAACCCTAATGAGTTTAAGAACATCACTATACTCAATCCACGCCATCATCTCTCTCCCACTCTTAAGATCAAACCCTTTTGAAATCGCATCAACGGAAGCAACGGAGAAGATTGAATTAACATCGATTCCAACGTGGTTACCGTTGATATCACCGTGACCCGGGTCAAATCCAGTATCAAACTCGACGGCGATGAAAGAATCATCCGGATTTGGTAGACCCAAGAAGCCATTAGAGAAGACGAATGAGTCAGCATTAGATGTGATCAAGAAAGCGAAGCCGTCACCAAAAGGGCAAGAAGGAGAAGCGATGATGGAGAAGGAGAAGCGGCAAGAGAAAGAAGCGGTTGTGTTAGTGGAAGGTTCAAGAAACTTAATTGGGTATACGTAGAGAGCTCGTCCGATGCCGGAGGAGGTTGGTTTTGACGGCGGTGTTGTGGCGGAGGGAAAGCAAGGTTGTTGTTGGGTTAGGGAGATTGTACGGTCGCGGAAGAAGGCGTCGCCGTAGAGAGTTAAGTTGTGTAGCGGCGGCGAGAAACGGTGAGAAAGTGTGGGAAAATCTTGGGAAAGGAAGAGAATTACGTAGAAGAAGAAGAGAGAGTGACGATGATTCATCTTGGTTCTCGTGTCATGTGGTTTGTGTTATTTTCTTGAATTTGATCTTTGGTTAAGAGAAGCAGAGAAAACTATAAATCGATTATTAACTCCAAGATGGTTTTGCAATGAAATGTACAAGAAGATAATTTTATAAGCGCTTGGTTCTATAGACAAAAATGAGAATGAATAAAGCTACAATGAGAATGAAGCAAAAAAAAGTGAATTACTATGTGAAAAATGGGAAGCTATTCAAAGTTGAATCAACCAGGAAAATGCTGCTATACATGGTTCTGCTGATTAGGAGCAATGAAATCATATAACAAGATAACCAAAAGTCAGTTTTAAACCTTTAAACTAGTAAAAGAGTCAAGTTATTATTACTTACTACAGTAATTCTCTTCAATGGAAAATTTGGGAACAGAAATGATTAAAGATCGTCTTACACAAATGTGAACAATGTAATTGTGAGAAAATCAAAACTGAGGAAACACTAAACCCAACAGAAAAAAGAAGCAAATCTTAGAAAGAACAAAGCTCTCACAATCTGCCACAGTAACCTCTTAGAATCCAAGCTTGGTTCTAGACAAAGCTTGATGCTTCTCTTCAGAAACAAGGAGAAACTCTCTCTGTTCATCTGACTATACCAAAAAGCAAACTCAAGAATCAGCAGCAACGGTAGCTTCAGAATCTTCTTTCCTTTTCAAATATTCATTCAAGATTGTAAGCCTCGCAGTCTCAAACGCAAAATAACCGATCGCTGAGAAACAAGCGCTGTGAACAACTCTAGGCCCCATGCCACGGGTAAAACCAACCCAACCTTCCTCTTTCAATATCTGTCTCACTGTTCCAGCAACACCAGTATACATAGCAGCACCAAGTTTATTCACTGCCTCCACATGAATCTGCGTCATCAACCTAGTCTTCACCACATCTAATGGTGTAGTTATCGAAGCAGATATCGCACCAGCCAACGCACCACAACAAACACTCTGCAAAGGCTCAAGATGGCTCTGCTGCGTTTTCTCCAAAACCGCGGCTTTCAGATACTCAAACGACGAATAACTTAGTACACCAGCCGGTAAATTCCTCAACAATGTAGCCGAATAACCGGCATAAAGCCCCAAGATTCCATCTTTCTCAAGTATCTTAAGCAAAACTTGATACGACCTCCCACTAGCTCCAGCTTGCATTCTCTGTGTAATAAGCTCTTTAGGAACCATTATCGCCGACGATATTATGTTTCCCATAGCACCAGCAGTAGGCGGGATTAAAACCGTCGGAAAATCCGGGAATTTAGAGAGGAGAGACTTACCAAACTCACAAGTACCAAAATACACGGCGGAGGAAAACGTAGAGCCAACAATCACGGCGGAGACACCACTGTAGAAACCTAAAATACCTTTAGCTTGAAATGTCTTAACTATAGCATCAAATGTGTTGCGATAAACCTGAGAAGCGCCTTTGGTCTGAAGCTTGGTTTTGACTGCGTCAAGTGGGAGAAGAGCAACGTACGTAAAAGCTCCGGCGAGTCCACCGGCTCCTGCACCGATGATGGCACGTTCCCAGACAGAGAGTTGTTTCATGAGTGTTTGAATTCTTGGACTGCTTCGCGATGCTGGTTTGATCCATTTCAGGAATTCGGATCCGGGTTTCGCGTGGATTGGATCCGAGATTGATGTTGATGCAAATAGTGGGTCGGATCTTATGAAATTTGCTGAAAAGTTTGGTGATTTTTGAGAGAATTTGGTTTTGGGTTTAGGGTTTCTGACGATAGGGCTTTGGACGGAGGTGAGATCGGAGAAATGAGTGAAGAGGGAATTGAAATCGTTGGGAAAATGGCAGTGATTAAGATTCGGTGATGGGAGGCCAAGAGTTTCGGAGAGTCTAGCTTCCATTGCTGATTTGAGTGAAGCTTGAGGAAGGAGAACCAAACAAACATAAAGATGATGACTGATACTTAAGAGAAAGAAACAGCGCGTAGTGTAGTAAAGAAAATACTAAACGGCATGAAGTTGAAGACGGAGAGCTAAAAAAGGATGATTCGTAGTAAATAAGCTCAAACGGCAATAAATTTTAAGCCTGGGACGATGGACGGACCGAACGGTTCGGTTTGAGCCGGGTAGTCGATTTATGGGTAATTCGGTTGAGAGGTAAATCTACCGAATATAATTGAACCAAAATTTGGTTTGTTTCGGTTTGGTTATGTGTCTAAATCCGTACAAAAACATGATTTTGTTCTGAGATCGATTTTGAAAGAATTTTGGTATAAGCTGGTTAGAAGAATTAGGAAAAAACAATAACCGGCCGTTCGATGAACCGATAACCAAACCTATTTATAAATGTTGCCGATCAGTTCATCCCTATTGACCAAAGCTTAGCGCAGTGAAGTTGGCTAACCACTTTCAAGTTAAAATAGTTATCATCATCAGATTTGAGTCAATTAGTTAAAACAATCATGAAATTCATGACAAACTATTTGCAAATAAGGCGAGAGATTCGCTATATACAGTGCAATGCCGGAGAATGGAGCTCTACATTCATCAAAATAAGGCTAACTGCTTCCTAAGCTTTTGCTTTCGTCGTTGTTTTTGGTTCATGTCTGGAATTGAGATTGAGATAGAGGTGATGTTGCCACGCTTGATCTATCGGTACCACGAATGTTGTACTTCTCGTACACTCTTTCGCGATTCTCTGACCACCATGCTTCTGCCTGTTGCTCCCTGAATCTTCGCCGGCTGCAAATAAACACATAGGTATGGTATTAGTCTTGATCTCTAGAATGTATCAAGATACGGAGTGGGTTGATTATATAATGTTACCTAAAGCGCACACGTTTGAGATCTCTAGTTCCATCGCCTAGGGCCAATAGTGTTATATAAACACCAGGTTCATACTGTTCGATCCACTCCGCCTCCACTTGAGAAGCATTTGAAGCTGAGGCTGCTGAGCTTCTTGAGTTTCGGCGGTTGTCACCATCTTCTGAGAAACCATTACTGATTCGGACCCCCTCACTTAGAAGTTCGCCCATGCTTGCATCTGTGTTTCTTGGCGACTGGGAATTTCGCCAGAGTCCATTCATTGAACGAGCGGGCATAGCCATAGGCGAAGCAAGTGAGGTGTCACTCATTGAATCAGATCGTGATTGACGCTGTCCATTTGCATTAGCAAAGTGAAATCCGTTTTGCTCAAACCCGTTCAATAAATTAGCTGTCCGTGTGGTCTCAGCTTCGTAAGCACCCGGTGGTAGCAGCGCAGCTATATCCTTGACCTGGAAAGATCATTAGGAATTTTTAGCGAAGAAACAGTACAAAATATCCAAGATGTTCAAGGAAGGGGGTGCTAGAAATAAACAATAAAACTTAGAGGGAATCATATGTCAAGAATGAATATATCACACAGAGACTTATCGAATACACAGACAGTTTAAGAGAAATATATAAGAGAATCAAGCCAAAACCTGAGCTGTCAGAGATTTTATAACTTCTTTTGCGGCTTCTGATTTGGCGGATTCCTCTGCTGCCAGGTTCATTGCTTCTTGTACTTTTTTCACAGATTTCTGAACTTCGAATTCTTGGACCTCGCATCTGTGCCTCAGACTCTCGGCCTGAACACAATATCACATATTCATTTTAAAAACAAATCACAAGAATTTATGGAAAAAAATTCAGATGAAAAAATTGAGGAAAAGTTAAGAGTTTAGGCAAATGAGGAAGAAAAGGATAATGGTTCAAGGGCGAGTTTACCTGGGCGCGCAATTTGACTACTTCCTGATTCAGAAGTTCATTTGTCTTCTTCAAACTCTCAGCTATACTTGTTGAAAAACCAAGACCAGCCGTCAAAGGAATGGGAGTGACTGAACGAGGAGGACTAGACCTCCTTGAGAAAGGTGACACAGATCTGGAGCTTGCTCCAGATGGAGTTACTGCTGGTTTTGGTGGCCCACGCCGTAAGTCAGCCACATTAGTCAGAGCATCTCTAAGTTGAGTTAGAGGTGTTTGGGAAGTGCGGACAAGAGAGAATGTATCCGCCTTCTTTCCTTGTCTAGCTGCCCTGCTATCCAGCTGCCTGATCAAATCTATATTTGATGGTATTCCTGATTTAGCCAATCTTATCTCGGCTTTATCCAATCTGTCCTTGTTCTCACCGGAAAGTCGTGGCATAATATTCTTCCTGCTATCAGTACTAGCTTCTGACACTTTACTTAGTTTAGAGTAACATGAATCGCAGACACGATAAGGCTTGCCTGGATTAGGGGCCAAAGCAGCTTTTAGTGATTTCTTGGAACTGCATGAATGGCAGTGGACAAGTCCACAGTTGTAACAATTGTGCCTTTTTCGTGTGAATCCGAAAGCCTGTCTACAAGCTGAACATTGAGATTGCTCAGTACCAGAAACCCATTTATGAAGACATATTGCTGCTGTGAAGTTTGAACCACAGGCAATATTTTTTACATGTCTCTCTTTCAAAGTATCGACAAGAGTTGGTGCCTTACGGTCCTCAATATCTCCATGACCTAATCTCCCATTGGCACCCTTCCCCCATGTAAATACTTCATTTCGAGATGTTAAAACTGCTACATGATAAGCTCCGCATGCTATTTCTTCAACACAATCCTTAATTAGTTTATCCTCTACTAAGCAAGGAAGCTTCCCATCAGCATTGGGATTCCCTAGTTGACCATAAACTGTACTACCCATCGTGTAAACTTTTCCCGATGTGGTCAAACCAACTGTTAAACTATGTCCACATGCAACTCTATGAAAAGTATGGTCAATTAGAGCTGATACACAAGTGGGTTTAAGCCGAGACTCTTTATCTCCATGACCAAGACGGCTCTTGTCACCATCACCCCATGTGAACAGCTTTCCTGATGAAATACTTGAACTTGACTGAGTGACAATGACTTCTACTATTGCAGCAGCATGCCATACACCACATGCAACAGCAATAGTCCGCAAACCAGATAAAGATTCAACTTCTCTTGGATAAAATACAGTTTCCTTGTCACCATGCCCTAAAACACCAAAAGTCCCATCTCCAAAAGTAAAAAGCTGTCCAGTTGATGTTATCAAAGCGGTGTGCCATGGTCCACAGGATACGGAAGCAATTTGAAGACCTTCAAGAGGACCTGATATTCTCTTAGGTATCCAGTGACTCACATCGGTACCATGGCCGAGAAGTCCTGCATTGTGTGTTCCATCACCCCATGTGTAAATCTCTCCTGTCATTGTGACAGCGCATGTATGGAACTCACCACAGGCAACAAAGTCAACACTAGTAGCAGCTAGAGACTCAATAAGCTGTGGCCCAGTAACATCTTTTCCCATTCCATGGCCAAGACGTCCTCCGGATGCTTCACCCCATGTAAAAACCTCACCTTGCCTAGAGACTAGAGCAGCATGCCTAACACCACATGCTATGTGATGGACATCCAAAACTACATTGGATTCTAACGGCTTTGGAATCAGAACATCAGACCTTGAACCAACACAAGTAGCATTCTTATCAGCCCCGAATTTGGCAACATTATCACATAGCACTTCACCCCATATATAAACATCACCTAGAGCATCACAATCATCTGGAGCAGAACCATGACTTGAGCTGCTTTGAACACTAGAAACACTAACCCGGAACACGTCTGATCCAGGTCCTCGTACTAACATATTTGGGCTATCTGATGCCACATGTGACCGTTCAGAACTGACAGAATTCTCAGTTCTAGAAGTCCGGGGAAAAGCGGTTGAATTGTAGGGAGTCTCAGCAATGTTATAATCTCGAGAAGCACAAACTGAGCTGTTGGTAGGACTGCTTAATGTCAAGTCTCTGCTGTCCTGGAAATGAGGAAAATGAAACAAAACAAAGTTCAGGAAAATCTAAATGAGACTTATTTTGAGAAGAGAGAAATACATTTGCAACATCAATAAAATTGACGCTGTCAGCTTTAGGAATGCTTATTACTTACAGCAATAGAAAGGCCTCCATCACTCCAGCCGTCAATTTTAGAGCGGCCAGCCTGACCAGATATCAAAGCTTTTAGGCCAGCTATCCACACCTCTGCCTCAACTTTGTCCTTGCAAATCTGAAAATACAGCAACCTTTTCACTTCACATATACAGAGGCATACAATACACGGTGAAGAGAAAGTAACTGAGTTTTATTCACTAACCAAATCAAGAGTCCGCTTCCTGTTGGAGTATATTAGGGAAAAAGATAAATAATCCTTATCCGGGCGAAGGTAACGTTGGAAAACAGCCTGATAGTATAAACGTGATCAAAGTCAAACAAAAGACTAGAAATTTTGCTGCCTTTGTATAATGCTGTATCAACACAGAGAGTAGAATGTTAAAGAGAAGTTACAGTTCGCTGTCCTGGAACAATCTTCGATACAGTTGCTAACTTTAAACGTTTTTCTCCACCATTTGAAATCCAGATCAAAGATGTCTCATCCTGCAAAAAACATGTCCAAGGTTGTAAGATTATAAGGTTGATATGTGACCAAACACAAGGATACATTTAATCTAGAGAACACTCACATTGGAGAGTCTAAATGGACAAAACTTAGGCTTTCCTTTCCGACCATATTTCAACAATTGAGCACCTTTCTTCAATGCAATTAGAGCCTGCAAAATATACAAAAGGGCTTTTGTAAAGATGTTGGTGAGAAAAAAAAAAAAACATGTTCGTAAGTGGAAATCAAAATTACAGAGACAACAAAAGACCAAATTTTGGATTTCAATTTCTTCAAAATTCTTTTGAACCAAACTATTTGAATGAGATATAGTTTTCATTCACCTTGACATTTTAATGCTAAATTCTAATCACTTTAGAAGACATTAACCCTAACCAATTCAAAAAAGCAAAATTTCAGACAACATCTATTAAGCCTAAGATCAACAAAACAAAGATTATGTGTTTCATCAAAACAGAGACATACATATAAAACACACAGAAAAAAAAAAAAAGAATTGGACCTGCTCGATGTCTCGCACGACATTACCATAACTCACAAGATCTGCCATTCCATGAGAGAGCTTTACCAAAATACCCAAACCCTCTCCGATCGTACGGTGGAGCAGCACCGGTCATTCTAAGCAAACAAGACTACGTGAAGTCTCCGCCGTTCTAACCATCAAATTCCGTGCTAACTCCAAAACCCACAATTGTACTTAATCTTCTTTATCAAATTCTTTAACAAAAAGGTGAAATTTGAAACCCTAGCTTCGGAGTTGGGAAGTTTCCGATGAATTTCTCGGAAATCAAGAAAAAAGCTTTCACTGTTTTAGGTGGTAACGGCTGTGGTGTTCTTATAAATGGCGGTTTTTTTGGTAATCTTGAGAAATTTTTGCCTGAGGATTGAAGAAGATGAAGATGGTCAGAGAGAGACCGGAGATGGCGAGAGAAAGAGCGCGAGAATGGAATCAGTGTCTCAACCGGCAAACGAAACAAGTCTTTGCCGTGGAATTCCAAGTACGGGACAGAGTCAATGTTGAAAAGTAATATAATAATAAAACTATCTATTAATTAATAGGGAGATATTAAGAAATAGCCAAATAAAACACTCAAATTAACAAAATAGCAGAGAGAAAGTTTTTTGTTGGAAAATAGCCATGGACCCACCTTGTCGGATGATGTGAAATACCAAAACTATCCTTCGTTTGTTGCAAGATCAACGATATGTTAGACAGTTTCGTGAGATTTTTCAAAATAGCATGTAACATTTAAATTTCGCATGTTATATTTAACTAAAAGACATGATATTTTAAAAAACATAGTGAATTTTTAAGAAAAAACATTGACATGGAAAATTTAATCTGAATAATAACTTTTTAAAAAGAAATCACATGTAATCTTAAAACAAATCGTGTATTACTAAAAAATAATCATCTTTTTAAAAAAGAAATCACATGTGATCTTAATAAAACACGTGTTTTATTACAAAATAACATGATAAAGACAGATATTCACATGTAATCTTAATCAAACATGTGTATTATTATAAAATAACATGATAAAGACAGATATTCACATGTGATCTTAATAAAACACGTGTATTATTACAAAATAACATAATAAAGACAGATATTACACTGAATATAATGTTTTTTTCCGAGAAATACTATGTGTTCTTTATAAATAACATGTAGTACGAGAAAAATACATGATAAAAAGAGATATATTATGCTATCACATGTAATTCGAAAAAAAAGCGTGTTACAAAGGACATATACGTAATTACACAGCTGTTCCGACATGTTAGAGACAGGGTACTGTAGCTCGTGGTTAGTTTGTGAATTCTTTTTGAATCCAAGGTTAGTTTCTATAAATTCTCTTATTAAGGTAATAATAATAATAATAATAATAATAATATACATGTTCCTTGTTTATTTTTTTTTTTCCACCTCTATATTTCTTACCTTAAAACAAGAAGAAAAATACACAAATTACCAATGTGACATTGGATTAGTGGTTGAATGCAATAGTAAACCAAAACCGCAAGTACTCGAGTTTTGAGTTTTGTTAAGAGGGATAATTTATTATTAATCTCGGTTTTTGGAGATGTACGGACTTAGACCAAAAAAATTTAGATTATAAAAGAAAAATCAGTAATGAGTCTGTTTAGTGATGGAACAAAACTATTTATAGTTTTGAATTGATGTGATATTTATAGTTAGATTGGAAGTATATAAAAAAAAAACTATTTTTATATAATTATAAGAACAATTCTAAACGACGTCGTTTTGATTCAACGGAGATTTCTAACGGAAAGTTAACCCCGTCATCGTCTCGTTAACGGAAATTTAACAACATGTCCGAAATGGCCAGGTCAACGAAAACTTAACCATTTTATCAAAAGTCAAACTAAACTTTATGATTTAATTGACATTTCGAGAGTTCATGCTTTTTTGTCCCAAATTTGAAAGTTCGCGCATTTTCCGACATTTTTTCCAAACCAAAACCGCAAGTACTCGAGTTTTGAGTTTTGTTAAGAGGGCTAATTTATTATTAATCTCGGTTTTTGGAGATGTACGGACTTAGACCAAAAAAATTTAGATTACAAAAGAAAAAATCAGTAATGAGTCGGTTTAGTGACGGGATTTTAAAAACATTTTGTGTTTTTTTTTTTATAAAATTTTGAAAATAACATAAAAGAAAAATAAATACAAATTTTTAAAAAAAGAAGTACAAATTCTTGACACTATAGACCGTACCAAATAATATTTTTGGACGATTGGTAGTTTTTTCTTTGTTGATAAAAGACTAGGATGATTGGTAATGGTAACCAACTATTTTTTTAATCGAATCATCTCTTTCAACCATTTCTACTTCATCTAACCAACTTATTAATTAGAAATTTCCAAAACATTTCAACTTCAACCGTAGGGGTAGAAAGCTACTTGTAACACCGGAGGAGAATAGAGGAAGTCACGAAGTGGTGACTTTAGAAGAAATGATTAAAGAACTATAAAAATGGAACACACGATGAGCTTGGTACTAAGTCTCATCATTGTTAATCTTAAAGTCTGTTTCTTTTTCATTCGTGCTAAGGTCTCCTCTATTTCTCATTTTATATAAGAACGTGTGGTAATTTTACAATATACACACGCCAACGAACATGATTAGTTGTTTGGTTGGGTTTACAAAATTCCAAAGCTTTTTAAGGCAGATAAAACATTAATCATCAAAAACCACCAAAAAATTGTGAATCGGATAACAAAAATGAATCATCTAACCGATTTTAATAGCTTTCGCAAAGTTTTAAACATATTTTACATTTTTTTAGTTCTTATAATCTATTTAATGAAATATGTTTAATGGTAATTATAAACAATGAAATCATATATTTTAATTTAAACTTTGCAGAAAAAATAATACTAAAATATTATTAGGTATTTTGATTTCTTGTTTTTCGTTAAAGAATACTTGTTATGTATATATAACTAGATCCTGACCCGCACATACGTGCGGGATTTCATATTTTAAGAAATGTGTTGTAATAAATTTTTATTAAATGTATAATTATTTTTTGTATTAGTAATATATATTGTATTGAATAAATTATAATGTACACAGAAAAGTATAAAATGTTATTTATGTTTGCTTATGACACAATAGCAACAAGTCATCTTTTAGAGTTTGAAACTGAAGAGTAGATTAGAAAAAAATCTAAGATTGAAATATAATATAAGTTAGATTGATGTAAAAAATATATTATATAGTTATAGTATCTATAACCTAAACTCATATCAGTTGGTTGAAATATTTGAAATAATAATGATTTTAATAGTATTTTAAAATTCGTAACAATCAAACGGTTGGACCAAGATCAAACTGAATCGAATTAATGGGCAGGTAGATTTTTATTAAGTTTGTGAACATTAAACTTGTAAAGTATCAAACCGTATATAAAACCGTTAAAATGATTAAATACGTTTGCGAGAAATATAATATTTAGAGATATGCGTAATTCCCATTCAATTTTATCATGTTCCATTATATCTTACCCGTTCTCCAATTTATATCTCATAAGAGAATGCATTTCTAATATAAGACAAATTTTGTATTCCCGATTAGAAACAAGACGTGACGGAATCAAAAATTCTCGATATCTTGTTTGGGACAAATACAAATATAATTCATAGTATATTTTTATATGATGATATAATAAAAATATTACAAAATTAATTGACTCCTTTATTCTTATTGTTTTATATTTTGTTCATAAATATTAAATTACAGTTGTTTGTTTTTTAAATTTTAACTATTATAGAACATACTATAATAATATTTATTATTTTGAACATTTTTATGCTATATAAATTGAAAACACATGTTATTATTTGATTGCAAACATTAATTTGTTTGAATTGTAACTTGTTCTAATCTAAAATCTATGTTTTTATCCCGTCATGTCTCCTTCCATGTCGTTCCTGTTTCGTAATTCCTATTCTCGTTATATTACATTAAATATCATTTTCCGAGTTCATTTTTGCTTATCTTTAAACACCATACAATATACGGCTGTAAGTTTTGGGGATTAACATATGTTCTGTTAAAATTTGTAAACATACTGTAAATTAAAACATGAAAACAAATTGAACAAATAAATGATCTATCAACTAATCTTAACAAAATCATAAAACTAAGAGATAGTTTAATGTGAATAAATTTAGAGAATCATTTTGAATTAATTGTAAAAACAGTGTAAATTAAAAAGTAGCTTGTAATTAGTTAAATTAGTCATCTTGATTTGAATTCAATAGTTTCTTAAATTTAATATTTCTCATTTTGAAATATTTGCATTAAAAATTAAAACATTTGTATTTAAATTTATTTTAATGTTATTTGAAAAAGAAAATAATCAATTCTAGAAGAATGTGTATTCCAAAATCTTGTAACAATTTGATACAAAATAAAATAATTTATTTGATTTGAAATTGAATAATTTATTTGGAGATATAGTAACTATTATAGTACGTTTTAAAAATATATTAAGAATTTAGGGTAGTTATATATATTTAAAATAATGAAAACTACCCATTTAAAAAAAAATATATATTCTAAAATTTTATATCATTTAAAATCTAATTAAATGTTAAATATTTTATATCTTGGAAATATTTTCTAGATATTTACAAATATTGAATCCAAAAAATTAGTTTTTGAATAAGCTGTATTTTAAAGGATGGAAGTATTTCGTTTAGATTATATACGACAAATATAATAAATGTTATTTCATATTTGGAAAATCAAAATTGAAAAATCTTTTTTCCATGTGTACCAATCAGAATTAATTAGCATAGTATTGTTAAGGAAATTTTTAAAAATCTAAACGAAATGATAATTTGTTATTAGATTAGATTGCTATTTTCGAAAATATCTAATAATATCTTACGAAAATAATTTAGTTTACATATATGCAATTTTGAATTAAATATACACAATTACCCGTTTCGGTTTATTAATTTTCCTTCTTCAAATTAAAAATATCAATGGCATTCTTTGTAATTATTTACCTTTTATAATGTTATATTTTATCCAATGCTTCCCAATTAATAGTATAAATCTACACTATTAATATCATAAAATTTAATAGATTGGTAACATCGTTGATAAATATTTCTCGTTGCAAATTTGATTATATCGTTGATAAATATTTATAATTTTAGTATTTACCAACCCACAAATATTTAATTTTATTTAAAAACATATTATTTCTATTATTAATTTAGTTTAGTTGCTAATAATTTAAAGTTTACATCTATACTATTAATTGTTTACATATTACGATTTGACAAAAACAAAATATTGGATGGAATGTATGTCGCATATTTTTTTTTGCTATGTACTTAATTTGTTATATTTGGTAAATGAGAAAATATCGGAATATATTTATAACATAAATATTATTTCTTAGATTCTATTGTTAAAATATTTTGTATTTTTCAATTAATGACATTCGATTTATGTATAATTTTTTTGTTTTATCTCTAACAAATTGAAAAATACAAAATATTTCGATTTATATTCGAAATAAATATATTGATGCTGAATATTCAGTTATTATTTAATATTTAATGTTGTTTCCTTTTTTATTTTTGTAGACAAATTATACCAAAAATATTGACGAAGCAAATCTCGGAATATATTGAATCATTTAATCTCGTTATTTGTTTTTGTAAATAATTAATGAAGGATCCGAATCAAATATATTTATTTAGTTGTAGTAGTTGTTTATTTACTAAATTACCCATGTAAAAATTTATTTAGTTAGTCTTGAACTACCCTCACAATGTTGTAGTTCACAAAATGCTTCCCAATTAATAGTATAGAATATATATCTTTCAAAAACACAATTTTCATGTCTTAGCGTTTTCTCTTTTTCTTCCGTTAAAATTTGTGTTTTATTAAAATACATATCATGCATATCTTACAACGAGTTTCAGCAATTGCCTATATTCTCAAGCTTTTTTGAATATATTTATGTATTCTTGCGGTTTATTCTTCTAGTATGATTCTTGATACCCATTTGTTTATCTTTTCAAAAGCAGAATGGAAAAGTGAAAACAATTCGGTGGCTTTCTTTCAAGGGGCAAAAGGAATTAATTCCTTTCAATTTTCTTTCTTATCTCCAAAATAACGGTATACGTTCTTAAGATTTATTATTCTCTTTTTTCCCAACTATTCATTAAAAACAGTTTTTTTCTTAAATTTCTTCATTTACTAACCTAATATCATCCCAGTTAGCTAAAAATCACAACCTTATATAACTAGGTTAGGACTCGTATTATACACGGATTAACCGATAAATTTTTCTTTTATAGAAATTTTAATAATTTGTTTTTGCAATTGTACAAATGTCATGTTGAATTTCAGTTTAACTAACTATAAACTTTATCATATATTTGGTTTCGAAACCCCAAATTTTTATTCTTCAGATTATATAATGTTTAGAATAATAGAAATTAAGAAAATATATGTATATATATATATATATATTAAGTAATATATGAGTTAAAATATGAGTTATATATATATATATCAAGGTTTCCTAATGCAAAATTTAGTTATTTGTGTTTTTTTAAAAACTTAACCAACGATATACCGAACTACACTTGAGAATAATGTTGTAACTCTCATCTCAATTTCTCTATTACATCTAAATATTCCTAACCACCTATAAGTTATAAAAATTCTTTACTAAACTACTATTACTATGTAAGCTAAACTTTGGATATCATTTTCTTAAACGTATTACTCAAACATTATAAATATTATTATACTAATTTCATCTTGGATACTAATTTCAAAATTATTATAATTATACGTAGATTTGTGTTTTAAGAAAAATGGATAAACATATTTAAGTTACAAAACTGAAAAATATTAAAACACGTATTAAAATCTAATCAGTTAATTGAAAAGTGTCGTGATTTCGTGAATTACAGTTTTATAATATGTCAAGTTCTGTTAAGAAATTTTAAATTTTATATAATAAGATTAGTAAATTTTTATTTTGCTTTTCCGGTGTGATAAAGAATTTATTACTTTTTATTCATGAAATAACAAAAAGACTTTCACTAGAATTAAAGTTTATAGTTTAATATAGGGATTTCTCTATAAGAAAAAACTTTTACTCTTTTTTAATATAGAAAAAATATTCTTTTTTACTTATGTGTATATTTTTCGGATAGGTTAAGAGCTTTTCTATGTTTGCTTTTAAATATATTTCAAATTTAGATTTGACACATGACATTATTAGATAATTACATGATACATGTCGTGGTAAGTTAGAAACTTTGAAAACTCAACTTTATATAATAAAGATTATTTGTTAAATTATTAGAGAAATTCCTAAATAGAGAGAAATGAAATAAAAAGGCTAAAAAAATAAAAATAAAAAAATAAAATAATAAAAAGGCTTATGGAATATAGAATAAAAAAAAAGGAATAGTCTAAAAGAGTGTTCGAGAACGACTCTTTTCCAGGGAACATATGCGGTTATGCCACATCAATTGATCGGACTTTACCTTTACTAAAATATATATAGAGTACTAAGTTAAGTGTTGGGAAGGATTTTAACCTTTGTTTTATTACTTTTGTAAATAATTAATTAATTGGAAATTTGTTAGTCCGACAATAATGAAATTTATAAAGTAGAAAATCTGTTATATAATTAATATCATAATAAAAATTTATAACGATAAGTCAACAATGCAAATTTAAACTAATTGATGATTTCGAAAAATTAAATTCTATTAAGGAAAAAAAAAAAAAAAAATTCTATTAAGAAATGAATTTTGATGATAAAATTTTATATTTGTATGTGCCAAGATTTTAAATAACTGTAAAGATGTTGTAATTGAGTAATTACAATTCTCCTAAGTATCACTCTATAACAAAAAGGCATCTTTTCTTTTAGCAAAAAAGGCATTTTAGTTTGTCGAAAAGATATATATATATATATATATGCTCCAAACCTCCAATACAAAAGCAAAAGAAGGCCACTATAGGAGAGAAGGAGTTTGAACCAAAAAAAAAAAAAGAGAGAGAGACAAAAAGGAAGATGGGTTGGTTTATTAAGGAAAGAAGAGGAGGTTCATGGAAGCGAGGATGGTTAGAGGAAACACTACTAACAACATCAGCACCTCCTCTTACACTACTAGCTCTCTTAGCCATCATATCTTTACTCCTATTCCTCTCTTCATACCCGCGTTACAAATACGAGGTTGAGAAAACCGCGGCTAATCTCAAGCTCTTCATGCTATTCCTCCCAATTCTCTTTGTATTCCTCCTCCTTTCTCTAAACTTCGTCCATCAACTTCTCTTTAAATCCTCTTACTCCGTTAGAGCAAACCAGGCTAAGTCCCTTTTTGGAGAAGGAAACTTTCCGTGGGGAGTTTTGCTTATGCTAATACTTCTACTTCTTTTGGTTTCTAAACAATCTTACTTTCACTCCTTATGGTACCCCACCTTATGAGTAACTATGATCTTCCAATCATTCATATATACTCTTCAAATGTAATCTTTAGATTGATCATTGCTTCTTGTAATACATATTTCCACACATGTTAAAAAACATTTTGAGTATAATTATATAACAAGTTCTGTATTATATAAATCTCGCATATTTGTTATACACAACTAATTTGCTTACAAATTTACAACAAAATTTTGGTAATTATTTACTTATTTATTTTATAAATATAATGTAAACAATCAAAGATTGATTTACGACAATTTTCTCCTGCAATTTTTGTGTGCTACATAGAAAGTTTCATGGATTTGAACTTACTAAAATTAAACAAAATAGTGGCAAATTTACTATAAAGTTACAACATAATTTTAGTACCATTTTTTGTCTAATTAAATTGAATATCATTTACTACTTTACAACGGTTTGCTACAAATAACAAAGGGTCATTTTGAAAACTACCATATTTATGGGTTTTAGTTTTAAAAATAACCTTTTTCTACTTTAAATAAAAACTACATTTTATATATGTAATATGAAATTTTTTCCTGCTTTAAATTAGAATCTATATTTTTAATAAATCAAACTAAATTCGAAATTTGGAGATAAAGATAAACTAAATTCGTAAAAAATATTAACTATTATTATACATTTTATTTTATTTTAAGAGAAAGATGGTTTATTGATTTTTTTATACTAAAATTAATAAGATAATATCCAAAAATATTATAAAGTTTATAGTTTAATATTGGGCAATTTACACAAATGGCACTAAAAAAGTTTATTATTCCAAAAATGGCACCTTCTTTTGAAACTTCCAAAAATAGCACACAAAGTTTTTAATCCTCTAAAAATTAATTAAAATAGAAAATACAGAAAACCTAATTTCATTTCGACGCTGTTTCGCTTCCAACAAACCCGACTGCTTCGACGCCGATTGTTGAAAATTGGATTCATTGGCGCCTCCGCCGGAATCTGGAAAGTCTCTGCCGGAATCCTCTTTACTCCGGCACCAGCACTCTTGCTCTGGTAAACTAAACTATCTCTCTCTCTCTCCCGATCAATTTCTCGATCCGTATCATTGACTTGTCTTTTTTTTTGTATCGATTTAGGTTGCTCGTGCTTCGGCTTTTGGGTTGGGTCTCATCTATCGCAACATCAAGCTCAAGGCTTTGAAGGTACATCTCTATCCTCCTTGTCTTGTTTTTATCAGATCCTGAAGAGCTTCAAAGTCATTGTTAATCTTGTTAACCCGATTTAGTTGTGTCTCGTTTATGAATGATTTGATTCTGGGTTAGCTTTGAATGTAGTGCTCTTCTTTTTTGAATGAATCTAATGTCAGCAGAATGCTTTGAGTTTTTGACGCATGTGTTGTTTATAGATTTTGTTGCATTCAAGATGATTCTCAGATTTGAAATTTGGTTGTGATTCAAAATTTGAAAGCGTTTCTTTGTGTGTATAATGGAGGAGTAAACATAACAGTGTGTATAATTCAACGCTTAAGTAGTCAAATGGAATAATTGAGTTTCTTCTTCCTTAGAAGAAATAAGTGGAACTTTGTAGCTGTCGTCGTTAGATTCAACAGAGGGAGGGATCATTAACAACTCTGTTTATTTAGTGGGGAGATCATTTTTTAGTTTACCATATTTACCACTTGTTCTGATATGTTTTTAGTATAAATTTTGCTGCAGTTCAAGTCTTAATCTCTTCTTGTTGAGGTCTTTTGCTTCTTCTTTTGTATTTGCAAGCAAGAGCGATGACTTGTTTACTTTGTCTTTTTAAATTCTTTAAGATTATTGAGCATAAGAGAAGTATTATCATCATCATTTGCATCTCTGGATTCTTTTAATTCTTTAAGATTTTTTTTTTTGGTGAAGATTTTTGTGATCTATTGGACTGATACATTACAAGCTAAGACAGTATAAGATTAGTTTATCACTTTAGATGAGTTTAGTTTTTGTCACAATTTGAGAGATATATCGTCACATAGTTATAGATTCAAGTTTGTGATATGAAGATATGAATAAACATTCTTTACTTGTTTCTGTAGTGTTATTGTCTGCTCTCTTTGCTTGATAGAGTTGTTTCTGTTTGCATTCTAGAATGGTCTTCCTGATTCGGGAAGGTCTTCCTAATTCGGGAAGGACTTATAGTAATTCGGGAAGGTCTTCCTGAATATTTCTGTTTACTGATTTCCTTTAATTTTAGTTGCAGGAAAATGGGAGATTCGTTTCCAACAGATGTCAAACTGCCTACGCTTCTGTACCATATAGGACAGGAGCCAAATTCAAATGATGGGATAAATCAATGTGCAAGATATGAGTTTATCGAGAAAGTACAAAAGATCCTCTCTCCTACAGAGTTTCAGAGAATCAGTGAATCGTTTTTAGGACCCGTTCTGAAGGCTGAAGCAAGGGGATTAAATCTGTCAGGCAAGTTGATCCATTGTTTCTTGGCGAGAAGCTTAAAGACAGCGAAGAAGAATGAGTTGTGGTTTCATTTCGGGGGCCAACCTATGAAATTCTCTATTAGAGAATTTCATATGGTTACTGGATTGAAATGTTCTCCCCAGGAAGCTGCTGAAAATGTGCAGGATAATCGCTATGCTTGGGCAAATACCAGTCAGCAACACACATCTGAGGAGCTGTTAGAGATATTGAGAAACACTAAAAGAAATTCAGGGGACGAGAGGTTCCTTCTTGCGATGCTCCTGTTGACGGAGTGTATCTTTCTCAACTTGTATAAAGGAAACAAATTCCCTGCAGCTCACCTTAAGAGAGCTCAAGATGTGCATCAATTCCTTAACTATCCATGGGGGATAGATGCCTTCAAGGTGCTGTTGTCCTCGATTAAGTCTGTTGTGCCATCTAAATTGTTGAAGAGTAAGTATACTATCCAAGGGTATCCGTTGGCTCTCCATCTCTGGATTCTGGAATCCATTCCAGTGTTGCAATCAAGCTTAAGCAGAGTGAGTTTGCTCGAGCCTCGGACTGCATTCATTTATGAGAGGTACACGAGCACAACAACTGCACAAATTCCGCAAATAGAAAACTTAGAAGCTTCAGACAATGTAAGTTCATTCTCTGCTTTTAACTTAATGGAAGAACTTAGAGAAATTCAGGAAGTATTTATAGTAATTCTGGATGGTTTCGGGAAGTATTTATAGTAATTCGGGATGGTGTTCCTAAATATGTTGTTGGTAATATAACTATTTTAAATTCATGAAGACTGATATCCTGATCTCCTGAACATTCTGTTTCTGTGCAGTTGAATGTGACTTGCATCTTACCTGCAATACCTAATGATCCTGAAGATACAGTCTCATTGGAAGACGAAGATGATCCTGAATTGAGTTTGCTGGTCGACCTTCTCTCCAAAGGCTACAAAATGAAAGCTGAAGATTGGCGAAGAGGATCACTTGACGTTGGAGCTGTGATGGAAGAGGTTGCTATGAAATCTTATAGGTTCTATAACAAGGAGGCAGTGAAACCATCTTCATCAGGCGAGTCATTAATGGAGAAGCTTGACAAGCTATACAAGCTAGTTGAAGATGGGTTCAAATCAACAAATCAACGCTTATCAAAGATGGAGAAGAAGCTTAGAATACTTAGTGCAAGAAAAAAAAAAAGATTAGGTAATAGAAGCTTCTTACAAAACTTCAATGATGTTATAGAAACTGAAATGAACGGTTTGATTTCTTCTTGTAGAGGGAAAGACCAGAAACTCCATCTCCTAGGGAAAATGATTTCTTTTTCAACAATCCCCCACCTACTATGGCTACTGAACAACCAGCTGAGGAAGCAGATGAGCAAGCACCTGATCAAACAACTGAGCAACATACTGTCCCTCTTACTCAGATTTCCTAGACTCAGAAGACGACCCAAACAGAGGAGATAACCCAGAAGATTAGTTCTACAAACGAGGTAAAATAAAGATTTCTACAGCTTTCTTAAATCTTAAACTTTGTAGAAAAGGTAACTCAAATAATTACTATCTTGGATTTGAAGATGAACCAAGATGAGACAAATGCTGAGAACCAAACACAGGAGGTAACCCAGGATATCAATTCTTCAGGTGAAAATAATGCTCAGCATGAGGTGAGTTGTGGTTTGTAGTAATTTGGGATGGATTAAAACTGATTCGGGAAAGTCTTCCTAAGTTGGGTACAATTTATTAAGTCCTCATTAATTGAAGTCTCTACTAAATTTTGTAGGATCCAAGTTTGCAAAGAGATGGAGTGAATGAAAATGATAGAGCTGATGAACAAGAAGACAATGCTCAGCATGAGGTGAGTTGTGGTTTATAGTAATTCGGGAAGGATTTAAACTGATTCGGGAAAGTCTTCCTAAGTAGGTTATAGAGTATTAAGTCCTCATTAATTGAAGCTCTTCTGAATTTCGTAGGATCCAAGTTTGCAAAGAGATACTGAAGATGGTGGTGTGAATGCTGAGAATCGTGATGACTCGAGACCAACACTTGCTCAAGACTATAGTGGCGGCATAGTGTTGATGGAAGAGGTTGAGGTTTTTTACAAGAACGAATGGAAGAAAGGAGAAGTCCGAGCAATTAGGCCAAAAAAACTCCATGTCCTTATGAAAGATTTGGGCGAAGAGTATATGTTCACCTTTGATAAGATAAGGTACTCGTGGAGATGGGAAGAACAACAGCTCCTGAAAGAGAAGGAGAAGGGTGAACAGAGCCTGAAAGAGAAGGAGAAGGGTGAACAGAGCCCGAAAGAGAAGGAGAAGGGTGGAAACAAACTTAAAAGGATCAAGACACCTTCGTTTGATCTGAAGATTGTTACTCCACCGGAGGAGAAAGCTGACGAGAAAGGCAACAAAAGGCAAGATGATAACACCTTGGCTGATAATCACCTAAAAAGGATGAAGAAAAGGAAACTCGAATCACGTGGTAATGACCAGCAGATTCTAAGGCGTAGCAATCGAGTCGCTACTCCATCACAACCTCTTGTCACTCCTTATAAGGCACCACGGAACCCAGCAGCAAGCAGACATCCAATCTTCGACCCACTACTGTCTCCGACTTTCGATATGGTTGAAGAATTGATGGCGTGGAAAGAATCCAAAAAAACTGAAACAAGGTTAGATTTCTTTAAAACTAAATAGAAGCTCTAAACAAAGGAAAATGCATTACTGATACATAATGTTAAAAACTTTTTATGATAATTGCAGTATTGATCAACAATGTCTCCAACCATTGACCCCGCAATGGTTTGACGAGCTCGGAAAACCAGGAACATATCTGCGCGCAACGGTAAGTGTTTGTTACTTGGTTGTCTGTTATTTGGCTTTCATTATGCTAATACAAATTATACTTTGTATATGTAGCATATCAATGCAGCATTAACAATGATGTGTATGCAAAGGGATAGAGATCCAACCTTCTTTCGTAACAGAAGACTGCCAAGAGCAAGTTTTATGACTATAGAATTTATGAAGAATTTGGCAGACTGCCATTCTGCTTTCAAAAAGGATAAAATGGGATATGAGTTTCCTGTGGAGTTAACTGATGTTGTCAAAGGAGAAATGTCACCAAACAAAAAATGGGGAGAAGAAATTTAAATGGTCTATGGTGTTATACACAGCAAAGAGTGTAACCAATGGATTGGGGTGGAGATCAACATGTTAGATAGGAGAATTACTGTCTTGGACTGTCAAACTGAGAAAAGCAAAAACATAATATCTACCCACGTGACTCCACTTACAGGTATAGTATAATTCTTTCAATTACAATAAAATCTATGAGTTTGACTGATATTTTGTATGTTTTGCAGAGTTGATTCCCGCCATCTTAAACTGTTCCACTTCATATCAGGTAACCATTCCGAAGAAGAACATTATTCACACAAAGGTCGATGCAAACTGTGCTCTTTTTCTGCTGAAGATGATTCAATGCCACTCGATGAAGATTGAAGATTTCTCCAAGCTGCGTGATATAGATTCAGAAGACATCAGAAACAAGTTGGCTGTGGATATCTTCAATGAGTGTGTTAAGATTTCTTAGGACTATGTTTCTTTATTGGATGTATGATGCTTGTGAAACCGTTTGAGACTGTTTTGGTACTTCTATGATGGTTCTGAACTAGAAAAGTATCATATGTTTCTATTTATGTTTTTTTTTAGATATTCAATGTATGGTACTTTGTTAGATACTATTTGTTTCCTACAGGTTATCCACTCAGTTGTATGCTCTCAGCATATCCTTTGCATCTTAACTATTTTTTGAAATTCAGGAAGGGTTCCCAAATATTCAGGAAGGATATATACAAATTCAGGAAGGCCGTCCTTAATATAAAAAACTGTAATAGTTACTTCCACCAGGATTCGAAACCGGGGCGTATTGTATTTGTAATTGAACATGTAACCAGTGAGCCAAGCTTCTAATTGTAAATATTGTACAAACGAACGCATATATTTCTATGAAACACGAAACACATCATGACATAAAAAGAGTTTTTATAGATCATTGACCCTCAAAATATATGTAAATTGTGATTAATATGAGGCAAACTATGCAAAATTAAACAATTTTTGAAATTCAGGAAGGGTTCCCAAATATTCAAGAAGGCCTTCCCTAAAATAAAAAAAGAGATTTTATAGATCATTGACCCTCAAAAAATATGTAAATTGTGATTAATATGAGGCAAACTATGCAAAAGTAAACAATTTTTGAAATTTAGGAAGGGTTCCCAAATATTCAGGAAGGCCTTCCTAAAATAAAAAAACTGTAATAGTTACATCCACTAGGATTCGAAACCGGGATCTATTGAAACACGAAACACATCATGACATAAAAAGAGATTTTATAGATCATTTACCCTCAGAAAATGTAAAAACAGTAAGTCATAGCTTTTATTTCAAACAAATAACATCACTACTACATATGAAGATATCATTCGAATCATTACATGATCGAACAAAAATCGAATGCCTGAAAATCGTAGTTTCGGGAAGGCCTTCCTAAAATACTGAAAAGTAGTCCTAAAATAAATTTGAAGATTACGTCTTTAATGTTTTCCTGGACAAACACAGAAGGGATAAAGACAATTCAGTCGATAAATTTATCATATTTTGGATCTGCATGTAATCTTATTATGCCCTTCTTTACCACATCTACCACATTTGTGTCTCTGAGATTTTGAACCTGGTACACCAAACTCTCCAGCAGATCGAAATCTCTTCTTCGGCGGTCTACCACTGCTTACCCTAGTTTCTGGTGGTGCACAGAAAACACCAGTTATAGAATCAGGCAAAACCCAATTCTTTGCATCTCCACTCGGATGTATGCTCTCAGCATATGCTTTAGCCCATGTATCTGTCAAGTAGAAATCATCTGCTAGTTTGTTTTCATCTATGTTTGTACGCTTCGAAGCAGCAATTGCATGAATGCAAGGGATTTTGTCGATGTCAAAAACGCAGCAAGTGCAATTTTTATTCCTTAGATGGACAACAAATTTATTGTGTTTGTCTTTGACTTCAAACTCAAATTGATCAACCTGGGAAACGTCGAGTGTCATTGCCTCCCTAAACCTTAAAACCATCTCCTTTGTAACATTAGGAGTAAGGCGCTTGTTGTGTTTTGCAGTTTTTTCCCGACGTTCATGAAACCAGGTGGTTAAGGTTAACCTGATAGTCTCAAGAAGAGAAAGCACTGGAAGTTCCCGAGGTTCTTTTAACATGGAATTCAACGATTCTGCAATATTTGTTGTCATTATATTGTAGCGGTGTGACGGAGCAAAACATCGAGCCCACTTCCTCAAATCAGCCTCTTCTAAATATGCAGCCAAATTTGAATTAGAAATTTGTATGTCGTTGAAAACCTCTGCAAATGCTTGATAAGTATAGGCCTTTGCTGCAGCTTCAACAAGTGGCAAAAAACTTTGACTACCAAACTTTGTTTTGATGTTGTTCCCGAGATGATACGTGTAGATTCCATGATGGGAAAGCGGATACAAATCTGAAAGTGCTTTTGCAATGGTTGGAGCACGATCAGAAACAAATACCAAATCAGCTGCATCAGGGATGATACTAAGCAAACATCTAAAGAACCAACTCCATGACGCTTCATTTTCTGAATCAACAATAGCAAATGCTATCGGGTATAAGTGATAATCTCCATCTTGTGCAGTAGCTGCTAGCAAAGTTCCCTTAAACTTTCCTTTCAAGAATGTACCATCTACAGCAACGACTCTTCTCATCAAAGCAAAACCTCTAATCGACGGGCCAAACGCAATGAACACATATTTGAATTTCCCCTTAGGATCCATCTCAAGGTAAGCAACTGTTCCAGGATTTTTTTCCTTTGCCATGAACAACCATTTCACTAAATTGAAATAACTATCCTCAGGAGTACCTCTAACCAAAATCTGAGCTTCCTCTTTTGTCCTCCAAGCTTTTTTATACGGCAAGTGTACTCCATGATCTCTCCTGACTAGCTCCATTAGTTGTTTTGGTCTTAATCCTTCTTTCTTTTCTCCATAGTGGCTGCAGTAAAAAGTCCCTAGCAACTTCGCAGTAGCTTGCCTATGATTTGCATTTCTGTGTGTAGTGTCACATGTGTGCTCATGGCAATACTTCTTCACCACAAAGAAATCAGAAGAGACTACCCTTATTGCACGCATCCTCCAAGTACATTTATCATCTACACATACCAAAACCACTCTATCTTTGTTAGACCATCGAGACCTAAACTCAAACTTATACTCCAACGCCCATGTCCTCATCTTCTGCATTAACTCAGCCTTGTTCATGAAATATTTATTAACATATATATCATCAGGACCTCGTGTTGAGTGTACACCGCCTATAGGAATCGGACTACGATCTGGAGCAGGAATCAAATCCAATGACTTATTGCCTCTTTCCTTTTCAGCCGTTGAACATGTATCACTATATGGCAAAGAGAAGGAAGAAGTTCCGACTGATGGATGAGGTTCCTACAAACACAAAAATAGATAAGCATATGAACAAAGAGTTAAAATTGAAAAAAGACGACTAGAAACGGATCATATCTGTATATTGCAGTATTTAGGAAGGTCATCCTAAAACTAAATGTATCCTTCCTAAAACCTATGAAATTGAGTTTTTACCTTTTGGTTTTCATGTGCAGCAGGGATAGAAGAAGTTCCAACTGAAGGATGAGGTTCCTACAAACACAAAAATAGATAGGCATATGAACAAACAGTTCAAATTAAAAATAAAAAAGACGACTAGTTCGGATTATATCTGTATATTGCAGTATTTAGGAAGGTCATCCTAAAACTGAATGTATCCTTCCTAAAACCTATGAAATTGAGTTTTTACCTTCTGGTTTTCATGTGCAGCAGAGGTAAAAGAAGTTCCAACTGAAGGATGAGGTTCCTACAAATACAAAAATAGATAGGCATATGAAAAAGAGTTCAAATTAAAAAAAAAGACGACTAGAAACGGATCATATCTGTATATTGCAGTATTTAGGAAGGTCATCCTAAAACTAAATGTATCCTTCCTAAAACCTATGAAATTGAGTTTTTACCTTCTGATTTTCATGTGCAGCCGTTGAATGTGAAATTCCTATAGCAATCACAGCAGAATCTCGAGCAGGAGGCAAAAATAATGAATAATTTCCCTGTCCTTTTTCAGCTGTTGAATATGTATCACTTGGTGGTACAGAAACTGAGATGTCACTTCCAGTTGATCGATGAAGTTCCTGCCAGAAGATCAAAAGTAAAGAATTTAGTATGTAATGTAAGTCTGGCCACAGTTAATACAAGAAAGAGTCATATACGTTTTTACTTACCGTTACACACAAACGAATTATTTCAGGATCTCCTTGTTTCTTCTTGATGAAAGTGCAAACTTGGCGATCATTCCGAATATGTATTGGTAGAGAATCTTCTAACATAAGCTTCATTCTTGGGGGAAGTTCATAGCAAAGGGAAATATCCTTGACTAAACACTGAAGTCTGAAATCTTCAATAACACTCTCAACTAATCCCGTGTATGAAATATGCTCATCTACCTCACAAAGGGATCCACCTTTCCCTGTGTCTACTAAGAAAACCCACTGAAGCTTTTCATTTTGTTTCCACTTCCCACAAACAGAGTATATCTCCACCATACCTACACCATACCTAAAGAAAGCAACAACCAAGTACAATGAACAAACTAGAACATCTATCAGAATTCGTAAATCATCTACTTATCAATAGTTTCAAATTACAAGTCTCATCTACTTATCAATTACTATGTTTTTGTATACTTGGCTATGGTCTATGGTCTCATCTACAGTCACTAAAAGTATATGTTTGGTTCTGATCCTACAGGCAACACACAAAAAAATTTCAAACACCAACAACAATATACAACTTCCATATAGTGTAAAAACACCAAAATCTACAAAACGTTCATATCATTAGGCAAGACTTACAATTACTTCAGAGATTAGAGGTTTTTGATGTTTGTGGATGGTACATTCCTGAAAACGCAGAAAGACACAAGATCAGTGAAGAAAATAACCTCACAAATAGATAAACATAAGATTTCTAATGCAATCAAGCCCAACAATGAAAAAGGTAAGAGATGAACAATGACACATCAGAATTCTTTGTGCTGAATCAATGAACACACCTACATTGCCTAATTCCACAATAGAAAGCCATAATTCAACAATAAACGCCTAATTTCGTCAACACGATTGGAGAAGAAGAAGAAGGAAAAATTGGTGAAAGAGATCGATTTAGACCAGTTTGAAGATCGAAATTCGGTGAAGCTTTCTCTGTCGCCGGCAGATCTCTCTGTCGCCGGCAGCTCTCTCCGTCGCCGGCAGCTATCACGTGAAATCGTCTCCGTCGCCTTATAGTAGATCGTGGAATGCTTTCTTTTCCTTTTGGTGCAGCTCTCTCCGTCGCCGGCAGCTCTCTCCGTCGCCGGCAGCTCTCTCCGTCGCCGGCAGCTCTCTCCGTCGCCGACAGCTTTCACGTGAAATCGTCTCCGTCGCCTCTATCGTGAATCGTGGAATGCTATTTTTTTCCTTTTGTTTTCATTTTATTTATTAAATTTATTAAATTTTAAAAAGAGTGCTATTTTTGTCAAATAAACTAAGAGATGCTATTTTTGTCACAAAAACTTCATTTAGGGCTATTGGAGACCATTTCTCTTTAATATTTATCATGTTATATAAAGCAAAAAAAATATCCAAAACTCCAAACATATGAACTCAATAAAGTCTACATCTTTGAAAAAAATTTGCAAGGTAAATGTTTAAACCATAGACGTAATTAGGCACAAGTTCGGGTAACTTTTCATATGATAGAATATTCGTTTTTAAATAATAGAATATTCATTATTAATTTTTTAAAAAATATTTAGGATAAAAAATCCTTAAACGATACTAATATAACAATTTTTAAAAAATAAAACATTTATTTATTATTAAAAATCGTTTTATATTTAAAAATTGATTTTAAATTTGAAAATTTAGATTTTCGTAATTATTATTAAGTTTTAGTAAAAAACATTTTGGTGATTAAGTTTTAGTAAAGGTAATTAAGTAATTTTACATATTTTTAAAGTAATTTGTATAAAGAAAATAAAATAGGGTATTTTTCAAAAGTGTAAACAAAAACAAGGCATTTTTCCAAATTTAGTCAATAACAAATCTACTAGATAACAACCCGCACCTATGTGCGGGATGAAGTGATTTAAATAAAATTATTATGATTAAAATTATTATCTGGGATCCAAGATCCGTTTGTATAAAACGAAACATGTAATTATTTTATTTTATTTTTATTCAAATTTGGGACTATTGCGTATAAGAATACGTTTTACCCGTGAAATATTTGAACCTGAAATAAAGCTTCAACGTGATAAAGAAAGTATTAACGAAATGTTACCATTTATGACAATATGCTTTTCTGTATGTTTCAAAGATATCGAGAATGATGAAAAAAAAAAAGATGTCGAGATTTAATTATAAGAAATCCATAAATTTATCAAAGGTGAGATTTTATAGTTTGCAAGTTAAGATTTTGTTGTGTTCCAAATTCAAATTCTTAGATTATGAATGGATTACTATATATATATATATATATATACATATATATATATATATATATATGTATTATGACTAATGGCAAAATTTGTGTGATATATATATATATATATATATATATATATATATATATATATATATATATATATGTATTATGACTAATGGCAAAATCTGTAAATAGTCTAGTAAAATTTGGGTAATAATTTAAATGGGTGAAAAATCATTATGAAAGCGACACATCAGCATGACAGTTTAGTTAATAACACGTCAAAGTAAGGTTTATTTTTTAGAGTGTTTCTCTATTAATATATAAGGGATAACAAAAATTTTGTTTTGTCCCACATCTAAAATTGGAGAAAGTTAAGGAAACACATATACGGTAAACAACAAATCACTATTGGTCAGCTAATCTATATAAATCCACTTAACGCACATGCATTAATCTATATAAATTTGTATTGAAATTTGTTTTATTTGTATGGTAATTGATAAAAAAAAAAATTCTAACTAAAATAACAAACAATCATATACATCTTTGTGAACAGTTTATGAAGATGAGTGATCAGCCATAGACCAAAAGTTTTTAAAATTGATTGAGAAATATATTTTTAGTAAATAAATAAAAATTAATATAGTTAAGTGCTTTATTGATGTAGATTTGGTTTTATTTTAAAATTATGTATTTTTAATATAGAATTTTATGTTTAATATAGAATAAATGTTAGGCATCGTCCGCTAATTTAGACAGATTATTTCATAATTTGCTTTTTTTTTTTTTTACATCTTTGGATCGACAAGGCCCGATCCATAGTCAATCCCTACTACGCGGGGTAACGCGACATATTTCATAATTTGCTTTATGTAAATAAAATTTCGTTTTTTAATTAGTGTGAGATATGTATATATAACACTAATGACAAAACATGTAAATATTCTAGGAAAGATTAATTGTGTAATTATTTAAATGGACTAAGAATCTCTCTGAGAGCGACAAATTACCATGACATTTTTGTTAATAACACTTGAGAATAATGTTTTTTTTTTCAAAAGTATTTCCCAATTAATATATAAGGATATGAATAATAATTTGTTTGGTAAAAGTGTTTGAGTTATTCTTCCATGATTTTTTAACTTTCTTCCATGATTTTTTAACTATTAAAAAATATTTAAATAATTCATAGAAAAGCTAAGGAAGAATATTATTGAATTTTTCATTTTTAAAATTAATAAAAAATAAACACGGTATTAACCTAGGAAGCATGGAATCGCCAAAAGTGATGCGTTTCTCGCTTCGGAAGCGGAAGCGGAAGCGGAAGCGGAAGCGGAATCGCAGGGAATCGCTCGGAATCGTCTTGGAATCGCGATTCCCAAAGTGAGGCGTTTGGAAGCGTGTTGGAACCGTACGATTCGGGATTGGAAGCGCCGGTGATGTAGATCGGAATCGTGACTGGAGAAGATGAAGTCTAATGTGTTGGGCTTCTATTTTCTAATTTGTTTTGTGGCCCAAGTCCAACTTAACCCACTTAATAATAAACTAAAAGTTAAAACCTAATAATAACAATAAAGAAACAAAGGAGATAAGAAGTTATGAAATGATTTTTGTCCCCAAAATCACAAACTAGAAGAAATAGTAGTTAATCGTATTTTGTAATCTAACCGTTGTTTGTGTCCTGTGTTATTTCCAAAGTGTTGTTTGTATTGTTCATAATTATAGCTTATTGTCTAATTGTTGTGCATTTGTGCTATGCTTCTTTTTTTTTTCTTCAGTTATTACTTCATGCATTATTTTTAAATGAGTTGCAATATTTATATTATGTGCTGGAGTTGTTGTTTACAATATTTTAATACAATTCTATGTTTAGAATTTTATGAATTATATATATATATAAAGGGAATATATATATATATATACGCTTCCAATACGTACCCGCTTCCTAATTTTTTAGAAAAACTCGCTTCCCCGCTTCCGAACGCTTCCGCTTCCGAGTACCCGCTTCCGATTCCATGCAGCTTAGGTATTAACCATGTTATTTTATAATCCACATGTCTAATTTTGATAGTAAGAATTTTCTAATCCATATAAATTTATAAATCAATTAAATGCATAAACCATACAATCCCCTAAATATTTTGTTTATTTTGATACATTTATAAGAGATTTTTCTCGAAGTCAAAAAAAAAAAAAAATAGTATTTTCTGAAACAGCCTTACGAATAATCTAAAAGGCTCTGGAAGTAAATCGTGGATACAGCTTAAACCCTAAAAGAACCCTTTCGTTGAATAAACAAAAACCAAACGCCTTCAAAAATCAAAATCTCGATCCAGATCTCATCTTCTTCCTTCTTCCGCCACAAGCTATGAGGAGAGTCACCGGACTTGCTGCTCGCACAATCTCATCCTCCGTCGCCATCAATCCTCGGCTCTCTCAAACCATGGCGATTACAACGATTTCGTCCTCCGAACCTATCTCCCGAAGATTCGGTGTTCTTCCAGAGATTTCAACGCCGTCTTTCGCCGGCGGAGTCGCTGGGATTGTGTTTTTCTCTGCCGCTGCTGCATCGTCTCTTGGTCAAGAAGTTCACGCTAAGGAAATGGCTCAGAAGTTTAATCCTAAAGAAGTTGTTCTGTATCAGTACGAGGCTTGCCCTTTCTGCAATAAGGTTAAAGGTAATCTTATCACGCTAATTTCGAATTTGCTGGATCTGATCAGATTTTGAACATTTTGCTTTTCATGATTCAATCTTGGGGAAAATTGTTCTTTAACTCATTGATTCTTGCTTAGAGGTTGAAAATAGTTAGAGAAATTTGAATATTGTCAGAAATTACGAATTTGATACTTCTGCTGAAAATAGGATAATCAGTGCAAGTGTTTATGTCAAAGGCTCCTCCAAAATTAGCTCAGAATGCATAAATTAGCTCTGCCATTAACCTAGAGTGCCTTGGATATTCTCTAAGTTCTTGCTATGAAGGCAGAGTGGTGGTTTGGAATTCCATTTGATCGTCGTTGTCTGTGATTTAGTAACATATTGATGATTAACCGGTTTTTACTGGTATGATATTTGGGCGATTGTTTATCGATTGTAGCGTTCTTGGATTACAACAAGATTCCATACAAGATTGTTGAAGTGAATCCCATAAGTAAGAAAGAAATCAAATGGTCTGATTATAAGAAGGTGCCTATTCTTACTGTAGATGGTGAACAAATGGTTGATTCTTCAGGTTTGTCCTATGTTCTGTCTCTAACCTGTATTCTTCTTTCTGAAACAAATGTGTATTACCTTAGTTGAGTAATCTTTGGTTGTATGATGCAGTGATTATCGATAGCTTATTCCAAAAGATGCACCCTGAAATTTCTAAGTCTGAAGAAGATGAAGAGACTAAGTGGCGCAAGTATGACCGTTTTTTTTAATTTAGTGACAGATACTGGTTCTAGTTTAAGATTTATGACATTACAGACCTGAGGCTGATTATGTATCTACTTGTTTTAGATGGGTGGACAATCATCTTGTGCATCTTTTGTCACCAAACATCTACAGGAATACTTCAGAGGCTCTTGAGTCCTTTGACTACATCACCACCCATGGTATGGCTATATTCGATTTTGCGTCTTACTTTTTCCCCTTCTTTATATACTCATTTTGTTTTTATATCCTTTTGGAAGATTTGAGGGTTAGCATTTTAACTAGATGGGTTCTTGGGAGTCCCAGTTTTGGGAACCTTTACACGTCAATATACATCTAAAGAAAGCTTTTGCAGGAGGAGTGTATATCTTGTCTAAGTCGTAATGTTGTGCCCTGTGCAGGGAATTTCAGTTTCACTGAGAGATTAGTGGCAAAGTATGCAGGAGCAACGGCAATGTACTTTGTGTCAAAGAAATTGAAGAAGAAATATAACATTACAGATGAACGTGCGGCTCTTTATGATGCTGCGGAGACATGGGTCGATGCCTTGAAAGAGCGTCCATACCACGGTATGTCCAACTTCCAATATAATACTGAATCTAGTAAAGAAAAGACTATGCAAAACCATAGTCCCTACTTTCTTCATTGGTCCATGATTGTAGTTTCTGATTATCAGGTGGGTCGAAACCAAACTTGGCTGATCTTGCTGTATTCGGTGTTCTGAGGCCAATAAGATACCTTAGATCGGGTAAGGATATGGTGGACAACACACGCATAGGTGAATGGTATTCTCGAATGGAGAACACAGTCGGAGAGCCTTCAAGAATCAAAGAATAAAGGATCGTTGCTCTTATCTCTAGTGAAAATATGAATTGCATAATGTATCGCTGACTTCACGGCGTAACAATATTTTTAAGTTTTAGGGCTAGAGAAGGAAACAAAGAAACTAAAGGAAATAAGCATATCTTCTTGTTAATGGGGGATTTTGAATACTGTGACATGCTTGGTTTGGCCCTGTTGCTATTTCTAAAGAGTCATTTCTTTGATTTCTTTCATATTTAGAAAGAATCACTGATCGCTTGTTTTCTGTTTTCTATTGATTGGATTTTTATGTTTATACATAGACAATAAACTAGTTTGTACGTAATTATATTCTTTTCATTGACAATTATTGAAACGTGAAGTATTTTTTTCTTTTTATTTGCGCTGCTTGGATAAATTTCATGTGATATAAAGAAAATCTAAACTAACAATCGAGCAATGATTTTTGACGTCTCTAAATTTTGACCAACCTACGGGAAGATTTTGTAGATTACGAGCCTGTTCTTTTTATGAGTCGCCAGCGACACAGTTGACCGACAAACAAAACCACTGCATTTTAGAGCATCCAGTCGTCGATAGAGTCGCTTTCGCTTGAACTCGTCTCCAAAAAAAATAGTGACACCAGCAACAGAATTTTTGAGGAAGAAACTCTCTTGTAATAAAATGACAGCGACAGAAGAAAGAGAAAGAAAAGCATTTGTCTGTCGGTACATGCTGTCGCTGGCCACGTACAAAAGAACAAGGCTTACATCATCGTTTTGAAAATGAATGAATGTCAAACACAAGCATTAGGCAAAATAATCGGCACAATTAGACGGACAGGCATGCAATTAGTAAACATGTGGTAGTGCCAAAAATTTGGCATTCTATTTTTCGAAAAATCTCATCACTATATAAACATGTGTTTCATCATTCAATCTCCTTCGGGTCTTCACTCTTTCTAGGATTTTTTTCTTCCATATAAAAAACAAAAACCAAAAAAAAAAAAGAAAAAGAAAAAAACAAAAATCTATACATTTTACTGTTCAATTTGATTTTTTATATCAAAAAAATTTATATTTTGATTTTGTAATGTCACGTTTGGTGTATATAATCTTTTTGCTAGTAGTGGTAGAAGGTAGCAGGAACACTTTAGATCAAAATACTGAAACCAACGCAACAGAAGCCAAAGTAGAAGGTATATGTTTTGAAACCATCGCTTCCACCGTTTGATTCATGTTCTCTGTTAAAAATTAATAGAATTTGTTTGTCAAAACTAATATAAGTCAACTCATGTCATTTCATTTAAGGATTTTAATTCTTTTTTTTTTCTTAGCAAGTCTCGGCTCAAAGAATATAAGGGTCTTTGTTATTTAAAAAAAATATTTAACTATTTTTTTAATCAAAATTTAGCTAAAGCTATATATAAAAAAATCAGATAGGTGTTTCTTACATATATATTTTTATTTAGGTTTTGATATATTGGAAATTAGTAATCATTCGGTGGAACATACTTATTTTCACATTACATTAGACTATATAATATTTAAATTTACATAATACCATTGCCAGCTTCAGTTAAATTATTATTTTCAAATATTGTTGTCATTTAAAAAACTTTAATATATTAGAATTTTTTATGAAAAAGGTACAATAAAACTACCCCCAAATGTTACCATTCCCGGTGTCATAACATTTGGAGACTCGATAGTGGATAGTGGAAACAATAACCACCTCCGTACAGCATTGAAATGCAACTTTCCTCCTTATGGTAAAGATTTTCCAGGCAAAATTGCAACTGGAAGATTTTCTGATGGAAGGGTTCCATCTGATATTGTTGGTAAGTATAATCTCATCTCATCATTTTTTAAGTCACTAATTTCTAAGAGTTAGATAATGACTAATGCTGAAGTTACTAATAAAAAATAACAACTAGCCAGTTACAAAACTGGTCAAACTGTAAATTTTAGTAAAATAACCTTTAAAATTCTGTCAATTTTATATTCTCGTAAATGAATATACCAATTGTGTGGTTGCCAAAAAAAAAAAATGAATTTTCAACGCGCTAAATAATAATGTAAAACTCCAATATAATAGATCCCACGTTTATGCAACGTAAAAATAGATATCCATTTGATAAATTAATTATCTAATATAAAATTAGCATGTTACAAGAAAAGATCACACATCCTGCAATACTTAAGAGGATATGAGAAGATGTATCAAAACTTCATTTGATAAATGTGATGTTTATGTTGAAAATTAACATATTATAGAGAAAATTGCTCAAACTGTAATAGTTAAATAAAATGGATAAAACCTTCTAAAATATTCAAAATTCTCTCAAGTTTGCTTGGATTAATATTAATTTTTTATTTTCTTAAATATGGTATTTTCTAGTATCTCTATTTCTTATAGAATGCTTTATCTAGTTATCGAATGTGTCGAGCGATGATCATTGCATTCGTGATACATGTCGGGACAACTTATGGTTTTCGTTTGATAAAATATATGGCAGCGGAAAGACTAGGAATAGCAGAAACAATACCAGCATATTTAAATCCAAAGCTCAAAAATGAAGATCTTCTCAAGGGTATAAATTTCGCTTCTGGTGGTTCTGGTTACGATCCATTAACAGCTAAACTAGTGGTATGTTAATATATACTTTAAAGTTTCTCAATATTGTTTTTAGTCTTTTACTAATCTGTTTTCTTTGCAATGTTCCAGAGAGTGGTATCTTTATCAGATCAACTAAAATATTTCCAAGAGTATAAGGAAAAAATAAAAGCAATAGTTGGCGAAGAGAAAGCCAATTTCATGGTGAAAAATAGTCTTTACCTTGTGGTAGCTAGTAGTAATGATATTGCTCATACATATACGGCACGCTCACTCAAATATAACAGAACTTCATATGCTGATTATTTGGCTGGTTTCTCTTCTAAATTTGTCAGAGTAAGTAAAATATTTGATTTTGTCATAACCTCATTTATATTGTTTTCCATTTAACTTTCACTTTTCACTACTATCAATTTGAGATTCATATGTAATGTGTGTGTATCATAGGAGTTATATGGACTTGGAGCTCGAAGAATCGGAGTATTTAGTGCAGTACCAGTTGGATGTGTACCAGCAGCCAGAACAGTTCATGGACGATTGAAGCGAAAATGTTCAGACAAACTAAACGAAGTGGCTCGTCACTTCAACGTAAAGTTGTCTCCGACATTGGAGGCTTTAGGAAAAGAGTTGCCGGATAGCAAAATTGCGTTTATTGACGTATATGATACTCTTAATGACATGATCGAAAACCCTAAGAACTATGGTAAGTATAAATACACGTCCCTTTTTCTCACAAAAAATGTTGTTACTAATTAATTATTTTTGTTATGTCTCTTGTAGAAGAATTAAAGTGTGAATTTCTTACTGAAAACCTAAAAGATCACTAAGATTGAATATTTTGAATGCCTTTAGGATATGCTCCAAAAGTTAAGATATTCGTATTTGGATCTATAAAATTAACTAACATAAATAAGTAATAATTACATAATACTTAGATATATATAAAAAATACTTAAGTAGATGTTTTTATAACAAAAAGTTTTAAGAATACTAAAGAGTAATTTGGAAAGAAACTCATAAATAACCATTACTTACTGGATATTTTAAAATATACTAATGCTTATAATTCATTCAAATATAGATATGAAGATTATATAAATCCGATTTTGATACATCCATGAATTTACTATTTGTATCCGGATTCACATAATCACATACCTCTGATACTTAAAGAATACTAGATTGGATCTCAAATATTTTGGCCATCGAGACTTAGTACCAAAGACTAACTTTATTAGCTACTAGTTACTATCTAATTAAGAATTATTTGTTCTTTTATAGGATTCGAAGTATCAAACAGAGGATGTTGTGGAACAGGATTACTTGAAGTACTCTTTTTGTGCAACAAAATCAATCCTTTTACATGCAAAAATTCATCTTCTTATATATTTTGGGACAGTTACCATCCAACAGAAAAAGCTTACCAAATTATCGTTGATAAGTTGTTAGGAAAATACATTAAGCAACTAGTCTAATTCTAGGTATTTTTATAATATACTAAGTAACTGTTCTGCAATATGTTAAAACATAAAAATTACTTTTATACTAATTAATCGTAAAATAACTTAACGAAAAGAAAATTTTGTATACTACCTCCACCACCATTGATACTTTCCGATCAATAACTCTTTGAATATTCTCTTTCTCTATTCGGAATTCATCTTCTCCGGTCTCAAGGCGATTTTAATTTGCAATCAACTTAGCTCGGCTACTATAAGTCCATAGGTAAACCTGTAATCGCCAAGCTCTAGATTGTGATCAAGAAATAATTACATGTTTTTTGCTTTAAACCTATTTATACATACTTTATTGGATCTCAAAATCAACAATATGGTTTATGATCTAATATCTTGAACATCTTGTCATTTTTAGCTTTTTATATGAATCAGATGATCCATGAAAAACTCAAAAATAATGTTTCTAGATTAACGTATCGGCTCTCTCCAAAATAAATAGTTCATGCTTGAATAAATCAAAAGCTCAGAAAAAGAAAGTTATGGAGCCAAAGGATTATCTAAAAGAGCCCACTTTTGAATACATATTATTCAGTTTTACGATTTTTAATTATGTAATTGCCACCTAAACCGTTGAAGAAACCAAATACAATTTATATTCATACGTACGTCAACAAGAAGAAGAAGAAGAAAAAAGGCATCCACTAAACATTGTACTTTGTGGACAACGGAGTCAAAGAAAACCGTTTTGAGACACCGTGGCTTTTGCTTTTCTTGAATTAAAAAACAAAACCAATCATATTTTTTTTTGTTCGAACAGTATTTGCCTATTTGGTAGGTACGTTGTTTTAATATTATTAAAAACATGGTTGTCTCCAAAATAAATAGTCTATGCTTGAATAAATCAAAAGCTCCGAAAAAAAGTTATGGAGGCAAAGGAATATCTGAAAGATCCCACGTTTGAATACATATTATTCAGTTTTACGGTTTAATTATGTATTTGCCACCTAAACCGTTGAAGAACCAAATACAATTTATATTCATACGTACGTGAACAAGAAGAAGAGCATCCATTAAACACTGTACTTTGTGGACAACGGAGTCAAAGACATACCGTTTTGAAACACCGTGGCTTTTGCTTTTCTTGAATCAAAAAAAAAAAGAAAAAGAAAAACCAATCATGTTTTTTGTTTTTTTGTTCGACAGTATTTGGTAGGTTGTTTTAATATTATTAAAAACATACTTATTATTTGTTTGAATATGTTTAAAGCAGACTTGGTTGTTTAGAATTGTAATATCAAATGTCAAAATCCATCAACTTTCATCAAAATTCGTTATTTCACGTAGACAATAAATCTCTCGTACCACAAATAAATTATTGCTAAATTCGTTTTTTTCTTTTGTTTTGGTCAGTCATTTTCAGGAATCTAATATTATCAATGCTTTAACTCTACTCCACCGCAACAAAACTGGTTGTTTAGAGTTTCAATATCAAATGATATTACTCTTTAAAATTTCGTTAATATCTAATTTAACCAAGAAATCTATCGTACCACACACATATTATTGTTCTATTGAACTTTTTTCCTTTGTTTTGTTCTGTCATTTTCAGGAATCTAAATTATTAATTCTTCAACTCTACTCCACCACAACCAAAACGAGTCTTGTCTACATGACCTAATTTGCTTAACAACCTTATCATCTCACTAACAACTCCATCTCCCAAAATTTAAACTCCTTTAACTATGCCTATAAAACCTTGATCCATTCTTCATCACATAAGAAACCCAACAAGTTCATCCTATATACATTTCTTTTCAGTCAAGAAATTAAAATCTCGAAAAGTTTGTTGAAATGAATGCACACATGCTCAATCTCCTTGTCATGGTCATCTTCGTAGTTACTTTCGATGTCCAAGCACTCAGTCCTCACTACTACGACCAAACATGTCCACAAGCCGACCACATTGTCACCAATGCAGTCAAGAAAGCCATGTCAAACGACAAAACTGTCCCGGCCGCGCTTTTGAGGATGCATTTCCATGACTGTTTCGTCAGAGTAACAACTACATTCTCTTCATCTCTCAATCTTATATGTGTTATACTCTAATTAATGTTGTTGGTGAATATTTTCGATCATTAAAGGGATGTGATGGGTCAGTTCTCTTAGACTCTAAGGGGAAGAACAAAGCAGAGAAAGATGGACCTCCTAACATTTCACTCCATGCATTTTATGTGATTGACAATGCAAAGAAGGCATTAGAAGAGCAATGTCCCGGTATCGTCTCTTGCGCCGATATTCTTTCACTCGCTGCAAGAGATGCTGTCGCACTCGTGAGTCTCCATCTCATATTCCAAATGCTAACTTTATTTGATGATTCTAATGATCCACCTAAAATATTATTTTTTGTTGTTATTATAGTCAGGAGGGCCTACATGGGCAGTGCCAAAAGGGAGAAAAGATGGAAGAATATCAAAGGCAATAGAAACAAGACAACTACCAGCTCCTACTTTCAACATTTCTCAATTGCGTCAAAATTTTGGCCAAAGAGGCCTCTCTATGCATGATCTTGTTGTTCTCTCTGGTATTGAACATTCTCTCCTTCACTTAAGTATATCTACAAAGATTTCTAAACTATTTTTATTAAACTATGCTAAAAGATGTAACATAACTTAAAACCAAAAAAAAAATAAGAAGATGTAACATAGATATATGAAAAAAAATCTAAATCCTAAACATAATTGGCAAAATACAAATTTAGTTCCAATGCTTATAATGGTATGAATTTGGAATGTTGAATGAAATGGCAGGAGGTCATACACTAGGATTCGCCCACTGCTCATCGTTCCAGAATAGGCTCCATAACTTCAACACACAAAAGGAGATTGATCCAACGCTAAACCCATCGTTCGCAGCCAGCTTGGAGGGAGTGTGTCCAGCCCATAACAAGGTGAAGAACGCTGGATCGACCTTGGATGGAACCGTGACGTCATTTGACAATATCTACTACAAGATGCTTATTCAAGGCAAGTCACTATTCTCATCCGACGAAGCGCTTCTCGCAGTGCCCTCTACTAAGAAACTCGTGGCAAAGTACGCGAATTCCAACGAAGAGTTCGAGAGGGCTTTTGTGAAATCCATGATCAAGATGAGTAGTATCAGTGGGAGTGGTAATGAGGTCAGACTTAATTGCAGAAGGGTTCGCTAGAATCACAATCTACGCTTCCAACATCAAGTTACCACATTTATGTCTTTCGTTTTCTCTCGTCACATTGATTACTTGTGAGTGGGCCTTTCTAAAGATTAAGGCAGAGGTTCTTGTATCACATTTATCTATCATTCTCTCGTGTGTGCTTGTATTTGTATAGGCATTTAATTACAAGTAATAAAATATTTTCTTTTTAAAGACTAGGCAGACAAATCTTATCACTTGTGCTCACAACCTATCTAAATGATTGAAGAATTAATAGAAGACCAGACCAACACTCTCTTTTGAGCAACAACTTCAATATGTTTGGTAGTTAAGTATTGAATTTTAACATTCATAACATAACATCCGACCCAATAACTTAGCTGGACCAACACAGAGAAGAGAATGGATATATAGTCAAAGAAAGAAGACAAGACAGAGAGACACAAAGGGGTCGAGGACAAGACAGCAACCAGGTCTTCATTTTTATTCATTCAAATGCCCACTGATTCTCACGGCGAACCTCTTCTTCCTCCTCTGGCGTGAAGTCGTTCTTGATATTGAAAGTCTTGCGGATTTCTTCTGGGGTTTTACCTTTAATCATATCTGCCACTGTCTGGCAGGTCAAGTCCAACAGTCCCTTGATATTCAGGTAGTTAGCAGCCTAAAATGAGTAAGAACGAAACCAACTTAAGATTCAAGTTTTCTCTTTAGCTGCTTCAAACAAAAATGGAACTTCATGGTTCAAGCAAATCAAATATACTTAAACACACAAAGAGACCAATGACAATGATTCCCAAGAAAATCATCATTATCCATCGTTTAAGACAGAACAAAACATGCCATGTTAGCAGCATAAAAGGTTCAAGCTGTTGAAATTTTCAGACCAAAGACGGAACTTCATGGTTCAAGCAAATCCCAAAGAAACAACAATATCCAATCTTTAAGACAGAACAAAAAAACATGAGTTTGAATGAATATATGTCATTTGTTGCACATTCAGCGTCAAGACTAATCTGATAAGATATGAACAAAGGACTCTTTTTTTTTTTTTTTTTTTTTTTTTTTTGTGCAAAGGACTCAAAAGAGATCTTCAGCTAGAAACAAATCCAACACACTCAAAAGAAAACTCTTGAAACTTTGATTTCAACCAGATATGAACATTGTTTAAACTGTGAAATTGGCAATCGATCTAAACAAAACCTAAAACCCAGAAATTAGAAATCCATTTAAACAAAACCCAAAACTTGTTTCTCCAACGAACCTAAACTCAGACCTCAAATCTGAAAATCTGGATTTCAAAACCATACAAAATCAGAGATTATAAATCGATCTTCACAAAACCTAAACGTTATCTCTCCCACAAACACTAAAATTAGATCTCAATCACAAACCCAGATCTAAAAACCCTAGAAATGAAACAGCAAAAAAATTGAAAAACCAAATCAACCACAGAGTAAAATAAATTTGACAAACCAGGATAAGATCGAAGAGAGTGCCCTGATCAACTTTGATAAACTCAGAATCCCAAGTCTTAAGATCTTCATCACTAGAACCGGAAGCGACGGTGGTGGTAGTAGCAGCAGCATCGGCGGTGGTTTCGGATTTTGCAGCAGCTTCGACATGTTTCTTACAGTACTCAATCACCTTTGAAAGGATCTTGCTTGTGACATTAGGGAGAGGGATACCATTATCGGCACAGTCGTCTTCAATCATATGCTTGATGGTTTGTGATTCTAGCGCCACCGCTTCGTCAATTTCGAAGTTTTCGCCATCGGAGCTTTTTAGAGTGATTTTTCTCACCGTCGACATTTGGTTTTGGATTTTGGAAACGACGTGTAGGAGGAGGAGATTTGTGGAAACGAGAGATATGTATGTGAAGAACAAATATTGGACAAGTTTAATCAATGTTTTTAAAGCCGGTTCACACATTGAACCAGTGAGACTAACAATTCCACCAATTTACTTTTATGGTTTTACCTTGTAAGTTGTAAATCTCATTTGACAACATTTTTTTGTTTTTTAAAAAAAAAAATAAAAAAATTCGAAAATTATTACAACTAAATTTTCTATAAATAAAAATTATACTAATTATTTAGGTTTCTGAAAAATTTCTCTAATTAATATTCAAAGTTTCAAATTTCATTTTTTTACATCCTTAGTTTCAGAATAAAAATAAATTAATCTCTCCTAACGTCATGCATCCGCTGGTTTTTCCTCCGATGAAACAAACCACATACAATCTGATTTTTCCTCTATAAAGGTCATCGAAATGATAATCTCGTGAAATTTCCAGATTTTTTATTTCTTTAATTATTTTAATTTAAATTAATTTAAATAATTATTTATTCATTTAAATTACATATCTATTAATATAACTATTAGAGGAGAGGGTACAATTGGATTTTCCTAAAGTTTTTTTTTGGTAAAATCATGGGATTAAGAAACACGAAATTTGAATATTAAATAAGAAATATTTATTAGTTAGTGTATTTTTTGGGAAACCAAAATAATTTTATTTATTTTCCGAACCAAGTCCATAAAACATTGTTTACATACAAATAAATAATACGGATGTACACATGCATTCTGTGAAGTTTGTTCGCTATAACATTAACTTGTCGTAGAAAAATAATAGAGAAAAGAAAGTAAACGTTTTGTTACACTTCTCTACTTTCTCCAAATAAACCGAGAATGCCGACCACTCTTTTCGTGTAGATACCATCTTTACCACTTCGGAGTGACACCATCATCACCAGTTGAGAGCAGTCTTCTAAGGGACACCATCATCACACCATCCTCTTCTGTTTTACTATCATGGATCTCATTACTTAAATTAGTGCTTCTACTTCCGTATGCAGTAAACATAAACTTTGTCGAAGATTAGATCCTCAGTCATTGTTCCAAGAACAATATCATCCTGAATCTGAAAAAGTGTGACTCTCTTAATTTTAAGAACCGCCGATGAAACAACGCTATCCTCTAAATCCATCCTCTTCCACACCTGTTAAATAAAGAGAATGACTCTCTCGGATGACCTCAACTTGAGCCGAATCCGATGCTCGAGCTTAATCCTTTGCTAATAAAAAATCTCACGTGGATCTCGATCTAACTTTACAAAAATCTTGTTATTTCGGATTTTCAAATAACCAACCACATAATCCATTAAAACTTAAAAACTTAATATATGAGATTATTTTGACTATCTCTAAAATAAAGAATCAATACTCACAAAAAAATTGATAGTGATGGTGGTAGGAAAACTTCCTAATAACGTCAGAACCCAAAAAAAACCAAATTTATAATGCTAGTGGACAATTAAAAATATCATAATTTATCGTCTCTTCATCTGTGCCATATCATAATATATTCCCTCTTAATCTGTGCCGCATTTTACACACCTTGGATCACATTTAGTACCCTATTTCTTAAATTTACTACTACATATACACATCTGGTTAGGATCTGCCAAACAAAATATCGCAGCATCAGAGGATATTTTAAATTGTAGGAGAATGCTTGTAATGGTTGAATAATGGGTCCAAAACAATTGCCCGTTTGATCATTAAGATTAAAATTTTGTTCTGTATTCTAACCAGACTTTTACAGCATATTTTTCTCACTTATTAGTAAAATGTCATCCAAACACATCTAGTTTATTAGCATATCTTGTGCGTCAATTATATAGTCTAGATCAAGTCCATGATCCATATTCATGGGAGTCCATATTCCACATTTTTTGTTAATATATTAATTTGTTTATATATTAATAAAATAAAAAAGAATATATAGTTAGTCAAGGAAGAGCATCATTTTAATTTTGAACTACTCTATTTTCTTTTTGAATATCATGAGATATTTCACTCTGGTTCATGTTAGCATACAGTTTATGTTAACATTTACATTAAGCTTATGTTAGCTTAGAAATATACTTGTATATAAACAGAACATTGTATACATTTTACTAATTAATGAGAAAATCTACTTCATAATCTCCTTTCTCTTTATCGCTTTCTCTGAGTTTGTTATGGTATCAAAGCTCCACCGATCATGAGTTCTTCGTTAATGGAGATCTTTCTCATTCAATTTCTTTTGTTTCTTTCTCATTCTTGTTGTATCATCTTCATCGCGATTCTTCAATTCGTGTTCGCGATCGATTTCTGAGTTTTCTTTCGTTTTCTTGACCTTATTGTTCCCGATTCTTGTTTCTCTCTCAATCGGAGCAATTTCTTCCATCGCTAATCGATTCTCTCATCAATATGGGATCGAATTCACTTCCATCATTCGGTGATACAACGTTTCCTTCCGCTTCTGCAAATCTCTGCGAATCTAATTGTAAATCTATGGATCACTATGAGAATCCATTCTTTCTACATAGTTCCGATCATGCTGGCTTGCAATTAGTCACAGATCGATTGTCTACGGGTGCTGAATTTCATTCTTGGAGAAGATCCGTGCGTATGGCGTTGAATGTCCGCAATAAGCTCGGGTTTATCGACGGTACGATTGTTAAACCTCCTCCTAATCATCGTGATTCTGGATCTTGGTCTCGTTGCAATGATATGGTTGCAACATGGCTCATGAATTCAGTGTCTAAGAAAATAGGTCAGAGTCTCTTGTTCATGTCCACTGCTGAGGGCATCTGGAACAATTTAATGACCCGATTCAAACAAGATGATGCTCCTAGGGTGTTTGAAATAGAACAGAGGCTAAGTAGTATTCAGCAAGGATCTCTAGATGTATACACAGAATTAGTCACGTTGTGGGAAGAATATAAGAACTATATTGAGCTGCCGGTTTGCACTTGTGGACGCTGTGAATGTAATGCAGCTATACTTTGGGAGCAGCTGCAACAGCGTGGAAGAGTTACCAAATTTCTAATGGGACTCAATGATGCATATGAGCAAACCAGAAGGCATATCTTAATGTTGAAACCAATCCCAAATATTGAAGAAGCTTACAACATTGTAGCTCAAGATGAACGTCAACGTGTAATCAAGCCTGTGAAGACTGAGAGTGTAGCATTTCAAGCTACAGGATATTATGAAGGTCCATCTAATCAAGTTTCAGATTCTTATGAATATGCAGCTGCATATAATACTTATAGGCCAAGAAGCAATAGGCCTTTGTGTACTTATTGTGGGAAATTGGGGCATACAGCTCAGACTTGCTTTAAGGCTCATGGATATCCACCTGGTTATAAACCACCAACTCCAGGCGGTTCTAATGGCAACAATCCAAGACCACAGACTCCTTATACTCCTCGTGGTCCTGCAGCATACAGTCCAAGACCACAGACTCGTCCTCATGACTTTCACAGCAATTCACCAAGACAAATTGCTAATGTTTTCTCTGGTTCATCTGAGACTGGTCTTATGCCTACGACTGTGAGTTCAATGCCATATTATCCTCCTCCTGCTATGAATGCAGTCAACTTGGATGTGAGTCAGTTAACTCAAGAGCAAGCTCAGACATTGATCAATCAGTTAAGCTCCCATGCTAGAATTTCAGAGCCTCAAGCTCCCATTCCTCAATCTTCTATCACTGAACATGGTACCATGGCAGTTCAATCTTCTTCTGGTAAAGTCCTCAATATCTCTACTAATCTTAGATATGAGAATAATAATCTCACTTTTCAACATCATTGTCTCTCTACCTTACAATCTGCTTTGCCTAATGATTCTTGGATAGTGGATAGTGGGGCTACAAGTCATGTGTGTTGTGATCTATCAAAATTTAGGGAAATTTCTTTAGTGTCTGGAATTACAGTAGCTCTCCCTAATGGCACTAGACTTCCCATTAATCATTCTGGCACTATACATATTTCTGATGCATTAATTCTATACAATGTTTTGCATGTTCCTACATTTCATTTTAATCTCATAAGTGTTAGCACATTGTTGAAAGATAGCAAGTGTTCAGCTCATTTTTATCCTACTTCTTGTTATCTACAGGAGTCTACTCGGGGCTTGATGATTGGTAGTGCTAGTCTTCTGCATAACCTTTACATTCTCAATGCGCATTCCATATCAAGAACTGTTTCATCTCCTGCTATCAAGAATTTCTGTGGATCCTTGACAGATGATGGGACAATCTGGCATCACCGCCTAGGTCATCCCTCACCTGCCAAGTTACAAGCTTTATCTGGTACTCTTTCTCTTACTAAGTCTTCTTTGTCTAGTCATGATCATTGTTCTATTTGTCCATTAGCTAAACAAAAGCGTCTGTCGTTTCCTTTTAATAATAATGTGTCTCCCAATCCTTTTGATCTTGTTCATTTGGACATATGGGGACCATTTTCAATAGAGTCAATAGAAGGGTATAGATACTTTCTTACTTTAGTTGATGATTGTACTAGGGTAACATGGGTTTATATGTTAAGGAATAAAAGTGATGCTTCTCGTGTTTTCCCTGATTTTTTAAAACTGGTTAATACTCAATATCAATCTAAAATCAAAGCAATTAGAAGTGACAATGCTCCTGAATTAGCTTTCACTAAACTTGTAAAAGAACATGGCATGTTACATTACTACTCTTGTGCTTATACTCCACAATAAAATTCTGTTGTGGAGAGAAAGCATCAACATCTATTAAATGTTGCAAGAGCTTTACTTTTCCAGTCAAATATTCCTTTACAGTATTGGAGTGATTGCATTCTCACTGCTACATACTTAATAAATAGATTACCTTCTCCTTTACTAGAAAATATATCTCCATATGAAAAATTGTTGAGAAAGAAACCTGAATATTCTTTGTTAAGAACTTTTGGCTGTCTCTGTTATGCAAGCACCTTGTTAAAAGATCGACATAAATTTACACCTAGAGCTGAATCATGTGTATTTTTAGGGTATCCTTCAGGCTATAAAGGCTATAAAGTTCTTAACCTAGATACTAATTCTGTTACAATAACTAGAAATGTTGTATTCCATGAAACTGTTTTTCCATTCTTAGAAAAAGAAAAGCATCAAAATGATTTTTTCTCTCATATGATTTTACCTTCTTTGACACCTTATATTCCTGATCCTTTTGCTTCACCTGAACCTGTTCCTTTGCCTGCAAATTATGTTTTTCCTGCTATTCCTGTTACTACTGTTGAACCTATTTTCCCTGCAAACCCGACTTTTCCTGCAAATCCTACTATACCTGCTCATACTGTTCCATCCAATAATACTGTTTCACCTGAAAATCATGCATCATCTTCATCATCTCCTAATCATAATGATGCATCATCTTCATCATCCAGGGTGCCTAGGGAAGAGAATACTGTGGTTACAAACAACACTGAAATTTCAATAAATGTTGAGAGACCAAAACGCCAGACTAAAGCACCTACATACCTATCTGATTATCATTGTGCTCTAGCTCAAATTTCTCCATCCCTACCACCTAATCATACCACTCCATACCCTATAAACTCTGTTGTTGATTATCAACTTTTCAATCCTCTTTTCTGTTCATATATCTTATCATATTCCATGGAGACTGAACCAAAGACTTTTAAACAAGCCATGGTATCTGACAAATGGAAGAATGCTCTCAATGAGGAGCTTCAGGCTATGGAAGTCAATCGCACTTGGAGTATAACTTCTTTACCTCCTGGCAAGAATGTTGTTGGATGTAAATGGGTCTTCACCATCAAGTATAATTCTGATGGTACAGTTGAGAGATATAAAGCCCGTTTGGTTGCTAAAGGCTTTACTCAACAAGAGGGTGTGGATTTCAATGAAACTTTCTCTCCTGTAGCTAAACTAACCAGTGTCAAGTTGATGTTAGGATTGGCTGCTAAACATGGATGGGAATTAACACAAATGGATGTGTCTAATGCATTTCTTCACAGTGAACTTGATGAAGAGATCTACATGAGTCTTCCTCAAGGTTATACTTCTGGAAGTTCAGATCCTCTACCTCCTAATGCAGTTTGTAAGCTTCACAAGTCAATTTATGGTCTAAAGCAAGCTTCAAGACAATGGAATCAACTCTTTACCTCTGTTTTACTTGCTGATGGCTTCATACAATCTCAGGCTGATACTACTCTCTTTGTGAAGTTTACTTCCACCAGTTTTATTGCCTTGTTGGTTTATGTGGATGATATTGCAATAGCAAGCAATAATGCTCAGGATTTGGCTGCTGTGAAGGCTGTGTTGGCTAAAGCATTCAAGATTAAAGATTTGGGTCCTCTGCGATTTTTTCTGGGTTTGGAAATTGCTAGATCTGCCAAGGGGATATCGGTTTGTCAGAGGAAATACACCTTGGATTTGCTTGAGAATGCTGGTCTTATGGCTTGTAAACCAAGTTCAGTACCAATGGATCCGTATGTTACTCTCACCAAGGATACAAGTACTTTACTTGATTCTCCTACTCCTTATAGGGAACTGATAGGCAGATTGTTATATTTGACCATTACTAGGCCAGATATAACATATGCAGTTCATAAGTTGAGTCAATATATTCAGTCTCCAACCGATGTTCACCTACAAGCTGCTCATAGAATATTGAGATACCTTAAAAGTAGTCCAGGTCAGGGACTTTTCTACTCTGTTGACACTGAGTTGTGTTTAAATGCTTTTGCGGATGCGGACTGGGGAACCTAGATACAAGGAGGTCTGTTTCTGGCATCTGTGTGTATTTGGGATCATCATTGATATGTTGGAAGTCAAAGAAACAACAGGTTGCTAGTCACAGCAGTACTGAAGCAGAGTATCGCAGTTTGGCTGATGTTACAAGAGAGATCTTATGGCTACAACAGCTTCTACGAGACTTTCATGTCACTGTGACTACTACAGCAAAGGTATTTTGTGATAACAAATCAGCTGTCTATATTGCTACAAACCCAGTTTTCCATGAGAGAACAAAGCATACAGACATTGATTGTCACACTACAAGAGATCAGATCAAACTTGGAAATTTGAAGGCTTTACATGTATCAAGTGAGAATCAACTGGCTGACATATTGACAAAGCCACTACATCCGAAGTCTTTCTATTCACTACTTGGTCGCATGTCCTTATCAAACCTATTTAATCCTTCACTGGTTCCGGATTAAAAGGTTTGCGGGGGTGTATCATGAGATATTTCACTCTGGTTCATGTTAGCATACAGTTTATGTTAACATTTACATTAAGCTTATGTTAGCTTAGAAATATACTTGTATATAAACAGAACATTGTATACATTTTACTAATTAATGAGAAAATCTACTTCATAATCTCCTTTCTCTTTATCGCTTTCTCTGAGTTTGTTATTGAACTACATTTGTTAGATATCTGAATCCCGATTATGTTGTGACCAAGTTGTTATAGTTAGTCAAATGTTCCGCTTAACTTTGTTAGTTACTGTTTACTCTAAAATGGTGTCAGGTGTAAGAAATCGAGCCTTGCAACACGATTTTTCGAATTTCTATCATGTTCGGTGCTTGCCACCACCGTTTTGAGCACCACAATAGATTTCTAACAAGTTTTGTTGGATTTATTGAAAAGTGTAAGGTTCTGTAGGTAATAGTGACTCAAATGCGTTGTCATGCTACTTAAAATAGTTGAAAACAAGTTGTTGGTGATATTAGTGACGGACCCAAGAATTATTTTTACCGGCCAGAGTCATAATATCAACATAAATCATTTTTAAAATATATCATATATTTGATCTTAGTAAAAGTATATATTTTATGTAATTGATGCAATTATATCATTTGAAAATTAGGGTTTAACTTGTAGTATACTGCGGGACAATTTTTGTTTCACATAATCTTAATTAAATAAGTTTGATTCGACAAGTCTAATATTGGTGGTGTTAACAAGATAATAAAATGAACATTTGACCCGTATTACAGTGTCATGTTAATGATACTTTAAATTTACTATTCACACGCATCCCGCTATATAACCGGTCCCGCAATATAATATGTCCAGAGTTATTTTATCTTTTTATATGTTTAAATCATATATATTAAAGGAGCTTAACTCTCTCCAGGAGATTGACACATCAGCAAACAAGAGAACGCCAAGTCGCTCAAAAAGTGACCATTGGAGTTCGTTGTGTAACTGCATCTGTTACGTTGTTTTTTCATCTTCCACTTTCTTGTTAGGGTTTTTGATATAGGAATATGAAAGAGGAGTTAAATAAACACGTGGAGGGTGGAGATTAGAAGTGGGCTCAACGGTGGAGATTATTTGGAGCTCAAGACACTGAAAAAGGCTCGTAAAAGGAACGCAACAAACAGTTTTTTGGATCATTCATGAAATTTGTGTCAAGTTTGTGATCTTCTTCTTCTTCATCTGTTCTGAGAATTCTCTGTGAGTTCTCATCTCATGGTTATTTCCTCATTGTAGCTTGATCTGTTTCTTCTTCTATGCTCTAGCAATTTGAGAAGTGAATCTTTGTTTCATGAACATTGGTTCAATCTATCGTTCGATTTGTGTTTCATAGAGAAATTGTAATTATCTGCATCAAAGGTATCAGAGCAAAGACGATTCTCGGTCTTCAACAATGGAAACTCGAGCTCAAGCGAAGAAGGAGAAAGAAGTGATGGAGGATCCGCTGGGATTGCGTATAGAAAAGCTGGAAAACAAGATCGCAGAGCACAATTTGAAGATGGAGAAGCATATCGCTGAGATGTTTGAAGGGATTCATATGCTCTCTGCGTATGGACCGTCGAATCAAGCCGATGTTCATCATCAATCTCAATGTTCACCAGCATCGGCTAGTTTTTCATCAAATCCAAATTTCGGGGAGCGATCTGGTAACTCTAATACTTATGCTGGTGTTACACGACTTGCGAAACTAGATTTTCTGAGGTTTAATGGTGATAAAAACAAGGAATGGTTGTTTGAGATTGAACAATTTTTCTTAATTGATCATACTCCGGAGGAATTAAAAGTTAGTCTCGCTTCACTCTATTTCGATGATATTGCTGCGACTTGGCACCAATCAATTGTACAATCAGTTTTCCGGAAGCATGTTAGGCACGATTGGGTGAATTACAAAATGTTGTTGCAAGGGAAATCCAATAAGCTGGTGGATAGTTCAATTGCAGAACTGAAACAGTTGCAGGAAGTAGATGGAATTGATGAGTATCATGCTCGTTTTGAGTTGATTAGCACTAGAGTGAACTTATCTGAAGCTTTCTTGGTTAGTGCGTATTTGACAGGATTGCAAATTGATACTCAAATTAATGTGAGGATGTTTCGCCCTCAGTCTATTCAACAATGCTTAATGCTTGGCCGATTATATGAGAAAGCTCATCAGAAAAAATTGATTATCAGAAAAGATGGTGATGATTATCGGAAAGGAGTGATGTCTTTAAATGTTTCAAGTAAAGCTATAGGAACTTCTAAGAGTAATGATGGTATTTGCATGATAGATAATGATGAAGATCGATTTCTTAGTGGTTCAGACTTGGTAGAGAATGAGGTTGAGAAGGTGAAGAATGATTTGGTAGAAATTGACGTTGCTAAGTCTTGTGATTATGAACAATTTTCTGATAATGGGGGAGTGTTTGGATTCAACATAGAGGAGTGTGAAACAGATTCTTGGATTGAACATCATCAATTGATTCAAGAACAAGCCGAGATTCACTCCACGGATTCAGTTCTAGAACCTAGTCTGGATTCTAGTGATCTGTTGTCGTTGAATGGAGAGGATAGCCCACCACAGACTGCAATTAGATCAGAATCAGCAGTCGGTAAAACAGATTCGTCGAGTCAAGATAGAAGCGAGTTGTGTACAAAGAAGGAAGAGGAAGTGAAAGGCTGGATTCAAGAACAAGCGAATAATCATTCGACGAACTCACTTCTGCAACCTAGCTTGGTTCCACATATGTGTTCGCTTCTCAAACAGCAGGTATCAATCTCTCACTTGGAATTTAGCCATAGGTCTCCCATTGGATCTGTGGATGTTTATGAAGACTTGTCTGCAATTGTGAGATCACAATTTGATCTTGAATGTGCTGCTAGTATTGCACTCCAAGTGTTTCATTCAATGCCACTGCGAACAAAGCTGTTGCAAAATTTGAGAAAGAAAAGGCTTTCAAAGACTTGGTGGTTTAAGTTCAAAGAAATTGATGTTATGCAAGAAGATGTCCAGCATGTCGTATTGTCTTTTCTACAGATGAGTGCTATTAAAACAAGATATGATATAGGAGACCATGATGAGATGTTCAAAGTGGCCAGGACTGTTAGTATGAAATGTATGCTCGGGTTAAAGTTTGGAATAACAGTGAGTGATGCAGGTCATGGAGAAAACTATGTGTATGCTCAGATTATAATGGTGAAGGAGCAGTTGTCACATTATAGTTTGGTCATTCAAGAGGTGATGAGAAGCAAAAAGATAAAGTTTTCCAAGCGGTGGTGGTTCAAGTATAAATCTGTGGAAGAGGGTTAAAGAGACTATCTCCTTCCAATTTTTGTATGACTTACTATTTTGCGGTGTAGCATTGTTGGAAGAGCAAGACCCTGCCATATACTCGTCATCATAGTATTTACAAATTGGGAGCAAGGAAGATTTGGTCCATGCTCAAAGGTGATTGCTTCAAGGAAGATGATCACTTGTATCATGAACCACTTCCAATCAAAGTAATATCTTCTTTTCAACCATGTGGGCATGGTTGTTTGGGGAGGAAGGATTTGATATAGGAATATGAAAGAGGAGTTAAATAAACACGTGGAGGGTGGAGATTAGAAGTTGGCTCAACGGTGGAGATTATTTGGAGCTCAAGACACTGAAGAAGGCTCATAAAAGGAACGCAACAAACAGTTTTTTGGATCATTCATGAAATTTGTGTCAAGTTTGTGATCTTCTTCTTCTTCATCTGTTCTGAGAATTCTCTGTGAGTTCTCATGGTTATTTCCTCATTGTAGCTTGAGCTGTTTCTTCTTCTATGCTCTAGCAATTTGAGAAGTGAATCCTTGTTTCATGAACATTGGTTCAATCTATCGTTCGATTTGTGTTTCATAGAGAAATTGTAGTTTATGTGCATCAGTTTTTAAGTTCAGTATCTTAATAATTGCCTCTACAAGCAAATACATTAAATCATAATTCTTCATATCCACATAACTTCCTCTCCGAAAAAGTTTTCTACTCAGTGTAATCGAAGTGGTAAGTGTTGGTGTCGGATCCCACATGGGTGGTTCGGGACCAACCAAAGATTGCCACGTAGGCAGGAGAGAAGCCCACAATGGATAAGGCCCGTTAGGCCCATAAGCCAAGAGTTTGGTCGAGGTGGTTATACCACGAAGGGAGATCGACGTGGTTGCACCTCGAGATGAGAACGAAGTCGAAATCAAGAATAGTTCGGTTCGGGACTTTTTGGGCTAAAGGGCGAAGCCCATGAAGATCAGAATTAATTCAAATTCGAGCATTTGAGCATTAAACTCGAAGATTGTAACAGACATATTAAAGAGAGAATAATTGCATTTAATTGGGAGTTAAATGTCGTTTGTTAGTATAAGTAAGAGGGCCAAGGGCCATGTAAAGGACACGATTTTTCTAGCAAATATACTATAGCCATTTCCATAACAATTCATAGCTTTTTGCACATCAATTTTTGTCCTCAAGAATAATCTTTCTCACTAAATACACAAATACTTGAGTGTGCGAATCCGACATCCACATTTTGGCGCCGTCTGTGGGGATAGAGGATTCTTGAGTTGTCAGATATTCTTCACTATATTTCCGAGATAAGCAGCAATGTCTGGAGGAGACATCCTTGACACATCAGTGGCTGAAACTCTCAAGGCCATGCAGCAAACCATGTCGGAAATATCACAGAAGTTCTTGGATGTGGAAAAGGCCGTGGACACATTAAAAAAAACCCAGGTATCTCTTAGTCAAAACGTCAATACTATACAATCTCGTGTTCGTTCTCTGAGTGCAGGAAACTCTGTGGGAGTCCGAAGAAGGATGTTCAATTCGCCAAGCTCCCTTGCGCGAACTGAAACCAACGAACAAACAACTCCTGATACGGTAATTCAGCCGGCGGACGGAGAGACGCAGCTCGAAGATCAGTACGAGCAAGAAAGCCTCGACCAGTTCGAGACCATGAGAAAGGTTAGCCAGGAACTAAAAGAAATGAAATCAAAGTTCCACCAGGCCACTAGTTCGGAGCCGGATATTAACCGAGTCATTGAAGAAGCTAGGCGAACACCTTTCATCCCTCGAATCGCGAATTTGAGAATCAAAGATTCTCGGAAACTCAAACTGGATCCCTACAGTGGACTGGAAGATCCAAAGAGCTATCTCGCAACCTTTTTGATTGCCGCTGGACGAGTCGAATTGGATGAAGCTGATGAGGATGTGGGATACTGCAAACTCTTTTCGGAAAATCTTTGCGGTCAGGCACTACTGTGGTTCACCCAACTAGAACCAGGTTCAATCAACAATTTTGACGAGCTGTCGGCTGTGTTCTTGAAACAATATTCTATTCTTATGGATAAAAGCGTTTCGGACGCCGACCTTTGGAATCAATCACAAGGGCCGAATGAGTCGCTTCGAGTTTTCATCACCAAGTTCAAGGGGGTGCTATCAAAGCTCCCAAGAATTTCGCAGCAGTCAGCTTTATCTGCCCTACGAAAAGGTTTGTGGCATGATTCAAGGTTCAAAGAAGATCTAATACTTCACAAACCGGATACAATTCAAGACGCACTTTTCCGTGCAAACAATTGGATGGAAGTAGAAGACGAAAAAGATAGTTTTGCGAAAAGGAACAAACAAGCGAAACCGACGGTCACTTTCCCTACCAAAAAGTTTGAGCCTAGGGAAAACCAAGGACCAAAAAAGTTTGGATCACAACCCCTCAACAATATCGTCGGAAAGCAATTCCAAGGAAAAGGAAAGTCGAAACACTTGGGTCCGTGACGAAAGTTTGTATTGTGACATCCATAAGGTAACCGGGCACTTAACCAAAGATTGTAGTGTCCTCAAAAAGCATCTCGCAGAGCTGTGGGCCAGTGGAGATCTTTCCAAATTCAAGATAGAGGATTTCGTGAAGGAATACCACGAAGCAAAAGATAACACCAAAGATCAGAACTCCAAAAGACCAAGGTTGTCCAATGAAGAAGAACCTAGGAGTTCGAAAGGAAAAATCAATGTAATCCTTGGAGGTTCCAAACTTTGCCGAGATACGATTAGTGCCATTAAAAAGCATAGGCGAAGTGTCTCACTTAAAGCAAGCTTGGGCGAAGAAGTTGACTTTCAAGGTGCATCAATATCATTCGACGAGGAAGAAACACGTCACCTCGAAAGACCTCATGATGACGCCCTAGTCATTACCCTAGACGTTGCCAACTTCGAAGTATCAAGGATTCTCATCGATACGGGCAGTTCGGTCGATCTGATATTTTTAGGTACTTTGGAAAGAATGGGAATTAGTCGGGCAGACATAGTGGGGCCCCCGTCTCCTTTAGTGGCATTCACAAGTGAGTCAACCATGTCTCTTGGAACGATCAAGCTACCAGTCCTTGCCAAAAAGGTGTCAAAAATCGTAGACTTTGTTGTTTTTGATAAACCGGCAGCCTACAACATCATCCTCGGGACTCCATGGATTTATCAAATGAAGGCAGTCCCCTCAACATATCATCAATGCATCAAATTTCCAACTCCAAGTGGAGTGGAAACAATTCGGGGAAATCAAGAAGCTTCGCGAACATGTTATCTGGCTAGTCACCGACTGAAGATCCAATAGCAATTAACGAAGCCTGCGAAGAAGGAAATAATTCCAAGATTTCCTAGTGGGCAGAAAGAGGATGATGTAGTGATCGAAGTAGTATTAGAAGAAGACAAACCAGATCGGAAAGTCCGAATTGGAGCAACTTTGACTGGCAAAATAAAAGAAGCTTTGATCGAACTTTTGAGGAAAAACAAGACGTCATTTGCGTGGTCAGCAACGGATATGCCTGGCATAGATCCAAGCATAATTTGTCACGAACTGAACGTTGATCCAAGCTTCAAGCCTATAAAACAAAAAAGGAGAAAACTCGGAGTAGAGCGAGCAAAGGCAGTAAATGACGAAGTGGACAAACTTTTAAAAATAGGATCTATAAGGGAGGTGCAGTACCCGGAGTGGGTGGCAAACACCGTCGTAGTCAAAAAGAAGAATGGGAAAGACAGGGTGTGCATCGATTTCACATACCTCAATAAAGCATGTCCAAAAGATAGTTTCCCGCTCCCGCATATAGACCGGCTCGTGGAGTCTACCGCTGGGAACGAGCTATTAACCTTCATGGACGCCTTCTCGGGTTACAATTAAATAATGATGAATCCTGAAGACCAAGAAAAAACGTCATTTATCACAGATAGAGGTACTTATTGTTACAAGGGAATGTCTTTTGGTCTAAAAAATGCAGGAGCAACTTATCAACGGTTGGTCAATAAAATGTTCCATAAGCATCTTGGAAAGACAATGGAAGTCTACATAGATGATATGTTGGTTAAGTCATTGAAAAAAGAGGATCACATCAAGCATTTAGAGGAATGTTTCGAAATTCTCAATCAATATCAAATGAAGCTGAACCCAGCGAAGTGCACATTCGGAGTCCCGTCCAGAGAATTTCTTGGTTATATTGTGACAAAAAGGGGAATTGAAGCCAATCTAAACCAAATCAATGCCTTTCTAAACATGCCATCTCCGAAGAACTTCAAAGAAGTACAGCGGTTGACTGGTCGGATTGCAGCTCTAAACCGGTTTATTTCAAGGTCAACAGATAAATCTTTACCTTTTTACCAAATTCTGAAAGAAAACAAAGGATTCCTTTGGGATGAGATGTGTGAAGAAGCCTTCGGACAACTTAAAGCATACCTAACTACTCTACCCGTGTTGTCTAAACCCGAAGTGGATGAGAAGCTCTATTTGTATGTTTCGGTGTCAAATCATGCAGTTAGTGGAGTCTTGGTCCGAGAGGATCGCGGGGAGCAAAAGCCGATTTATTACATAAGTAAGTCAATGACAGATCCGAAAACAAGGTATACAATGATGGAAAAGCTCGCACTCGCAGTGGTGGCTTCAGCCCGAAAGCTACGTCCATACTTTCAATCCCATCCAATCGAAGTTTTAACCAACCAGCCACTCCGAACAATACTTCAAAGTCCAAATCAGTCCGGACGATTGGCAAAATGGGCAGTGGAACTGAGCGAATATGATATAGAATACAAAAGCCGGGTCAGCATGAAGGCTCAGGTTTTGGCAGATTTTCTAACTGAACTACCAGTACTAGGCACGCCAGAGCAACCGGAGAATCGGACTTGAAAACTATATGGATCTTCATCAAAACAAGGATCCGGGGTAGGAATCAAGTTGGAATCTCCTACATCGGAAATTCTTGAACAATCGTTCCGTCTATTATTCAATGCTTCTAACAATGAGGCAGAGTATGAGGCCCTAATTGCCGGACTTCGGCTGGCACAAGAAGTTGGAGCTGAAGAAGTGGTTGCTTATTGTGATTCGCAATTAGTAGTTAATCAGTTCAATGGCGATTATGAAGCCAAGGACTTAAGAATGGAAGCATACCTCGAAGTGGTGAAGGGTCTATCCAAAGATTTCAAGAAGTTCGAGAAAGAAGATATTAACTGATGCTTCGCATACTTCGAGGAGAGAATACAACCGCAGACGCACTTGCCGCGTTAGCATCAACGTCAGATCCTGAACTAAAAAGAATCATTCCGGTGGAATGTATCTCGGAACGAAGCATTAAAGCTGACAAAGAAGCTCTCGTTGTTACAAGGTCTCGAGCAGCGGCGCGTGATCGTGGCGAACCTGAGATCGAGCTGCCACCTGTCAAACGGAGAAAGTCAAAGAAATCCAACATATCTAAGGAAAGCAATAGTAAGGAGCCAGATGTACTTCCAGAAACAGTTATAGAGACATGACCATTAATCGAAGACGACCATCCCAAACCAGACCTTGAACCAAATGAACATCCCGAACCGGAACCACGAGTATTTCACGAGATTGACCAAATTCTGGCTAAAGATTGGGGGGCTGATTGGAGGGAGCCAATAAAGCACTACATCGCGATAGGCGAGCTCCCAAAAAATAAGTGGCAAGCCAGGAAAATGAGAATCGTTAGCGCAAAATTTTGTCTATCAAAGGATACGTTGTATAGGCGAGGTTTCAGTGACCCTTACCTATTGTGCAATTTTGGGCCCGAAGTCGAAATCGTCATGAGAGAAGTACACGAAGGGCTGTGTGGGAGTCATTCGTCTGGAAGGGCTATGACTTTTAAAAAAAAAAAAATGGGCTATTATTGGCCCACTATGATCACGGATTGTGTCAAGTTCGCCCAAAGGTGTAAACGTTGTCAACTTCATGCACCATTGATCCATCAACCTTCGGAGTTATTCTCCTCCATCTCTGCCCCATATCCATTTATGAGGTGGTCGATGGATATCATTGGACCATTGCACAGATCAACTCGAGGAGTACAATACCTGTTGGTCTTGACGGACTATTTTTCGAAGTGGATTGAAGTTGAAGCATATGCTAGCATCAAAGATTCGGCGGTGAATACTTTCATTTGGAAAAATATCATATGCCGACATGGGGTTCCATACGAGATAGTTACTGATAATGGACCACAATTCATTTCGCATGTGTTCGAAGCTTTTTGTTCGGAATGGGGAATCAAAGTCAGTTACTCTACTCCACGGTATCCACAAGGAAATGGCCAAGCCGAGGCCGCGAACAAGACAATTCTGAGCAATCTCAAAAAACGCTTGAATCACCTAAAGGGAGGATGGTATAATGAACTCCACCCCATCCTATGGGCCTATCGTACAACCCCTAGGCGACCTACTGGAGAAACTCTGTTCTCTCTGGTTTATGGCATGGAAGCAGTAGTACCGGCTGAACTCAACATACCTGGCCTTCGCCGAACAGAAGCACCGTTGAATGAATAAGAGAATTCAGCAATGCTTGACGACTCGCTCGATACCATTAATGAAAGGCGAGATCAAGCTTTAATTCAGATTCAAAATTACCAGCAGGCAGCAGCTCGATACTACAATTCTAAAGTCAAAAGTAGGCCATTCTTTGTAGGGGATTATGTGCTAAGACGAGTCTTTGACAATAAAAAGGAAGAAGGCGCAGGCAAACTCGGCATTAATTGGGAAGGACCTTATATCGTTACCGAAGTGGTTGGAATGGTGTTTATAGGTTAAAAGATTTAGAAGACAGTCCAGTCCAGCGGCCTTGGAATGTGATCAACCTAAAGAAGTTTTATGTTTAAGTGACACGCATTTTTATTATGTACATGAACTACGGTGTGGCTTGATCCCGAAATGGGTACGTAGGCAGCTCGGAAACGAGTTCAGCTACTAATAAAATTTATTTTTATTATAGAAAAAGTTCGGCTGTGCGAACGGACAAGATGAATAAAGTTCGACTAGGCGAACATACAGAAACTGGAAACAAAACATTTATTCAAGCAAATAAGACGAAGTGTCGGTCTTCACACACTTCGGATTAGGGAAGTCTTCTCGAAGAAGAGAACACTTGAACTCCTTGACCAGCAAGGTCGAGAATTGGCATCATACAATCCGGAATACGAGCAAATTCGGAAATTCCAAGCTCGATCCATTCCCCGGGGTGAGAGCTAAGGACGTGAAGATCTCTCGATATCGTAGTTACCCTGCGTTGCATTCGATTAATCTTTTTTCGGAGTTTCCTCCTTTCCAACGTTAGCTTCCGGTGCTGAATCGCAAGCGCCTCTATAAATGCCATCGCTGTTTCCTGATCTCTGACTGGGAGGTCCCTGATCAAAGCGCACGGAGCTTGGATCTGGGATCTGAAGAAGCCGCGAGGTGGAGAAGGCCGCCTACTCGGCACATTTGGAACATCTTCATCCATCATTCCGATGCTGGAGAAATCTGGCATGGACTCCGAACATCGAAGGTTGAATTCCATACCTGCAAAAGTGAAAGAGAATGGTGAGGAATAAAAAGTTGAAACTATAATTTATAAGGACTTCATATCCCTAGTGAGCCGCGGTTTCCACCCTGGAATGAAGCGATTTTCGGAGAGAATTACGCCCTTTAAACAATCCTGCATTAAAGAACGAATCTCCAAGAATATTACGGGAAAAAGGAAAGTAGCAAATGTTTCCATAGATAAAATGGGCCGAAGCACGTTACGAATCCAAAAGTTAAAAAAAAAAAAAAAACTCCTGAGGCCCAAGCCCAACAAATTTACCGAGTTGATTAAACCCGAAGTGGGGAACTCGCGGTAAGCCGAGCTCAGTTCTCGCACTCTAAGAGAGAGGTCTGATCAGCCTAAAAATCTCGAAAACATAGTCACAAGGCCAAAAAGTGTTAAAAGCAGACTTTGCAAACCCGCACATTGTTTTAACCAAACGCTCTAGGGGATATAACTTGAAAAAGGTTTAAAAGCCTCCTCAGGCAAATATCTTGTTCAAAAGAAAATAATAATAAAGCCTCCTTAGGCGGAAAACATGTCCAAATTTAAAGTTTAAGTCTTTCAAATAAATAGGACAAGCCCCAGATTATAGTGGACACAGCCACTATGGGTCAGCAGTCATCTCGGGCTCGACTTCGGTTGACGAAGATTCGTTCGGCTCCTTGGCCGTGACTTGTTCAGAAGATGCTCCCGGCTCATTTCTAACAGCACAGTCATCATCCGGGATTACCACTGGTATAGTAGGAACCGCGGATGGGTTGACACCTTCCGTCTCGCTTGAACCTAGGAGGAATAATTCCAATCAGTCAAAAGTAAAAGGCAAGTAGAGGACAAAAGTCAAAGATTCTGGACTTACCAGCCAGTCTAAACCCGATTCACCCAAGGGAGGTGACTCGGTGAAAAACTCCTCGAACTGCTGAGGGTTGAAAGAGGAAGAAGGAATGGCTGAGAGGCGACTTCATTTTTCAGATAAACTAGTCGTCAGTTCGGACCTTTCGCGCTCTTCAGAGAAGCCCTCTTCATGAATTTGGTCTAACAAGATTAAATTGCTCTCGTGCTCCTTGATGTCTGATTCTAACATCGATCGTGCCTTCTCGGTTTGCATGAAGCGAATGGCCCCCTGGATCAATTCCATCCCATGTCCCTTGACCTCTTTCCTGGCCTTCGACGCCGACTTTGCCAACTCAGAATCCCACAACTTGGTGATCGCCTTATACTTCGCATCAAGTTCACCAAATTGGTTGGTCAGGGTATAAGCAGTCGATTCGGACTCGGAGAGCCTGCCTTGAACACCAGAAAGCTCATCCTGGAGGTGGTAACTCCGATCGTACTAGTCTTGCAACTCGCGCTTTATCGTCCCGAGCTCAGATGTGAGACTATCAACTTGGTCTTCCAGTTCTTGCTTAGAGCCAGAAGATGAGCGGAGGTCAGCCTCGAGAGTGGAAAACTTGTCTTTCCATGTGTTGATCTCCTGCTCCCGTCTGAGCAACATTCCTTCATAGTGTTCGACCATATCGTTGAGTTCGCCGTTTGCCTGGCATTACGCATAAACTCGGGATGGTGAGTCAATACGAAGGATAAATAACGAAACCAGAAAAATGAAGTGGAACTAACCCGAGATGAATGATACGCATGAAGTAAGTAGCGTTCACGAATTGCAGGGCGCCACTTGTCGAAATCCGGCAGGATCGCACCCGTCCGGGTTTTGAAGCATCGGAAGACACTACCTTCTTTTTCCATGGCTGTGAAGGCAGAAGAGGGAAAGTTTTAAATATGAACAAGGTAAAAAGAAACATATATACATACATATCTTCACCAGACCTGAAAGCGATTTGGTCTGAGGGACAAGAAAAGTCTTCGACTTCGAGGAAGCATCTCGAGACCCAGAACCTTCTTTCTGAGGGGCCGCGCTCTGGTTCGTCTTCTCGCCGCTGGGTTGAGAAGAGGAAGACACGGCAACGGGAGGAGGAGGAGCCATTGTTCCGGAGGAAGGAGACGATCGAGGGGAACGGTCGGTTCGGGGCTTTGATTTCTCCCTCCTCGGGGAAGAACTACTGTGAGATGGCCTGTCTCTCTTTTTGCGAATCAAATTTTTAAGTGGTTCATTGCTAAAATCATCTCGGGAGGAAGGACGAGGAGAATCACGGCGTGGAGATCGGGTTCCTCGAGGAGAATGATCACCACGGCGTTCGCGACGAGGCGTCAACCTGAAAGCACCAGCAAATCTGGCCCCTTCAGCGGTACCGTCGTTAACCAGCAAGGTCCTGCTGTAGTCTTTCTTGTCAATAGCGGTCGCAAGGAATTCTTTGTTCTCATCGCAAGCCTCAATTATCGGCTTGGAAAGCACCTTACGCTTAGCAGTGAGGGCCCGAGCCGACATTCCCTAAGTTGAGAGAGGAGGTGGAAAACGATGAAGTTGATCTGGGGGACTCATCCTGAGTTTGCGATTGGCTTCTATGAATCGCTCAAGAGTGAAGGAATTTCAAAGGGTTTCCCCTTCGAGGATTGTTTTGAAGAACCCGATGAATTCTTCAGACGGGAGAGTCGGAGCAATGAAAGCTGCGAAACAACAAGTTTAGTCAGTAAAGAATAACAAGATGATCGGGAAAAGTATATGTGACCTAATTTCTACCAGGCTTCGCGGACCACTTCGATGGGAGCACTTCGGAAAGATTTCCAATCGAAGCAAGAGTTTTCTTAATCAAAAACCAAGGATGATGCCAGTTCTCATCCTTGTTGGGAAGGTGCGAGATGAGATTTCTGCCGGCATTCGGGTATGCCAAAAAGTACCCAGTTTTCTTCGACGAACTCCTCACACTAAGAAGCTCGTTCAATTCGGGGACTCCAATAACGTATCCGGCCTCCGCCGCAACAGATATAATCCCAAGGATGGTACGAAGGATATTAGGGGTTAGTTGAGGCAAAGCAATCTCAAGGGCTGCTAAGTACCGGACTAGGGCTTCAGGAAGAGGAAAGGTTAGCCCACAGCCCTTGAAATAGACCTCGTAGACACAGAAATAGCCGTCACGATGGTCTTCCGGAGATTCCATAGGACCGGGCAGCATCGATTCCGCCACGATTCCAGATGGAATCTGACAGAGATCTCTCAATTGATTAAGAGATGAAGAGTACATGTAGACATGTAGTGGGGACCGGCGATATCATTCGGGCGAGTTCATTCGTCGTTGCTGGAGCCTCTTTCAAAGGATGGAGATTCGGGTCTCTCGGAATCGGAAGTCATCGAGAAAGATGGGAAATTCAAGGTTCAAGAAAAGAAATTTGGCGAAAGAAGCAGAGGAACTTGACGAGAAAAACAGAGAAAATTTTTAACCCAAAAGGACAAGAGTAAAAGTAAAAATGAAAAGAAGGTTACCTCACGCAAGCTAAGTGGTAATGATGGAACCGCCTTGGGAGTCGTGGGGGAAGTGGAAAGGTTTTTCCCGTTTTAATAGTAAATAATTAAGATACGGTCATAATGGTGACAGATGTCACGCGGGTAAATATGGGTAGCGCCGAGATTAAAGGACTGATGGGATCTTGGCGGGAAATCAGAGAATTCTCAAGCGCAATCTTTGGTCATTAAGGCATTAAAATCTTCCGAACTAGAATAACACTTCGGAAGACTTGGGGGGCTAATTGTTGGTGTCGGATCCCGCATGGGTGGTTCAGGACCAACCAAAGATTGCCACGTAGGCAGGAGAGAAGCCCACAATGGATAAGGCCCGTTAGGCCCATAAGCCAAGAGTTTGGTCGAGGTGGTTATACCACGAAGGGAGATCGACGTGGTTGCACCTCGAGATGAGAACGAAGTCGAATCAAGAATAGTTCGGTTCGGGACTTTTTGGGCTAAAGGGCGAAGCCCATGAAGATCGGAATTAATTCAAATTCGAGCGTTTGAGCATTAAACTCGAAGATTGTAACAGACATATTAAAGAGAGAATAATTGCATTTAATTGGGAGTTAAATGTCGTTTGTTAGTATAAGTAAAGGGCCAAGGGCAATGTAAAGGACACGATTTTTCTAGCAAATATACTATAGCCATTTCCATAACAATTCATAACTTTTTGCATATCAATTTTTGTCCTCAAGAATAATCTTTCTCACTAAATACACAAATACTTGAGTGTGCGAATCCGACATCCACAGTAAGTAGTCAAATAAGCGTAGGCACATATTCTTGCAATAGCTTTGACTGCAACACGCCTCCATGAAATTTAACTCATAGGTTAGTCGATCTCCTCTCTTTATTCTTCATATATTGAGCGCTGACAACTTGATATATGAGTGGTTGTGTGGATAATTGGATTCCTCAATTTTTGCTTGGTACAGAAGTGAACAAATGACGAATTTAGGGGGTGTTATTGGTTTGTGATTGAAATGGAGTTTTGATGACTTTAATAAAATCATAGAAAGTGAAAAAGTGAAAGATTTAGAAGAATTGTTAGAGAGTTTTCAATAGTCTTGTTGATTAGTTTTCTATAATCTTGTAAAGTCTCCTAAACAATCTCAATATTTCAATCATACTTTCCATGACTTTATTTTGTAAAGAAAAGTGTACAAAATCATAAACCAATAACACAATAATTAAAGTCATTAACAATCATAGATTGTTTTGTTTTAGTTGAATAACACAAAATTTTTAATGACTTTATAAAACTCTTAATCCAATAACACCATATTCATTAGGATTTTAAATGATTTTTTACAAGTCACAAACTAATAACACCAAATTTTAAGAGAGTTTAACAAAATCTTGATCGAATAACAACAGATTCTACATAACAATTAAAGTCATTAAAACTCTATTTAAATCACAAACCAATAACACCCCCTTATTTCATATAAGAAGAGAGGGTTTGCTTTGGAGGATTCAATCATCGGCGAAGATGAAAATGGGTGTTTCCAGGGTATTGATGTTTTCTTAGTTCCCATGCTTCCAATTTAGCGCATTGATGTTTTCCGTTTTCTAATTTCGGCAAATCTGTTCAGAATTTTGTACTTGCAGCTTCGTCGGAAGAGCTCTCCCGACGGAGAAGGATGACCAGCCTAAGATTTACAGGATGAAGCTATGGGCGACGAACAGGGTTCTTGCCAAATCCAAGTTCTGGTTAGTATAATTTTATTATAAACTCTCATCAAATTCATAATTGAATTGTTGTTTGAAGAATTTTTCTTTTATGTGTTTTGATTCGAGTACTTCTTTAGGAGGCAGAAGAAGGTAAACAAGAGTAATGGACAGATGTTAGCTATCAACGAGGTATTTCGTTTGCTCTATTCTCTGATTGGAATTATGTGTAGGATTGATTTGTGTTCACTGTGGATTTTAGTTGATAGGCTCTCAGGAACGTAGGACATTTCTCATAGGTTTTCTTTTTGACCAAATCAAACATAGAGGGTGTCGTATGTCCAAAAAAGAAGAAAAAAAGGAAGGCCTCTCTAACCAAATCAACTACACAACTTCCAAACTCTCAGATATGCAAACGTTCCTTTCACCGCGGCCATGGCAGCTCTCTTCCAAGCTCCTCCCGATGGATTTTCTGGTGGTTAAGCGACAATGGGGTTCAACAAGAGTCCATGCTTCTTGTAATGGTTCATTTTTTGTATCTTTACTCTTAAGCGAGCAATGGTTGTTTCTCTTTTCTTTAATAAAAACTTTGGTGATCTGTATATTAACTCTTTGTTGATTTTTAAGGATTTCCACAAACAAAGAAATTTAATTCATGTCTTCTTGTATTGGTTCATGTTTTGTCTCTGATTCTAGCATCTAAAAGTTCTATGTGTTTGTTTTTTTTCCTTGGCAAGATTGGTGTTTAGAGTATTGAAAGCGGTTTTGCCAAGTCAAGCAATTCTGTGGTAGATAAGTTAGGAAACAAGCAGCTATCACACTCAAGTGTGTGCATGCTCTTGTTTGTGATCAGTCTCGTGTTAAAGCTTATCGTAGAGCGCCTTCGGACTCGATTGAGTTAAACTATCATGCCATGCAGATAGAGGTAAACAGAATTAGAAAAACTGGGTAGTCAAATATATGAGTTTTGAGGAACACCATGTTCGTAATCTTTTGTGTTTTATAGCAATGTTTGTGCTCATATTCTGGTTTGAATGTCTTTCTATAAGCAATGTTTGTGTGTAGGTCTTTTGGCTTATTGGGTAGATAAACGTACATAAGGCTTTGTGTTAATATATATGGGAATTCCATTATTCATGCATCTTGCATAGACTTTTTTCAAGATTAGATGTGCAGATGATGTGTCACACCAAGCTTTTGTTTTGCTTTCTTCCCTCCATTTCGTCTTGTTTGTTTTTTATTTTGGTTTTTGCTTTCTTTTATTTCCTTACCGTCTCTGGTTTTACAGTTTTCTTAGTGTCATTTGTTTTATCAAAGTTACTTTTTTAATTAGTTATGCAAGGTTGGTTATGGTGGGGACGAATGTTGTTACATTTTGGTTTGTTCTCGGCTTATTGGTTTGTTTCTTGGCTTATTGGTTTCAGTGCTGCAATGGGTTTTACAGTCTCATGATTCACCTTCTCTCCCCTCTATAAAAAGTTCTTAACATTGTTAAGTTGCATATTGTGATTAGTAATATCTTAAGTTGCAGGTTATGATTGGTAATAATATCTTAAGTTGCCGGTTATGCCTTAAATGTTTATATCAATTGTAGGTAATGCGCGACTGTTAAGTTGCAGGTAAAAACAGGTGGAGAATGAAAAAGAGGTGGAGAATGAATTGGTTAACATTGACAAGAAAGAAGTGAAGAAAACGTTGTAGGTTATGTTTGGACTTGGGATAAGTTGGAAATTGGTTTCAAACTGAACGTAGAGACTAGAGACCACACACGATCATAGCAAACAAAACCCATAAACCATAGCAAACACCAAAACTATGTATTATTCCATCAAATCTAGCATTATTTGTTAGAGTTTCTTATGTTTAAAGACATGGATATAGAAGATAAATGCAAGTGTACAGAGTATTTGTTAAACGATTTGGATTTCTATTTATAAATATTAAATTGTGTGTTTGTATACTTCTATTTGTGTTAACGATTTGTATTTCTATTTATTATTGTAAATGAAAATTGAAAACTATGATGTTTTTCCATTTTGTATTTGCCATTGTTTCTCCTCTGTTTTCTTTCAAAAAATTTCAAAATGTGTTTTGTTTCCGTAATGTCAAAGTTCAATAATTGAATTTGGTATAACTGTGACTAAACTACCTACATATTTTGGATTTATTTTATTTTTATGTATTTTTATTTTTATTTTATATGAAATAATTTATTAAATTTAACTATTTTATGAAAATAAAAATTTGTAATTATTTGAAATTTATTTAGTTGTATATATAATCTATATCATAAAAATTTATTTAAGATGAAAACATGTCTATTTTAGTCATTTTACAACTATATCAATCGAGATGAAATTTAATTATTTTCATAAAATATAAATTTATATAAAGCACCCAAAATATAGCACAAAAATATATATGTAAAAAAAATTGAAAATTACTGAGTTGTCAATGTAATTTAATCATAAATTTTTTGATACAACGTGCATCGATATGCATATGCAAATTGTTAAAAACTAAACCAAACGAACAAACCTTCATTCAAATGCACTACCAAATTTAGAACGAACAACATCATCATGTATCATTTCGATAGATCATCTGAATGGATCATCTTAAAGTACAAACGAACAATGCATAAGAATACTGAACATTACTTTAATTAAATTAATCTTGTTGATGTAATTCACTACAAGAAAACATGTCTTTTGCGACTCCCAAACGAGTCCTTAAACGGTCGCTAATCGTTGTTTGCGACTTCTTTGCGACTACTAAAGTTGGTCGCTAAAAAACGGTCGCTAAATTAAATGGTCACATTGTAGTCGCAGATTTGTGACGGTATTGAGACTTATTTATGTCATCGCAGATAAGCGACGACATAAAGACTGACATTAAGAGTCGTATATTTACGACGTCTTAGCTACGCCTGTTAGTTAGCGACTAATTAGTGACAAACATTACAGTCGTTTAATTGAGACTAATTTGGGTTTTGAGAGACTATTAATTAGTCGCAAATAAGCTATATTTTGATTCTAAAAATAACAAAACCGAATTCATATAAATCCAAATTTTGCTAATCAAATCCTTAATGTTGCTAACCAAAAGCCCTAATGTAATCAAAAGCCTTACATAACCTGATGATAGGTTTTTACGATCAATTAATCCTAAAACACTATCCTGTCGTTGTAGTATTTTAGGTGTCAATCCAATCAGGTGTGATGCAAACAAATGAGATATGATCAGAAATTATTAAGTCAAGCCAAGCAGGAATTGGTTGTTTTTCTAACAGTCCTAGTGATTGGTGCAGAAAAACAGTAAATTTGCAGAAATGGACTGCTATACTCTATCTACTCTTGGAGCAGAAGTGCTAGTAGAGGAGCGGTTCAACTTCTTCTGCATGGATGTGTACATCTTGAAGCACTTACCAATGAACTTGTCCTGGAACTTGCACCAGGCTTGGAGCTTGCTGATCTTCTCATGACTCTCAGTGAGGCTCTTGCTCTGTCTTGATGGCGGCTTGTGCTCAGCGAAGTGGAACCTCCTGGTGTTGTATTCCTCTATATCAAGGTGCTCTTCTTCTTCCTCGGCTTCGTTTCCTTCAGCATTGGCTCCTTCTTCTTCAGCAGGTTGAACGACTTCGTTAACGCCATAGAGCATCTGAACAGGTTGTTTGAAGTCAATATTGCCTCTGTCCCTGATCGTGGTGAATGCCTGGTGAGGGAGGAGAAATCTCGCCCCTTCTGCTTCTGGAAGATCAAATATCCAGGCATACCTTCCATCCAGCATCTCCCAATCCAATGATGTAATCTTCCTCAAGTATTCGATATCGACCCACTTAGGAAGGACCTCTTCTGACCCTAAAGGCACTCCACATGCTAATAGTATAGGTGTTATCAGCCCACCCATACACAATTTTCCTTTAGAAGTTTTCTTGGCGTTCGTCACCGCCCATGATTTGTAGCTCCACAGGTGGCCGAGTAAGAAGAAAACAGCAGAAGAGTTTGACTTGTCACCCACCAATTCGGTATTGTTTTTGGTTACGCCCAGGGTTTCCTGCAATGCCATTACCATCACTTCCATCTCCCCGTTGACGATTGTGCCAGTTATCTCCCTTGCAAAGAGGACATTGGCGAGGCTGCGGTGAAAGTAGCGGAGGACTGGGCTCCTGATGGTGTTGCTCTTGGAGCGGGCAGAAAAGAACTTTACGTCATCTCCAATTGTCTCCCAGAGTCCAATTACTTCTTTCCTGTCAACACGGTGGCCAGTGCCTACTTTGCTCTGAAACTCGAAGAGAGATTCCAGCTGCTTCATGGTGAAGATGTACTCTTTGCCATGGATGGTGAAGGTGATGTAGCCGAGCCCGTAATCTCTTTCTCTCTTCTTCTTCTTCTCAGAAAAGATTTCAACTTGGAAGGAGGAGAGAAACTGGATTGTTTCCTCCTTGTAAGCGCTGTATGGACGGTTCATGAGGGGGAATAGACTGGTTTGCTCACAGAGATACTCGATATCATCATATATACCGAGCTCCAACATCGTTCCTGGATGCGGGTACCTAGTCCCGACAAAGTTATGCCGCCTGAAGAGCTCACAGTACTCTCCCATTGAGATTTTCTTCTTCTCCGTCTTCCAAGGCTTCGTTGCAACGTTCCTCAACGAACTGGATATCTCCTCTATGGTTTTCTTGCCTCTAGTGATGTCGTTTCTGAGCCGAGAGTACTCTTGACCTTCTCTTTCTGGAAGAGATGTAGACCATGACTCGTTCTCATTAACGTTGTAATCGTGATCTTGGCTAGAAGCGTAGCTCACCTGGTCATTGTATGAACTCATTTTTTTTTTTTTTTTCGAACTGAACGAATCAAACTCAAAACTACAAATTAGTAGGTTAGTGAGTTCAAACAATTCAAAACCAAGATGGAAGAAAGAGTTAAAGTAAGTGAAACAAAAGATCGAGTAAACCTTAGAGGTAGCTGATGGAGGCTGTAGTAGGATGGCGTGGTCGAGTATACTGGTCTGAGAATCAGACTTCACTGTAGCCTTGGTGATCGAGTAAACGGAGTGAAAGGCGAAGGGTTGCTTCAGTTTGGTGATCGAGTAAGTATGGCGAATGGCGACTCGGCTTGGGTTGCCTTGGTGATCGAGTAAACGGATGGGAAACGGGCGTGATGAAGCTGGTGGTCGAGTAGAGGAGTGGTGGTGGTGATGAAGGCGTCGATGTTGGCGATTTTAGAGAGAGAAGTGAGCTGAGAGTGGTAGAGCTTTGTAGTGAGAGAGATGAGTTGGTGTGTTTAGTTCTCCTTGGAAGTGTTGGATTTATAGGGGAATGGTGTGAGTGGTGTGCCCTTGAAGATGTGGAGGAGAATGAATGAGACTTTAGGCTTGAAATCATGTGGAGGGGAGTGGAGCACTCATTAGAAACATGTGGGAAAAGAGGTGGGTAAGTTGGTGGCTTTAGCTTGGTGGGAGACATGATGGGATGTAGGAGACATGATGGGATGCCTCCATTGACTCAAGTGGAGAATCTCCTTAACCACCATTAGCAAAATCGCAACTCATTAGAGTTGATTACTGTACCTCCGAGCTTGTTTAACTCTTGATCCTCCTTCTAAATTTCAGCTCCAAAACAATTAAATTGCACCACACTGACCATTATACTCGATCTCCACGTTGGTAGGGTGCTCTGTTGCACACTCTCACTGTCTTGTTCCCATTGTGATCGAGTATGTGGTGTTGAATTGGAAAATTTTTTTAGCAAAACCACACATACTCGACCCTCCTACTCGATGGCGGAGTCTCCGGGTGCAACCAAAAATTTTCAAATTTTTGGACTCCACCGGGCTGATATACTCGATCACAAGGTCTTTGGTAGAGTAAAATTTTTGAATTTTTACTCTATCTCCAGATTGTTTCTCCATTCCTGAGAACCACAAACACAACCAAAACAAATAAAAAATAACAAGAAATGAAAAATTATTTACAGAGATAGTCATGGGACTTCCTCCCAAGTGAGCTTGTTTTAAGTCTCTAGCTTGACTCCTCACACTTATTACACAGAGAAAGTGTGACAGAGAAGACTTAAGAAGTCTTCTTCTTCACCGAGCTTATCATCATACTCAGCATCCTCTCTTGAAGCAATGTGAACGTTGGGCTGAGGTTGAACTTCCCTTTGAACCCGACTCAATATGTTTCTAAGCTCTTTGACGGTGTAGGCTAGCTCCTGTATGGTTCTTTCTTGGAGATCAGACTTCTTTTTGAACTCTTGCCAATTAAGCACTGAAGGTATACTCGATCGTGCGATTGAATTCGAAGGTTGAGTTTGGACTAGAACTGGTTCCTTCATTTTTGCGGCCTCAAATCCTTCTTCTAGAACTGCTTTCTGAATTTCTAAGGTCTTTCTCTCTGTTGTTGCCCTTGTTGGAGTTTTGTTGATGTCAAACTGCAACCTGACGTGCTTTCCAAGGTTGAGATCAATCTTACCATATCTGACATCTATTACCGCTCCCACCGAGGCCAAGAAAGGTCGTCCCAAGATCAGAGGATCCTTAGATTCTTCATCCATCTCAAGCACAACAAAATCAGTAGGCACCTCTACTCCATTAATCATCACTGGCACATCCTCTAGCAGGCTAAAAGGTCTCCTTGAAGTCCTATCAGCAAGAATCAAGGTAATGTCACAAGGCTTGTACTGGACGAATCCTAACTTCCTTGCCACAGAGAGTGGCATTAGGCTGACTGAGGCTCCTAGATCACATAGACAATTGCTGTAAGTTAATTGCCTAATGGAGCATGGTAGAGTGAAAGATCCAGGATCTTCCAACTTTTCTTGAATAATCCTCTCATCAGTGGCTTGAATTGGATTGGTATCATATGCATCACCTGAATTTTGATATATGTTGAGCCTTTCCAATATCAAGTTTCTCACATCTCTGTGAGGGTCCGGAATCAGCTTGAGGACTTCTATTAATGGCATCACTGCTTCAATCTCGTCAATCTGTTTCTCTGCAAGAGATTCATATTTGTCTTTCCAAGTTTTCCTGAACGTCCATGGGAGAGCAAGTGAAGGTGAAGGACTTGGCTTGAATCGCTTTACCATTCTCTCAATTATAGCAGCTTTCTCTTCCAAGGCAGACTGAGTTTGATGGCGGGATTCAGCTGAATGATTTAGTTCAATAACTGAGACTTCAATCCGTTTAGAAGCCTCCCCTTCCTGAACTTCACCGTCCTCAGTGATTGAGTGCTGGTCATGTATAGTGGGTTTCTTCATAGCATCATTAATGTCAAACTTCATCTTAAAATCTTTTCCAAGATTAAGATCAATCTTCCCCTTCTTGACATCTATGACTGCTCCGGCTGTAGCTAAGAAGGGCCTTCCGAAGATTAAAGGGTTTATTGGATCTTCATCCATTTCGAGCACTATGAAGTCTGTGGGGACTTCAACATTTCCGATCTTAACAGGCAAATCTTCTAATAGCCCATGAGGTAGTCTAACAGACCCATCGGCCAGGATCAAGGAGTTGTTGAAAGATTTATACTTGCTGAAACCAAGTCTTTTGGCCACAGAGAGAGGCATGAGACTGATGAAACCACCTAGATCACATAGGCAGTTACTGAAGGCTAAAGGACCTATAGAGCAAGGTAAGGTAAACGAACCAGGATCTCCCAATTTCTTGGGAGGTGACACAAAGACTGTATCCTCGGTCTTTGCAGCAGTTGGTTGTTCAACTGTGGTAGCGACTGGGGAAGCTTGTGATCGAGTAGACTGCTTGTCAAGTATGGGCTCCTCTAGTGTTTGGTCAGCCACAACGTCATCTTGACAGAAATCCTCCCCCTCTTGGACCACAATGCCTTCAGTGATGGATTTAAGGTCATGTCGAGTTGGCAGCTCTCGATCATAGCGGATAGTGATGGCGTTAGCAGTGGCATACTCCTTGGGATTCTGAATTGACTTCCCTGGAAGTCCAGTGATCTTGGGAGCAGAGGTTGACCCAGTTTGGCCTTCCATGTATCTGACCTTAGAGGTCAGTGCCTCTACCTTGATGTTGAGATCGTTATAACTGCAGTCTATCTTGTTGTTCATTTCGGCCAGCTTCTTAGCGATCTCCATAGAGCCTGATGCTTGTCCTTGAAGAAGCTGTTGGAGCATTTGCTTCAGGTCTGAGTCAGGAGTGCTAGACGTTTGTTGTTGCTGTGGTACAAACCCAAGTGGTGGATGCTGTGGTTGATAACCTCCCTGAAACTGTTGCTTAGGAACAAACCCTTGTCCTTGATTGTATGGGACGAATGGTTTGGGTTGGGTCTGCTGTTGTGGAGGGTAGACTTGATCCTGCGGGTTTGCAACATTGGTACTCCTGTAAGACAGATTGGGATTGTTCTGCTTATAGTAGTTGTAGCCCTTGTTGTAGCCTCCTTGGTTTTGCACATAGCTTACTTCTTCTGACTAAAGAGTCTCCCCATCCTGGACTTGGAACGTCGCATCTTCACAGAGAAAATGGACTTGCTTCTGTTGCACAAGGAGTAGCTTGTCCAGCTTGTCATTCATGGCCTTCATGTCCTTGCGGTGCTTCTCCTCTAAGTCTGAAGTTCCTTTGATGGTTCTGTCATAATCTTCATTGTAGTTTCCATCAGACTGAGCTAAATTCTCTACCAGCTCCCATCCTTCTTCAACCTCTTTGTTCAGGAAATTCCCGTTGGATGCTGTATCCAGGAGCATCCGGATCTTAGGGAGAACTCCTCTGTAGAGAGTGCTCAGGAGTGAGGCTTTGGAGAAACCGTGGTGAGGGCATTGGTTCTGATATCCTCTGAAACGCTCCCATGCTTCACAGAAAGTCTCAGCATTCTTCTAAGTGAAGCCAGAAATCTCATTCCGGAGTCTTGCTGTCCTGGAGTTGGAGAAGAATTTAGTCAGGAAGGCTTTCTTGCAGTCATTCCAGGAGGTGATGGAGCCTTGAGGAAGTGATTTTTCCCACTGGTGGGCTTTGTCTCCAAGAGAAAATGGAAACAAACGCAACTTGAAGCCATCCTCACTGACTCCATTGATCTTAGTTAGGCTGCAGAGCCTATCAAACTCGTCCAGATGATCGAGTGGATCCTCCATTGGGAGGCCGTGAAATTTGTTGCCCTGAACCATGGCAATGAGACCACTCTTGATCTCGAAGTTATTGTTCTGCACTGGTGGAGGTACAATGCCATTGCGCTGATTGTCATTGCGTGGAGCATCGCCTGCACCAATGTTGTTTGGCAATTCTGGGTTCTGATCGTCGGCCATAACGTCTGTGCTTGTCTGTTCTCTTAACTCACGAGCAATACGGTCGATGTTCTCGTTGAAAAGCAGGTTCTGATTTCCTTTTGATCTAGTATGCATGCAACAGGTATCAGCTCAGCTTGAGTAGAGTAATCAGAGATAGTACCTGAAACACACAAACAGAGACACAGAATTAGTAACCTTGTAAAAAAAAAAAAAAAACGAACTTGATCTTAACGTTTCCAAAAATCTCAAATATAGCAAACAAACACCCAAATGGCAACGGCGCCAAATTGATAATAGGTTTTTACGATCAATTAATCCTAAAACACTATCCTGTCGTTGTAGTATTTTAGGTGTCAATCCAATCAGGTGTGATGCAAACAAATGAGATATGATCAGAAATTATTAAGTCAAGCCAAGCAGGAATTGGTTGTTTTTCTAACAGTCCTAGTGATTGGTGCAGAAAAACAGTAAATTTGCAGAAATGAACTGCTATACTCTATCACAAGGTTCACTGCCAGAAGGAGGATGTGATAGAGTAAAAGAGTCCAAAAACAGACAATTATCAAAACTCAATAACAAGTAACAGAGAAGGTGAATGCTGAAGGTAAATAAACAGATAAAATCAATTGGATAAGAAACTCCTAAGGATGGGGTAATCGAATAGTGTGGACTCCATAATCAATTCCGATGGTTAACAATTCTCAATGAAGCTATCCCTAGACAACAGGTTCAACAACAGACTTATTCACTCCCGTGCAACAAATCCTCAAGCAAAGCTAGCCCAGACTAATTCCCATTAACGGAATCTAACTATGCAGGCAATAAGAACCGACTGTTAAAGTCAATAACCGCTCTAAACGGCCAATCCCTTGGGATAGAGACGATTATCACTGGAATTAGTAGATCCAACAATCCATTAAACGCCTCATGAGCGCTGGAATGTCTGGGATTGAATTCCAGTTGATCAGAAAGGAATAAGCAATAAACACAACTAATCCAGAAGGGATTCAATATATCTACACTTAACCATCAGAATCGACTAAGGGTCTCACATCTACTCTATCCCATCCTCAGAAATTCTAGTCACTACTCAGACAACATGCTCAAAGACACAAAAACGATTGATGATTGCATAACTTCAAAGATTAAAGGAAATGAAACAGAAATGAACAAGGAAACGAAAGCGAAATCTCAATAACTTAGAAGAAACGAAAATACAAAGTTGCAGAAGCAAAAGCGGCTACTAAAACAATACTAGGGTTCGAGACTAAAACGTGAATAATAAAGTAGTGACTAATCCATGTCTCAGGGGAAACCCTTAGAGACTTATTTATAGTAAAAGCGACAAGGATAAGTAAGTGGGCTTCGAGTCCGCTTAACAGGCCCATGGACCGTGGAGGTCGAGTAAATGGGCTCAAAGTGGGCTTCGTGGTCGAGCGTGAATCGAAGCTGCGATCCAGTGGTTCCTTCTCTCCTCTTCTCTTTCCTTTGCTCAGGTTGTCTGGTTGAGTGCGGATTGATCAGAGGGTCGAGGTGGTGATCGAGTAGAATGGTTGGTGGCGTGGTCTGGACTGCTTCTTCTCTCTTGTGATCGAGTAGGTTGGTTGATGGCACGATCTGGACTGTCTCTTCAACCCTGCGATCGAGTAGGTTGGTAGACTGTTAGGATGGACTGCCTTCTCTTCCTTGCGATCGAGTAGAACAGTCGACTGGCAGGATGGACTGCTCCTCTTCCTCTGTGATCGAGTAGAACAGTCTGGATGGACTGCCCTGTGATCGAGTATAAGGGTCCTGATGGTCTGCTGAGCTGACTGCTTCCCTCTCTGCTACTGGTGATCGAGTAGAATGGTCCAAATGTGACTTTTAGCTCTGTTTTTGCTCTCTCTGAACACCAATAGCTCCGAAGCACCTGAAACAACTCCAGAATGCAAAATGCATGCAAGACTAATGCTAGACACACTTAAACATGCAAAATGTGCAAAATGATGATGAATGCTATGAAAGATGAATGAAACTAGACTCAAAATGGTGATAAAAGGATGTGTAAAACATGCAAATTATAGACATATCATAACCTTAAACATTAACAATATTCATCATGTTCATAAGAGAGAAAAAAAGTACAAAAGCACTTAGAAGGATGAAGAAGGTGTTGTTGTGGCTGCGACAGTTCCTGTTGGTGCAGTGGCTGGTGCATTGGCGGTGGCTGGTGCATTGGCGGTGGCTGTTGCATTGGTGGCTGTTGCATTGGCGGCTTGTGTGTTGGCTGGTGCAGTTGGTTGTGGCTGAGATGCAACAAAAGCTGCAAAGGCAGGATCACTCTCTTTCCAATACATAACAAGCCTCTCCAAGTTTGTAATCCGAGTTTGAGATGTTTGTTGCTCCGCATCACGTCGAGCATTCTCTTCATAGAATGAATAAACAAAATCTAAAAAAGCAGGGAATGGATAAGCTAGAAAAGGTATTTGGAGCAGCAAAGTTTCTTACCACTGCCTACTACAGCTAAATCTGAGACAAAAAAAAGCGAACACAACTTAACTAGAGACCATGAATTACCATGAAGAACATACTTCACAGAGAACACAAGAAGCTGCGTTTTTTCAAAGAAGAGTGAGAGTAATTGGCCTGCAAGAAAACATGTCGTGGATATTAGCTAGTAAGTCTTACCAATCATAGAACTTGAGTATGTTTGGATGATTTAGCGAGTGAAGGATCCTTACCTGAAAAGGAAGAGCATAGTTACAAAAATTCTCAGTATCCAAGTCACTTCAAAAATCAGAGATTGTGAAAAAACAAAGATTGATTGTCAAATCTAGTATATGCAAATTTATATGAATTACTTCGTGTATATGCAAATTTAGATAAATGTTTACACACTAACACAATATATCCCTAAATTATGAAGAAAAAAAAAGCTTCTTGGATATGCAAATTAGTTGCTGAAAACGTCAAATAGAGAGGTAAGTAAAAAGCTTACCTATAGACAGTTACACGGATCACAAATCCAACTGAAGCAAATTGAAAAAAGAAGTAACTATCAGAAAATCAAAGGGACTCACCTGCGTTAGAATCCCTATCTTTACCATTTTCAATAAAAAAAATCCATAGTGAGAGTCAAACATTGTTCCACACACTTCAAGGAAGAATACTAAAAAACAACAGAGTGAAGTTTAGTGTAACTGTATTTTCTCAAAATAGGCTTAAACAATAGAAGTCTTTCTAATGGGTTTAAGTAAGGGCAAGAGAGAAAGGGACTTACCTGGAGGCTGGAGCGACGTTGCCGCATTCAATACACTTAGGCTTGTTGAGACCACGAAGAGAACGAATCTTCAATTTGAGTTTCATAAGCAAGAGAGGCATGTAGGTTCGATCGAATCTCCGCATCACGTCGGCCCCTTCTTCTCTGCATTCACTCCAGATCTCCCACCACCACGGCCTCTACTTGCTTTCCCCTTTTCGACAGGCGCCATTACAGAGAACAGAGAGAGAAAGGAGTGAGAGAGAAGGAACGAATTGAAGAAGCTTCGAAGAGGAATCGAAGAGACGAGTAATCGAATCGAAGAAGAGAGGAAGAATCGAAGAGAAAAGAGGAAGAATCGATGAGAAAAGAGGAAGAATCGAAGAGAATGGAAGAGGAAGAATCGAAGAGAATCGAAGGAGGCGGAGATATCGAAGAAATAAGCTAAGTGTTTGTGTTTGTGACTTTGCAGTGGTAGAAATAAAAGAAAAGGAGTCGCAAAACCGTGTCAACTTAGTCGCACCTAAAAAATCACGAGGGATTAATTGCCGCCTAATCGAAAACCCTAAATTTTGGTAAAAATCACAAACCGGTCCCAAGTCGGTCGCAATAGAGTGACACTTTTGTGATGACACTCATGAGTCACAAGACATTATTTTAGATTTGTTAGATAAGTCGTCTAATCGAGGCAACTTCGTCGCAAAATATGTAACAAAGTAGTCACTAAAGAGTAGCACATTCGTTGTAACACTAGGCAGTGGCAAAGTAATCGCAAAGAGACACAATTTTGCGACGTTCGTGTATGAGTCACAAACCAATATATTTGATTTCTCAACATTAAGATCAAAATACATTAGTATAAATATTATATATCACTCCAGAGTCCATTTGTGAAGTATATCTTTCATTTTAAGTGATAAAACAATGATTTGGTAAGTTTGTTTTCAAACTTACATAGATTAAGATCATTCTCTTTTAAAAGTCTATGTAACATTTTCCACATGATAGGTTGTTACAAAGATTTAGTCATAAACATGTAAAATTAAAACATTAACAACTAATCTTTCAATGGATTAGTTATAAACATTGCAAAATATGGTTACTTAACATATTACACATTCTATTTTATCAAATTACAATTTTAAAAACAAAAAGAGTCTCTAAAGAGAGGCAAATTAGTTGTAAATTTACGACTCTTTTGTGACGATGAAGATATTTTAGACAAAAAAAAATTGGATGTCGTTAGGGTTGCAAAAGTATCGTAAAAGGGTCGCGTATTTATGACCGTTCTCAGACTATACTATGTCGTCGTATATTAGCGACGAATATGCGTCTAGTTTTCTCGTAGTCTTTAATAAGTCACTATAGTGTAACAAAAGCGTCGCAAATATTTGCGACCAAAATAAGAGTCACAAAACGTAGTCGCAAAAGACATGTTTTCCTGTAGTATAATTACGTGTTTAACAGATCCCGATTAGCAATGCTTAATTTTCGTATCCAAATACCATGGCCATGGATTTCGGAGCGGGTACTCCAATCTCATTTGCATTTTGTCCTCTTCTTCTTTTCGGTTAAAAATTAACTTAAGAATCTAAATGAAAATGCAAACAATGTGGACTTATATAGCTTAGGATAAGAATAATATCACAACAACAAAATAAATGGATACATAGTTAATTCTAAAACAAAATATAGGCACAATAACAAGGTACTATATTGTTAATAGCATTTAATTTCAATAAAACAACTACAAACAAATCATGAGGAACAAAAAGATACACAAAAATCCCGCGCGTAGCCCGGATACTCACCTAATATTTATAATACTTTAAACTTTCTATTAAGTTTAATATATTGAGTATAGTATTTAAAACTTTTTAACAGTTTAAAATTTAATATATCCGGTAAAATATAACAGTTCAACTAAGAAACCGAATTAAATCGCCTAGAAACTTTTAAATTTTGATACATGTGAAGTTAAGCTTTCCACTCTTTTGGATTTGGTACATTTTGATTCTGTTTATAATATGACTCTGAATCATTAGATAAACATTTTAGCCGATGTAGGAGGTTGAACATGCAATTTATTTTTTATGGTTTCAGTAATATATATTCACTTTTAAAAAACTCCACGACCGAATTAAAAACTCTAAAACCTTAATGATGCAGCGTATATTTGGATAATTCCAAATATCTTTATTATTTCCTAATATCTTTATTTAATTATTTAGATAATTTCTATTTATTGTTTTATGAATATTCTAGAGTTTTTAGATTTATTATAAATAAGGCTTTTAGGCCTAGGGTTGTATACAGTTGATTGATTAATAAAATTAAAGAGTTTTTAGCTTTTCAAAGAAAAGTATTCTCTAATCCTTGTTTTCGGTAGATCTCGAGAGATCTCAACGACTATAAGAAGACGTAGGATTCGGTATTCGCGAAGAATCAACGAATTCCTCACGTTCTCTCGTTTCTGGTATTCTGAGGAATCAACAGATCCGAGAAACCCTAGTTATCCGGTATTCCGAGGAATCAACGGATCTCTAGTTCTATCCTTAAATATTCCGCTACTTCACTTAAGTACACCCTGCTTCTCCTGAAAGTCGTCTACACGAAGTTCATAACTTTTGTGAGCGAAAATATTGTCCAGTGAGACTACAAACCCGACAAACATATACCAATACGGTCTGATCTCACACAAAAAATGTTCTTGTGTTGCTACTAACAAACATGCATTCGAGTTCAATGAATTATAAACAAAGTAAATAACATCAAAACATACTACAAAACTACATAATAATATCATCATAACAAAATAATATCATTAGAACAGAACGACCAAGTATATAGCAATGCAACGTTGGATTGGTATAACCCCGGCATTGATCAAAACCATATGCTAACAGAATATATATAAAATATATTCGATAGGGATGTTGGTCCCTAACGAGATGATAAGGAAGTATAATACACGATAATTAACCAACCTTAATACTCCTAATTAAATATCTGAATACGGAATATATCTTTTGGTGATACTAACACCACAGATTGCTTAGTAGAGTTAGCTAAATTAGAATAACATGCTGATACCGGTCTTAAAAGAATAACATATCTTACATCAAAATCGTATCCATTATAATTATAAAAACAATCAAATCAATTTTCAAAATGTATAATTTAATTAGTTTAATTAATCTTTTTTATCTCACTCTTAAAATATTATACTATTATATAATAATAAGGAAGTTAGAACTCACTTGGAAAATATTTTCAGATTGAACGAATGTTTAACTGCAATTCTACACATGTCCTAAACCAGTGATTAATTCACCTAAATTGAAACGTTGGTAAGAAAAATATATACAATACACCATCTGAAAGCAATATTTGACAGCAATCTGCATCAGAAATTGGTTTTCCTAAAACCAGTTTAAAAGCAGCCGAACCGGTCTAAATTGTTATTGGTTTAAAATGAAAACTAGCCCAAAACCAAAACCGATTTCTTGCGCCAAGTCTTCCCAGCCATTCCAACCAAAACCGGTTATAGGACCTTAAAAACCGGTGTAGCAAAATCCAGATTTGATTATTGGACAATGGAATTGAAATATTTACCAAGCATATTTCGATTGACGAATGGTTAAACGACGTTGGATTTGTATGATCAAGATGTTTCTAACTAGGTATAGAACAAAACCTAAATCTCCTTGAAAACGAATTCAATATTAAAGAGCTCGAAACCCTCTTTCATGGAATAAAAATTTAAGAATGAAGAAGATGAAGCTTACCAAACACTCTTACTAAAGCTGAAAACGAGCCATAACTTAAGCACCAACAATAGAGGAGCACAACCAACCTAAAATTGTGATCATTAATTATCGAAAATATGCAAATCGGAGTTGAGGCAAAAGGGTCTCGAAAACTCACAAAAAAAATCTCAAATTGATAAGAGAATCAGATTCAAAATCTTTGCAGATTCAAACCGCATATATACACGTGGTATTATGGTTGAAAGATGAAGTTTTGAGTTGCCAAAAACTATCTCTCTGATTTCAGGAAGGATGAACCCGAATGCACCCTTTTTCATGCTTTTGAACTTTAGTCCTCGACTTTTGTTTATTTACAGATTGTGCTACAAATGTTTAAATCGTCAAAAAATTTTAGACAGCCTCAGAACTTTTCAAATTGATCAATTTAACCTAAAATCAGGTTCTTATTTTTCTTCTAATTTTGGGTATTACATTATGTTTAAGCTCTATTCATGTATGTCCCTTGTTTACAACAAACTTGGTAAACATTTGTATTTAACCTTCACATGATAATTTTATTCACACATGCAATTAACTTTTATGTTACTCAATTTTACTCCATCTTTTAATCAAGGTTGGATCCGCAGCTTTTTTATATTTTGTCAAACAGCTCTAGGTCTTCTAGACTTTGAAGACTTCACCATCAACACAAGAAAACAAAAAGTCGCCCATAATCAACATTTTTGAGCATCAACATCTATACAAATTGCAAGTGCAACATTTTTTTGTGTCATTTGGTCTTTGGTAGAGTGGTTTTGTCCACAATGCGTGGTGAAGATACATACCATCTTGTGATTCGAGCCTCACTTGCCTTCTTTCTTTCGTTTTTTCATATTTCTATATTTAAATTATTTTTCTTTAGTTTCCTTTTTTTTTTCTCTGGTCTCTTTCCTTATCTCCATTGTTTTTCTTCACAAATTTTCTAAAATATAAACTATTTCTAAACTAAAATTTTCAATTATATTTGAAATTATATTATTAGATGAACTTATGTAAACCGTCTTTAAAAAAAAAGATTATCTTTCTATATCACAAGTAAATTTTAGATTAATATTTTATTTTCATATTCAATGTTTTTAAAAATATAGGTACCATTTAATTTAATATATATTAAATAAAAATAATTTAATTTAATATTTTTGTCTAGGCATCCGATGGTGTGGGTTGGTCTTGAACAAAAAACACATCATTCAGAACAAAAATTAGTTATCTAGCATGGATGGTAAATCTTATTGTTGTTATAGCACATTTGCTCCATATAGCGCAACAAATTTTTTGACCATTGATAGATAACTTATTTTTAGGGAGACTCACAAAAATGCCCCTTTTTTAATACCCCTTTTCAAAAATGCCCCCTTTGGCTGTCCATTTTTAAAAATACCCCTTTTTATGTACAAAATGACTAAATTACCCTTCTTTTAATAAAAGATATCACAAATATATAAGGAAAATAACAAAATTAGGTCCACAAAATACAAAATATTTTTTGGCGGGAAAAGTGATCCCGCAATTTTTCCCGCCAAAACACTTGTAAAAACTTGTAAAAAACCTTTAAAAAACCTTGTAAAATTTTCCCGTAAAATTTTTTCCCGCCAAAAAATTTTCCCGCCAAAAAAATTTTTTTGCGGGAAAAGTGATTCCGCAATTTTTTTGGCGTTAAATTTTTGGCGGGAAAAATTTTCCCGCCAAAAATTTACAAGGTATTTTAAAGGTTTTTTACAAGGTATTTATAAGGTTTTACAATGTATTTTAAAAGGTTTTACAACGTATTTACAAGGTATTTATAAGATATTATAAGATTTTACAAGCTATTTTATAAAGTTTTTACAAGTTATAAGGTTTTACAAGTTTTTTATAAGGTTTTACAAGTTATAAATACCTTATAAAACCTTATAAGTACCTTGTAAAACCTTTTAAAATACATTGTAAAACCTTACAAAACACTTGTAAATACTCTGTAAAACCTTTAAAATACCTTGTAAATTTTTCCCGCCAAAAATTTTCCCGCCAAAAAAAAAAATTGCGGAATCACTTTTCCCGCAAAAAAAAATTTTTGGCGGGAAAAAATTTTACGGGAAAATTTTACAAGGTATTTTAAAGGTTTTTTACAAGTGTTTTGGCGGGAAAATTGCGGGATCACTTTTCCCGCCAAAAAATATTTTGTATTTTGTGGACCTAATTTTGTTTCAAATAAGGGTAAAATGGTCATTAAAAATTAAAAGAGGGCAAACTTAAAAATGGACTCTCAAAGGGGGCATTTTTGAAAAGGGGTATTGAAAAAGGGGCATTTTTAACAATTTCTCTTATTTTTATCGTTTGAAAGGATGCAACAAACTTCTCTTCTCTTGTAGAAGACTTTTTTTTTTTTTTTTTTTTCTTTTTTTTTTTTTTGTATTAGAAGACTTATTCCAACTATTGCAACATATTTGTTTACTATTGTGTTCAAATCCTAAGGTTGATGATGCAAACGGTTGAAATCCTAAAAACATAGAAATGTCAAATAAACATTTTAACTCGTTACTTAAAAAAAAAAACATGTTAACTCATCACAATAAGTATGCAAAATAATTATATCACACAAAATAAGTCTTTCATGAATACATATTTACCACTATGCTTGTTGTCCAAATAAATTGGCTAAACAAATTTACCGTTCAAATAAGCAAAGATAAAGACTTTCGTTCAAAAACTTTGCTACGACAAACCTTTTTTGCAAACTTTTTAAAGAAAAATACTGTGGTTGCAAGTAAATTTTATGCATTGACGTTTATGTAATTATATATATATATATATATATATATATATATATATTTGAAGTTCTATATTTTGAATATTGAAACAATTCTAGAAAAAAATCATTTTAGTAATAAATTAATGTAAATTAGTTTAGTATATGGTGAGAGAATCTTCCCACGTTGTTCCAACATAATTAAAATTAGGATAAAAAAACGCTGCGTTTTGGTAAGGAGGCGAAAAAATAGGCGATTAGGGTTTGTGATTTCGTGTCAACTAAGGTAGCTCACCGGCGCCGCCAGGCAGCACCGGAGGGCAGAGATGAGTACGACGGAAGGATCTACGGATCTCTCTGGCACACAGGAGGTGGGTTCATGGGTTTCGGTGGTTCAAAACAAGCAAACTCTCAAAAAATACGATCTAAACATTTCAACTTCGGAGGGGCAAAGTTCTGTGGAGATTCCGGATGAGGTTTTTGAAAACGTTACACCGCTCTGGGAGGATTTTCTGATAGGGAAGTTTCTAGATACGGCACCACATGTGGCTAAGGTTCATGTCATCGTTAACAAAATTTGGAAACAGGGGTTCGATGCGCAAAAAATTGATGTCTACGAAGTCAATTCCACAACTTTGAGATTCCGGGTTAGCAATCCTTTGATTCGTGCCAGGGTTCTCAAAAGAGGAATGTGGAATATTGCTGAGGTACCAATGGTGGTCACTAAGTGGACTCCTAATGCGGAGAAGGAGCAACAGGAGGAGAAATCTGTTCCACTATGGGTTTTTCTAAAAAATGTTCCGATGAATATGTTTTCTTGGGAGGGACTGAGTTTCATTACAAGCGCAGCAGGTCATCCGGTGCGTCTACACCCAGAAACAGCTGCGTGCTCAAGTTTTGATGTTGCAAAAGTTTTTGTCAACGTTGATTTGTCCAAAGAATTGCCAAAAAAGATAAAATTCACAAAGAATGGTACGGAATTTTGGGTGGATTTTGTCTATCCTTGGTTGCCTCCGAGGTGTTCTATCTGTGAAAAATGGGGACATCTTGATTCAAGATGTGTTGCCAATAAAAAACATTCAGCCGTAGGTTCTGAAATGAAGTGGGTGGAGAAATCTAAAGTTACTAAAGATGCAGTGGTACAGACTAGTACGCTGGAAATAGTTACCACTTCAGACAAAGTAAGTGAAAAGGCACAGGAGACTGACCAGACAAGTTCAGAAAAGAAGGATGATGTAGGAGAGTGGTCACAGGTATCTCCTTCAAAAACAAGTCGCAGCCCGAGTAAAGCAGTAACAGAGACCCCATTCTTGTTTCAGCATCAAAATTTTCTGTCCTCTGTACTGAAGAGGAGGAGGAGGGAGAACTTCAAGAAACAGAGGAAAAGAAGGATGATGATGATGATGAGGATGGTACTAAGGTAGAAGATGGACAAGCTACAGCTCATAGTGAATCTAATGAGACAAAGGCAAATGATGAGGAAATGGTAGGGGGAAACCACTTGTCACGCGTAACACCTCAAAGAAGATGAAGACTATTTCGGAGACCTCAAACCAGGTAACTAAGGACGTTGTTCCAGTGGTTGCGGGAAGGAGGTCCAACCGAAAAGCCCTCTAAATGTCGAGTTTTTCATGGAATGTGCGCGGATTTAATAAAACTACTAAACATTCCGTGGTCCATCATTGGACAAACAACAGTGAGGTGCAATTTGGTTGCTTATTAGAGACGAGAGTCAAGGAAAAGAAGGCAAATCGTATTGTATCTCAAGTATTTAACGGTTGGTCATTTATGGCTAACTACGAGTTTAATAGGCTTGGTCGTATTTGGATTCTTTGGAGATCAACAGTGCGTTTAACTCCAGTTTTCAAGAGTGACCAGCTGATTACATGTTCAGTGTTAATGGAAGGGGAGGAGGAGGAATTCTTCTGCTCTTTCATTTATGCAAAAAATTTGGCTGAGGAAAGGAGAAGTTTATGGGAAGATCTGAGAAATCATCAAGACTCTCAGATGTTCAGAAACAAACGTTGGATGCTGATGGGTGATTTTAATGAAATATTGGATATTGAAGAACACTCAAACTTTGAACACTCTCCTACTATTCCACAAGGTATGAGAGATTTTCAAGAGGCGGTAAGACATTGTTCACTAATGGATATTGGTTCACATGGTCCATTATTCACTTGGTGTAACAAACAAGATGAGGGGGTGATTTGCAAAAAACTCGATCGGGTACTGATAAATAGTGCTATGCTCAACCATTATTCACAAGCGTACTGTGTATATGAACCAGGGGGCTGCTCTGATCATCTACAGAGTAGAATTCAGATTCAAAGGGAGAAAGTGGCTAAAAGGAAGCCTTTCAAGTTTACAAATTCTATTGCGACAATGCCCGAATTCCTACATCTACTCCATTCCTATTGGCAAGACACACCTACCCTGTTTCACTCTACCTCAGCAATGTTTCGTTTTTCAAAGAAACTTAAGAATCTGAAACCTCAACTCAGAAACTTAAGTCGAGAAAAACTGGGGAATTTGCAGAAAAGAGTAACAGTGGCGTTCAAGGATCTGTGTGAGAAACAAAAGGAGACTCTGTTACGACCTACGGATATAGCATTAAAGGAAGAAACAGAGGCCTATTATAAGTGGAATCACCTGGCAGAATTGGAAGAGAAATTTCTAAAGCAAAGATCGAAACTCCACTGGCTGGATGTTGGCGACCAGAATAACAAAGTTTTTCATAATGCAGTGAAGTTGAGAGAGTCAAAAAATTCTATCAGGGAGATACAACTCCCGGACGGATCAACAGTCTCTAGCCAAGAGGAAATAAAGCAAGAAGCAGAGCGGTTTTTCTCGGAATTCTTAGGCCATGTACCTACAGAGTTCGAAGGATTACCTGCTGATATCCTTGAAGAATTAATACCTTTCAAATGTACAAATGCTCATCAATGTATGCTTGAAAAAGAGGTCACAGCAGAGGAAATACGGCAAGTGCTCTTTGCGATTCCTGCGAACAAATTAAAGCCCCGGGACCGGATGGCTTTACTTGTGAATTTTTCAAATCAGCATGGTCAGTTGTCGGTGACGATTTCACAACTGCGATTCAGTCGTTCTTCATTAAAGGTTTCCTCCCTAAAGGAGTAAATACCACTATTCTTGCTCTGATTCCGAAAAAAGAAGATGCCAAGGTAATGAAAGACTATAGACCAATATCTTGTTGCAATGTTCTCTACAAGGTCATATCCAAGATATTGGCTAATCGACTAAAGTCTTTACTACCAGAGATTATCTCGCCAAATCAAACAGCGTTTATCAAGAACCGGCTCTTAATGGAAAATGTGTTGTTAGCTTCAGAGATCGTAAAGGACTATCATAAGGATGACGTTTCTCCTCGTTGTGCCATGAAGATTGACATCTCCAAAGCTTTTGATTCGGTGCAATGGTCTTTTCTGTTGGAGACACTTAAGGCCATGCACTTCCCGGGAAAATTCATACATTGGATTCAATTATGCATTTCAACGGCCACATTCTCCGTACAAGTCAATGGTGAGCTCGCTGGTTTTTTCGGCAGTAAGAGAGGACTAAGACAGGGATGTGCTTTATCACCATACCTATTTTTGATCTGTATGAATGTCTTATCTCAACGTATTAATAAGGCTGCGGTAGAGGGTAAGTTTGGTTACCACCCAAGGTGCCATAACGTACTACTCACACATTTATGTTTTGCAGATGATTTAATGGTTTTTGCTGAAGGGTCAAAGAGATCTATAGAAGGAATCATGTCTGTTTTTGATGACTTTGCAAAATGTTCTGGACTGAAAATTAGTATCGAGAAGTCTACCTTGTACATGGCAGGAATAGCTCCAGAAACACAAGCAGAAATCCAACAGAGCTTTCCATTTGCAACAGGTCAATTGCCGGTACGCTACTTAGGCCTACCTCTAATGACCAAGGCAATGTCAGCCCAAGACTACCTCCCCTTGACAGAAAAAGTACGAGCCAGAATAAGTTCTTGGACGAGTCGATTTCTCTCCTACGCGGGAAGGCTGCAGTTAATACGATCGGTTTTAATGAGCATTACAAACTTTTGGTCAGCAACTTTTTGCTTACCAGGAGCGTGTATGAAGGAGATCCAACAGTTGTGTTCTGCTTTCCTTTGGAGCGGACCAGATTTAAATACTCACAAAGCTAAAACATCTTGGGAAACTGTTTGTTTACCTCGCAGTGAAGGCGGCTTGGGTCTGCGACCACTCAAGGAAACAAATAAAGTATGTGGGCTGAAGCTAATCTGGAGACTACTTGCTGCTCCAACGTCAATGTGGAGTAAGTGGGTTCATACCTACCTAATTCGGAAAAAATCTTTTGGGACAGTGAATGCAAACTCATCACAAGGATCTTGGATGTGGAGGAAAATTCTAAAGCTCCGGGACTTGGCCAAGAATTTCCATCGGGTTGAAATTAAAAGTGGTAGAGGGACATCGTTTTGGTATGATACATGGTCTTCTATGGGAAAGTTATTTGACAACTTTGGTGATCGGGGTTGTATTGATCTTGGAATCTCAAAGGCAGCCACGGTAGAGGAAGTCCTGAGTACTCACAAAGGAAGACGGCGCCGTGTGGAAAATCTCAATAAGGTTGAAGCTGAAATCGAAGAAATAAGATTGAAGAGGAAACCAGAGGAGGATGATGTGAATTTATGGAGATGGAAAACATGTTTTAAAAGGAAATTCTCTTCAAATGAGACTTGAAAACTCTTGAGAGTAGAGCAACCTATCTGCAGTTGGGCTAAGGGTGTTTGGTTCTCCGAAGCTACACCAAAATATGCCTTCATCACGTGGCTTGCAATGCATGACAGATTAACTACGGGGGTTTGTATGGGGAAGTGGAATGCACAAGTAGACGTCTCGTGTAAACTCTGCGATGAACCGGTAGAAACAAGAAACCATCTTTTCTTCCGGTGCAGCTATTCAAGACAGATTTGGGAGACATTAGCAAAGGGATTACTTCAAAACAGATACACATTGGAGTGGGATCAACTCATGTTGCTCATTTCAAGTAACACGCTCAAACAGAAGGCACGTTTGCTTCTGCGATATGCCTTTCAAATCGCAGTCCACACCTTATGGAGAGAGAGGAACAATCGACGGCATGGAGAAGACCCTATCACAGCATCGATCCTTGGGAAAACCATCGACAAGAACATTCGCAACCGGATCACTCTTCTTCGAAAAACCGGAAACGCAAAGTATGAAGACCTTTTCACATTTTGGCTTTCCACTAAGTTTTAAATTGTAAACTCAATGTCAAAAAACCTCAAAAAGGATGCACTTGATGTAACACTGGTTTTTTTGGTGAATAAATTTTACATTCATTCAAAAAAAAAAAAAAAAAAAAAAAAAAAAAAAGTTTAGTATATATACTATTTTTTGCGCCAATTTGATTAAATTTTCTTTGTTGGAAAAGAAATAACTACTTTAACGCATTATCGTCAAGTGCCATCTTCTTTAACTTTTAAGTGGATTGGACTTCTCCCTCGCCTCTGTTAGCTTCATAGAACATGATTGCTATTATTTTATACAGCTCTCAAACTAAAGTACTTTTGGTAAGCAGAAAAAGAAAAATACTTTTAGTCTCAAAGTAAAGTAAAGTAAAGAGAAATTTTGAAATTCCATTTCACTGGTCACAGAAAAGCAAATAAATCAACGACCTTAGCTTTGAAATTCCATTTTACCGGCCCAAAACACAAATGGCCATACAACCGCAAACATTATATAATACGATAGCTCATGATTTCTTCGGTAATAATTAAAAGAATTATTAATACGATTAAACTAATAATTAGTATTAAAAAAAGTTATTAAAAAGCTGAATTTATTTATAATTTTCTTAAAAAGGGTTAAGCAGATTAAATTAATAGTTAGTTTGCACTCGGCTTAATACAATTTTAAAACGAATTCATAAAATAATAATTTTTTAATATATATAAAAATGAGAAGTAAGAAAAGCCAGAAACAAAGACCAGAAGCGCCCATTGACACAAGTAATTATATTTTAGAAAAACAAAACAATTTCTGGAAGACAACATAAATTAAAAGCGTTGGCAACCGTTAATGCTACTTTGGATTCGATAACACCTTATTTTTTCATATCACACTATGGCAACCATGTTTTTTATTTCTTTTTTGTCAAGATTGCTCTATCTCTAGATAATGCTCTTTTTAGTACCTTAAACTCAATTTTAAGGATATTTACAAACTTCGCAGAAAAAAAAAAATACAATTTCCCGAGAATAGATATCTCCTAAACGGGTTTTAATCGTGATTGAACTACATGTTAAAACGTTGGGGTAAATTGCGGGATTAATCTTTGCCAAATGAACACCCTTGCTATCACAGTATGAAACAATTTCCTTATGGTACGAACCCATATTTTTGTATAAATGATTTTACCCGCATTTCATTTTTCACCTCTTTCATGGCAGCATGCATTACTCAGCCTCATAACTAGACGACAAAGCTATAATCTATTTAATTTTGAAGCCAAAAATTACACAACCATTAAAAATGTATACATATCCGATCCACTACTATCCTATTAATATTCACCACCGTTTTTATCATCAACAAATTCCTCATCTTTTACTTCTCGAAAATAATGGTGAGCTTATATATTTTTCAGATTCCTAAAAATTCCAATTCAAAACTTTCAGATTCCTAAATTGCTTATTAACAGGCGATCTGGCTATCCCCTGGCATTAGTCGGAAAGCATTCCAAACTCGGGACAGACAGTGTGGTGGCCTTTCAGGGAGAAGTCCACTCTGAAGCACTTCGGTGCGTTTCTACCGAGGCTGACCGGATCAGCCGATAGGGTTTATCAAAAAAAATAAAAATAAAAAATAAATTAATAAATAAATTGCTTATTAACTTACTAATAACTTCCCCTCTACAATGTCTCCGATCTTAAGCATGTCATCACAGACATATGGTGGCCAATATATAACATAAGCATACAAAACCTTATCCTATATGTTATCTCGTGCTCGATCACAGAATTGATCTTTTTGATTGACAAAACAAAATAGTATTATCCGGTTCTACTTTATCCATATTGAACCTCTTGCAAACTTTTTTCACATACTCCTTTTATGATAGATTAAGATTTTCTTTCATTATGTTAATTCTCATTCCAAAAATTTAATTAGTTTGATCAAATTACTAAATATTTACTAATTAGTTATTGTTAAATAATTATTAATGTTTATTTTTTTGTAAATAATATAAGTTTATAGTAAATATATATGTTATTATATATATATGTTTATAATAAAACTATTAATGTTTATTATATATATATTATATGATACATATGTTAGTGGAAGCCATATATCAAATCGTTTTCAGTGCCAAGTAAAATTGACGTTTTATAATAATTCAATGGGGCAAAAGAACCTGGTGTATATAAAACAAGCAAACCCATAATAATAAAGAAAAGCTGATTGTACGAAATAAAATAAAAAATAAATCATAACAATAATTGTTTAACCTAGAACCTGATATTTGGCTCTACCGTGTTCTCTCCTCTTTGTATAAATAGCCGTTACTCTTTTTTCACATGATTTTCACTACCAACAACACTTAGAGAACAAGCAGAGGAATATCACTTTTTTTTTCTTTTTCCTTTTTGCTTTAAAAAAAAAAAAGCAAACCGGAGAGAGAGAGCAATAGACGGTGTGCCATGCACTACACACGTATCTCACCGGTTTTAGTACCATCTCCGCCGCCAACTGCCGCCGTTGAATCTAGCGGCGGCGGGCCGATGATAGCTACAGTTTTCATGGCCCTCCTCCTTCCCTGCGTTGGCATGTGCATCGTTTTCCTAATATATCTCTTCCTCTTGTGGTGTTCCACACGTCGTCGTATCGAACGTCTTCGATTCGCAGAACCGGTTAAACCGGTCACCGGTAAAGGCCTCACCGTGTTAGAGCTCGAGAAAATCCCTAAACTCACCGGAAAAGAGCTTGCCATTATAGCTAGGTCGACGGAGTGTGCCGTTTGCCTTGAAGATATAGAGAGTGGTCAATCGGGTCGTCTAGTTCCCGGTTGCAACCATGGGTTTCACCAATTATGTGCTGACACGTGGCTATCTAACCACACGGTTTGTCCAGTTTGCCGCGCCGAGCTGGCTCCGAACATTCCTCAATGTAATGAAAATCAAAGTCCATGTTAAAAACAGAATCTTTAAAATTATTCTTTCCTTCTTTTTTACTCGTTTTGTGTACTTGTCTTTTTTTTAATTTTTTACTGCCTTTTGTGTAAGCGTTATAGAGAGAAGTTTCCAGGTATTTATTAGTTGTTTTTTGTTGTACATGAAATTAATTTTAGAGTAAATTAAAGTATTTCTAGTTTTGTCATTGTATTTACAACAATTTTTCTACAACCATTACAATAACTCAATAAGAATATCAATGATAGAGTTAAATTCGGAGCAACAAAAAAGTAAATCAGATTCACTATTAATGTAATGATTACTTTTGCCCACACAACATATATAATGAGTACTATGATATCAATAAACAAATAAGTACATAAAGACATATTTTGGGTATTTATTTAATAATGGAGGTCAAAATATTTTGACACATGGAACTGTAAAGATCTGCCAGATATGGGGAGATTAATTCCATAAAGATGTAAATATTTCTTAATTTCGAGAAATTTTTCAAAATTTTCCATAAAGATTAATTCTATCGTGATTGGTTTTGAAGGTTTTCAAATCAAGTGGTATTAAATCGCTATTTCTTAAAGTGTTTGAAACTTTAAAACAAAGATGTAAATAATTCTCTGCCTATATTTCTTGGGTCGATTAATATGGTAAGAAAATGAACTGTCCAGCTGCATGCTTTTTTACTAACGCGTTTCTAAAACAATATCGAATTTACTAAAAAAAGTGATTGGATGCATTTACTTCTTCTTTTAAGATAAATTGTCACCACCATCTTTTTCCAATCACCAATGATAGGAAACCCATTCATTGGATTCAATAAAATAAAATACTTTCTGGGAAATTTTTGTTTATATGATTACAAGTAAATCACACTATTTATTTTGGGGCAAAAATGTAAATCACACTTTAATTGAGTTTGCATAGTTTGAGTTTTTTTTTTTTTCGGGCTTTTAATCCTTGTTAATTCAGCGAACTAATTAAAAGACAACATTAGATAGTTTTAGTCAGAATTTGAAACATATGTAAGAAAAAAAGTAATATACTTTTCAACATAATATTAAGTTCAAACCAGATTTTACATGTAACAACGTGTAAATTGGCCATTGGACCATGTACAAATGTACATTAGTTATTTTCCTTGGACGACATTGTTCAAATAGTCATTAACAAAGAGAAATTGTTCAAATAGAAAGTCTTTAACACAAAGAAATTATTCAAATAGACAGAAATAAATGAATATATCTGTGGCAGTCAATACCATAATTAATATTGTTGGTTGTCTGTAACGTAAGTCTTTGGGCAACAATATCTGTGGGTTTCGAGTTTGTTGGCGTGAAGGAAATGGAAAATATATCAATTGGTAAAGAAGTAGGGGCAAAACCACTTTTTGTGGCTTTGACAAATCAGGTGCCAAAGTTGTTGCTTTGTCTCTTGAACTAAGGAAAAAAATTAAATCAAAGAAAAAATTTAAGACCCATATGAATACAAAAATATTACATGAATAATGTAACAAAAAGAGAATGTGTGATTGGGGGGAGAGAAATCGCCAGCTAGCAAGTGGGATACATCTGTCTCTTAGATTAAACTTCATTTGAGTGCCTTTATCAAAAGAGGGCCAAAAAAAAAAAACTAAATTTCAGTGCCACCAAAACATTTGAATTGGTTACGCATCCTTCATACATTTCTTTATCATAAAAGCCTTTATGTAGTGCTCCGAAGATTATCCTCAATCTCTCTTTCGACCCCTTATTTGGTTTGTTCTAATCTAAGCACACTATATAAACATATATTTACAAAGGATAATAAATACTAAAAAAAAGTTGACAATGACCTATAGTGATAGGTGTTAGCCACTCTTATGCTTGTTAGTTTTGAGACTTTAAAATGTATAAATGCAAGAGATGAGTCTTTGAAACAACCTTTATGGGCTTAAGGTTAACATGTTCTAGTTGTCAATATTTGAGAGTGGAGAGTTCGAACACATTAACACGAATATGATAACATTTTAAATATGCTAGAATGAAATTCCCGGATATGATAGTGCTTGAGGTTCATTTCTCCAAACAAGAAGTCATGGGTGTCGTTTGGTAATATATACGAGAAATTAGATCTTCCTCCGGTCATTGAGAACTAATAACCGTTGGAGTCAGCCCGCATGGAGTGTGTCATGGAAGGTATTGCCATTGGGAGCTGGAATCTAGACTTTGTTCATCATGGCGGATGATGAGCGCAATATCGAATTATGTTGTCACGAAGAAAGAGATTTATATTGTTTGAGATTAACCGAGAGAATTACCGTTGTTCAATAAGTTTGGCTGGTTACATAGGATGGACTATGGAGGAGAAAACATAATTGCGCATGTGAAATTTTAAAAATAAAATAAATAAATATATGAAATCATAGAGCCTTCGGAAATCATCAGAGAAAATATAAAAAAACATGTAAGTTCGATTATGATCTTAAAGGTTCTTGAATTTGAATTACAATTGTAAATTATCATGTTGGCTTTTCAGTGATAGTTTCTATTGAAGACTAAACTTGTAGTTAGGTTTGTTTCAAGCAATTCTAACAAGCATTAACATCAAAATTCAATAAACTGTCAAAGCCCCATAACATCAACTTGTGATGAGGTTGACTAAGGATGCTGTGGAAGTCGAAACTAACACAATCGAGATTTGTCTAGGGTTTTAATTTAGGGATACGATATGCGAGAATCCTCAAAGAACAACAGAAAACAATTGTAACCAAAGATGGTGTTCTTGATATTATTGATGAAAAGAATAGTTTTGATCGTACAAGAGTTTGATTGTAAAAGAAAAAGGTGTTTGTGCTGTGAGAGCTTTGTGTAGTGTAATTTCTGGAGCGATATTGCTTGCCTTCTGCGAGAGCCTTGAGTCTCTTTATATAAGGGCGATGAACCGCCTCTCCAGCGATATTCTCGGAAGATTTCCATTTATCTTGAAGTCGGTTTAGAATATCGCGGATTTGGATAGTTTCCTTATTCTTCGGAGTCTTTTGGAAGATTTCCTGATTTGAGTTGATCCTTCGCGATCCTTCTTTATCATTTCCGGGTTTGTCGGAAATGATCCTTCTTTTTCGGAAATGATGCCTTGCTTTGGAAATGGTACTTTGAAGACGAATATTCACTAAGTCTTTACCTCGGGTGACTTGCGCAATCGGTTCGGGGACTAGAGAGGTATGGCCCAAGCTCCCGAGGGAAACCGGCTCGGGTCCACGGAAGGAGCCAGCTCGGGGGTCTTGGCGCGAACCGGCTCGGATTCCTGAAGTGAACCGGCTCGGGCGCTTGAAGGGAGCCTGCTCGGGTTCACAAGTTCACTGACAGACCTCGATCAGACTACGGGCTTTTCCCCGAGGCAACCAATGTAGTGACCCGAGGTGATCGGCACTCTACACCGAGGTGAATGGCAGTTTGCATCGAGGTGTCTTCAGAAGTTTCCCGAGGCGTCCGAAGTTCGGCTCGGTGCTATGGGATGAAATCCGACCCCAACAGTTAGCCCCCCAGCTTGTTAGTTTGGAGAACCAAGTATGACGAGCTTTATGACAATTGGGCCAAGCCGTTTACTTCGGTCAGTTCAATCCCTTTAAGTTTTTGGCGATTCGAATTCCTGTCGTTTCATCTTCTCTTGGCGTGTGACGGTTGGGATTCCTTCTCGAGAAGTGAAAAGGTCCTTCGCCGATTCCCGAGATTCGTGCGGATGCGACGTAACCTATTCAATTCGCGCGTGCCCGACGCGCCTTAGATGCGGACACGATGCGTTTTATTCGGCTCGTGTGTACCCGACGCGCCTTAGATCTCTATAAATATTAGGTTTCTGACTCGTTCTCTCATTTCGCAACTGCAAAGGAAAATTTTCAAGGTTCGTTCTCTCCTCTCTCTGATCTTGAACTCTTTCGTTTTATAAATTTTTCTTTATACTTCCGTCGTAGCGCCACCGTTTATTAGATCTAGGTTGATTTTTCCGATCTGCTAAGTTGGTTCTTCCGATCGATTTCTTTAATTGCCCGAGCCGGAAAATGTCTCTCTCTGATTCCAGTGGTTCGTCCCGAGGCAACACCCTTATCCCTGTTTACAAAAGAAAAATGGTCTGGAGTTCTTCGAGTGACCCCGAGGCGGACACCACGGATCGTCAGATCGAGCTGTACCGCGGTAGTGATGCAGAGTCGACCTCTCGTGAAGAAGACCCGAGTCGTTTCGTTGCTCGGGAAGACGCGATTGCGGATGTGGCTCGGGATCAGGATTTGCCCGACGATCCCGAGGCGATGTTAAGTAGAAGGGGGGTCCGTCCACCGGCAGCTGGTGAGGCTGGAGTCTCGTGCTGGCAAAATGCACCTGAGGCGCCCCCACTTTCTATTAAGGCCGAGGAGATTCACTATGATTCTGACGAGGCGGCCAGGTTGCTTCGAGCTAAAGTTCAAGCAGCCAAGGGTCAACGGAAAAGAGGACGAGCCAAGAAAGCGAGGAAACCCGATCCCCCGGGTTCCACCTTGTGCACGGAGGATTCTCTTCGGGATCTCAAGGCCCGATTTGGCTTTAGCGAGGGGGTTGAACTGAGACTTCCTACTCCGAATGAGCGAGCAGATGATCCGCCCGAGGGGTTTTTCACTCTCTATGAGGGGTTCTTTTATCACTGCTACCTCTGGCTTCCGATTCCGAGGCCTATATTGGCGTTTCTCTGGTCGTATAAGATTGCTTTGTCTCAAATCACAACCCGAGGCCTGCGCCATCTTATAGGGATTCTGGTCCGAAGTATCGAGACGGTAAACTTTGTTGACCTTAGCCACCTAAGGCATCTGCTAGAAATCCGGCGCATACCGGGTCCTGTTGAGAGGTTTTACATTTCTCCGAGGTTGAATAGGAGGGTTATCGGTGGTTTCCCGAGCAAAGACGAGAAGTATACCGATAACTTCTTCTACGTCGCCTTGAATGATTATAGTGTCCACGAGGACTACTTAGGGAAAGTTATTGGAAAGTGGAGCAAAATTGGTACTACGCCCGAAGCCGTACTCGCTGTTTTGTTTTGCTTTGACCTTTTTACTGACCGTTTTTCTTGTTCATGTAGATCGAAACCCGTCGTTTCTCGAAGACGTTCCCGAAGGCTTTCTGGACCTCCACGACGAACTAGTAGCTCGGAAGTGTGATTGGACGAAACACTTTTCTCAGGAGAGAATTGAGAGAGCCTTGCGTTTGCTGCACGGAGCTCCCTGCCAGTCTTCTTCGGAATCATCCGACCATCGTCTAGATCACCTCATTGAAATGCAAGGAGCCGCGCAGTCTTTGAGGGCGAAAAAAGCTGCCGAAAGAAAGGCGGCCGAGGAAAAAAGGGTTTTAGAGGCGACTTTCAGACCGCCAACTCCCCCTGAGGTTAACATTATTCCGGAGGTTGCTGAGGATGCCGAGGCGACTGAAGAGGTTCGGGTCGTTGCAGATTCGTCCAGACCCGAGGCCTCTGGTGACATTCGGCCGGATGTGGAAGTTCCCGAGGCAGTAGGATCTTTGGCGGTCGTAGCTCTGGGTGCTGAGGCGAAGGCTAAGGCGAAAGGGAAGAGGCCCCGAGGTGATAGCTCGGGAGGACGCAGAAAGGAGAAGAGGAGCCGCAGTGAGGTTCCCATCTACAAGGATAAGATAGCTTCGGCTAATCTTATCGCCTCTTGTTCGGGTCCGCCGCTTTCCGCTCCCGAGGCCTTGCTGGAGGCGCAAAACTATCGTGAAACCGCTGCTGGATTTCTGAAGGTACCGATTCATTCCTTGCGTGCTTTTTTTATCGTTTTCATACGTGTTTGCTGAAGATTCCCGTTCCATTTCAGGCCTTCAACTCGATGAATTCCATGGTTAGGGCCTACGATTCTGGAGCTCGGAAATCCGAGCTTGCTCGTGAAGAGTCGGAGATCTCCCGAGCCGAAGTTAAGGCTAGGATTGCCGAGGCGATTGCGGCTAAACAGGAGGCCGAGGCGTCGGCCAAGGCCGAGAAGGTGGAGCGGTTGAAGGCTTCGGAGGATAGCCTGCGAACTCAGAGAAAGCTCGAGGCTGAGATCGCTCGCCTACATCGGTTATTTACCGAGGAAAAGGCTCTCCGGGAAAAGGAGATTGTCAGGGAAAGGAAGGCGGCCAAGAGGGAGTTTGCCGAGAAGGTCAGGGCTATCGAGGCGAAGATGGACCAGTACGGGAGAGTATCCGCGCGCTATATGTACTTGGTGCAAGCGCGGGCAAACGCCAAGCTGATAGCCGAGCTAGAGGACGGGAAAAAGGTTGAGGATGAGAAGGCGGAGGTTCTTCAATGGACGGCTGAGTATGGAGATGCCGAGGAAGAGTACGTCCGTCTCGGGACCGAGCTGCGAGAGGACCTGAAGCTTCCACCGGTTTCTCCGGATTCTGTTGATAATAGCTTCGGGAACCGATCGATCGAAGGCACCGCAGCCGCAGTAGGTGTTACTGACCAGTCGGGTTCCAATCAGGATACCGAGGCAGCTCAAGTTTCGCCGGTTGTCCAAGATTTGATCTGATCCCGAGACGTCTTTTTATCCTCTCTTTTTTTTGTTGTAAGATATGCCTGGACGGCTTTATCCGCTGAATATTTAAAGGACCTTTATATTAAAATATTTCGAGTTGAATCTGATATCACTTGTCAAATAAATGGGTCTATGACTTGCTCGTCGAGAAGTTAAAAGTTTTGCCTAATAATTTCAACTTCCGAGCCAAAAACGAGAAAGATTGTTTACCAGTGTTAAGTAAACTGGGTTTATGATTTGCTTGTCGAGAAGTTAAAAGTTTTGCCTGATAATTTCAACTTCCGAGCCAAAAATGAAAAAGGTTGTTTACCAGTGTTAAGTTAACTGGGTTTATGGTTTGCTCGTTGGGAAGTTAAATTCAAATGTTTTAACTTCCGAGCTGAAATACATGCCAATGTTAATGTCACTGGGTTTTTGTCATGTGAGACTTTCATCTTTATCGGTTGCGACCCGAGCTGATATAGTCGATGCCAGTGCTTAGAAGCGGACTGGGGCACCAGTGTTGAAGTCAACTGGGTTTTCTGAAGAAAATTTCTTTCGGCAGGATATCTCCGACCTAATTGTCTCGAATGCTTATATAGCGCGCTGTAACCGAAGTGGTGTAACGAGCTCTCTGTTCGTGGACGTGGCCATCGTCCGAACGAACTATCGGCTTGGGAGGTCGATAAGGTGACCGTAAAAGTTTCCGAGGCAAGTTTCGGGTTTGATGTCGAGGCGAATAAAATTGAAAGTCCAAAGTGTAGAACTTTAAAGGAAATTTGTTTAAAAAGTTTTAAGTGGGAGTATATATGTATACGGACCCCACTCCCCCCCCCTTTTTAATTAGGGGGGGTAGCTGAACTCGTCCGAAGACGAGCTGCCTACGTACCCTTTTCAGGGATCAAGCCACCCCGTAGTTCAAGTACATGCGTACCTTAGGTTCTTAGCGATAATACATCCTGAGATGCATTGCGTTCCAGGATCTGGGTACCGCTTTGCCGTTCATGTTGATGAGTTCGTAGACGCCGGGACGTACGACCTTCGCGATCGTGTAAGGTCCTTCCCAATTTGCTCCGAGCTTTCCAGCGTTTAGCTCGGCATTGTTCTGAAAAACTTTGCGTAGTACGAGATCTCCTTCGTGGAAGCGGCGATGCTTAACGTGAGAATTGTAATACCGAGCTGTAGCATTCTGATAGTTCTGCATGCGGACCAAGGCTGAATCTCTTCTCTCGTCGATTAAGTCCAGTTCGTCCAGCATCATCTGAGTGTTGGAATTTTCCTGCTCGGGGAGCAAACGTCTTCTTATTCCCGGGATCTCGGCTTCGGTGGGAATCACACACTCCGTACCGTAAACGAGGGCGAAAGGTGTTTCTCCCGTGGCTCGCCGCGGCGTTGTTCTATGCGACCATAATACTCCTTCCAATTCGTCGGCCCAGCGGCCTTTCTTCGCGTCGAGGCGCTTCTTTATTCCGTCGAGAATCGTCTTGTTTGCTGCTTCTGCCTGTCCGTTTCCTTGAGGATAGCGAGGCGTAGATTTGCTGAGGCGAATACCCCATTTCTCGCAGAATCCTTCGAACCGAGCCGAGATGAATTGCGAGCCATTGTCCGTAACGATCTCGTAAGGTATCCCGTGGCGGCATATGATGTTCTTCCAGATGAAGTTCTCGACCTGCGCGTCTTTAATGGATGCATAGGAGTCCGCCTCGATCCACTTGGAGAAGTAGTCTGTTAGTACGAGGACAAGTTTCTTCTGCTTGGAATTGTGTAGAGGCCCGATAATGTCCATGGACCAGCGCATGAAGGGATAGGGCGAGGTGATAGAAGAAAGGAGCTCGGCGGGTTGATGGATAGTTGGTGCGTGTCTCTGGCATTTGTCACATCTTTGAGAAAACTTCTCGCAATCTTTGACCATTGTCGGCCAAAAATATCCGTGGCGCTTGATCTTTATGGCCAAGGCTCTCCCGCCAGAGTGATTCCCACAAGATCCGCCGTGTATTTCTTCCATGACTCTCCGAGCTTCGTTCCCTTCGACACAGATTAGCAAGGGTCCGGAAAACCGCCATTTAAAGAGTTCTCCGTCGATCAGGGTATACCGAGCCGCTTTCGTTTTAAGCTTCCGAGCTGCCCATTTTTCAGTAGGGACTTCTCCATCGGCTATGTAACTCCGGATGGCTCCGATCCATTTGGTATCGCTCCCATACTCGGGCTCAATTGTGTCTGTAGTCTGTTGGTCTGGCAGTTCGGTGTCCATCTCCTCCGGTTCTTCCGTCTCCCGAGCTGTTAGTACTTGATCTTCGCTACTGTCTTCGATGCTCGGCTTTTCGATGAACTCTACCGGTATGATCCTCTTCAGGTTTGGATCGGAGGTCGAAGCTAGAGCTGCTAAGGCATCCGCCGATGCGTTCTCGCCTCGCGGGATTCTGGTTAATTCGAACTCTCCGAACTGCTTCGCCAGGTCTTGTGTGAGAGCCAGATATGCTTCCATTCGTTCATCCCGAGCCACGTACTCTCCGTTAAATTGGTTGGCCACGAGCTGGGAATCGCAGAAGGCTCGTAGCTTGTTGATCTTAAGTCCCCGAGCCAGCTTTAGTCCGGCTATCAGCGCTTCGTATTCCGCCACGTTGTTAGTTGCGTCAAAGTTTAGCCGGAAAGATTGCTCAAGGATTTCACCTTCTGGTGACGCCAAGCGGATCCCGACGCCAGAACCTTGTTTTGAGGACGAACCGTCAACGTGGAGGATCCAGACGGCATCGGGTGACTCTTCTCGGGCGTTCTCTGTTGGTAGCTCGATGATAAAATCGGCCAGGACTTGACATTTCGCGCATGTTTTATTCCTGTATTCGATGTCATACTCGCTGAGTTCTACTGCCCACTTGGCCAGGCGTCCCGATTGGCTCGGACTATGCAGAATGGTTCGAAGTGATACGGGCGCCATGACGACAATTGAGTGAGATTGGAAATACGGCCGTAGCTTCCGAGCTGACATTACTACGGCGAGGGCGAGCTTTTCAGTTTGCGGGTAGCGTGTTTCCGCGTCGGTGAAAGTTTGCGAGACATAAAATATCGGTTTCTGTTCTCCTCTGTCTTCTCTAACGATGACTCCGCTTATTGCTGTATCTGAGACGGCGATGTACAGAAATAACGGCTCGCCCGGGACTGGTTTTGCCAACACCGGTGGATTAGCCAAATACTTCTTCAGTTCCTGGAAAGCTTCTTCGCAGCGATCGGTCCATTCGAATTTCTTGTTCCCGCGCAGAGTATCGTAGAAAGCCAGGCATTTGTCTGTTGATCGCGAGATGAATCGGTTCAGGGCTGCGACTCTCCCGGTGAGACGTTGAACTTCCCGTTTGTTTTGCGGCGAGGGCATGTTCAGTAGAGCATCAATTTGCTTCGGATTTGCTTCGATGCCTCGGTGAGTTACAAGGTATCCCAGAAATTCGCCTGATTTTACCGCGAAACGACATTTTGCCGGGTTGAGCTTCATGTTATGCTGATTAAGTTGTCGAAAGCAGTCGCGTAGATGGGCTATATGGTCGTTTTCTTCGAGGGATTTGACTAGCATGTCATCGATGTAGACTTCCATCGTCTTCCCGAGCTGCTCGGAGAACATTCTGTTGACGAGCCGTTGATACGTTGCGCCAGCATTCTTGAGTCCGAAGGGCATGACCTTGTAACAGTAGATACCTCGGTCTGTGATAAACGCTGTTTTCTCGCGATCATCGGGGTGCATGAAAATCTGGTTGTATCCCGCGAAAGCATCCATGAACGATAGTAACTTGTTCCCCGCGGTTGCTTCCACTAAGCGATCGATGTGTGGGAGCGGAAAACTATCTTTAGGGCAAGCTTTGTTCAGATCGGTGAAGTCGACGCAAACTCTCCACTTGCCGTTCTTCTTTTTAACCACGACAGGATTCGCCAACCAGTCCGGGTATCTTGCTTCGGAGATCGAGCCGATCTTCAGGAGTTTTTCTACTTCGGCGTTCACGGCATCTGCGCGATCCCGACCCAATTTTCTTCGCTTCTGCTTGATGGGCTTGAAAGACGGGTCAACATTCAGCTCGTGGCAGATTACGTCGATGCTTACCCCAGGTAGGTCTTCAGCTGACCAGGCGAAGGTGTTGATGTTCTCTTTGAGGAATGAGATGAGCTCGGTCTTGATTTCCTCGGTTAAGTCGCTGCCAATTTCCACGCATCGTTCGGGCCGTTCGTCGTCGAGGCAAATGGAGATTACAGGATCCGAGGTAGGCTTCTTCTCCTCGCGCGCCTCCTCGATCTGTAATTGCTATAACTGTTTAGATATAGCCTTCTCTTCACTTCGGCCAAGTTTTGATTTCTTGTGATCGGTTTCAGCCTTGGCTTCGGTGACAGGGTTTCGGAGTTTATGCGCTGCCATGTAACACATCCGTGAATTTTTCTGGCTGCCCCAGATTGTTTTCACGCCACTGGGAGTCGGGAACTTGACACAGAGGTGATAGGTCGATGCAACAGCTCGCATCAGATTTAGCCACGGCGTGCCCATTATGACGTTGTAAATGGTAGGTTGATCGGTGACTGAGAAGTTGACCACCTTTGTCACCCCGCCGGCTCGGACTGGTAGTTGAATGGTTCCGAGCGTCATCAGAGTTTCCCCTGAAAATCCGAGGACAGGCCTCGGGGTCGGTGTTACCTGTGACATATCAATGTTCATCTGTCGGAGCGTTTCACGGAAAATTACGTCGATGGTGCTACCGGTGTCGATCAATATTCGGCAAACGTCATGATCTCCTATTGCTAACGTGATGACGAGGGGATCGTTGTGAGGCATGTCGAGCCCGTTCGTCTCACTTTCCTCGAATGTGACTACGTCGTTAGGTTGGTCGAAGGGTCTCGTCCAGTTGCTAGGCGCCTCGGCTCGGCGTTGATACGCCTTGATTGCGGCTACGGTGTCAGGACAGTACGGCGACCCACCCATTATGGTGAAGATTTTTTGCCGTGTATTATCTCGGTCTTCGTCTAGATTTTCCCGAGTTCTCTTCGGGGCGTTCGTGTTCCTTGGCTCGGGGTCCCCTGCGGCGTTGGCCTGCTCGGGCTGATCTGGCTCTGGCTCCAGGTCCTTGAGCGTGACGTTCGTCCCGAGCTCTCCTGCTAAGAATTTCGTCGCTAATTTTGCGCCGAGGCTCCGGCATCGTGAGGTGTGGTGGCCGAAGATTTTGTGGTGCTCGCAGTATTCTTGATCGTTGCTCGGCGGCTGATCTCTTGTCCAAGTGTAGGTTTCTCTTCCTCGCCCACGACCTCGGCCTCTGCCGCGACCTCGGCCACGAGGAGTGTCAATCTGGTAGTTGTGAGCTCCCTTGAAATTGCGTCCTTCATGATGTGTATACGTCCCGCTCTCGCGAGCCTTGTTCTGGACCGGAGGTGTTGCTTGAGTTTTCTCGGCTCGGGGCGTTTGCTTCGTCGGCTCGTGCCTCTTTGCTAGCAGCGCCATCTCTTCTTCATGGGCGACGAAGTCTGAGGCTCGGTGCAGCGCGTCGCGGATTGTCGTAGGTTTAGATAGGTTCAGCTCTTTTCTGAACTCGGACTTGTACCAGAGAGCTTTCTTCAGGGCCGAAAGGGCGGCTACGTCTGTGATTCCTTCAACCTTGGCTAGCGTTGATTTGAAGGTCGTGAGGAAATCTCTTAGCGGCTCGGTAGGCTGTTGAGACAGAGACCACAGATCTGCGTCGGAGGTTCCGGGGTCGATGAGCACGGAGTATTGCTTGAGGAAAAGTGTTGACAGCTCGTCGAAACTGTCAATCGAGTTTCGTTCCAACCTTGAAAACCACTCTAATGCGGGTCCTTTGAGGTGCTCCACGAACAGTAGGCATAGACCGGCGTCCTTCTGTCCGGGCTTGAATCTGGCTCGGGCCACAGATATCACGAATGACTTAATATGACACTTTGGGTCGGTTGTCCCGTTGTAGGTGTCGATTTTGAACTTTCCCAGATTGGACATCGTCGTCTCGGAAATTCTTTTGGTGAAAGGCGTATTCCGAGATTCTTCCAAAATTCGGTCGATGTTAGGTGCGGAGGATGAAACGCTATGTATCTGGGTTTTGACGAGCTTCATATCAGCTTCCGCCTTGGCTAGGGAGGCTCGGATCTTGCTGAGCTCGTCTTCTCTTTCGGATTCTTCGGCCCATCTTATGTTTTCTTCAGTCTCCTCGTCATCAGTGAGGTCGGTTCGTTCGACTGAGTTAGCTCCAGCTCGGGTACGCTCGTTTTGTGGATCGTCCGGCTCGTCTGTCGGGTCCACTGCGTCTGGCTCGGTGGGATCATCCTGATCCTCGCGTCTGGCAGGATTGGCTCGGGTTGCAGCTCTGGCGTTGTCCGTTGGCGTCGCGAACGTGAGTCTCGTCGGGTTGAGACCAGGCAAGTCCCTCCGGGCTCGTGGCGGTCGAGTCTGGAAACGCGTGGTTCTGTGTTGCCCACGGGATGCGATTTCATCGATTTGTAGCGCCAAGGTCTTGTTAGCTTTCTCTTGATCGTCAGCTTTCTTCTGGAATTTGACCATCATATCCTTCAGTTCGGCTAGGGTCGCTGAGATTGCTGGATCGGCTTGAGGGTTCGAAGGGTTAGGATTGCCTCCTCCGGCTGGTGGTGGTATCTGACGACCGTCCTCGTTCATCGTCTTCTTCGGTGATTGAGTTCTGTGTTCTTAGGGTAAGAGAATTCTAAAGTATCCCCACAGACGGCGCCAAACTGTGGAAGTCGAAACTAACACAATCGAGATTTGTCTAGGGTTTTAATTTAGGGATACGATATGCGAGAATCCTCAAAGAACAACAGAAAACAATTGTAACCAAAGATGGTGTTCTTGATATTATTGATGAAAAGAATAGTTTTGATCGTACAAGAGTTTGATTGTAAAAGAAAAAGGTGTTTGTGCTGTGAGAGCTTTGTGTAGTGTAATTTCTGGAGCGATATTGCTTGCCTTCTGCGAGAGCCTTGAGTCTCTTTATATAAGGGCGATGAACCGCCTCTCCAGCGATATTCTCGGAAGATTTCCATTTATCTTGAAGTCGGTTTAGAATATCGCGGATTTGGATAGTTTCCTTATTCTTCGGAGTCTTTTGGAAGATTTCCTGATTTGAGTTGATCCTTCGCGATCCTTCTTTATCATTTCCGGGTTTGTCGGAAATGATCCTTCTTTTTCGGAAATGATGCCTTGCTTTGGAAATGGTACTTTGAAGACGAATATTCACTAAGTCTTTACCTCGGGTGACTTGCGCAATCGGTTCGGGGACTAGAGAGGTATGGCCCAAGCTCCCGAGGGAAACCGGCTCGGGTCCACGGAAGGAGCCAGCTCGGGGGTCTTGGCGCGAACCGGCTCGGATTCCTGAAGTGAACCGGCTCGGGCGCTTGAAGGGAGCCTGCTCGGGTTCACAAGTTCACTGACAGACCTCGATCAGACTACGGGCTTTTCCCCGAGGCAACCAATGTAGTGACCCGAGGTGATCGGCACTCTACACCGAGGTGAATGGCAGTTTGCATCGAGGTGTCTTCAGAAGTTTCCCGAGGCGTCCGAAGTTCGGCTCGGTGCTATGGGATGAAATCCGACCCCAACAGAAGCTTTGCATATCGAACAATGGTTCCACCGATTCCAATGATGGCTCGACGGATTCGATCATGGGAAAAAGTTAAGTCGGCCTAATTTAACAGAGGCATTAAGAATAATTAAGATAGAGAATAATTCATCAATATCTTAATAAGAGAAATACATATCAAATTTTTGTATAAAATCATCTTCTTTTGAAATCCCTAAAACTCTACGACTACTTACACATAACCTAGGTACATGTGATCATTGTAGTAGAAGAATCAAGAGCTTGGAAAGAGATTACCAAAAGGTTTTGATAATCTTTAAGAAAATAAACAAGAAGAAAGAGAATAACACCTTAGAAACAACAAAATCGTACAGAAAAAGTACACTTTGTCTGCTACAAAGTGCATGATATTTATATGCATTATGTATGAATCAATTTACTTTTGCGTAAAAAAAATACAAATAGGTCAAGAAACCCGAAAACACAAAAAAACATCAAAAACTATATATTCTGACAAAAAGACTTGATTATTTACACAAAAGACTTAAAAATGTGTTAAAAATGTGTCAATCAAGAACAATTAAAAACCCAATTCTAAAGAGTATGGTTTGAAAAACCGGGAACTCACCTTTCTTTGAAAAATCTCTTCTTCGCACTTTTCATCGCATCGTTCTCTAGAACTTACTTTATGTATTTTTCCATGAAAATATTCAATATCCTTACTCTTAATCCCGCGATCCATAAGAATTTCCGGTATTTCTATTGTCATCTCTTAACATAAATTAAACGAAAGTGTGCAGTCTCATCGAAGAAATATCGATCACAAAGCATATGAACAGGCATTCATCTAGATTATTTTTGAGAGGCTATGGTCAAGACTTTATAAATAAAACTTCTCAGGTGTATTCATGCTTCCCCTTTTCTTCTTTTTTATTCTTTTTCATTTCTTTATTTTCTCTTTTCTTATCTTTTTCGAATAGAAAAGAAAATGTTACCTTCATCGATGACCATGTTTCTTGTGACCAGTTCAATGAGACATCGCAATACCGTAAATGGTTTCGTGTATACCAAGTCACAAAACAAAAACTAAGTCTGGTTAGGTTCTCTTCAAAGATATAAACAATGTTAGATCCCAGATTTTCAGCGGGTAGGGACTTTGGGGCTTGTTGATTCAGCTCATAGTCATTCCAAACTTCTGTTCTAAGATATCAATTAAATTATCATGAAAGTGTTAATTCAGTTAAGGATATTCATAGAAAAAGTTCATTATTCCCCATTTTGACTAAAGAAAATCCTAAACTTTAAAAATGAAAACTAAACCAATAAAAAGAAAAATATGTTAGTAAACAACTGTATCCTCCCCAGATTTAAATTACACAGTCTCAGTGTAAAAAAAAATTCAAAAGAAAAGATACATAAACCACAAAATAAATAAAAATGAAAAGTTAATGGAAAAAGAAAAAATACATGGTTTATGTCTTTGATACAGATTGATAACCGATCGGCCAAGAAGGACACCAATCGGTTGCAATGACGAACCTAACCGACCGGTATAAACCAGTACCGATCGGTTGTCTGTAGATGTGCTCACTCGTCTGGGCTGGACCACTGTCCAAGGCGTCTCTTATCGCGCTGTCGAATGACTGATAACATGGGATTTTTGCCCATATTTGCTATTGTTTTCTTTTATTTTAGGGAGCTTTTGGACTGATTTCTGAGCCAAGAAGGTGATATTCAAGTATTTATGGAGTCAAGAAGGTTTTAAGAGTTTTTGAGCATTAAAGACCAAAAGGCGATCAAAACCCGTTTCAAGACAGTTTCCGTACGTCAGAAGTATAACGTCCGTTCGAGGTCTTACCGATTAGAAAATCAAGCGATCTTAGAGGCTATGGAAAGGTAGAAGAGATAATATTATCCTCGAAGTGGAATCGTAGGAATCCAATAAGCCATTCGGAAGTTATGACTAGAAGAGTGAATACATGTCCACACCGGCCAGAAGCTATACAACTTTTCCAGAGCTTCAAGGCCACACTAGTCATAAGGCTCGTGCCCGGGCTGTCTTCCACTCTCACCACCGGTCACTAATGCCTCTAACCGGTCTAGGAACTCGAGTTGCACTTAATCTAATCCACGGGAAAAGACGCTTTTATCCCTAAACCGACTCTTTGGTCTCGAAGACCTATAAATACCCGATGAAAACCTTAAACCTAGTGTGTCTTCGAAGTGTTTCACCGAGTTTGTCCCTGCCCTCGCCGTGAGCTGCAGCCGTCGACCTAGAGCTTTGAAGTCCACCAAATCTCCCTCTTTTCTCTTGTTTACTCTAAGATCTATTAAGGTGAAGTCTTACCTCTTGTATTCTACATTCAACGAAGTAATCTCTAAACCCTATTCAGTTCTTATTCATCTATTTCTTATGAGTTTATCAAACCTTACTTTGTTGATCTCTTTAACCATGCTAGAGTAGTTTTCTAGTGGGTTTAAAGGGTTAATCAAAGGGGGGACATGATTGATTGTCTAGGTGGCGATACTTAGGGTTTGGTTTGATCATTTACACTGTATTCTTTCTAAGTAGGTTTTCTCTTAATGCATGCAGTTAGATTCATGACCTAACTCGTGATCCCAAGTGTTTAAATCGCTCACAAGGTTGTTTAATACGCTATATCTAGCTTACGAATGTGTATTGTGTTATAACAAGCACACACCACTTAGTTATATGGCTTTATGGACTAGAATCGAACTTGATCTTATTGCTTTGATATATGCGTCGTTGCCTGCGTAGGTTGAGTAACGGAGTATAAGGATTTTAGCCGACTAAATCTATAACCTAGGGTTAGCCGAATCTTAGTGTTTTGTATGTCCGAGACTTGCAAGTAAACAAACCTAATTCTAGTATTTCTTAGATAACGATCATTGAACCCCCTGCGATCTCTTGATGCCCAACGTTTGTCTCTCATATTTTGCTTGCTTTATTTACTTTGCTTTCTTTACTTGCTTTCTATTTACTTTTACTTGCAATCATGACACCAACCAACAACCCCTTTTATTTGTTTTGTTCTAGCTTTACTTGTTCTTATAGATTCGTCCGAACTACTTCTCTCCCTGTGGGATTTGATCCTTAAATACTACAACTGGTTCACTATACACTTGCAGTAGTCGTGTGGTCTTTTGAGATAAAAAACTGAAGCGAATTAACACACACATCAAGCCTTTTGGCGCCGTTGCCGGAGAGAGATTGATAGTTTCACGAATCTAAGAACTAGAGTAAACTCTAGGCCTTTTGCTTTTTAATTTTTAGTTTTGATTTTCACTGTTTCAGGAAACCTTAAGGAATGATTCCAAGAGCTTTTCCCGAAGAATTTCAAAACCTCACGCTTTCGGAGTTCGTAGCATTACAAGAATATTCGGATGAAGCAATGTCCGAACCGACCGATCGTTACGATCGCGGATCGTCCTGCAGATCGTACAGACCAACCCGCGATACGCACGGACCAACCCGCGGCACATACTGCACTCGCCCACACTCGCCCGAAGCATCCGTCATCGGAGATTACGACCCGATCGGACCTTCTTGTAAACCTTACAGCCATAGCGGTCACGAAGCCCGTGAGTGGGGTGAGCTCTACTGCCCAGAGCGGTCACGGCCTAGTGCACCCGGTGCCACACACTTGAAGCTGGTCGAAACTTTTCGTCATGCTGTTCGATCCTCTGGAAATCAAATCATTGGGAGACACCATTCACCACATCATGGAGCTGCAAACCATGATGGAGAGTATTGCTATTCACAAGATGTGATGAGCGTAGACATTCACCCGAATAACTACCTTTTTCGCAACCATGAGTCATTCGTTCCAAGAAGAGAAGTTACGGAAGAAAAACTTATGGAGATCTTGCAGCAGTTACTTGAGAGCCAAGAGAAAGGCATGAAGGATATTGATTCGAGATTCACCAAGATGAAAGCCTATTTCGATTCAAAGATTGATGTACTTACCGACAACGTCAAACGTGTAGAAAAACAAGTCGATGGGATCAAGAATGAACTCATGAACCACTATGAGGACATTTCAAGATCATCATACCAAGATCATCAACATGGGATACAAAATTGATATCGTGGAGAGTCATCTAAATTGGAAGATTGAGGAGATACAAGACGGATTCAGCAATCCTACTAAGTTTCCCGAGTAGAAAAGTGATCAATCTTACCATGAAGAAGAGAAAGAAGCCGCAACCCTTGAAGAGAATCCAATCACCGATTCTAAGTCTAAGGAGAAAGACTACCCCACCGATGAAGAAGAAGCTTACTTCAATTAGCAAATCAACGAAAGCCGATTTGAAGACTATTCAAGAAGGAATGATTAGTTTACCGAATCATCTAACGAAGGAGATGAAGGAGATGAGGAGGAAGAAGTCAAAGACGTCTATTCTTGTATGACAATTCTGATTTTAATGAAGAAGTTCCTGAAAACAACAACTTCAGACAACTTCGGAACTTCAGAACCAAGGAGAAGCTAGCTTTCAAGGTAACACTAGTTATGCTGGCAAGGGTATTTTTGTCATAAAATGACCAAATGGCTGAAACATGGAAACTCTCTCGGGCTTTACCAAATCGTGAATGGAAATATAGTCAACTGTCCTGGCCTGAAAATTACCTTTTTCAATATGGGTAATTAACGGGGCAGGGCATAAGATCATGTTTCTTCTCTCGGTTTGGCAAATTCATCGTGACTTCTCAGGTTTTAGCAATTAAGACAATTTATAACCAAAATACCCCTGCCAGTTTAACTGATGTGCAGTGTCCTTGTACGAATCAATTAGACGATTTAGTTAGGTGTACAGTGTCTAGTTGGCTACAGTACATGTGTTTTGTTTGTTTTAGGAAAATCTACAGTGTAAAAAAAGAGAATAAAGAATTAAAAATAGACAAGTAAAAATAAAATAAATTTTTTACTATTTTTCACACTCTTTTGTTTTCACATTTTTTTTCTTTTAAATTTTATAAATATTAATATAGTTGTACTTTTAGTTAAAATTCATTTTTTCTATCATTTTCATATATTTTATTTTCACTTTTAAAAGTAACTTATTTCTTAATTTTAATCGTGTCATTGAAGACAATAAAAGATTAACAATGTCATGTATTCATGTGTACGTACACGGTAGTAATTTATGTGCATATATGTAAGTAAACATCTAAATAATTTGTATATTTACGTTTAAAATATTTTTTTGAACATAAAACAAAACATTCAAAACATGTACGAACTACACTCGAAAAATATACATAAACCAAGGAATCAAACCGAACCTATTTGAAAAATAAGAACCGTATCCGGAACTGACAAAATATCTGAACGGTATTAAATTTCTATACATGAATAACTGGAACCATAGTTGATCAACCAAAACCTAATCCGAACCGAACTGAGAACCGAATGGGTATCCAAAATATAGTTATAAACCCAACATATCCAACATATGAATTATATTTAGATTTTTTATATCCCAATAACCCAAATTACAATTATAAACTCGAAGATGTCAATTATTTTAGACAGAAAAAATCAAATAACCAAAATATCCAATCGTTTTACTTATATTTGTCAAAATTTAAACAAGTTTATTTAAATTTAATAATTTTAATTTTCTTACCAATATTTTGGGTACCTGAAACTGAACCGAAAACATCTGAAACTAAACCGAACTGAACCAAAATTTTAAGATACCAAAATGGATACGAAATCTTTCTACCCGAAGTATCATGTACAAATAAAATCCTACTGGAAACCACAGCGAATATCTTAATACTTAGGCCAAGCACAAACTATTATGGTAATTTTGTGGGACGACACAAATATCATTATTAAGAAAATGCATCAGCATACATAGGTGCATATATATGCATATTAGGGAAGTTAACGTATGCAAATACATATATTGGTGATTATATACGTAAATATATAGTCCGGTGTACATGAGAGACGAGGTAGTGATCGTGAAAGACAAAATAATGTCATTGCCCCATGTGTGGGGCTTTGTAGGAAGATAAGTACAACTATCATAGACAAGTGAGATTAGATATATTTTTTATTATTGGTAGTGGAGGTTCAAGTGTAACCATGTTTGTGTCATTTTGTCCAATCTGTTAAGGATGGAGTGAATAGTGTGTGCATGATAGAGAATTTGGCTGATGAAACTAACCTGGAGGACAATAAAGAGCATAAAGAGAAAAAGGATGAGGACGACGAAGATGAGAAAGAGGATGAGAAAGAGAACGATGAAGATGACAATGGACAACGATGAGTCAAGTAGGGAAATGTCCTAGAACCGACTATAAACGAAAGTAAAGGTATTGGCGAAGATTACATTACAACAAAGGACATGTCATAGATGTTCGTGACACTCACCCGACTGTGAGACCAACATGAAAATTCAGTTTATCAATAGAAACGTGTACGTATACTAATGAACGTGTACGTGATGAAAAAAACATTGATTATTTTGAAAAGAATTGCGACATTTAACCATTTGTGAGTCCTAACTGGGAGGTAAGACAAGGTTTTTGGAAGAATGTATGTACACTACTAACTACGTACCCGATGAAGTACTTAAAGGTGAATGTTTTACGTACATGAATAGAGATGGGCGTGGTAGATATAAAATGAATGGTAATGGTGTGCAATTTAATATTAGAAGATCGGTTTTACCTGAATGAGAGTACGATTTATTGACAATGAATGAATCTTACAAAGAGTATATGCTTTTTTATATTGCTAAGTGGTGAGGTGGAGATGCTCAATAATGATAATGTTTCAATCTTTGACGATTTAGTCAATGTCCGACTAATAAGACAGAAGTAGAATAGCCGACAAATGACAATACAAGTTTACATGCAATCAAACGTTGATTTTTTTTAGTGATACAAAAACATACAAAATGAGGGATTCATCAAATATTTTAAATTAAAATATCAAAATCATGATGGGCAAAATAATTAAAGGATATTAAACTCGAGCATGGACAAGAACATACTGCAAGGATATTGGTACAATGTCATGTCTAACAACATTTTAGAGTTTATGAATGATTTATATATGCATGATCTATATTGATTGAGATATACAAATAAATGATAAAATAACTTGATTTTGAAATTAAATAATTTAAATGTTAATTTCTTCGTATAGTGATTAGAGATTTTTTACAACCACTTTAATGTTGTACCATGTACGTCCCATTAAATATTTGTGTGTACGTATATAGTAAAAGACATAATTTAGGCATTTTTAGGATGTAACTGTTTGGAGAGGCCGTGTACGTGTACGTGTATCGCAATATTAGCGTGTACGTTTACGAGTTTAGTTTAGAATCTTATATATTCCCTACAAATAATATCGTATAACATAACGTTCTTTAAAAAATTTCAAAATAATAATAACGTAGAAAGAACAACATCAAAACAGAAATATCATATATATCGTACTAAATATATAGCATTTGGCTAACTCGTCGTGTGCACCATCATAGATACCAAACATTGCAAAGATTCTTAAAAGGACCGGAAATGGTGCAACATTTTATACTTCAGAATTCTTCAAGGTATATTGTGAAATGCTTGTCAAATTAACCAAGGTTTGTTTGTAATGTAAAAATTTGTAAATATTACAAATATACTGCCTCAACATTGGTACATAATCTAAAAGACGTACGTCCATATAATCTTCAACCCGAGTTTCTTCTTGTGCAATGATACTAGGATTTTACTATCAACTACCTAGATGTTGTCATGTCATTGCAGCATTTAAAGTTATCAATCCATTAAGGAATACTCGAGCAGATTATTTAGCTAAAAAAGCTCGGGCTAGGAATAGTCTATTTTCCCATGTAAGTTCGTCGGTTCCTGATTGGCTCTCCCTAGCGGAGAGTCTCTTTCCGATATCTTAATAGAAATGGTGTTTGAGGAAAAAAAAAAAAAAAAAAAAAGTTATCAATCCATTTTAGGTGAGATGTTAAGAGATGAAATATGCTCAGAAACAACTAAGTCAAGCCAAGCAGAATATTGTTTTGATTATCTAGCAATCCTAAGTGATCATGCATAAAAATAATAGAACTACAGAACAAGAACAATCATGCATAAACTTAAAGAGAAAGAGCTATCAATACTAAGCAGTAAAGCAGAGCAAGCAAACAACATATAAGCAATAGAGAAATCAAATTAGATTAAAGGCCGTGGGGATGGGGTAATCTATTTAAGCAGTCTCCTTAGTCTAATAAGATGTTTAACAAACTCAATCAAGATATCCCTAGACTATAGATTTATCAAACGGCTAATCCACTCTCATGACAGAAACCCTCATGCAAAACTACTTCCAAACCCAATCATCATTAGCGAAATATAACTAAGCAAGCATTAAGATTCAACCTATTTAAGCCAATAAACATCCTAGACAACCAATCTCTTGAACTAGGTATGTAAATCTCTTGATATAGTTGGTTCAGACATTTCATCAAACACCTTGTGGGCATGGATATAGAGTACTTAGCGAATCCTATGAGTTGAGTATAGTGTTACCAATCCTACTTAGCAAACACCTAATCTCGGATATAGTGTTACCAATCCTTCATGTTGTTGCCTGCGTAAGTTGATTAACAGGATTTAGAGTACTTAGCGAATCCACCCCTAATGCGTCGATCTATTTGTCGTTGCATGCGTTAGTTGAGTAACGGAGTATAGAGAGATTGGCCGGCTTAATTTATAACCTAGGATAACTCGTTCATTCGCCTTTCGTAGTTATGAACTAGAACAAAAACATAGAAACTCTGGAGATCTAAACCCTAGTTAGTCGAGAACCATGATACCCGGAGAAACCCTAGAACGCCCAACGCGTTAGTCTTATTAGCTTACAACCGTTTATCATCTTAGCTTTCATTAGTTTGCTTAGCTTTCATTTATCTGCTTTCTTATTTTTATTGCATTAGTCATTAGGAAACCCAAAACCAAACCCCCAAAGTTTAGTTTTGTCTTAGCTAGATCTTGTTTGAATTCAATAACCTAAAATACTACTCTGATTATTGTGCACTTGCAGTTTAACGTGTGGTCTTTCAGGTAAAAGTTTTGAATTGAAAACAATCACGCATCACTTGGCAACCCTTGTTCATCCTGATCATCAGCCATTCTTACTGGATCAGGTTGCTCAATGTCTTCTCTATCTCTTCGGTCTCTCAATTCACGCACTAATCAGTCTATGTTGTCTTTGTAGCGGATGAGGTTCTGACTATCTTTTGAACTGGTGTGCATACAACTGAAATCAGCCTAACTCTGGCAACGGACGAGCTACTCGATCGAGTGGAGACTGGGAGGTGAGTTGTACCTGATTCAAACAGACAAAAGAGAAGAACAAAGGTAGTAATCGTAGTGAAATCTGAATAAGAACTTGATCTTAGCAATTATGAAATCTTAAATGTAACAAGAAGACACCCAAATGGCAACGGCGCCAAATTGATACTAGGATTTTACTATCAATTACCTAGATGCGATCATGTCATTGCTGCATTTAAAGTTATCAATCCATTTTAGGTGAGACGTTAACAGATGAGATATGCTCAGAAACAACTAAGTCAAGCTAAGCAGAATATTGTTTTGATTATCTAGCAATCTTAAGTGATCATACATAAAAACAATAGAACTACAGAACAGGAACGATCATGCATAAACTTAAAGAGAAAGAACTATCAATACTAAGAAGTAAAGCAGAGCAAGCAAAACAACATATAAGCAACAGAGAAATCAAATGAGATGAAAGACCCTGATGATGGGGTAATCGATTAAAGCAGTATCCTTAGTCTAATTAGATAGTTAACAAACTCAATCAAGCTATCCCTAGACTATAGATTCATGAACAGGTTAATTCACTTTCATGACAGAAATCCTCATGCAAAGCTACTTCTAGACCCAATCATCATTAGCGAAATATAACTAAGCAGGCATTAATATTCAACCTATTTAAGCCAATAAACATCCTAGACAACCAATTTCTTGGGCTAGGTATGTAAATATCTGGAATTAGTTGGTTCAGACATTTCATCAAACACTTTGTAGGCATGAAAATATCTGGGCTCTAACTCCAGTTGATCAGATAAGATTTAACATTAAGCTCTACTAATGTAGAGAGGATTCAAGCAATTCTACTGTTAACCACCTAAGAAGACTAAGGATTCTATACTTAATCTAACTCATCCTCAAGAACTCTAATCACTACTCAGACATATAGATTAGACAGAGATGAACAATATTGTTGAAGGAATTAAATGCAAAAACGAAATGGATTAAGAGGAATTTAAATTACAAAGTTTAGGTATTTTAGGAGGCAAAGAGAAGTTCTCTGGATAAAAGCGATCTCCCTTGGACAATGACCTAAGAGGGATATTTATACTAAAAAGGGGAAGCCCTAAAACACAAAATGACAAAATAGGAAGGTGGTTGGGTCCAGCTCGAGTGGTATGGTCGAGCTGGGCGAGTCTTCAAAGGTGACTCTTTTGTCTTCTTAGCTTGAGCAAACAGTCGAGTTAGGTAGGTTGATTCAGGTTTAAGTCCTTTTTCTTCTTAGCTTGAGCAAACACTCAAGTCAGGTAGGTTGAGCCAGGCACACTACTTCCCTTCTTGGCTTCTTCTTCGAGCTAGCATCCTCTGTCAATCTTCTATGTCCCAACATGTGCTCATAAGCTCCTGTTTTATCTGTAATCAACTTCAAATGCAAGAATGCATGCTACGCTAATGTAGAATGCTCTAAGTATGCAAAGTGATGCAAACTGACTACTGATGACAGTAAAGAAGAGTGAATACTAAACTAAATGTATGGGAAATATATGCTGAAAAGAGGTATAATATAGACATATCATGCAACCCTAATTTTGCGGCCATTGTTTACCGTTTTTTCATAATCTTTTGTTTGTTTTACGTTTTATTGTTTTATACACATTAATTTGTAAATCTAGTTTATATTAGCATATTTTGAAGTCGAAAAGCTAAAATACAAACTCTGTAAATATAACGTACACCGCCTCCACAATAGTACATAATCTAACAAACGTACACGTCAATATAATCAATACTGTGTACACTGTAAATTGCATACATGTACATAGAAGAAATTCAAATAAGGACATAATTGTAATTTTGTATTTAACTTCAACCTCTTTTGCAACCCTACCTTTTGCTTTTGCTCGCCGGCGATGTTCAATATATGCAAATCAAAGACTCAATACCCCTCTCCAATTTCACCCTTAATGTTTTAACCGAGTATCTTTTTTCACTGAGATTTAGGTTAAGTTTACGAAAATCCAAAGATTTTGAGAAACGAAATTCATCTTTTCGCCGAAGTTCTCAACCATGATATCTAACACTGTGGAAATTTGTAGTCCTTTTCTCTTCACCGCAAATCATAAATCTGTTGCTACTCACTTGAAAAAGTATCAATTGAAGATGAACGAGAGATTTTTTATTTCTCTTTGCTCACATTTTTCTTTGGTTCTTCTTCCAAATTTTTTTTTGCAAACATAATGAGAAAAAAAATTAGGACCGTAACCAAACAAGAACAATTCAATTCAGAAAGCAAATTGGTCTAAAAAGCCTTAATAGCTAATTGGTGAGAAGCCCAAGTGACTTTGTAACGCCCCGATTGCCACTCTTAGTTGGCCCTATGTCCTCTCTCGGCCCATGGGCCTACCATCTTCCGACTGCCGATCCGCTACGTCCGGGAGGTTTTAAAGACTTGTTTACCGACCCTACAAATTACCACATGATCTTTCACTGTGTTTTGTCCTCACTCACACGGTTCCGAAAATTACTTCCTGGAAGGTCACCCATCCTGAAATTACTCCAGCTCAAGCACGCTTAACTGTGGAGTTCTCTCAGGACAGTTGACCGAAAAGATAAGTGCACTTTCATGACATAGGTGGCCAAATTAATTCTCTTAAACCTCTCCGCATGCACCACCATATTTCTGAAATCGGGGTGTTACAATTTACCCCCACTAACAGATCGTAACGTCTTCGTTGCGCACCAACACCGTCACCCCCGACGGTGTGAGCCCCCTTGACTCCATACTCGCCTGGGTTCGGCTCTGATACCACTTGTAACACCCCGACCGCCACCCTTAGTGGGCTCCACATCCTTTCTCGGCCCATGGGCCCACCATTTTCCGACGGCCGGTCCGCTATGTCCGAGAGGCTTTAAAGAGTTGTTTATCGACCCTGTAAATCACCACATGATCTTTCCCCGTGTCTTGTCCTCACTCACACGGTTCCGACAATTATTTCCCGGAAGGTCACCCATCTTGAAATTTCTCCAGCTCAAGCACGCTTAACTGTGGAGTCAGGACAGTTGACCGAAAAGATAAGTGCACTTTGCTGACATAGGTGACCAAATCAATTTTCTTAAACCTCTGCGCATGCACCACCATATTCCTAAAATCGGAGTGTTATAGACTTTGCCAAAACATGGTTGAGAAACTCATTTTTACGCCAAACGTGACAATTTATTTTTAAATATTTGTGTACGCATCTTCATTGGTTAATTAATTGGTTTTTAAGTATTTATGTAATTTTATGGGACAGAGATAGCGAATCATACTCCGATCAAATTATGCATATCAAATTTGATTAATGATTGTATTATACAATAGGATTAAAAATATTAAAAAAAAAAACAGTTTTATGAATGTATATTTTTTTGCTTTGTTACTAATTCATTTGTCTTTCTTTCCTCATGCATGCAACTACGCAAATTTTTGGATTAATATGGAAGATGAAGTTTTTATTGATGGAGGCTCAAAATTAGCATTCACCAAAGAACTACGATTTTCACGTTTTCTGTTTGACCGGTTTAATCACCGGTTTAATCTCTCTTTTTTTTTTGTCAAAATCACCGGTTTAATTTTGCTGGTTCTTTTCTGTCCATCGGTTATTTTGTAACCTTGGTTTAATCAAACTGATAATAAAAATGCCCAATTATTTGGGTTGTATAACTTTTTTCAATATTAAATATTAATGCACCTATTCAAAAAGAAGAAAAATTTACTATTTTTATCTATGCATAAGATAATATATGACGATTGTCAACTCTTATAAAATTTTAGTAGAGAATATATGATGATTGTCACAACTCTTAATAATTTAGTAGATTTCTAATTTTAATTTTTAATAAGATTATAAATGTCATCATAAAACAAAAGACCAAGCTCCCGTAAGTCGTTATTCTGTATCTATCTCAAAAAAGAAAAAAAAAAAAGAAAAGACCAAACAAAAGACAAACCTCTACACAATTAATGAATTTGTTAGTTAATTCTACATCTATCTCAAAACAAAATATACAATCCAGAAAGTCACACACATCTTTAAGTCTTTTTGTTGGTTTTTTTTTTTTAATTTATTCATTCACTAATGGAAAGTTATCATTTACTTTAAAAAAAAAAACTTATTTTTTTCGTTTACTTAATTAACTCTAGGCTCTCCATAGTCTTCACTTATAAAACCCTTGCAAATATTTAAAGTTTTGGACACGACTTTTATATATATATATATATATATATTTCAATTAAGTTCAGGAACTATATATTTATGAATCTAAATTTAAATTCTGATATATTATATATATTTGGTCTCCGATTGTAATTAAGTATGTTGAGAGCACACAAAGTCCTCACTTGAAATGAGTCTTGAGTCGACAATTTTTTTTTAATTTTGTTTAAGATGTGATTCTTTGCCTTTGCTTATACTCCAACGAGAAGTAAGAGCATACAAAAAGAAACTATCGAAAGCGACTGAAAGACAAAAGAAGCAACACCTCTTTATAGTCCTTTATATTAATCCTTCTCATGCTTCTTAATCTGCTACCACTTTTTCTTCACTTGCTTACAGCACCTAGCTGATCTCATAACAATGGAGGAAACGACGACCTTTCATGGACTAGGACACCTCTTCATGACAATCTTCTTGTACTGCTTCTCATCATTCATCGTGGCTCCAGCGATAACCGACATCAGCATGGCTGCGCTATGTCCCGGAAAAGACGAGTGTTCTCTCGCCATTTACCTCTCCGGCTTTCAACAAGTTGTACGTTTTATCTACAAATTAAACATTTACTAATGTTCATAATCCTTCCGTTTCCTTTAAATAATAATATTCATACATTATTTGAGTTTCAAAAAACAAAAAGTAAGTGAATTTTTTTTTCATGTAAAATTTAACTTATTTTCAGAATTAAGTATTAACCGTCCATCGTTTGTTCTTAATTTTTACCAAAAATATCGTATAAAACAAAAAAAAAGGCCTTATTTTCTATAAAGAAATATTTTAAATATGGTTATTAGATTACGGGAGTGGGATCGTTGATGATGATGCCATTGATGGGAAGCTTGTCGGACAAGCATGGTAGAAAATGTTTGCTTACTCTTCCAATGACACTCAACATTTTGCCTCTTGGTAGGGTCCCTACTTTGAATCTTATATAAGCTTTTTATTCCACGTCTAATATTCCTTGCTTGAAAGCAAAACCATCCTATAATGTTTCACATACTTTAATTTGCTTATAAAATTTAAGAGAAACTGCAAATTAGCTATTTGATAATTAATGTTGAAAATAATTTTTACTTTGAATTATAAAAAAAAATGTTGTTTCAAATTCAGGTAATTGTTTTTTTAATAAAGTAAGTATTACACAATTATTTCAAAAGTTATCATCTTGCGCTGTCCACATGCAAGTACGAATCTAATGTCATATCTTAAGGTTTCATTTTGAAATATAGGAAACTATTTTATTGAAAAACATCAATGAATGGTCGAGATTTATTATTTCGTTGAAACAGAAATGTTTAATAATTACAGCGACATTAGCGTATAGTAGAGGGACGACCATCTTCTACATTTACTATGTACTCAAGACTTTCACTTCGATAGTTTGTGAAGGAAGTGTTCTTTGTCTTGCCCTTGCTTATGTGGTACGCCATTTTCCTCCTTTCTTTCTTTTTTATTGCCGTCAATAATGTTTATTAAGCGTTAATAGATATTCCAAGAAAAAGGATAGAGACATTAAACTATTAAAGTACATCAAACATTCTTTAACGAGAAGAACAAACCCGAACGGATAACTAAGACAAAATGTATAATAGTTCTTTAACAAAACATAAAGAAAGAATAATAATAGTGTTATGTAGATGTAATTAACGGATACTAAAAAAAATACTTAGTTGCTTAGTTTTATTTAGTTATATGAAATACTAAGCTTATTCTACTTTGCCTTTAGCTTTTTGTATACCAGTTTGGCCGGCCTTTTTTTTTTTTTTTTGAACATTTGGCCGATCCTTACTTTTAGGGGCACAAAGAAAATTCAAAATATGTCATCTACACAAATATTAAATGAAAATAATACTATAACAATATTTAAGTCATATATAGCTAGCAAATGTAAACTAATATGTTTTAGAAATCTTTCTCTGTCAGGCTGGTTCACTTCTAGGATTTAGTCATAAAACTTAAGTCGATTGTGATTGGGTCTGTAGTCATGGACCCTAGTTCCATGCTGATCCGGATCACTCTAGAATATATAAATATATATGTACATATAGTAAATAATTCTTTATCGGGTTCAACTTAAAAAAATTTACTTTTTAGAAATACAATTGAAACTGAAACGTTTTCAAATGCTGACCGAGATAGTTTTTACAAATAAATAATTAGACTTAAACATGGAAAAGGAGAGTTGTTAGCCATACGAAGCTCAAGTCAATGTTTCATGAAAAGTCCATTAGTTAATGTTATAGTTTTTAGCAAGTGGAGATTCATATAAATTTGTTTTAGAACATCAATGGAAGGCTAACCTTGAGAATTGTTTTAAATAATAGATAAAAGTCTTGATTATATTTTAAATAGCATCGTTTAAAAAACTAAAACATCATTCAACTAGTTAAATAGTCATTAAATTAGAAATTCATAGACTAATATGGTTTTGTTTGTCATTTTGAATAATTTAATTTAAAAAATTTGGTAATATGAAAAAGTAGGGGTCAACGGCAGAGTATCGCTTATCTCGAACTCTTGTCAGCAATCTTTGCAATGCGCTAATATTGATTGCAAATAGTATATCATTCGTGCTAATCGCTTTTAAGATTTTAATGTAAAATTTTTACATGTTTCGATATAAAATTATTGACGATGGTAAATATAAAAGAATCAAGAAATACTTTTTTTAGTTTACTTGTTTCTAATTAAATCTCATGAAAAGTATCAAAATATTAATAATGAATAACTCGTGAAATCTTTACCAAAGTCCAATCATTTTCATGAAAGTTTTTGGGCGGACTTTCAGGCTGATAATGTATCAGAAGGGAGACGAGCCTCCGCGTTTGGAATACTTACCGGGATTACATCATGTGCATTCGTTTGCGCCACTCTTTGCGCTCGATTTTTATCTATTGCTGCCACATTTCAGGTATCTCTATATACTCTGAGTTGTATACATGTGTACGCATAGTTAGTACTGAATATATTTCAGTGAAGTTCCTCCATATCGCTACTTGTTAGGTCGCAGCAGCAATGGCAATTTTATCAACGCTGTATATGAGGCTTTTCCTACCGGATTCGATCCGAGACAATAGCCTCGGTGCTCCCAGTATTTTAAGCGAGAAATTGAGTTCTCCTTTACTTGAAGATTGTCCTTGACATAGAAATAGAATATTTAGAACAATTCGTTCAGTACGGGAAATGGCCTCTTTAATGAAAAGCAGGTGTGTTTTATATTTCCTTACTTTTTTTTTTATAATTTGTGATTCATGATTATTAAAAAATCATCTAATTTTTATTTTATTAATTTAAGACAAGTTTTACATAGATTTCTTACTTAGATTTATTTTACAGCGTTCCACTTTTTCAAGTTGCGATGGTATCATTCTTCAGTAGTCTTGCTGAGGCAGGTCTACATGCTTCATCTATGGTATGCTTATAGCTATGCGATGCGGCTAATAAATTACTATTATTATGTTTTCAACGTAAATATATCCATACAAAATAATGAAACATGCTTTTCATTTGTAACTTGAAATGCTAGTAAGGGACAATAATTTGAAGATATTAATGTATGACGTAGCTCATGAAACTATAATTATTAAAAATTAATAATTTATATATTAGATTCTGCATTTCTCAATATATATTCTTTCTAAAAAAATAAATTATTTTTATGTTTTTCTATTGCTTCACACAGTACTATTTAAAGGCCAAGTTTCACTTTAACAAAGACCAGTTTGCAGACTTGATGATCATATTTGGCGCAGCCGGATCTATTTCACAGGTAAATAACAATTAATATGCTTACTTTTATAGCGGCTTAATTATAGGAGCTTGGTCCTTTTCACATTGTTTAACTTACAAAGACATGTTATTTCACAGTTGCTCTTTATGCCCATTCTAGTCCCTGCTTTAAAAGAGGAGAGACTGCTCTCAATTGGTCTTTTCTTTGGTTGTGCCCATGTAAGAACCGTCTCTTGTCTCGTCCTTATTCTTTTCCGCAATTTTTTGTTCTCTTAAATTTGTATTTCGTATAGTTTTGTTTTCCACCTTAATAAATACAGTTTATAAAAACAACATCCTCCAATATAGTTTTAGGTGAAAGAGCTAAATAATGAGCCAATAAATTTGACTACATGAACATTTTCTTATATGTTGCAATCTTTAATTTTGCAGATGTTCTTGCTATGTGTCGCATGGTCCTCATGGGTATTAATTCTATTCTTTTAAGAAAATAATTTTCATATTTTTCATTTTGGATCGTTTGTTTTCTTTGTTATATCATTTGGCGTTCATAAGAATTGCCTCTTTAGTGTAAATAATTTTGTGTAGATTTGTGAAATCAATTGTTGGCTAAAGATAATTTAAAACTCACAGGTTCCATATATGGCAGCCATATTTGCACTTTTCTCAATATTTCCACAATCGTGTGTAAGTTTACATATTAGATATTCTTTTATGCGAGTTTATAATTAATTTAATTATATCTTGAAAAATATTCTAATTCAACAATTCAACTTCACAGATGCGAAGCATTGTCTCCAAACAAGTAGCATCATATGAACAGGTAACTAACTCTTGGCTTATAATTTGTTATACCATAATTACTTGTATAAAATGGATAGAAGTATAAATGATTTCAAAGAATGAAAAAAAAAGGAGTAGGATTAGGTAAAAGATTAGTGGCTTACTGGCTTACATGAGAAATGTTGTTATTTACATGAAATCGAACCTTATTATTTCATTTGTGTGAGATTGGATTGGACTTTAGACAATTTTAATTCAAAGATCTATTCAATCTCTAAATCTTGGTACCCTATTCAGGGGAAAGCCCAAGGGATTATTTCAAGCATATGTTCCCTTGCAAATGTCATTTCCCCGCTTGCATTTTCACCTCTAACAGGTTTCACTATTTACATAATTTTTGTTTATTAATGATATTTACGAAAATTTATGAAGATAGAAATGCAACACTTCCTACTAACACAAGTACTTTTGTTTTGTTTTAGATTGGTTTCTGTCAGAAAGAGCCCCATTTAATTTCCCAGGATTCAGTATAATGTGTGCGGGATTTACGATGGTAATATACTTTATATTTTTTCATTTTCTATTGAAATTCTCTAAAGTTACTATCTATGACACTATACCAATAAATGTCCGGTTCAACCAAGAAATGAAAATTATCATTTTAATTAGTTTTTACTGTTTAGATTCGTACTCTATCCAATTCACAAAGAATGTTGGTTGTCCAACAAGGAAACTTTAAATCTTATCTAATATCCCATGAAAAATCACTAACTCATTTAGTTATTGCCATAAATATAGACAATTTCTTAGAGGTTTTCGAAAAATACACGGAAAAGTGTTTAGCTCTGTTTAATATTCAGATTTCTTACGGTTCTTGTATTTTACTTCCAAACGATGCAATAAAATTAAGGTGCAATAAAATTAAACGTTCAATTATAACGTTATTTGGGCTTGGTGTTTTCATTCTTATTTTTGTGGATAAATGTTATATGAGTTTAAGTATTAAACTTAGCTAAATGTTTTGCTTATGTACTTTTAAAAATAGCTAAATTGTTGGAGATTTTTTAAATATATATATTTTAAATAATATAATCTAGTTGTCCAAGTAAATAATTGTTTTATTGAATCCAATATGATACTTAAAATGAAATTGTATGTGAAACATATAAACTTTTTCAATGGATTCCTCAAAATTATAGTACATTGGTTTGTTCGATTACTAAGAAAGATGATATATATATAATGTTGGTTACTTTATTTTTCTTTGTAGACTATAGCTTTCATCCAAAGCCTCATGATCAGAGCAGCAACTCCACTATCAGATATGGGATCTCCATAATACAGTGAGCATAAAACCATATGGATTTCATAGTGAAAGAAAATATACAGGTTCTAAATACACTAGTCGATTCTTGGTACTTGTTTAACCCTTAATATTGTGTACGGTTTTATGATTTCCAAAGTCAGCAATAGCATATCATGTATAGGTTAGTCAATAGCTCCTAGGGGAAAAGGAAACACCATATTTAATGGCCGTTCCTGTTAATTTAGATGTTTTCTTTCTTTCTTTCTTTTTTTTTTGGTTCAAAGTTAATTTAACTAGATGTTTAAAGCAACAAAATAGCTCCAATATTTGTATCATTAAAATTTATTGATTTTATATCATAATTATTTTTGTATGTATATAAACATAATTGAATCATCTTTTAATATTATATTTTTCGTTATAATCGTAAAAAAGTCTGACAATATTGAACACTATATTATTTCTTGCATCTATTAGTTTTGGTTTCAATTTGTAGAAGAGTTGGAGATTCCTCGAATAATCATTTAATTATTAACGGGGTTGCATCCACATCCATTGATCATAGTGGTTTAATCATCCATGGCAAAAATACAAATAATGATGAACAATTGGATCAACGAGCACCATGTGAGACGAACATATTTTGATAGATAAAAACCATTCGATATATATGCTTCCTCATATAATTCATGACATTATATTGATTGGATCAGAGAAAGATGAATACGAAAAAAAAAATGAATACGAAAAAAGAAAAATAAATAGATTAATAATTTTTTTTTTGTGTACATTCCTTCCATTATATCGGGTAATAAATTGTAACAATATTCTGGATAAAATTCTCATCGGCCCCCTCTCCTCAAATCATTCTCTAGTTAGCCCCCGAAATAAAAAATTTGTGTTAAATTGGTTATTTTAATTCTGAAAAAGAGTAAAAGACAAATAAATCTTGGGTTTTCAACTTATTTACTAACCCAACCTATATTTGGATCTAGATCCACATATATTGGGTCGGATTTTGGATCATTTAACCCCAAAAATCTCAAAATCGTAAAGTCCCAAAATCAAATCCCTAACTCTAAATTTTTTTCCCCTTTTCCCTAAAAAAAACGACGAATCGCCGTTCATCTTTCCGCCGTTCTTCTCTCGTCGCCGACAAACCTTCTTTTCTTCCCTCTTCTCTTCGAATCGAAACCCTCATTCTTCTTCTCGTTGGAAATTCTTTGTTAGAAATCCAATCCAAATCCACGTTCCTCCGTCTCCTTTCTTGTGAGCTATAAATTCTTCATTCTCATTCTTTCTTTTGTTTGATTTCGATGGATTTTGTTGGGTTTTGTTTGTGAAACTGATGATTTTTCGGATTTGAATTTGTTGTAATTTTCGGATTGAATTTGTCCCAATTTTCGATTTGAATTTCTCTCTATTTTCAGATTTGAATTACTTTAGATAGATTCAAAAGGATTCCGATTCAAAATGTGTTTAAATGTGTTTCGGATTTGAAATTTGTTGAAAACCCAAACTTTATCTCTTATAATTATGTAGATAGATAATGAGATTATGTGAGTTTGTGTTTGGATTGCTCGTTTATTGTCTTGGTTTAGACAATGAGAGTTTCATAGTGACCAAAAACCATCCGTATTATTTTGTTAGAATTTAAGATTGCTTTTGAATGTTTGATATTGAAGAAAAGAGAAGGAGAAGGGAAAAGAGAAGGAGATGGAGCAAGAGCAGGCGAAACAGATGGAGCAAGAGAAGAGTTCGGCTCCTATTTTGGTCTCTGATGATGAGTTTCGCTTGTATTCTGGTCTCTGATGTTGATGTATAAATTTAAGTGTTTAGGTACAATTGGTACGATTAGGTACAACTATGTTTCTGGGTTTATGTTTTTTGATTATGTATGAATCTTTGAATCTGAATCTAATTATGTATGAATCTTTTAATCTGAATCTTAAATTTTTATGTATGAATCTAAGTATTGAATATAATCTAAGCGTTTTGAACCAAAAAAAAAATTCTAAATTAATCAAAAAATCTGACAAATATGTAGGTTTGTAAGGGTTTTGGAAAAAAAAAATAGTGAAATATCTGAAAATATCTGGAAATATCTAAATATCTAAAAAATTATGACAAATGCCATACCTGACGCCGTTATTTTGAAAACAAATATTAAATAATAGCACAAATTTGTTCATAGTTGTACAGTTGTACTCGGTTGCACATTTTTTATCATAGTTGTACAATATCGAGATTTTAGTAAATTTAGTTGTTATCAACTCTAATTTAATTTTTGTTGGTGGAACCGATGGTATTGCCTCATAAAAATACCATTACTTTGTATATGTGCATTTATATTTATCAAAATACAAGTATTTCAAAAATTTATAAAATTTTAGTTCAAATTTACAAAGTAACCATGAAAGTATAAGGTTGTTAGTGTATGAATGTGGGATTTTGAGTAAGAATTTAAGTATTTTTTTTAAATATAAATTTTTTTTGTCAAAAACTTGTTGTGTAGTTTCATTACCATCGGGTATGCATTTTTTAAGTTTTTTTAATTTGGTTTTAAATTTTTCATATTATATAAAATTCTGAAAAATTGGCCAAGGCATTAGACCTTAGTTGTACTTGTGGTACTTAGTTGTACCAAGACTGACAAAATTTACACAGATACGAGAAATGAAATAAACCATAGTTGTACCTGCTAAAACTTAGTTGTACAACACAGAACATATAAGTTTCACAAACAAAACAATTACAAACAACATCGTTTCTTAAATTAACCTAATAAATAGCACTCGGAAATCAACCTTGGTCACCCGCATTGTCTCCATCAACGTCACCATCATTAATTGGTAAACCACTCGCCCAAACCGCTCGATCTCGGTGACCTCTTCTTACCTCCTCTTCCTCTATGTTCTCCAACGGAGGGGAATCTTGTTTCTTGTCTTCTTCCTTGTTTTACCTCATAATCCGGAGGATAGGCAAACTGTTGCATTAAGAACACAATACTATTATGGGGAACCGGATAAATTGTCCTCGTGTACGCTAGAACTCAAAGCTCGATCCAATAATACTTTTCATTGTCCCTGAAAAAAGAAAGAGAGAAAAAACGGCCTATAATTTCACAACTTTCGTAGCAGACCATCAACATAGTTATACATATTTGTCCCAGTTGCATCAATCTTAGGGTTTCCGTAAATATTCTACTTAGTTGTACCCAGTGGTTTCCGTTGTCCCAAATCTGCAATCCTAAAATATTTCAACAAATAACCCTATTCAAGCTACGAATTCAACTTAATCATATTACACTAAGAAAACAAGTATACTTACCTTACAGTATGGTGGGAATAGAAGAAGAAGATGAGAAGAGATATATCTTTGGAAATGCAAAATCGTAAGCTTTAATTGTGAGCTTCAATGGTGGATGGAGAAGAAGAAGAAGAAAAAGAAAAGAGGAGATAAGAATTTGGAGATGCTTGAATCGTAAGAAGAAGAAGAATTCGCTTTTAGTTTGGAGATGCTTGGATCGTAAGAAGAAAGAGATACAGATCTTTTAACGGTGGATGGAGAACAAGAAGAAGAACACGAACGTCGGAGCTGCAACGTCGGAGTTGGAGCTGCTGAAGAACGTCGGGGCTGCTGAAGAACGTCGGAACTGCAACATCGGAGCTGTTGAAGAAGAAGAAGAAGAAGAAGAAGAAGAAGAAGAAAGTCTCGTAGGGTTTAATGTCGTAAAAGGAGAAACATTTGGTAGGTTTGTATTTCAATAAGAGAAGAGAGAGAAAGTTTTTGATTGGTTGAATAAATAATGTGTTGGTATTAAATTAAATGATAAGGGGTAAAGTTGGTTTATGGAAAAATTGGGAAGGAGAGGGGGTAGTGAGAATAAAGAGGGGTTTTCCAAAAATTGATTCTCCCCAAATGGACTAGAGAGATTTAAATCCCAATATTCTTCACCCACTGCTTTTTAAGAACTGGAGAGAGATTTCAGATAGATGGAAAAGTCTCCTCCAAAGCTTTCAACTATGATTTGTTTCATTTTCCTTCAAACATTTAATTTGTTTGATTTTGTGTGGATTATGATTAGCGTTTTTTTCTTTACTTAGACAGTATAAATCTATAGATTTGCTCTTATGAAAACATATGTGAAGTTGAAATAAAAATCATAGATGTTTTTTCAATTTATCAAGACGTGTTTGATTGCTCGAGTAATAATCCAATACATTTAATTGCAAGATAATATATGGGGTCGATCCACAAAAACCAATATATAGTACTTTAAAGATTTGTGAGAGTTGTTCTTAGCTAAAGCGGCAAAACGTTTGTTGGTTTGTATGCTTGTAAATATAGATGCAGAAGAAATAGACGATTACAATTATGTAATAAAACGCATTTGACCATAGTGTATTTCAAAAATCAATGATTAGTGGAAAATATGAAACATGGACTTCAACAATCAAACAACGTTCTCGAACATGAACACACGATTAGACTAATTCTCTTTTTAGATATTAGTCACTAAATTCGACTACTTGATTACTAAACTTTCATTTGTAACTTTCGAGTTAAATTCGCATTATCAAACAAATTCATTTGTGTAACATCCCAATTCCAATATATGGGCCATTTTGAATTGTAACCCATTAAAGCCCAATAATTTCCTAAACAACAGGTGTTGATGTTTACCATATATGTATTTGTGTACGTATTTGTATATTGGTTCATATCGTCGCCTCCCTTTTGGACGAAAGAAAGAAAGCTCGAGCAAAGAAAACCCTATCAGAGAATTTCGGGTAGAGAAGAGGAGCAGTGAGGTCTCACGTGGAAAGTGATGGAGGAGGCAGTGATCTCGTCAGCGTAAAGGGAGACATAACAAAGTAGGAGAGAGAGAGAGAGAGAGAGAGAGAGAGAGAGAGAGAGAGAGAGAGAGAGAGAGAGAGAGAGAGAGAGAGAGAGAGAGAGAGAGAGAGAGAGAGAGAGAGAGAGAGAGAGAGAGAGAGAGAGAGAGAGAGAGAGAGAGAGAGAGAGAGAGAGCAAACGAGACGTCGTGGAGGTGGTGGAAACCACCAGTGGATCTGATTAGTCACTATGTGGCTGTGGAAAGCCTCGATGGCGGTGGATGAGCAAATCCGGAGCAGATTGAAGGTGGTGGAAAGAGAGAACCGACTTGGTCCAAGAAAATGAAAATATTGTGGAGGCATGTTTGGAAGCTCGTCGGTGTCGGATATGACGTCAGTCTAGCAAGGTAAAGATATTGACGTGTTCATCATCAATCCAAGAGTCCATAGCCATTGAGAGATCTTGAATCAGAGTTAAACTCAAGAAGGTATGCTTGTTGCTTTCTAGTCAAGTAAATGTGAATACAGAATCCAGATAAACTCGATTCACCATGTAAAAAATGGGACAAAACTTTCATGAGACAAGCACAAAGATGTGTTAAATAATTAATGTATATTAGCAAAGAAAATAAAAAGATAAAAATATAGATATTGACATATATTATTTAGACATAATTGATTACATAAAGCGAATATATATATACATATTTATATATATAGTATTTAATATATGTATTGGAAATATCATTGTTTTTGTTTTTTGTCAGAAAGTTAATTTCATTAAGTAGACTTAGACTGCGTACAAAGAAACATGAGCAGAATATCATTGTTTTTGATTGAGAGGAATATATGTTGTTGCTAAAACTGGAAAACGATTCTGGAGAGTGATTATCGGGTACCATTCTAGGTAGTTTGAGAGTAAATCAAACTGATGAGATATTCTTGCGAAAGATATTTGGTAATTTAAAGGTGATTAGGTTTAATAGCAATGTAAATTAAATGCAAATCTAGATATTAAAATGATTTGGAGGTTTTATTAGTTTCCATTTGAGAAATTTTTGGAATATATGGTTAAACGAATTGTTTAAAATGGTATATACGCTTTGGATTAGGATTTGTTTTTGGTTAGTTGAAATTATTTCGAAGATATCACCGAGATTATGGTGATTAAGAGTTTTAATTACGAATATTTGACTTCCATTTGTTAGGATTGGATATCTCGTTTTCGAAAAATAAGGAATTGTTAGATGAGTTTATTAATTGTTTTGTAAATTTCATTAAGACAAATATTTTGTCAGATTTTATTTGTAGGGACTAAATGTACAATATTGAAATTGTAAAAGGATTTTTGAGGCCAAATCTTCACCAAAAATGTATATATAGATATGAATTCAAAGTCAATCACTCAATATATGATTTTTAATGTATCTATATATGTATATATAGATATGAATTCAAAGTCAGTCTTCTTCTATTCTGGGTTTTGATTTCATTTCTTCAATTTCACTCGAAATCACTCTTTCACTCTTCTTCTTGTATTCTGGGTTTTGATTTAGAACTGTAACTCAATTTGGGGATTTTGCTTTGTTGGGGGCAAACAGAAAAATAACAATTTTTTTTTATAAAAAAACGCGTTTTATTTTTTGACGTTTTAAAAAAAAAACCTGTTTTACTTTTCCGTTGACGGGAGTTAAATTTTTCGTTGACGGAGTTACTATTCTGTTATCTTTTAATGCGACATAAACAAAAAAACTTAATTTGGAGGTTTAAAATGTTAGTAAAATTAAAATAAAGGTTTATAGTGCTAGTGAAAATATATCGAGGTTTAAAGTGCTACCTAGTACCACTTTGAAGGTTAAAAATGTGATTTTCCATATTTTAAAATTTTGAACAAACTTCAAATTCACATGATAATTTTTTTTTTTGCTAAATACCTAAAATAAACATATTATTAAATTGTTCAGAGTTAGTCTCGATGGTACAGTCACCTGAAGAATGGCTCGCTTTCTCCAATCTGCTACATGAGTTTGGATTGCTCCGTGTCTCTTTTCCCTCTTTCTCGCTTTCTCTTATTTCTCGTTTATGTAATGTTAAAGCGGACTGCTTAGCTCGTTCTGCTAGACTTTTATTTTCTGATTTTACTTTTGTAAACACTTTACCTCCTAATTGGGCAACCAACCAAGGAGTTATTTTTTTTTAATTTATTATTGTGTGGTTGGAAAAAAAAAACATATTATTAAATTAATAAATTATTTACTCAATTGCAGTCAGATTTGTATTAGTAAGACTTATATGACTTTAATTTTTTGACTAATTATATTATTTATTTGATTGTATATAAATAATTTTTTGACTACAAGATAAACTATAAATTTTGAATTAGTATTTTCTTTTAAATAGAAACATATCTACTCTTAATTATTATTTGTTTTGTAGTTCTTTGTATCATAAAGAGTCATAAATAAATTTATTTCGACTTCAATATTTAATTTACTTTCTTATAGTTTTTTTAAAAAATTTTATTGATAAAAAGTATTATTTTGGAACCTCATATACAACCAATTGCATAGGCATGGGATTATACACCTAACTGGTTTTACCGAACCGAACCAGAAATTTGGTTGTTCAGTTATCGTTCGTTTACTAGGTGTAAACCGATCAGAAGGATTTGAAATTATGTTTGGTTTTCTCTTTGGTTCGGTTCGGTACTGTGTAACAGATAGGAAAACCTAAGTTTTTTAACCTAGGTATATAAGCCTAAATCAACACTAACCTCCTAACACTCACCCGACCAAACTCACCAAAACTTCAGATCTCTCTCGCACCCTCAATCTCACATTCTCATCTCACCGCTCAACATCTATCACTCACAATTTCTATGGGATAAATGGCAGATCTGGATGTAAGACAGTGAATGATGGTTCTTTCTTCTTCGTTTCTGCTCTGGAGTCCACCCGCTCATTGTAATAGCCGCCGCTCAGATTAAAATTTAAATTGAAAACCCTGGTTTAGCTGTTGAATTAATGGGCTTAGTATATATTATTTCATTTATGTGCTTTGACCCAAAACAAGTACCGTCAATTTGGACCATTAAAACCCAAAAAAAAAAAATTTTAATAAAAAAATTCGGTCATTTTCGGTTTTTAACTTTAAAACCAAAAACCGAACAAACCGAACCATAATCTAAATCGGTTATTTTTGTTATAGTCCTCAAATTCTGAAATAACCCGAAAACCGATTAAACCTACCCAAACCGACCCGTATAACCGAACTCGCAGGCCTACAATTGTACAACTGAACAAATCGGTAAGAGCCTTTATATACATTGCATAGTCAACGAGATTTTAAGATTTTTTGCTAAAGTGAGATTTCTCATGATGAAATAAAAATATTTTTTAAATATTAAATATAGTTATTAATTTATTCAGAAGTTGTATAATTGTAAGAATAATACATATAACTATATGTCTTTACTTGTTTATTTTTTTATATATTTTATTTGATTGTGTATTTAAATAATTTTGTTATTAAAGCCTAAGTCACCAAAATAATTTAGGTTAAATAAAAAGGGTATCTAATAAAGTGTTTAGGTTAAATTAAAAGAAAATTGAAAGAAGAGATAACACTTCCGAAATAATATAACTATGATGTAAACCACTGAACACTATGTTAATAACTAGAAAGCCAAAGAATTAGCAGGAAATCTGAGAAAACTAAAGGTTCCAGAGAAGATTGAGGAGGATATAAAGAACAAAACAATGAGGGAGCAAAAGAACTCACCAATGAGTAACGTTGGGAACATCATCTTTGATTAAACATGTGCAAAATATATTTGTAAAAGAAAAAGTGTGAGCAGATGGTGTTAAATTTTTTTTTCTATTGAGATGACTCTAATTCCAAGTTCGATCTATCATCACTATATATATATTCGAAGACCTCCCCCAAAAAATAAAACATATAATTAACAGTTTTAAAAATTGTTCCACTTATAATCAGTACTAGATATTAACCCGTGGTACACCACGGGCCTATACTTTTATGAAATAAAAAATTTTAATTTTTTTTTAGGATAATCAATAGATTTATGGGAGACTCACAAAAATGCCCCTTTTTCAATACCCCTTTTCAAAAATACCTCTTTTTTAAAACCTTATAAAAAATGCTCTTAAAAATATAAGATTTACCCAAATATGTATGTAATATTATTAAAACATACACAAACTACATTTCTATGTATCTAAAATCTTATAAATACTTTATAAATACCTTATAAATGCATTTTAAATACCTTTAAAAACCTTTAAAATATCTTGTAAAACCTTTGAAAAACCTTAAAAATCCTTTAAAATAACTTGTAAAACCTTTAAAAACACCTTATAAAACCTTATCAATACTTGGATCGAGTCTTCAAGTAGTAGTTACAATCCATAAGTACCTTATAAACCTAATAAAACTTTATAAAAATTTCAGATTTAAAAAAGGGCATTTTTGAAAATGAACATCTAAAAGGGGCATTTTTGAAAAGGGGCACACCAAAAGGGGTATTTTTAACAATTTCTCTAGATTTATACTATTGTTTCTTTTATTCATTTAAATATATGATACCCGTGAGGCGATATTTTATAACTAAAAAATTAAAATTTTAAGTTGTATTTTTTTTGTTAATATTGTTTATTTTGTTTAGAATTTAAGATTGTATAATTTTATTTTGATTGTTAATTCTAGGATTTTACCCGTAGTATACCACCAGGTATTAATATCGTCCCAAATCCGTTCCACCACGTATTTATTGTTTTTTTTTTTTTTGACATCTTTGGATCGACAAGGCCCGATCCATAGCCAATCCCTACTACGCGGGGTAACGCGATTTAGTGGAGTCGAACTCCGCACCACGTATTTATTGTTTTGTTTACTTAAATATGAAAATAATTTGTTCACCCACATCATAAAATATTACCAATATATATATATATATATATATTACGTAATATTAAATAAAAGATTATATAACTAACTATTTTCATATCATGGTGTAGACAAATTATTATTACTCTTTATGTAATTTAATTACAAAATATAATTTAGAAAAATAACAAATATTAGTTTTTATAAGAAAACAAAATATTATTCGTAAAAACAATATTTATTATAAAAAATATTTTGAGAATCCTTTAGAAATTTAATATTAGATATTCAAATATATCAAAAACATAATTACGGATTATGTGAAGATTAGGAAATATAATCTTCAAATAAACAGATTTTATTATGATTTCCTTATGAATGTATATATTAATTGTTATTTTGATTTTAAATTTATTGAAATTTAAATGGGGAATTGCCTATATTTAATCTGTTATTGTAAAAGAAAAATGACGTAGCTTATTATTAGAATATTTACACAAATTTATTAACATAATAAATATATATATATATATATATATATATATATATATATATATATATATATATATATATATACTAGATCATCACCCGTACTACAGTACGGGTTGAATTTCATTTATTACAAAATTTATAAATTTTATGTTTTAGAATAAAGTTGTGACATATCATATATTATAATAGTAAGTGAAAAATAATATTTTTTTGTCAGTCCCTATATATAATATTAGAATGTGTATATTTTCTTTTTTCTATAGTATTCAATTATGGATATTTTTTTTAAAATATGAAAACGGAAAATAAGATTATTTTAAAAAAAAAATTAATATTGTTTGACCAATGAGTTAATTTATGTTAACAACCACAAAATGAGAATGCATATAATTTAGATAGATCAAAAATCAAAATATCATAAATGAATCACATCTAAAACGTAGATTATTTTGAATTACTTCAGAAATTAGCTATTATTTTAATTAATTTAGGAAATTATTTTTTCAAATTCTGATTCATTGGTTGTTGAAATAGAAATTTGTTTGAGGTAATTACGGAATTTACCAATTATTCACATAATCAAATATGTTATGAACATATATTTGGTATATAATAATACCAAATTCAATCCGTGTGTGGAGTCTATATTTTCATTTTACAATCCCTATGAAAATATTGCGGCGCAATTTATTATTTATTATTTTCAAAATTGCTTGCTGAATCAAACTTTCAAATATTTAGAAGTGTCAAACCTTATTTAACTCATCTCATCATAAAATCTTAAAATGCCGTCTGTTATAAGAATCATAACTTTCTACCATATAATACATTACATTTAACCCGCCGCCTACTATAAATATTTTAAACATATCTTTTTAGAAAACCAAATTAATGTATTTATAATATTTTTTTTATCTTTTTAATCTATTAAATATTTATGATATTCTTTAATATAATAAATTAAACTTTTTTAAAATATTCCAAATTAAAATCTTTAAAATTTTTTATTGTAGTATGTAAAATTATGAATTAAAAAAAATGATATGAAATTAAATATAAATATTCAAATAGTTATAAGGATCATAACTCATTTCATCATATAATATATTATATTCAACCCGCCGCCTATTATAAATATTTGTTTCAAAAAATCAAATTAGAGTATTTATACTTCATAAATTTTTGATCTATTAAGTATTGATGATATTAAAAAAAAAGAAATATATTACTCAAATATGAATTTTTGACCCGTTAAATTTGTTCTTTCATACATTGAATAATTTATATTCGTTTTAAAAAATTCAAATCTTGGTATATGCGGAAAAAATTTTACTTTGTTTTTTAATTATATAAATGATATAATTATTTATTTATTTATAGAAATGAAATCATATAAAAATGAGAGGTGAAGTATAATGATTAATAACAAATTAATATGGTAAGTTAGATATCAAATCTTATATGTTCATTTTGATTGGTCATTCTTTTTAAAGAAATTAATAATAGATTTTTGTTTTTATAATTAAATTAAATTAATTAAATTGCATAAAATATTATTTGACTTGTTTATCCTTAATGAGTTGAATTAATTTACGCTATAAAATTTTATTTTTAATGGCATTCTCATGTAATTTTTTACAAAAGAGAAGGTTAGTTAAGGGTTTCTTATAAAGTGTACTCCCCAAATAATAGTATAGGATATATATTGTTAAAAAGTAAATACATTTTTTTCCTTTTTAATTTTATATATATATATATATATTGTTAAAATCTGGACATTTATTATGAGCATAAATATGAAAACGATTTCCCATTAAAATCGGCTATTTATTAGGGTCATTAATATGAAAGATTATTTACCATTAAAATAGGTAACTTATTTGTAATCAAAGAAACATTAAACGGAATTGTTATAGCAATTATACTCAAAATATTCCTTTGTTATATTACAACAATCCTTAAATCTCTTATCCTAGATCCGAATAGGATTAAACCGGGTAAAACCCGACCCATTTGAATTAAAAGCAAAAACCCCTGCAAAATGTATATGTAGATAAGGTTACAAACAATCAATTCACTTTACAGTTCATATATACTCATTCAAAGCACATAATTTGTCAAAATGTTTTTTTGTTGTACCGAAACTAGATATTCAGATTGGACACTTATGCATAACTAGTGTTATAGCCCGTGCGTTGCACGGCCCTTCTTCAACATTCTGGATCTTTCTTTATTTTGGGCCATCGTTAAATTTTCTTTGTAGTATTGCTGGGCTATTGGGCTACTATATTAGTTTATTAAAAATAAAAATAAATAAAAAAAAACAGAATAGCAGACGCAAAAAATTGCTTCGAGAGTGATAATCATTTTTGCAGCTCATTCACAAAAAAAATTCTTCGATTTCTCTTTTTTTTTTTTTTCTGATTGTTCATCCTGAAATTTGCGTTTGTTTTCCTTCACTAAATCCTATTTATCTTCTAATATGATTCTCGTCTCCTTAATTTCGGCGTCTGCGTCTCCGTCTCCGGTCGAGTTGAATCATCTAGAAGCTGTTTCGATTTCGGCAAAGCTATTTGGTAAGAAATCCGAGAAGCAATAATAATACATATGCACATGAATCTGATTATTAACTTTTTATAATATGAAATAAATCTGATTTGTTTTCAGATCTTTGAGAAAGGATTGTCGGTCATTTAGTTGAACGTGTGTTTCTCGACCAAGAACGCAAAAATGGAGTAAGTTTTCAGAATTTAATTCTTTTCAAGCATTAGATTTTGCAGGAGGATTTGTCTTTGGATAATGATGAAAAACATATTGAATAAAATACGTTCCATCGTAATAAGCTGTCTGCTAAAAGAAAAAGAATAATTACATAGGATTTTAAGCTTGTTTGATTGACTAAACAACAAAACACTTCTTGATAGTAATTGAGATTGTAGATAGCGAGAATTGCAACTCAAGCTTTAAAGCACTCCATCTGCAACTTGAATGACTCAAAAATAAAACGTATTAGAATACTTTCGTTATATATATATATATATAAGGATTTTGTAAGAATAAAGTAGTAAGGTTATGATCTAAGACGATATAGGACATACCTCATATATTCTGAAATATTTCTTTGTAGACAACGTTAGTTGTTGTCTTCACCCTTTCACCATTTTCATCAGTGATGAGAATTTTCAAGCCTTTTCTGCTTTTGACTCTTGATACCGCAACGTATAGTTGCCCATGTGTAAATACTGGTCTCGGCAAGTATATCCCAACATGAGATAGACTTTGTCCCTGACTCTTATTAATAGTCATCGCAAAGCAAGGTGCTATTGGAAACTGTCTTCGCTGAAGCCGAAAAGGCAATCTAGAATCTGTAGGTATCAGAAGCATTCTTGGAAGATAGACTTTCTTGCCGATGTTATTTCCAGTGAGAACTTTTGCTTCAATGATCTGTTTTCCAAGTCGTGTTATTTGCAGCCTAGTTCCATTACACAATCCGTATTGCTGGTCAAGGTTTCGTAGCAACATAATAGGAACACCCTTCTTCAGTTTCAAAAGGTGGTTTGGCAATCCAGAACACCTGATTGAATTAAGGTATTCAGTTGAGATACCATCGTCCCTCGTCCTTGAAGAATCTGAACTGCAGATCTTATCTGAACTATAATATTGATGTGATTCTCCTGGAAGAAGGTCCATGATGTAATTGTTTACCTCATCAACAACATCATTAGTAGGACAAAGTATCGCACGTTCCTTGAAATAGTCCCCATCATCAAGATTCTGAAGCAAAGACGGATATGTGCTAAGTGCGATTGAATTGATTGGATCCAAAGAGTCTTTGAGAAGCATATCCTCTGGTATATCTATCTCCGCTTCACCGTTGTTTGGCTCAGAAAGTTTACCGTCTCCAAGTTTTAGTATCCACTCAGAAAACTCTTTGATGATATCCACTTCTAATGGATCTGACTCCACAGTTAGTCGCATGTTCTTTGTTAATGAAAGAACTTGGCAAGAATTCCACAGAGACGAAGAAGATAGTGAAGCTTGAACAATCTGTTCTCGACTACCTTTAGGGACCACCGGTAAAATTTGGCGAAAATCGCCTCCAAAGACAACAGTCTTACCTCCAAAAGGTTTGGTAGGGTTGAGAATATCTTTCAAAGATCGATCTAAAGCTTCGAAACAATGTTTATGCATCATTGGAGCCTCATCCCAGATAATCAACTTTGCTTCTTCTAACAAAGCTGCAATATCACTATCAGGAGTAATGGTGCAAGTTGAAGTCTCGTGTACCTGTATTGGTATTGAAAATCGAGAATGCGCTGTGCGACCACCTTCTAATAACAATGCAGCCATTGCACTGGATGCTACATTTATGACAATCTCCCCTTTTGATCGAATGTAAGTAGATAGAGTTTTCCATAAAAACGTTTTGCCTGTGCCTCCAAATCCATAGACAAAGAAAACACCTCCTTCTTTTGAATCCACTGTAGCCATTATACGCTCAAATATATTCTTCTGTTCAATGTTCAACATAGGTAGCAAACGGTGATATTCCTCTTGACACGCCTGCCTATCGTAACATAATTCATCACTTATGAGCCTGTTGATCGCAGCTGGGATATTGTTATCATCAGGAAATGGGATTTCACGGAAATTTGTTAAAGAACTTCCATTAGATAACAAAAGCCTTTCAATTTCAAACAAAGTTTGATTCTTGATTTGCTCCTCTGACATCGAAAAATCTACAGGTTGAAGATAAAACATCAGTTTCAGTTAAACTTAAATGAAATTATGGAATATACCTAAATAACTTATGAAAATGTACCTGGTGCCTGACGGATTTTCTGCTGCATGTATAATATATCCTCGGAGAGTAAATGCCACGTTTCTGACCAAACGCGGTTTGGCGTTGACAAACTTTCTGAAAGAAGAAGCATAACAAAAATTCTTCGCATATACTGTGCTGACCCCCATTGACTTGCTTCGGTTATTGCATCAATATACTCTTTATCATCATCAAGAAGATTTAGGGCAAAACATGCTTCCTTGTAGGTCGAATATATGACTCCATCAACAGTGCGTAAGTCCTCAAAACATGTAGCTCCTGTTGCTTTGTTTAAAAGCATCCTCATGTAGAAATAACGTTTGTTTAAAAGCATCCTCAAGAAAAAATAATATATGTAATTTTAAACGTTCTTTTAACACGTATCTTTATACGGACTACATAGAATTTCTTACATCATTGACTATATTATCAACATATATATAAATGGTTTTCTTATTATAGTGTCTTCGTAGTCATGATCCCTAAAAGAAGAATATTCGAAGTCAAGTTTGATAGAATAAGTCATAACGACGTTTTATTCGTAGTCTTGATCACTAACTACTAATAAATCGGTCATAAGTCTATAGATATTTTTCTGATTAAATACGGATCGTGAAAAGTTATCAATTTGAAAGTTAACATGGCTTAAAACTAAAAAGAAAAACGCAAATTGAAAAGTGATAATCCTAAGTCCTAACATCTGAAATCCTAAGTCCTAAGAAAAAGTGAGAATCCTAAATCCTAAGTCCTAACATAGTAAAATAAGAGAGACGACAGTTTTAAGTACAATTAGAGTAGACATCTTCTGCAAGTTTACCCCATAAGGCAACATCAATAAGTGAATCCCTGAGAAAGAAAAAGAATTGTTTAAGAAACATCAATAAGCGAGTCTCTTCTGAAGATTTCAAACATGAATAAAGGATGAATTTTAAAATTACCCAAGATCTTTAAGCTGAAGATTAAGCAACTTTGTTGGACCTTCAGCAGTAGTGATACTCTTAACTTCATTCATCCCAACAATCTCACCAATAATGTCTGCAAATTTGGAAAATTACATTGAGAAATAACTTATAGATGAATAGGAAAAATAAAAGTGGTGGAGATAACGTACCAATGAATATAGTATCATCATTTCTTCTTGCTAATATCTCAGGAAAAGGACATAAGTTGAAACACGCTTCTAGATTAGGAATCTCCTCGCTTGGTTTAACACATGTGTAGAATATGAAATTGATCTTGTAAGGATGGTCACAACTCCGAAATTTTCCAAGATTTGGGCATAATTCAAAGTTCATAAGAACACAACATTTCCCTTCTTTTAAGTCCTTCTGAAATTTATCGAGTAATTTTCCTTTTACAGAAGCTTGTATCCTACTTCCCTGTTTCAAAATAAAACGTAAAACGTATCACAGAGTTGTTATAAAAAATGCTCATCCAATTATCACATCTCTCTCTCTCTATCTTCTAACATAACAACATTACATAACAAAGCATTCATGTTTCTGTTCAATAGATTCTCGCCTCTTTCCACTTACAACTAAATAATTCAGCTAAGACAGAGGCTGTTTTTGTAAAGTGAATTCACGACTAAACAACTCAATATTTCAGCAAAGTAAATAATTCAGCAAACTAAACCATCCAATTATCACATCTCTCTGTCTCTTCTAACATAACAACATTACATAACCAAGCATTTGTGTTTGAATTCAATAGATTCTCGTCACTAAATAATTCAGCAAACTAAACCGTGTTATTATCACATCTCTCTGTCCCTTCTAACATAACAACATTACATAACAAAGCATTTTTGTTTGAGTTCAATAGATTCTCGTCACTAAATAATTCAGCAAACTAAACCATCTAATTAGCATACCTTTTCATCCACAAGGAGAAGATCAATTCCTGTAAATTCTTCTGGTTTATCCTTTTTTGGAAAACCCCAAAGACGGACAATTCGAACATTGATTTTACATGGATCAGTGCCTAAAGTTAATTGGGAAATAGGTGTAATGTCGAGTGGCATATCTGCAAATCAAACACACAAAAAGAAATAAGATACTTTAATTGAGATGAGGTGGAAGAAGATTGGAATGATGGTTTTTGATGAATAAGTGACATGCGGATTGATCACGATTGAATATTGAACTAAAAAGTTTGCAAAAGGCAATATTTTAGATTAGAATCACATAAAAAGGTAAGCTCTTTGGATCAAAGGAAAAAAAGCTTTCATAGAATAGCCCAAAATTCTCCAACGGAGTATACTTTGATTGAGATGAGGTGGGAGAAGATTAGAGTGATGGTTTTTGGTTCATAATCTAAAATAGTTGAAAAGCTTACCTTTGATTCAAATCAAACGACGGAGGCTCAGTAGAGCTAGGGAGAAATTGAGAAATACACCGTTCTAATGAATAACACCGTTCAATTGATTGAGAAATTGAGAAATCATTAGTTTTTGATCTCAGAAATCGGGGAATAAGGGTGAGAAGTAATCTGAAAGGAATATTGATTTTGAGAGATCTGAAACCTTTTTGTAGTTCCATTGTTGAGAAGTGGAGATCGATTTTGAGATCGTGGGAGAAGAAGGGGATGCGGTTGTGGGAGAAAGGTTTTCTCGACATTTTTTTTTGTTTAATTTAAATTTAATTAAAATTTAATTGTTTTAAAAGCTGAAAGATAAAAAATTGGGACTTAAGCCAGGTGTCATATGGAGGATGTTGCAGTTACTTGAAAATTTACTTGTGATTTATTAGATAAGGATTTTTAAAATTCACATGAACCAACATTTGTTTGCTCGGTAAACAAATGAAATTTTTTTGAAAAAACATATTACATTTTTGTTTAAATAACAATCCGAAATATTTAATTTATGTATATTAGATCCAAACAAGGTTGTCTTAAAAAGGAAGAAAAACATACTACAGTTCCATTAACAAATATTTTATAAATTAAATTTAGGTGATTAACTTTGTATAAACTATAAAATAATACATCACAAATCATATTGTAGTTTCCATTGACAAAAAAAACCAAACTACACAAATATCTATCCTACAAATAAACAAAATAAAGAAAATCAAACATAACATACAATAGAGTTAGGCCAATTACCCTATTAACTCTTTCCAATATTAAATGTAAACAATTACCATAATAACAACAAAACAAACCATCATAGAGTTCTCAACTTTCTCTTTATATTTAATTTTTCGTTGTACAAATGTAAAAACGGACAATCTGGCATGAAAAGTTCGTACCGAACCACTTCATATCACATATGCAAACAACATTCCCAAGAATGTCTCTTTTGAGCACTAATTAATTTCGGATGACAAAAAAAAAATTTAATATTATTTTTCAATATTTTTTTTACTATCTTACCAATGTGTACTGTAAACCATACTCTTCATGATTAATCCTTTTCTCATAACACCGATTAATCCAATTATATATAAATTTAAATACTAGAAAATTAGAAATCAAAATTACATTAATTAAATAAATAAACAAACAACGCACATGTTTAAAATTTCTTTTAGATAACGGTTAAAAAGGCCAGGCCCAGCTTTATATTATTTATAGAAGAGTCCACATTTAGAGCGGAGACTTGGCCTATATTCGCGGATGCGTCAATTCAGGTTCTAAAACGTCGTCGTTGCATCTTCCTCCTCTAGATTCTTCTTTTTCTTTTCAATTTCACCGAAGTCCCGACACAATCGTCCTTGTTCTTCCCCTTTAACTCCAAACAAATCAGGTTTAGTTTCTTGTTTCAACTTTGAGATACTTCTCTAGATTTCAATCGGAGGATCTTTCGTTCCGACAAAGTTTCAATTTTTCAATATCCTACGACGGCAAATAGGTTCGTTCTTTGTTGCTTTCATGGAATTTGTTCGTTTTTTCTTGAAAGCTTGATCCTTTTTTCGTATCTATAGGCTCTGATTTTGCGTTTGCTGATTTGGTTTTGTCTTTTGACGGTGAAAGTTTTGATTTTTAGCAGTTTTATTACAATGACTTGCATTATTTTTAGGTCTGGGTCTTTTGTCTGTGTCTTATTGTTGATTCTGTTTTGTATTAACAATATGTGGAAATGTGTGTGGTAAGGGTTTTGATTTGAGTACTCTAGAGATATTGTTGTTTATTTTATATGATTTTACAAGCTTTTGTGTTTTTAAATTTTAATACTTTAGGGTTCATGGACGATCAACCCATTAACCAGTGCTCTAGTAGCACCAATGCATCAGAGAAAACTCCAGAATCAACCCTCGAGCTTAACATCAAGACGTTAGATTCACGGACCTATACTTTCCAAGTGAACAAGAATGTAAGAAATCTTCTTCACCTGAATATTTACTTAAGCTGTGTATGCTTATATCTGATACTATTTAGGGCTTGACTTGTTGCAGGAAACTGTTTCGCTATTCAAGGAGAAGATAGCTAGTGAGACAGGGGTCCCGGTTGGTCAGCAGCGGCTCATTTTCCGAGGAAGGGTTTTGAAAGATGATCATCCTCTCTCGGAGTATCGTATCCTAGTGCTAGCTATTTTATTAACTTTTAGATTTTATGTTATAGTGTAGCTGTTTTTTGCATTATGCCATGTACCCTGGGTATAAAATGCATGTTTTCCAAATCTGTCGAAAGTCTGGGATTTGATTGAATGAGTTCATCTCTGCTTTATAACATGTTCCGTGGCGATTTTGTATAGGCATGAGAATGGCTGCACCTGCATCTATATGGGTGAATTTGTATAGTTAAGGACAGTTCTACAATAGTGTGCTCTGGTTTATTCTGTGAATCTTACACCGTAGAGAAAGCTGTAATCCAGAAACAGAAATATATATACCCCTTTGCTAAGCTTAGCTTTAGTTTCTGTCTGTCGTTTCCTTCCATCGCTTGTTTACTTCAGTATAGTTGATAACTTGACATCGTCTTAGATTTGGAAAATGGGCACACTTTACACTTGATTGTGAGGCAGCCAGCAGAATCAGTTCCTTCATCTGGTACACCTTCAGAAGGGGCAACTGCAAATGATGGTAAATATGTTTATTTATATCCCCTTTGTGAATTTTAAAGGAGCTGTTAACACAACCATCATCTGGTTTCTAGAAACTTAATTATAACTGATTATTTGATTCAACAGGAAATAGTACAAATGGTGGACCATCACGAAATGGAAGACATGTCTCCCACAGCGTAGTTCTTGGGTCTTTTAATGTTGGAGATCAGACAGAAGGCATTGTTCCAGATCTCAGCCGGGTAATCCTTAAGGAATATATTGTTTGTCCTATGGGATGGTTTCATTGGGCAGGCTAACCCGCTATTAATTTTGTGTTGCTAAGGTCATTGGAGCAGTTCTAAATTCTTTTGGGGTTGGTGGACAGCATCCTACAAATAACAGTACTAATGGCACGCAATCCTCTATGCCCGTGAGTTTTTTTCTCTTCACTCTATACTTCGATTTTGTTTCTTATTAGTGCCTAGTCTACGATTTTGTTTTATCTGCTGGATTTTTTTTAGATTTAAGGATTGTTGAGAATCAGGTGCTGTTACCATTTGATGTGTGAGGTTTCATCAGATTAGTTGTAATCGTCATCCACTATTGCCTGTTTCTAAACTCAATTTTGCCTGCAATTTTTTTTCCACTAGTTGAATCAGTCTTTTCATGCACCTCCTGGAAATACATCTGATGGAGCGCCTGGCATTGGTGGTCAAAGCCAAGCTACGGGTCATTCACAACCTAGGCAAGCATTTCCTGGTGTATCATTTCAAACATCGATGCCTCGTGTAGTTCAGATTCCGGTTACAGCAGCTACGACGATTCCTATTCCTTCATTTCTAACGGTAGTTCTTAGTCACGTAGTATTTTGATCTTGAGACTAGAGCTTTAATCTTGTCATTTTAAAATGTAACTCTCTAATTCTGCAGCCTATTCCGGATTCGTTAGACACTCTAGTGGAGTTCATTAATCGGATGGAGCAGGCATTATCACAAAATGGTATTGTGATCTAATTTTTATTGTCATATTGGATAGAGAACACAGAAATAAGTTAATTGGTTGTTCCTCCAGGCTATCAGCCAGATACCTCTTCTGCTAGATCCGGAGGGCGACCAAGGGAAGAATTGCCTAGAAATAGACGAGGTCCAGCAACACCTGAAGCACTCTCTGTTGTCCTAAGGAATGCACAACATTTACTGAGTGGTCTAGGTGTCTCTTCTTTATCGGTAAACACCTTCTTCACGCTGCTTATTAATTGATTCCATTCTTTCTCTGTGCAATAACTGCTATAAGTTCTGACTTTCCGTTTCGGGAAAATGTTAAGTATATGCTTACCATGCCTTGTCATCTAATTATGTGCTGTTTGTAATTTGCAAAAACACTGTTGCAGCATATTGCGGGACGTCTGGAGCAAGATGGGTCCTCTTCAGATCCTACCCTAAGGGCACAAATCCAGACAGAGGCCGTGCAAGTAGGTCTTGCCATGCAACATTTAGGGGCCCTCCTACTGGAGCTTGGGCGCACAATTTTGACATTGAGAATGGCACCGTCTCCGGTGCGTTTTGGGTCATTCCTTTCGTGCATGTTCCTATTTTTCTTGACAAGCGGCTCACAAACACTTTGATCTACAGGAATTATCCTATGTGAATGCTGGGCCTGCTGTTTATATATCGCCATCAGGACCGAATCCTATTATGGTTCAGGTAATCTTCTAGTCTCATCTATTTTTCGAAATTAATTTTCTACTTTTATGTAATTTTTTTACTGTATTTTGCAGCCTTTTCCTCACCAAATCAGCCCTCTCTTTACTGGTGCTGCTGCCTCATCAAATCCAGTCACCGGACCCGTTGGTTTAGGAACTGCCCAAAGGCACATTAACATTCACATACATGCTGGTGGGTGAAGTTCACTTTTTTGCCATTGGGCTTAACTGCACAATTCTTCTCCATCAAATTTCATTCTTAATTACCAGGCACATCAGGTTCACCTATGATGTCATCAGTTGGGAACCAGCGAAGCAATGGAGAGGGAGGGCAAGGAGACCGTGACAGCAATACGAGTTCAGTTGCTGCGGCTGTTCCATCACACTCTACCGGTGAGAATGTTTCTGCTGGGGTTCAACCTGGTTTGGATGGTGCTGCTTCAGTTGCCCAAATCAATGCAAGGATAAGAGAAATGGTAAACATTATGCAAGGAAGAAACCAGATTCCATCGGGTAGGTTGTCTGCTGACTAAAGTTTTACATTCTGGATGAAATGTTTTCAACTTCTTCTTCATGTATCAATTTGGAACAGAATCTCTCGAGCGGGATACGTCTACGGGACATGGTGTTGCCACTGCTATACCTGAGCAGCCTACCAACGTCGCAGCTACTTGCACACCTGAGTCGTCAAGTGGCTCGCTGCATGACTTACCATCTGAGAGGAGCAATCTAGTAGTATGTCTTCTCTACAATCAGATGGTTCTTTATTTTATATTCACTAGGTTTTGCCTATTACTAATTTTTGTTTTTTCAACCAGTGTCAAAGTGAAAATGATCTTGGTGGAGATTTAGGGCATCCAGCCCGAGCAAAAGATATCTCTTGTACTACAGGACAATCTTCAGCTCCGTCTGGAGAATCCACAGGGAATGGGGAAAATGCTACCGGTGATGCCAAAGAAACCAAGAAGGCTACTCCAGAGGTAGCTACAGCTACACCACTTGGATTGGGGCTTGGAGGTTTAGACCGTAAGGTAATGAATGAGTTGGAAAATAATTGGCAAATTGCTGCTGCTTGTTTTCCATTGCATAGCATATCCAAAAGTCTGTGTTTCCAAAAGCTTACAGTCATAATATGTTTTGTTTTATGGTTAAAGAAACGAAGCAAGCAGCCAAAGGTATCAGGTAAGAATGAAGATAGTGGGACTTTAGCTACACTTGAAGGTTTGCAACAGAGCAGTGGGACCAGTGGTCAGCAGCTTTTGCAATCTCTCTTTTCTGGTAGTTCTCGTTCAGATGAGACTGGTCTTAGACGCGGGCAAGGTTCAGATGATCGGGTAGATGTCTCAAGTGCAGTGTCTCAAGTCCTGGAGAGCCCTGTACTGGATGGATTGCTAGCAGGGGTATCTCGACAAGCTGGTGTTGATTCACCAAATATGCTGAGAAATATGCTTCAGCAGTTCACCCAGAACCCACAGATCATGAACACAGTCCAACAAATTGCCCAACAGGTGGATGGGCAAGAGATAGAAAATATGATGTCAGGCGGATCTCAAGGCGAGGGTGGCGGCTTTGATTTCTCTAGAATTGTCCAACAAATGATGCCTCTAGTCTCACGTGCTTTTAGCCAAGGAGGGCCATCGCCTCATCCCACAACACAACAGCCTGATGATCGTCAACCTTCTCAGGTACATCTACGAGTTTTTTCGGTTTAGTTTTGGTTTGGGGTTTTGTTTTTAATCAACCATATCTTTTGCTTCAAAGGAAGTTAAGTTCCAGTTTGGTTCGTATTTTGTTGTCTTTTCGGTTGTAGAAAAAGAAACACCATTCTTACCCTAGCAATATCTACTTTGATCGTTTGTTTTTTTTTGTTTCATTTGCGTATCAGTTTGGTTTTTCCGGATTAAGCACCCTAGGCACAAGAACCTTAAGAAAAGGCATTGTCTCTTAGTCTATAGCTTGTAATTAATGTCCTTATTTTTAATGCCCGCATAGGTAAATGTTCAATCCATGGCTCAAATGATTGAGCACTCTGATCCACCAGAGGATGTCTTCCGTGCAATGGTCGAAAATGCTGCGATGAGCCAAGACGACCTAGTGAATGAGCTTTGCCGTGATGAAGTTCTTTCTCAAGTAAGCATCAAACAAACTAGTTTGCTTAATCACGATGAAGTTTCCCTTCTCATACTTGTATTTGCAGGAATACGCGGAGTTGCTAAGACGTGATATTGAAGACCGGCTAAAAGATGATCAAGGTCCATAAGCTATTTGGTAGAATTGGTTCCATAAGTGTCAGATCTTTAAAGTATCTTTGTTTATTTGTTGAGATCCCTCTCTTTTGTATTAAGAATTAGGGTTTGGGATGGTCTACTCTGCTAAACACATAAGTAACCGTAAATTATCTGGTCTTTAAAGGGCCGATTCAATTTGATATTTCCACCTTTAACCAGTTCATATTACTCATAACTCTCGACATTGGCAAATTACTTGGAAAAAGGTGTTCTTTTATATATTAAATTATTAACTGACAATTTTGATTTTGATAGAAAATTTGGCCAAGGGGCTTCACTAACGAGTGATTTTAATACAAATGGTATATTTAGTTTATTATTATATTAGTAGTTGATATAATTTTAAAGATATTTCTGTAACACGAGACAAAGACATCATTCTTGCTAACATCATTCTTTACTTTATTAAAATTGAAACAGAGATTACATCTTGCTAACTTAGACATACACGAAACCAAAAAATGATTAAAGTTTAATAAGAAAATACATCGAACAAGTGAATAAGAAAATTTTCGTTAGTTGATATTTCTATCAATTAAAATTTAAAACTGATCTTACAACCTTACTACAATACAATGATATTACAATAAAATCTAACTAGGATTTAACCCGCGGTATCCCGCGGGCGTAGATTTTGTGCGGTTTTCTTATTAAGTAGTTGATTATGTTTTATATACATAATTTATAAAATAGGTTTTTAAATTAAATCCTTTATAACTAATAATTGGTATTTTTAATTGGTTGGTTGTTATTTAGTAATTAGAAGAATGTGATTTAATGTATTTAAATAGGTGTATTAATTATAAAATGGGTTTGTAATTTTAATATAAGTAAAGTTGTTATTAAAATGTGAAATAGTAAAAGTGGTGTAATTGTTTTTGTGATTATAAGTGTTCTTTTAATATATGGTTTTGAAGAGAATTTGTTTTTAGCATAACAAAGATTCTAACATTTATAATTATTTTTTAAAAAATTGAAGATAAAGTAAACAAATAAAATTAAAATTCTATTTTTAAAAAATTAAAGAAACATAAGTTGTGTATTTAAAAAAAAAAAAAAAAAAAACAAAACAAAAACATATGAGAACGATGATTCTCGTTCTCCACCCAAAGTTAACATCCATTGACATGCTTAAGCTTTACCGATGATACCGAAGAAGCTGATTATCCGATCATAAGCTCACATCAATCGACATGTTCTCTGCGCCAATTCTTCTAAATTTGTAAGCTTCATTCTAATTCAATTGAATTGTTTCAAGAAAATTTAGCATCTGTAATAATTTGAGACACTAATCGGTATCTCGATTCTGTGATCAATTACATTTTTCAGATTTCATATAGGATTCGGATAAAGAACTTGAGATGATGAATTGGTTTCTGTTTGAAATCTGGGAGTGGACATCAATGCTTTCAGAAGCTGAATGAAATCATTTGCAGATCAAATTTCGCTAATCGACGACAAACAAAGCAATAATCATTTCTATAAGGTTAGTTTCGGATCTGTTGTTTCAGTTGTAGACACAAATTGAAGTTGTTGTTTGTCTCTATTGGAGTTATAATTGAACTAAGCTTTCTTGATTTTGTCGTAAATGCTAAAACATGACATATGTTGTCTAGAAATGAACTCTGGTTACTTACACTAATGTAGTTGAAGAGAGTGATTATGTTTGGATTAAAATGACTACGGAAAGGAACTTGCTGTTCTAAAAAACACTACAAAACATCTGCAAAGTTAAATGACAGAAGCAAACAAACTAAAACTATCCTAATTCCTTAGGTTCTGAAAGATCTCTTTGAAGACGACATTCATTGTTTGACTCTGAGTTTTTCCTTCTTTATCCACAATAAGAACTTTCAAACTTTTTTTAGAAGTGACTCTTGATAAGGCAACATACAGATGGCCATGAGAAAATACTGGTCTAGGAAGATAAATTACCTCATTAAGTGATTGTCCCTGGCTTTTGTTTATTGTCATTGCAAAAGCCACAGATATTGGAAACTGTCTTCTCCTCATGCGAAAAGGCAATTTGGTATCTGAAGGTGATATCTGAGATTTAGGGATTATCACTTTGTCTCCGATTCTATCTCACCAGCAGAAGCTTCACAGGCAGTGAAAACATTATATAATTTATAATTATATAATAAAGTATAAAAACACCAAATATTTATACTATTATGATAAAATACAAAATAATTTCTATATAATTAATAATAATAAAATATATAAAATTACTACATAATTATTCAAAATAATATATCCTATACTATTATGAGAAATTGTTAAAAATGCTCCTTTTTCAATACCCCTTTTAAAAAATGCCCCCTTTGAGAGTCCATTTTTAAGTTTGCCCTCTTTTAATTTTTAATGACCATTTTACACTTATTTGAAACAAAATTAGGTCCACAAAATATAAAATATTTTTTGGCGGGAAAAGTGATCCCGTAATTTTCCCGCCAAAACACTTGTAAAAACTTTTAAAATACCTTGTAAAATTTTCTCGTAAAAATTTTTCCCGCCAAAAAATTTTCCCGCCAAAAATTTTTTTTTGCGGGAAAAGTGATTCCGCAATTTTTTTGGCGGGAAAATTTTTGGCGGGAAAAACTTACAAGGTATTTTAATGGTTTTACAGAGTATTTACAAGTGTTTTGTAAGGTTTTACAATGTATTTTAAAAGGTTTTACAAGGTACTTATAAGGTTTTATAAGGTATTTATAACTTGTAAAACCTTATAAAAAACTTGTAAAACCTTATAACTTGTAAAACCTTATAAAATAGCTTGTAAAATCTTATAATATCTTATAAATACCTTATAAATACGTTGTAAAACCTTTTAAAATACATTGTAAAACATTATAAATACCCTGTAAAAAACCTTTAAAATACCTTGTAAATTTTTCCCGCCAAAAATTTAACGCCAAAAAAATTGCGGAATCACATTTCCCGCAAAATTTTTTTTTTGGCGGGAAAAAATTTTACGGGAAAATTTTACAAGGTATTTTAAAGGTTTTACAAGTTTTTACAAGTGTTTTGGCGGGAAAAATTGCGGGCTCACTTTTCCCGCCAAAAAATATTTTGTATTTTGTGGACCTAATTTTGTTATATTTCCTTATATATTTGTGATATCTTTTATTAAAAGAAGAGTAATTTAGTCATTTTGTACATAAAAAGGGGTATTTTTAAAAATGGACAGCCAAAGGGGGCATTTTTGAAAAGGGGTATTGAAAAAGGGGCATTTTTGTGAGTCTCCCTACTATTATTTGGGGAGTACAATTTACAATTAGCCTTAATTAACCTTTACCTTTGTAAGAATTTACTTAAGAATACCATTAGAGATAAAGTTTCAAAGAGTAAATTAATTCATCTCATTAAGGATAAACAAGTCAATTTATAGAATTTATTTAATTTAAATTAATTATAAAAACGAAAAATACATTATTATTATTATTTTTAAATGACAAATCAAAATGAATATATAAGATTTGATATCTAACTTACCTTATTAATTTGTTATTAATCATTATATTTTACCTCTCATCTTTATATGATTCTATTATTGTGAAACAAATAAATCATCATATCATCCATATAATAATAAAAAATAGATTTTTTCCGCATATGCCATGATTTGAATTTTAAAAAACGAATATAAATTATTTAATTTATGAAAAAAAAATTTAACGAGTCAAAAATTTAGACTATGATGATATATTTATTTTAAACAAAAATAAATTCAACAAAAATTCCGCCTGAATAACGGGTCAGAATTTGAGTAATTATATTCAATTTCATATATTTTTTTAAAATATATAATTTTATATACTACGATAAAATTTTAAATATTTTAATTTGGAATATAGTTTTACTTGATATTTAAAAACAAATATCATCAATACTTAATAAATAAAAAAATTAAAAATTATACATACACTAATTTGGTTTTCTTAAAACAAATATATTTAAAAAATACTTATAATAGACGGTGGGTTAAATATAATGTATTATATGATGGAATGAGTTATGATCCTTATAACTATTTGAATATTTATATTTAAGTTCATACAATTATTTTTTAAAAATTCTTAATTTTATATTCTACAATAAAAAATAAAAAAATATTTTAATTTCGAAAATATATTTTTAAATAGTTTAATATAATATTTTAAAGAATATCATAAATATTTAATAAATCAAAGATAAAAGTATAAATATTTAAAATATTTATAGCAAGCAGCATGTTAAATGTAATGTATTATATGATAAAAAGAGTTATGATCTTTATAACCGAAACCATGATAAGATTATATGATGAGATGAGTTAAATAAGGTTTGACACCTCTAAATATTTAAAATTTTGATTCTATACGTATATATGAAAGTAATGAATGATTGATTGTGCACACAATTGTTTCATTGGGATTCTAAAATAAAAATATAGGTACGCACGAGTTGAATTTAATCTTATTATATACCAAAATATGTTTATTATATACGCAATTTTTTTCACTTACGACTAGCATATATCAAATACATACGTTTTATTTTAACCAAAAAAACGTAAAAAACCGTAAAAATCGAACTGTAACTAAACAGAATTACATACGGTTTCTACATGGTTTCACTTTCTACAAAACGAAAAAACTGATACTAAACCAAAAAACCGTACCCCACCCCTAATATTTTCTCATCAAACAAAACAAAATAAAATAAAAAATCCTTATATGTCATTGTATTATGTAAAGAATTATTAAAATTGTACTATAAAACAAACAATAATCCAACTTTATATAAATATTTAAAAATTAAAATTTCATCCGTGCTGGAACAGCACGGGTTATGATCTAGTTTCATAGTTAAGTGCTTATTACTTCATACATTTGGTTCATAACAAAAGAGCATCAAGTAATATTACAAATTACAAAAAAAAAAAATATGACAAACTAAAAAAATAGATGTTTTGAATTCTTAGATCCTCTGGATTAATAATTTTATTACAATACTTATTTTGTATTTTGTCATTCTTGAGTTTAGATTGACGCCATAATTTTGGTAAATAGAAAAAAATTAGGGTTTTGAGAATTAACATTAATATATATAGGGTTTGATAATTTTTTTTAATTTATTTGTTATTTATGTATTTTTAATATATATATATAGGATTTGAATTAAAAAAAAAAAATTGCCAACCGCTACCGCCCGCAACCGCAAACGCTTGCGGGAATGAGCTTTTGAATTCGGCGGTTTGGAGCGGTCTAGAGCGGTTCGGGGCGGTATAAAACGTTTTTTATGATTGGTTTTAAACGCTAGCAACCGCAACTGCCCGCAAACGCAGCGTTTGCGGGTGGTAGCGGGAGAACCAATCAAGCCCTTAGACGAAGAACTCTGAGAGAAGCATTGGATTGGACCAGGATTCAAAAAATACTATCCTATAACTCGATGAGAGGAAGAGGTCTTGCTATCAACAAAGTCCGGTGAGAGGAAGTTTCTGAGAATATCGAAGTAGCTGTAGGTCCATATCGGGGGTAGCTAAGCAGAGGAGGAGCTAAAGCTAACAAATAACTAATTCTTAGGAAATTGAAAAGGGAAGAGATGCCACAGAGGTAAGCGATTGGTGGAGGGGGATAAAGAGGTGACATCTACGATCTTCTTCGAGTTAAACCCGAGTTTGTATTAGGCCATATGGGCCTGGCCTCTTAATGTTTTAATGACGGTTTATTGTGTAACTAGGTCGAGCTACATGCTTAAGATCATGGCCACTATATAAAGCAAAGAGATGTAACCTTAAACCTCAAGCAATAAGATTTACACTACTGAAAGTTATTTGACATGGTATCAGAGCATTAACCTCACCACAAAAAGGTTGTTGCTTGATCCTGTTACCTAAATTCCGCTAAAATAAACACTCTGTTTTTCATAAATCTTTTTGTCTTTTTGACCTAATTTTCGATGGCCACATCTGCCTCTACTTCGTCATCCACCTCTTCTGCTCTGACGGAAGTAGTAGCACAGCCTCGAGTTGAGATGCGACGAACAATTTCGCCGTACGATCTGACCTCCGGTGATAACCCGGGAACTTTAATTTCAAAACCTTTGTTACGTGGCCCTAACTACGATGAGTAGGCAAACAACTTGAAGTTGGCTCTCAAGGCAAGGAAGAAATTGATTCGTAGATGGCACCATACCACAGCCAACGGAAGATGATGCTGATTTTGAAGACTGGACAGCAAACAACGCACTCGTGATCTCTTGGATTCGTCTCACAATCGATGAATCTCTCACCTCGTCGCTGTCACACATTAATGACTCCAACGAGCTGTGGATACATGTGCAGAAACGATTTGGTGTAAAGAATGGACAACGCGTACAACGTCTCAAAACGAAGATCGCGAATTGTAGACAGAAAGGTCTCGCCATTGAGGCATATTACGGGAAACTTACACAACTGTGGGGAAGCTTGGCCGACTACCAATGGGCCAAGGCAATGGAGGAAGTAAGAAAAGTGCGTGAGGAAGATAAACCACATCAATATTTCATGGGTCTTGATGATACTCTGTACGGAGCTGTCAAGTCAAATTTACTATCACGAGTTCCTTTGCCAAGCCTTGAAGAAGCTTACAACGCGTTAACTCTAGATGAAAAAGCTAAACAACTCAGTCGAGACAATGAAGGGCGTGTTGATGGAGTAAGTTTTGCTGTTCAAATAACTTCATCACGCAAACCATTTGACAACAGAGCCGTGTGTACTATTTGTGGTTGCACCGGTCATATCTCAGACAATTGTTTTCGCAAAATCGGATATCCAGATTGGTGGGGAGAGAACTCTAAATCTAACTCCAACTTTCGAAATAAACAAGGGAACAATTCGGGAAAAGGAAACTCAAATTATGGCGGAGCTGGGCGTGGCATGACGACAACTTCTATTGGCTCACTCACGGGAAAGAATTCAAATCCATCACATGCGAACAGTGTCTTTACGTCAAACTCCAGCGGCTCTCAACACTTCGGACTGACCACGTCCATGTCACAAACTTCTCCTCTAAGTGCTGCAGATCGAGTTGGAATTAGTGGGTTGAGCAATGATCAATGGCAAACTCTGGTGAACATCCTTGAAGAAAGAAAAGCACGCAACACTAACCATCAATCGGGTATGTTTTTTATTGAGTCTTGGATAATTGACACAAGATCCTCTAATCACATGACAAGGACTCTTGAATTTTTGATGGATATTCGGGATATGGCACCCGTTCTCATTAAACTAACTGACGGACGCTTCACCACGGCCAACAAACAAGGCCGTGTATCTCTTGGCTCTTCTCTGTGTCTTCAAGATGTATTCTTTGTGGATGGCTTGAAGTGTCATTTAGTATCAGTTTCGCAGTTAACTAGAGAACGAGGTGGTGTGTTTCAGCTTACTGATAAGCTTTGTATTGTTCAGGATCGCATCACCAAGATCCTGATTGGCGTGGGTGAACAACAAAATGGATTGTATTTTTTTTAGAGGAGTAGAAGTTGCAGCGGCTGTTCATCAAGTGGATTCATCGTCCGTTGAAGTTTGGCACTCTCGTTTGGGACATCCCTCCTCTAAGGCTTTAGACATGTTGAAGTTTTTGGATTTTAGAAATAAATTTGACTCCATGGCGTGTGATATTTGTATTCGCGCAAAACAGACAAGAGAGTCTTTTCCTTTAAGTTATAATAAGACAAATGTTGCTTTTGAATTGATTCATTGCGATCTTTGGGGTCCATACCGCACTACCTCTATTTGTGGTTCTCGATATTTTCTCACCATTCTTGATGATTTCTCGAGAGCAGTATGGATTTACTTGTTACCTTCAAAACAAGAGGCTCCAACGCATCTCAAAATTTTTTTAGCTCTTGTGGAACGTCAATTCTCAACTAAAGTAAAGACTATCTGGAGTGACAATGGATCCGAATTCTTTTGCTTATAAGATTTTTTTGCTCAACAAGGAATAATCCATGAAACTTCTTGTGTTGGAACCCCGCAACAAAACGGTCGCGTTGAGAGAAAACATCGCCACATTTTGAATGTTGCTAGAGCACTCCTTTTTCAAGCCAATCTACCTGCCGAGTTTTGGAGTTACTGCGCACTCACAGTTGGGTACCTCATCAACCGCACTCCTACGCAAATTCTAGATGGTAAAACTCCATTTGAACTCAATTACAACCGTCCACCACCGATGAATCATATGCGTGTATTCGGTTGCTTATGTTACGTTCACAATCAGAAACATCGCGGTGATAAATTTGCACCAAGAAGCAGCAAATCAATTTTTATTGGTTATCCTTTTGGTAAAAAGGGTTGGCGAGTCTATAATCTTGAAACCGGCACAGTCTCCGTCTCTCGTGATGTTGTCTTCCAAGAATCAGAATTCCAATTTGCCATTGTTGCTCCGTCTCCTCCGCCACTATCTTCATCATTGTCTCCTCCAGCGAGTATGGAAGATACAGACTTGTTGAGTCAATACGACTTTGTTAATGACACTGTTCCGCCTTCTTCAATGTTGTTGCAGGAAACTCCAGTTACAGTCACGACTCAATCTGCGGACACTCCAGAAACCTCCACTCAAACAGAGACTGTCTCTGTTTTTTCAAACCCAACTCCTGCAGCAAAAGATAGTGAAACAGTGACAACTCATACCGAAAAAGAAATTGAAACAGAGAACAACATTAGCACCGATCCTCACCAATTGTTATCAAAAACATCAAATGATAATGACCCTCTTTCTTCTTCGACGTCACAGATGGACGAGACAGAACCAGAAAAAGAAAAACTCGGGTTTGGCTATAGAAAGAAAACTCCACTCGTACGGCTAGCTGACTACGTCACTTCTCTAGTATACACGCCTGCGCCTTCTGAAACGCCTTATCCGCTTGATAATTTTATCTCCAGTTCTCAATTTTCCGACAAGTATCAAGCTTACTTGTTTGCTATCACCTCCGTTCATGAGCCTCAACACTACAACGAGGCTATACTTGACGAAAATTGGAGATTTGCAGTGAAAGATGAAATCGAAGCTTTGGAAGAACAAGGAACCTGGACCGTTGAAGATCTTCCACCAAACAAGAAGCCAATTGGCTGCAAATGAGTTTTCCGTCTGAAATACTATGCAGATGGTTTCCTTGACAGACACAAAGCACGTCTCGTCGTCCTTGGCAATAATCAAAAGGAAGGTATTGACTACGCCGAGACTTTTGCTCATGTTGCAAAGATGATTACGGTTAGAGCATTTCTTCAACAAGCTGCTTCTTTGGATTGGGAAATTCATCAGATGGATGTTTATAATGCGTTTCTTCACGGCGATCTAGAGGAGGAAGTTTACATGAAATTTCCGCCTTGATTTCGTACGGATGATACTACAAAAGTCTGTCGTCTTCGTAAGTCGCTCTATGGATTAAAACAGGCACCTCGTTGTTGGTTTGCAAAACTCGGTTCTGTCCTGAAAGGTTAAGGTTTTCAACAAGATACTTCTGACTACTCGTTATTCATTTTGGCTAACGCTACTTCTCGACTTCATGTTCTGGTTTATGTCGACGATCTTATCATCACGGGCAGTTCTATTCATCTTGTCAATGAGTTTAAACACTACTTGACCTCTTGTTTTCGCATGAAGGATTTGGGCATCTTGCGCTATTTTTTGGGTATTGAGGTAGCCCGTAGTCCAGCTGGGATTTATTTGTATCAACGCAAGTACGCTCTTGAGATCATCGCAGAAACCGGACTTATGGGAGTAAAGCCAACTACGTTTCCTTTGGAGCAAAATCACAAGCTCGCTCTTGCTAAAGACGGTGATTTCTCGGATCCTACCCGCTATCGTCGGCTTGTTGGTCGTCTCATTATCTAGGCAATACGAGACCAGAACTTTCCTATGCACACTACAAGAAAACAGGCGATTTGCGAGGGACGAATTCCTAGGTAATTCCTCACAAATCGCCTTTTGCAAGGGATTTGCGACACACGTCACTTCCTCGCAAATCCCGTCTCGCAAATCTGTATACGTTGCAATTCCCTCGCAAATATTGCGACGAATATAATTCCTCGCAAATCAGACGCAATGTGCGACGAACTTGTGCGGTGGCAAATGAGTCGCAACGACTGAGTAGTAAATCCCTCGCAGACATTGCGAGGAGTTTGCGATGTTTTTTTCTATCGCACTGTGTGACCCGTACATATTTGGGTGGACCATCCAATTTGTTGTTCCTCGCAAATTGGTAGCAATACTGCGAGGGATTTGCGAGATACACGTCGGCACTCGCAATTCCCTAGCAACTATTGCGATGAGTTTGCGACGTATTTGCCAGGCTCTAAGAGTTTTTTTATTAACGTAATTAGCGTTATTTAATTACGTAATTAGCATTTTAATTACGTAATTATTGTTTTTATTGATTATTTGTGATGATTTTAAATTGATTAAAGGAACCCAAATTGAAATGCATAATTCAAATTCAAATTGTAAACATACATCCAAATGTAGAATATTACAAAACCAAAAAACATGTCAAGTCTTAACATAATTCAAGTCTTAATAACAGAACCAAAAAACATTCTAAGTTATAAGCTTAAAAGGCTGTAGATGGAGAAGAGGATCCTGCTCCAGCACCGGTTCTTGTGGGTAATAGTAGATTCCTCGCAAAATACTCGCAACTTTGCGACGGAGACTTCCCTCGCAAATTTGCGACGGATTAGCGACATCGACCATGCGCCTCGCAAGTTTGTCGCAAATCCATTGCAAATTTGCGAGGAACATTTTCCCTCGCAAATCGCCTGTTTTCTTGTAGTGGCAATTCATATTATGTCCCAATTCATGTATGCGCCTAAAAATGCTCATTGGAATGTTGTTCTTCGCATGGTACGCTATTTAAAAAATAGTCCTGGTCAAGGTGTTCTGCTCCGCGCTAACACGCCTCAAATTTTGACTGCTTGGTGTGATTCGGATCATGGCTCTTGTCCTCTCACTCATCGCTCTCTCTCTGGTTGGTTCATACAATTCGGTGATTCGCCATTGTCTTGGAAAACCAAAAAGCAAGACGTGGTGTCTCGTTCCTCGGCCGAAGCTGAATATCGCACTATGGCCGATTCCGTCAGTGAATTACTATGGCTACGAGAATTATTACCAATACTAGGCATTGAGGTTACTGCACCTATAACTCTTCACTCCGATAGTTTATCCGCGATAATGCTTGCTGCGAATCCCGTGTTCCATGCTAGAACGAAACACGTCGGCCGTGATGTTCATTTTGTACGAGATGAGATTATTCGTGGCGTCATCGCAACAAAGCACGTCTCTACAACGAGCCAGCTCGCGGACATCATGACCAAAGCATTGGGACGTAAAGAATTTGAAAATTTCTTGGTCAAGCTGGGTGTTTGTATCCTTCACACTCCACCTTGAGAGGGGGTATTAGGCCATATGGGCCTGGCCTCTTATTGTTTTAATGACGGTTTATTGTGTAACTAGGTCGAGCTACATGCTTAAGCTCATGACCACTATATAAGGCAAAGAGATGTAACCTAAAACCTCAAGCAATAAGATTTACACTACTGAACGTTATTTGACAGAGTGGATCTGACCAAAGAGAGAGCAGAGAATCAGCGGCGGTCTTGTGAGAGGAAGGTATCTGTCCAAACCGAGTGCACGCACCACCATCAGAGGTTGGGAGCTTCATCTCAAACTACACTCGAGGGTTGAGAGCGATGGAACACCTCCAGAGAAACTAAGGACGGCGACGAGATTGAGCTAAAGCATAGCGGGGTGGGGTTTTCCGACGCCGGCGAGCCATGGGTTTACCAGAGCTGTCTCGGGAATGGTGACAGAGAGCAGCTATTTTCTCTGTTTTCTTAATTCGACCATTTTATAACTCTTTTTGTGATGATTTTTTGCAAATAATTGTTTCTTCGCTAATTTTTCTTACTTATTGTGACATTTCTAGAGTTAGAAAAGAGTCTAAAGACTACATTTTTAATTATGATTATGACGAAGTTTGGAATTTCCTAAAAGAAATCTCAAATGGTATCGCCAATTTATGATTTTATTTCATCCAAATTGAGCGAAAAATGAATGAATGTTGCAATTCCTTCATTTACGACGATGCAAAAGAGAAACATTGATTGCGTAAAATCAAACCAACTTCAATTATGGTATGCTTTGTGCATTTCACTCTCGATCTTTTGAATATTCATAGTTGTATGAAAAATAGTTATGTTACTTTTTGTAAATATCAATATTTGATTAGATTATTTTGTCTTAGTCACACAACAACAATAGTGTTGATGATCAGACTTCATAATACATTCACCATATAAGTCATAGGCTATTCGTGCACAAAAAAACAAGCATCCTTCGGACCCATTTTTACACGGTTCTGGGCTGTAGCATTTATCTTCTTGCTTTATTTCAAAACCTATATTATAATAATAATAATCAAGAGATCAGTATATAGATTCATATAAAAAGATAAACAATAAGAAAAAAGTGGTTGCTTCATAATAAAGTAGTACCAGAAGTGTTATCAGATTCCGAGCAATAAACGAAAGGCATGACAAAGAGGAGGGTGAGAACAAATGCAGCAAAACATTTCTTGGTGATAGCCATTTCTGTTATAGTCTCTGAAAGTTCTTACAACAAATTCTACCACTTACAATGATTATATATAGAAGACAAAATATTCAGACATAATTAGGTAATAATTATTTTGTCTTTATTTTTTATTTTGACTAAATCAAGAGAAAAGGAAAGAATCTGTTATAGTCTCTTGATTCAGTCAAAATAAAAAATAAAGACAAAATAATTATTACCTAATTATGTCTGAATATTAATTAGATAACATATAATGTTTTACAAATAGTTAAATATGAAATACTTTTCATTGATTTAATAATTAAAAAAATAAATAAAAAGATTTTGCAGGTTTTAATAGTTGTAACTTGAAATTAAATTGAAATTATTGGTAAAGATAAGATGTAATAATTTTATTTTAACAGAATTAGGTTATATAAAATCTTTTGTTTGATATGATTCAAGGGTTTACATGGTTTATTAAATATACTTAAATAACTTGTTTTTAGACCATATATTTGTAAGATAAAATAACTTGTTATATAATATCTAAATGTGAAATTTAATGATTTCTATAGTTAAATTTTTTTCATTATTTTAAAGCAAAAACTCATGTTTCTAAAGTTAAAACTGATCTTACAGCTTTATATCCAATAAATATTTAAGAATTTGAGATGACTAAAAAATGTTAAAATATTGCTGTATACGTTGCAATTCCCTCGCAAATCCCGTCTCGCAAATCTGTATACGTTGCAATTCCCTCGCAAATATTGCGACGAATATAATTCCTCGCAAATCAGACGCAATGTGCGACGAACTTGTGCGGTAGCAAATGAGTCGCAACGACTGAGTAGTAAATCCCTCGCAGACATTGCGAGGAGTTTGCGATGTTTTTTTCTATCGCACTGTGTGACCCGTACATATTTGGGTGGACCATCCAATTTGTTGTTCCTCGCAAATTGGTAGCAATACTGCGAGGGATTTGCGAGATACACGTCGGCACTCGCAATTCCCGAGCAACTATTGCGATGAGTTTGCGACGTATTTGCCAGGCTCTAAGAGTTTTTTATTAACGTAATTAGCGTTATTTAATTACGTAATTAGCATTTTAATTACGTAAATTACTGTTTTTATTGATTATTTGTGATGATTTTAAATTGATTAAAGGAACCCAAATTGAAATGCATAATTCAAATTCAAATTGTAAACATACATCCAAATGTAGAATATTACAAAACCAAAAAACATGTCAAGTCTTAACATAATTCAAGTCTTAATAACAGAACCAAAAAACATTCTAAGTTATAAGCTTAAAAGGCTGCAGATGGAGAAGAGGATCCTGCTCCAGCACCGGTTCTTGTGGGTAATAGTAGATTCCTCGCAAAATACTCGCAACTTTGCGACGGAGACTTCCCTCGCAAATTTGCGACGGATTAGCGACATCGACCATGCGCCTCGCAAGTTTGTCGCAAATCCATTGCAAATTTGCGAGGAACATTTTCCCTCGCAAATCGCCTGTTTTCTTGTAGTGGCAATTCATATTATGTCCCAATTCATGTATGCGCCTAAAAATGCTCATTGGAATGTTGTTCTTCGCATGGTACGCTATTTAAAAAATAGTCCTGGTCAAGGTGTTCTGCTCCGCGCTAACACGCCTCAAATTTTGACTGCTTGGTGTGATTCGGATCATGGCTCTTGTCCTCTCACTCATCGCTCTCTCTCTGGTTGGTTCATACAATTCGGTGATTCGCCATTGTCTTGGAAAACCAAAAAGCAAGACGTGGTGTCTCGTTCCTCGGCCGAAGCTGAATATCGCACTATGGCCGATTCCGTCAGTGAATTACTATGGCTACGAGAATTATTACCAATACTAGGCATTGAGGTTACTGCACCTATAACTCTTCACTCCGATAGTTTATCCGCGATAATGCTTGCTGCGAATCCCGTGTTCCATGCTAGAACGAAACACGTCGGCCGTGATGTTCATTTTGTACGAGATGAGATTATTCGTGGCGTCATCGCAACAAAGCACGTCTCTACAACGAGCCAGCTCGCGGACATCATGACCAAAGCATTGGGACGTAAAGAATTTGAAAATTTCTTGGTCAAGCTGGGTGTTTGTATCCTTCACACTCCACCTTGAGAGGGGGTATTAGGCCATATGGGCCTGGCCTCTTATTGTTTTAATGACGGTTTATTGTGTAACTAGGTCGAGCTACATGCTTAAGCTCATGACCACTATATAAGGCAAAGAGATGTAACCTAAAACCTCAAGCAATAAGATTTACACTACTGAACGTTATTTGACAGAGTGGATCTGACCAAAGAGAGAGCAGAGAATCAGCGGCGGTCTTGTGAGAGGAAGGTATCTGTCCAAACCGAGTGCACGCACCACCATCAGAGGTTGGGAGCTTCATCTCAAACTACACTCGAGGGTTGAGAGCGATGGAACACCTCCAGAGAAACTAAGGACGGCGACGAGATTGAGCTAAAGCATAGCGGGGTGGGGTTTTCCGACGCCGGCGAGCCATGGGTTTACCAGAGCTGTCTCGGGAATGGTGACAGAGAGCAGCTATTTTCTCTGTTTTCTTAATTCGACCATTTTATAACTCTTTTTGTGATGATTTTTTGCAAATAATTGTTTCTTCGCTAATTTTTCTTACTTATTGTGACATTTCTAGAGTTAGAAAAGAGTCTAAAGACTACATTTTTAATTATGATTATGACGAAGTTTGGAATTTCCTAAAAGAAATCTCAAATGGTATCGCCAATTTATGATTTTATTTCATCCAAATTGAGCGAAAAATGAATGAATGTTGCAATTCCTTCATTTACGACGATGCAAAAGAGAAACATTGATTGCGTAAAATCAAACCAACTTCAATTATGGTATGCTTTGTGCATTTCACTCTCGATCTTTTGAATATTCATAGTTGTATGAAAAATAGTTATGTTACTTTTTGTAAATATCAATATTTGATTAGATTATTTTGTCTTAGTCACACAACAACAATAGTGTTGATGATCAGACTTCATAATACATTCACCATATAAGTCATAGGCTATTCGTGCACAAAAAAACAAGCATCCTTCGGACCCATTTTTACACGGTTCTGGGCTGTAGCATTTATCTTCTTGCTTTATTTCAAAACCTATATTATAATAATAATAATCAAGAGATCAGTATATAGATTCATATAAAAAGATAAACAATAAGAAAAAAGTGGTTGCTTCATAATAAAGTAGTACCAGAAGTGTTATCAGATTCCGAGCAATAAACGAAAGGCATGACAAAGAGGAGGGTGAGAACAAATGCAGCAAAACATTTCTTGGTGATAGCCATTTCTGTTATAGTCTCTGAAAGTTCTTACAACAAATTCTACCACTTACAATGATTATATATAGAAGACAAAATATTCAGACATAATTAGGTAATAATTATTTTGTCTTTATTTTTTATTTTGACTAAATCAAGAGAAAAGGAAAGAATCTGTTATAGTCTCTTGATTCAGTCAAAATAAAAAATAAAGACAAAATAATTATTACCTAATTATGTCTGAATATTAATTAGATAACATATAATGTTTTACAAATAGTTAAATATGAAATACTTTTCATTGATTTAATAATTAAAAAAATAAATAAAAAGATTTTGCAGGTTTTAATAGTTGTAACTTGAAATTAAATTGAAATTATTGGTAAAGATAAGATGTAATAATTTTATTTTAACAGAATTAGGTTATATAAAATCTTTTGTTTGATATGATTCAAGGGTTTACATGGTTTATTAAATATACTTAAATAACTTGTTTTTAGACCATATATTTGTAAGATAAAATAACTTGTTATATAATATCTAAATGTGAAATTTAATGATTTCTATAGTTAAATTTTTTTCATTATTTTAAAGCAAAAACTCATGTTTCTAAAGTTAAAACTGATCTTACAGCTTTATATCCAATAAATATTTAAGAATTTGAGATGACTAAAAAATGTTAAAATATTGCTGTATACGTTGCAATTCCCTCGCAAATCCCGTCTCGCAAATCTGTATACGTTGCAATTCCCTCGCAAATATTGCGACGAATATAATTCCTCGCAAATCAGACGCAATGTGCGACGAACTTGTGCGGTAGCAAATGAGTCGCAACGACTGAGTAGTAAATCCCTCGCAGACATTGCGAGGAGTTTGCGATGTTTTTTTCTATCGCACTGTGTGACCCGTACATATTTGGGTGGACCATCCAATTTGTTGTTCCTCGCAAATTGGTAGCAATACTGCGAGGGATTTGCGAGATACACGTCGGCACTCGCAATTCCCGAGCAACTATTGCGATGAGTTTGCGACGTATTTGCCAGGCTCTAAGAGTTTTTTATTAACGTAATTAGCGTTATTTAATTACGTAATTAGCATTTTAATTACGTAAATTACTGTTTTTATTGATTATTTGTGATGATTTTAAATTGATTAAAGGAACCCAAATTGAAATGCATAATTCAAATTCAAATTGTAAACATACATCCAAATGTAGAATATTACAAAACCAAAAAACATGTCAAGTCTTAACATAATTCAAGTCTTAATAACAGAACCAAAAAACATTCTAAGTTATAAGCTTAAAAGGCTGCAGATGGAGAAGAGGATCCTGCTCCAGCACCGGTTCTTGTGGGTAATAGTAGATTCCTCGCAAAATACTCGCAACTTTGCGACGGATTAGCGACATCGACCACGTGCCTCGCAAATTTGTCGCAAATCCATTGCAAATTTGCGAGGAACATTTTTCCTCGCAAAATTCCCTCGCAAATCGCCTGTTTTCTTGTAGTGGCAATTCATATTATGTCCCAATTCATGTATGCGCCTAAAAATGCTCATTGGAATGTTGTTCTTCGCATGGTACGCTATTTAAAAAATAGTCCTGGTCAAGGTGTTCTGCTCCGCGCTAACACGCCTCAAATTTTGACTGCTTGGTGTGATTCGGATCATGGCTCTTGTCCTCTCACTCATCGCTCTCTCTCTGGTTGGTTCATACAACTCGGTGATTCGCCATAGTCTTGGAAAACCAAAAAGCAAGACGTGGTGTCTCGTTCCTCGGCCGAAGCTGAATATCGCACTATGGCCGATTCCGTCAGTGAATTACTATGGCTACGAGAATTATTACCAATACTAGGCATTGAGGTTACTGCACCTATAACTCTTCACTCCGATAGTTTATCCGCGATAATGCTTGCTGCGAATCCCGTGTTCCATGCTAGAACGAAACACGTCGGCCGTGATGTTCATTTTGTACGAGATGAGATTATTCGTGGCGTCATCGCAACAAAGCACGTCTCTACAACGATCCAGCTCGCGGACATCATGACCAAAGCATTGGGACGTAAAGAATTTGAAAATTTCTTGGTCAAGCTGGGTGTTTGTAACCTTCACACTCCACCTTGAGAGGGGGTATTAGGCCATATGGGCCTGGCCTCTTATTGTTTTAATGACGGTTTATTGTGTAACTAGGTCGAGCTACATGCTTAAGCTCATGACCACTATATAAGGCAAAGAGATGTAACCTAAAACCTCAAGCAATAAGATTTACACTACTGAACGTTATTTGACAGAGTGGATCTGACCAAAGAGAGAGCAGAGATTCAGCGGCGGTCTTGTGAGAGGAAGGTATCTGTCCAAACCGAGTGCACGCACCACCATCAGAGGTTGGGAGCTTCATCTCAAACTACACTCGAGGGTTGAGAGCGATGGAACACCTCCAGAGAAACTAAGGACGGCGACGAGATTGAGCTAAAGCATAGCGGGGTGGGGTTTTCCGACGCCGGCGAGCCATGGGTTTACCAGAGCTGTCTCGGGAATGGTGACAGAGAGCAGCTATTTTCTCTGTTTTCTTAATTCGACCATTTTATAACTCTTTTTGTGATGATTTTTTGCAAATAATTGTTTCTTCGCTAATTTTTCTTACTTATTGTGACATTTCTAGAGTTAGAAAAGAGTCTAAAGACTACATTTTTAATTATGATTATGACGAAGTTTGGAATTTCCTAAAAGAAATCTCAAATGGTATCGCCAATTTATGATTTTATTTCATCCAAATTGAGCGAAAAATGAATGAATGTTGCAATTCCTTCATTTACGACGATGCAAAAGAGAAACATTGATTGCGTAAAATCAAACCAACTTCAATTATGGTATGCTTTGTGCATTTCACTCTCGATCTTTTGAATATTCATAGTTGTATGAAAACTAGTTATGTTACTTTTTGTAAATATCAATATTTGATTAGATTATTTTGTCTTAGTCACACAACAACAATAGTGTTGATGATCAGACTTCATAATACATTCACCATATAAGTCATAGGCTATTCGTGCACAAAAAAACAAGCATCCTTCGGACCCATTTTTACACGGTTCTGGGCTGTAGCATTTATCTTCTTGCTTTATTTCAAAACCTATATTATAATAATAATAATCAAGAGATCAGTATATAGATTCATATAAAAAGATAAACAATAAGAAAAAAGTGGTTGCTTCATAATAAAGTAGTACCAGAAGTGTTATCAGATTCCGAGCAATAAACGAAAGGCATGACAAAGAGGAGGGTGAGAACAAATGCAGCAAAACATTTCTTGGTGATAGCCATTTCTGTTATAGTCTCTGAAAGTTCTTACAACAAATTCTACCACTTACAATGATTATATATAGAAGACAAAATATTCAGACATAATTAGGTAATAATTATTTTGTCTTTATTTTTTATTTTGACTAAATCAAGAGAAAAGGAAAGAATCTGTTATAGTCTCTTGATTCAGTCAAAATAAAAAATAAAGACAAAATAATTATTACCTAATTATGTCTGAATATTAATTAGATAACATATAATGTTTTACAAATAGTTAAATATGAAATACTTTTCATTGATTTAATAATTAAAAAAATAAATAAAAAGATTTTGCAGGTTTTAATGGTTGTAACTTGAAATTAAATTGAAATTATTGGTAAAGATAAGATGTAATAATTTTATTTTAACAGAATTAGGTTATATAAAATCTTTTGTTTGATATGATTCAAGGGTTTACATGGTTTATTAAATATACTTAAATAACTTGTTTTTAGACCATATATTTGTAAGATAAAATAACTTGTTATATAATATCTAAATGTGAAATTTAATGATTTCTATAGTTAAATTTTTTTTCATTATTTTAAAGCAAAAACTCATGTTTCTAAAGTTAAAACTGATCTTACAGCTTTATATCCAATAAATATTTAAGAATTTGAGATGACTAAAAAATGTTAAAATATTGCGCAACAAATATTAAATATGTAAATTTGTATGAAACATATAACTTGTTTTATTAAATATACTTAAATAACTTGTTTTTAGACCATATATTTGTATGATAAAATAACTTGTTATATAATATCTAAATGTGAAATTTAATGCTTTCTATAGTTAATTTTTTTAATTATTTTTAAAGCAGAAAACTCATGTTTCTAAAGTTAAAACTGATGTTACAGCTTTATATCCAATAAATATTTAATAATTTGAGATTACTAAAAATGTTAAAATGTTGCGCAACAAATATTAAATGTAAATATTGCGCAACATATAATGTTTTACAAATAGTTAAATATGTCTAAATCTGTAATTTATTTCTCTTGATTTAGTCAAAATAAAAAATAAAGACAAAATAATTATTACCTAATTATGTCTGAATATTAATTAGATAACATATAATGTTTTACAAATAGTTAAATATGAAATACCTTTTCGTTGATTTAATAATTAAAAAATAAATAAAAAGATTTTGCAGGTTTTAATGGTTGTAACTTGAAATTAAATTGAAATTATTGGGAAAGCTAAGATGTAATAATTTTATTTAAACAGAATTAGGTTATATAAAATCTTTTGTTTGATATGATTCAAGGGTTTACATGGTTTATTAAATATACTTAAAAAACTTTTTTTTAGACCATATATTTGTATGATAAAATAACTTGTTATATAATCTCTAAATGTGAAATTTAATGCTTTCTATAGTTAAATTTTTTTTAAAGAAAAAACTCATGTTCCTAAAGTTAAAACTGATCTTACAGCTTTATATCCAATAAATATTCAATAATTTGAGATTACTAAAAAATGTTAAAATATTTGCGCAACAAATATTAAACAACCCAATCGAGAGAAAAAATTTATATGGATTTAAACAATGTTTAAACAACAACTAACAAATAGAAGAATGATAATAACGAATTGTTGTGAAATAATTGCAATGATACGGGGAAATGGGAATGATACTAAAGTCTCTCGCTCTTCTAATGCACCTGAGTATTGGTCCGGAATTCAACATTAAAATAATGTTGGCTTATCTCTCGTTTCTCAGAAATGCATATTCAACTCACCTCAAATCCGGCTATTTACAGTGATAACATTAGAGCAACAAACCCGACGACACTCCGATCTTTACACTCGGATAAAGCATATTGTTTTAGATTATCACTTCGTTCGCCAATATGTACAAGCAAGCCGGTTATTTTTCTGTCTCTCATGATGCCTATGCTGATCAACTCATAGATGTTTTAACTAGCTACTTCCGTGTGCTCGGTTTACATTTCTGTGTCAAGATTGGCTAGCTAGCTTTTGTTCGTGCGCCATGATTGATGGGGTATTAAAAAATATTCTATGTATATATTTACTTTGTTCTTAATTCGTATATTCTTTATCTTTTTATCTCAACTTTGTATATAATTACTTGTATAAACCTATATCAATAGAATGATCTTATTTGGTAATCCTATATAGTTGAAGTTGATGTCACAATTCCTCGTAACTAGAGCAATCTAGAGAGCAGGTTCAAACTCTCTAGAATATAAGATAAATGAAATAACATTTGTCAAGAAACATCGAGATGACAAGAGGTTGTCTTCCCGATGATTCTCTAACATACAAGTAAGAAATGACCACGCAAATGGACAGTAAACGGAATGTCATTTGAATAAAACTAGGGAGATAAATATTTCTTCTAACTAGATCTATATATATTCCTAACAAGAATGAAGAACTTTCTTATGTAAAAGAAAGAGAATGAGTCACGCTAGGTAAAGAGTCAAAAAATTTAATTAGAATATAAATTGGCCTAAATAATTTAACTACACTGTGCGATTCTGTCTCCATTCGGAACCTAAATATAAAATAAAAATTTGCGCTAGACTCAACCTGTTTAATCAAAAAAAAAAACAATTTATGGATTAAAACAAAATGGTAAAAAAAACAACTAATAAATAGTAGAATAATTCAGAAAAATGAACTGTCACAACAATCCCGATAATAAGTAGATATTGGTTTAAATCATACATGCTTAGTTCACCTTAACAACCGTCATATTCTATGTGTTTTTTAGTCAAAAAGTATTTGATTTCATTCGTATTCAAAAGAATACAAAATTTAGTAACATAGAGATTAGAACAATAAGATCAAAAGCATCTAGGAAAAAATTGTGGAGGTTGCCACAAGAGAGAAGACGGTTAGTTGGGATCACGACCATCAACACTTCGGAAGGTGACATATTAGTCACAGTGGTTAAACATAGTGATGTTGAGAAAACTTCTAAAACCTTAACACTCACCGCACGAGATGTTCTACACGTAGTTAAAGGATTATGGAGCTTGAATGCTTTGCTCGGCTTAAAAGCCGGAAGCCGAGGAAAGTAAGTTACATAAAACTTTCTCTCCATAAAGAAATAGGGTGAAAACAATAGATTTTTAGATTTCAAATAAAAAGTATTAGAGAGGAGCTTTAGATTACATAAATATTGGTTTCATACTCTACAAATTAGTTCGGGATATCTCGATAAAAGGTCAAAGTAAGTCTGAGGAAGCTTGATCCTAATCTAAAATGTATGGGTGGCAAAGATTTTGATTGGTATAAGAAAAAGTGACAAACCAAGGTGGTGCCCATGGTCACACCAACCCGACTCGAATCTAGATCGAGATACCATGCTGAGATCCTATAGATTAAACACTCTGAAGAAAAATTCTAAGATAAGCATTGGACCAGGATTCGAAAGATACTATCGTGTTATCAAAGCCAGGATGTCGACACAAGACTTGGAAGGTGTCCTCTTCCATTGAAGTCAAAGTATGGAACCATCATTATGGATTGGGCAATAGATTTAAGAAAACATACTTGGGCCAATTTTAAGGAATGGTGATGTAGGAATGATGTAAGAACAAAGGGGTTTGTTCTTACAAAGGATAATGGATGGTGAATCTATAGCTGGCCGCACGGCGCTCTTTATGGACTCAAGTAGATGGATGGATCTAAGTTCGTCACACAAAGTTATGAATGACATTGTGATAAGAACACGAATCAATATCTATGTGAATCGCACACAAAGACAGAGATTCCACTTGCTTTCTAAGAGAATCACACACAATAGAAAAGACAAGCAAACAAAGCCTAAGCTTAAAAAGTGAAAAAATTTACAAATCATCAACATAAATGCAAAATAAATCAAGAATTAATTTTAAGAGATTTTATCAATCGTCATTAATGGAGATTGGTTCTTTGTATCTAAACACTTTTTTTTATATATCCATGAATTGATTGTCTTCTAGAAACTCTTGTGAATTTTGGGTTTATTTTGCATTGACCCATTTGTTGATGAACCATGGATGTGAACCGTATTTTTGAGACTTAATCAAATGATTAAGTGAACCGTCGACGATTTCACCGCACGAGGCGCAACTGACGGTCCAATAGGAGGTCTTGCCATCAACGAAGTCCGGTGAGAGGAAGTTTCTGGGAAAACCAATGTAGGTCCATATATTAGGGTAGCTAAGCAGAGGAGGAGCTAAGGCTAACAAATAACTACCACTCCCTCTGTTCCTATAAATTTGATGTTTCGGTTTTTTTTTTCTTGTTCCACAAAGATTGATGTTTTGTAATAGCATCATTATTATTTTTATTTGAGACCAATAGAGAGAGAAGAGGAGTGAGATTAATATTATTAAACTTAAAATAAAACAATAAAGAATTGTAAATATTACTTTTTATTAATTAGTGTGTAAAACTCAAAACATCACTTTTCTAGGAGCAGAGGGAGTACTTCTCTAGAAATTGAGAAGGGATGAGACACCAAAAATGTAAGTGATTGGTGTAGGGGGATAAACTAGAGACATCAACATCTTCGAGTTGAACCTGAGACTGGATCTACCAAAGAGGGAGCAGAGATTCAGCGGCAGTCTTGTAAAATGAACAAATCTGTCCAACCCGAGTACACACGCCACCTTCTGAGGTTGGAAGCTTCATCTCAAACTACACTCGAGGGTTGAGAGCGATGGAAACACCGCTAGAGAAACATCGTGGGATGGGGGTTTTCCAATGTCGGAGATCATGAACACCAGAGTTGTCTCGGGAAGGGTGACAGAGAGCAGATTTTTTTTTGTCAACAACTTTATTATATTAACTTAAATTTTGAGGGATATTGTTTACATAAGTGATTAGATGCGGCTGGGTACCAACAGTTTGTGCCAAATTATCCGCTTTTGAATTCGCACGTCGAGAAATCAAAGATAAAGACAAAAAACTCAAACTCATCCTTCTCGCTCTGCATGGCCTCTCGGTAGGTAGAAAAAGTTTGCCACTCCGTCGGGGAAAACACCATCTTCACCAGGTCTGAGCAGTCTGTAAAGAAACTTACTTCGCGTTTGTCTTGGCCAATCATACAACTTATGGCCCAAACTAAAGCTTCCACTTCTGAGTGTAGACATGTGAGACTTCGTGGAAGGTTGGCAGCGCCCATGGTTGGTTCATTCGTGGAAGGTTGGCAGCGCCCATGGTTGGTTCATCTTCACCTTGTGGTGTATAGAACCATCCTAACCCCGAGAAGTTGTCACTCTCTTTCCAAGAGCCATCAATGTAACACCGATACCCTGTAATATTTAAAACCTCTGCCTCAACTAGCTCACGAGGTGGTAAATCATTCACCATATCTAGTTGGGCTAAGGTCCAATCATTTGCTTCATTATCCATTAATTTCAGAGTATCTCTGGGATCTCTATCAATGATTTCATGTTTCTTGTCATACCGTGCTTTCCAGATGTACCACATAATCCAAGGGAAACTTGAACTCTGGGAATATGTTGATATCCTCCAAACAAATGATCCATATTCACATATCGAGATGTTGAAGAGAAATTTCCTGGGACCGTTGGTATTTGCGATAGTGCCCAAGTTTGTAGGGCTGGGGGGGCATTCAAAAATTGTATGGTTTATTGTTTCCTCGGGTGTCCCACATCTACCATAACCCGTCTCACATTTAATACTCATTTTCCTTAAATTTGAATTAACCGGCACACATCCAGTAACAACTTGCCAAATGAAGTGTCTCAACTTCGGTGGATATTGAATTTTCCAGGAGTATGCCGGCAACGGCCGGATATTGTGGCCAAAATAACGAATTTGATTTTTGCCTTGTTTCATCATTTGCTCAAAATTTGACAAAGAGCAGCTATTTTCTCTGTTTTCTTAATTCGACCATTTTATAACTCTTTTCGTGATGATTTTTGCAAATAATTGTTTTGTCGCTAATTTTTCTTACTTATTGTGACATTTCTAGAATTAGAAAAGACTACATTTTTAATTATTATTACGACCGAAGTTTGGAATTTCCTAAAAGAAATCTCAAAAGGTATCGCCAATTTATGATTTTATTTCATCCAAATTGGGCGAAAAAAATGAATGAATGTTGCAATTCCTTCATTTAAAACGAGGCAAAAGAGAAACATTGATTGAGTTAAATCAAACCAACTTCAATTATGGTAGGCTTTGTGCATTTCACTCTCGATCTTTCGAATATTCAAAGTTGTATGAAAACTAGTTATGTTACTTTTTGTAAATATCAATATTTGATTAGATTATTTTGTCTTAGTCACACAACAACAATGCTTTTGATGATCAGGCTTCATAATACATTCACCATATAAGTCATAGGTTATTCGTACACAAAAAAACAAGCATCCTTTGGGCCCATTTTTACACGGTTCCGGGCTGTAGCATTTATCTTCTTGCTTTATTTCTAAACCTATATTATAATAATAATAATCAAGAGATCAGTATATAGATTCATATAAAATGATAAACAAAAATATGTCAATAAGAAAAAAGTGGTTGCTTCATTATAAGGTAGTACTAGAAGTGTTATCGGATTCCGAGCAATAAACGAAAGGCATGACAAAGAGGAGGGTGAGAACAAATGAGGCAAAATATTTCTTGGTGATAGCCATTTCTGTTATATTCTCTTAAATTTCTTACGACTGATTCTACCACTTACAATGATTATATATAGAAGAATACAAACATACATTAAAAGGTTGTTTGTTTGGTGAAATATGAAAAGGAAAAGAATCTGTAATTTATTTCTCTTGATTTAGTCAAAAGAAAAAATAAAGAGAAAACAATTGTTATCTAATTATGTTTGAACATTAATTAGATAACATGTATTGTTTTACAAATAGTTAAATATGAAATACCTTTTCATTGATTTAATAATTAAAAATAAAATAAAAAGATTTTGCAGGTTTTAATGGTTGTAACTTGAAATTAAATTGAAATTACTGGTAAAGATATGATGTAATAATTTTATTAAAACAGAATTAGGTTATAAAATCATTTGTTTAATATGACTCAAGGGTTTATACACATTTTATTAAATAAATTGAAATAATTTTTTTAAAACCATATTAAAAAATGTTAATTATTTTTATAGCTAAAAATTATCTTTCTAAAGTTAAAACTGATCTTACAACTTTTTGTCTAATAAATAATAATTTGATATTGCAAAAAATGTTGAAATATTGCGCAACAAATATAAAATGTAAATTTGGGCTACACTTATTAACCCAATCCAAAAAAAAATTATATGGATTAAAAATTATTCAAACAACAACTAACAGATAGAATAATAATAATACTAATAAACGAATTGTTGTGAAATAATTGAAAAGATACATAGATATTTAATTTGTCGTAAATGTTCAAACTAGAGTCTCTCGCTCATCTACTGTAGCGTAGTATCGGTCCATTCCGAATACAACTTTAGAATAATGTTGGCTTTTCTCTTGTTTTTCGGAAATGCATATTCAACTCACCTCAAATCCGGCTATTTACAGTGATAACATTAGAGCAACGTACCTGACGCCACTCCGATTTTTACACTCGGATGAAGTATATTGTTTTAAATTATCACTTCGTCCGCCAATATGTATAAGCAAGCCGGTTATTTTTGTGTCTCTCAAGATGCCTATGCTGATCAACTCATAGATGTTTTAACCAGCTACTTATGTGTGGTCGGTTACATCTCTATGTGTGAAGATTGGTCTAGATTGCTTTCGTTCGTGCACCTTGATTAAGTGGGCGTATTACAAAATATTCTATGTTTATATATATATATATATATATATATTTTTTTAATAATATAAATTTTCTTAGAATCTTCCTAATTGGGCTGGACTTTTAAGCCTTACAAGTAATGACCCATTTACAAAAAAAAAACCCAAACTAAGACACTCACCGAAAACAAAAAAGAAAGATCAGACCCTACTAATGGTCGTCTGCAAAGTAACCAGAGTCTTAGATCCGGCAGATCCAAGATATACCCCGCTTCTCTGTAGCCTCGGAAGATCGAAAAAAAATGCTGGAAGAGTCTGGTTTCCAATAACCTCTTTCCGCTAACGTACCACATCCGCCAGATATCTTTCGGAAAGCTAGCCACCTCAACAGACGGTTCTACGGAGTCAAGTCCTGACCTAGCAACCTGACCCACTTAGGTCTATCCCAATCCTTCCTACTCGAGATCTCTCCAAATAGACCGAGCATGAACACTTCGACCGGACCGGTGGAAACCAAATGCGACTCATCTAGAGGGTGGTGGCTCACCCAAACATCAGAAGACAAATTCCACGCCAGCCAAGCAGATCCAGAGGAGTTGCCGTTAATAACTGCATCAAAACATCGAAACCCACCTTATCGACACCAACTTCTGCCACAGCCGCTGCAACAAGAAGAACGGCTGAGCCTTGAGGATCTTCGAAACACTCCACGGCGTCCTCAACCGGGAACCTCAAATTCAATTTGCCTCCTCCGTCAAACCAGAGCTTTGACTACATCGATGGAGAAATCCACACTGTCGGTGATGAAGAAGCGCCCCTGCTTACTCCTGGATCACAGACCAGAAGACTAAAAACCTTCGATGAAGATCAAACATAGGCGGAAACGATAGATCTGAAAATTGCCTTCAATGGGAAAGAAAAGCTCGTAGATCGAAGCAACAATTGAGCCTTTGGATACCCTATGTATATATTTATTTTGTTCATATACTCGTATACTTCTTTTTCTTTTTATCTTAGCTCTGTATGTAATTACTTGTATAACCCTATATCAATAAAATGATCTTATTTTGTAATCCTATATTGGTGACGTCTCGATTCCTCGTAACTAGAGCAATCAAGAGAGGAAGTTCAAGCTCTCTAGAACATAGGAGACATGAAATAACATTTGTCAAGAAACATCGAGACAACGAAAGGTTGTCCTCCGGATGCTTCTCTAATGTACAAGTAAGAAATGACCACGCGGTTGGACTATGTTATATGGATAAAACTAGGGAGATAAATATTTCATTTAATTAGATCAATATTTTTCCCTAACAAGAATGAAGAACTTTCTTATGTACAAGAAAGAGAATGAGTCCCGCGAAGTAAAGAGTCAATAAAAAATTATTTATGATTTATCAAGTATAATTGCTCGTAACAGCATGATCCTCTCGTTAATCACAAGGTTTTCGTAATTATAGAAATATATAACTTGGGCTGCTATTGGGTTATAAGGCGGGTCAACTTGGTCCGGCTGCAATAGATGGGCAAGTACCATATACTTTGCATTACAAAATAACCAAACCTGAAAATCGTATCACTGAGTCACTTCATTCTCATGTGTTTTCGCATGTGATTTCTCATATAGATAAAAGGGAATGTAACTAGAGGTAATTGTCCAAGTATCAAAGCTTATTAGGTTTGTGTTAGGTTTCAGAACACTAATCACAAGGGACTAATGTGAGACCCCGTCCCGGACGTCTCGGCGTCCGGCGACCATGGTCACACGTTCGTGCCTCTTCCCGGCCGAACCTCCATATTTCTCGCGATTTAACATAGAATTGCCTTTACGAGGCTTAATTCTATAATCGCTTTCTTAGTACCCAGCGGAAGTCTTTCTACCCTTGGTTTAATTCCAACCAACCCTTGTACCGGTTTGATCATCTTTGTCCTTTAGACTTTAGATCGATCATTAACTCGGCCAAGTCATGCAATTTGTTCGCTAACCATTCTAAGTCTAACGATTGCATATTCTTTGTATCCCTAATCCAACGGCCAATTCCCAAACGTCTATCTTAACTAATAAGTTAGATGCGTTTACATACCTTGGCCTACATGCGGATTCGATTCCTCTTCGATCCGTCTATTGATCCTTCTCTTAGCCCTCTCGTCGCCTTATTCCATTCGTACAACAATTCTTAACCAATCGTGTATTGATGGACCAATCTCTATCGTTACTTAGCCATACAACCAACCAACCCCACTGGTCTAAGTCCCACGATAGAGATTGGGGATCGTACGTTTCCCTTGGTTCACGGTGGCCGAATCAAGCTCTTGGCTCATTGGTCCATCCGTCCGCCAAACGTACACCCCTTCGGTTTCATGGTGGTCGATCAAGCCCGAGGCTTATCGAACCATCCATGTTTCCGATCCGGTCGTTTATCACTACAACCACCCACGGTCTACTAACCGTTTACCCGTCCGGTCCATGGTGGTCATAACGCCTTCGGCTTACCAATCCATCCATGCGATCCGAACAATATCATTATCACACCCAAGGGTCCGTGGATTCACCCATCGGATTATCGTAGGCTAGCCCATGAAATCATTCGTCCGTCGGCCTTTGGTTTGCTCGCGGGGCCAACATCTGTTTTGTCCACCGGTTCTCACCGTGGACTTTCCCGTTGGTTATCCGTCGAGTCACCATTGGTCTTACCGATTCCTAATCGGTTTCACCATTGGCCATGGCGATTGATACATAAAGGCGGCCGCGATATTAGATCCTTACATGGTGAACCACGTCACTTACCCATTCTCGGTGCTTACTCCCTTTACCGGTGAGATTGCATCCATGGGCGACCCTTGGGTGTGTTCGGTTGCACTTATCCTCGTGCTTCTTCATACACCTTTCCCTTATACGCCTTTCCGATTAACTTCCCGTTAACCATATCATCTATCGGACTATCTTTGGATTCGTCAATACTTCCATTTCCTTTTCATGTCCTTCCCTCGACGATATGATTCATAGAACGGACGATCCATCGACCCCATAATCGAGCTATCGACCCGAACCATCAATCAAGTCGTCGAACCCTTCGGCGGTTCCCATCGAATCCTCGATCATGTAATCCGCCATGTTCCCTCGACAAGATCTCCGATACGTACCTTCGGTCATCCCGCCGATCGGTACGATCGATCAATCCGCCGATCTAAGCCTTGATCCGTTTATCCGACCGTACACCTATCCGGTCATACGTCGATCCGACTTGTTGACACGACGATCGATCCGTCTATCCCGGTCGGTCGATCCGTCTGTGCAACGGTCTATCCGAATCCGTCTTCTTCTCCGATCTGATCCGTCTGTCCGACAATCGGTCAGTCCGATCCGATCCGTCCAACGATCTATCCAATCCGATCCGTCTCTAAGACGATCGGTCCATCCCATCCATCCCTCAATACATTCTATCGAACCGTTGGATAGGGAGGTAGCATGCGCATCAGTTCGGTCGAGGCTCCGAGAATCTATTCCGATTCCGGAGATACTCGCCGAGCCGCACCCCCTTTCCGACCAACACTTCGTAGAGTGTTTTGGGACCCCTTTTGGGTTGTGATGGTGATTGTGAGATATGTTGGGCGTCCTCCCTTATATAGGGGGCGAATGGGTGTGTTTTCGAAACATCACATCCGTTCGTTGCACCCTTCCGAAAGGTTGCGTCTTTCCGATCGTAACCGTTCGGCCTTATCCACCCTTTGGCCAACGGTAACCGTTCGTAAGTAACCGCTCGACCTTACACCTCTTCATCCCAAGCTACCACAGTCCACCAGCTCGAGTGTCAGCTGACCGGACCACCCAGCTGGGTCAGTACTCGATCAGTTCACCGAGCTCGGTTGAGCTGCCGGTCAGCTCACCTAGCTGAGCTAGCTAGTCCTCCAGCTGGTTTAGCTCACCTAGCTGAGCTAGCTAGTTCATCCAGCTTGTCCAGCTCACCTAGCTGGTTTAGCTCGAACGTTCTTTCCGGCTAAGTCTTTCGGTCCGTTTTCTCGGCCTTGACTACGCCATTCCCAATCCTTCCATGATCATTTCTCCACGATCATTAGATTATCCCGATGTGGTCTAAGTCATCTACCCTTTTCATGACTTAAACGTTTCATTCCTTCCTTGGGTTAACTTATTCATTGGTCTTTCTCGACCATGATCTAGTTTTCCCTAAAACAAACCGGCCCCCTTTAGGATCGCGGGACGCGGGTGTTACAACTAACAACAACCTTCCAAAGCTAATTCAGCATAATCTTTGTTGCTACTATAATTACTTCGGACAATTTAGTAGTTAACGCTTGAAAGATTTTGGCACAAAAAATTAGTTCCAAATTGATGATTTCTGAACAGCTATTCTAAAAATTAAAAAGATAATGAATACTTAGTGATGTGAGTCAAATTAAGACCTAAGACTACTCTCTCAAATAAGAGATCAATTGCAGTACTTTAGGGTCAAAATCCACAAAGCTCTCGTGTTCACACAATAGACTAACATGGTTTGAATTAAGCTAAACAAAAATTAAGTAAATTAAAAGACAAGAAAGCAAATAAATCTGGGTTTTAAAGCAGATGAGAAAAACGTTAGGCTTAGGGATTTCTCAGGGAATAAACTAATAGTAAATCTAGAAAATTAATTAGGATTATTAACGAACCGTTCCAGAACTCAAATCATGGATATCAAATTAACCACCTCTCGAATGAATTCATTCTCTATGCCTAACAATAGAAATTCCACCTCTCGATGCGAATTCCTAAAATTAAACAAGCATTAAAGTCCAAGTTTGATATGTTCACAAAAGTACTAAACCACCTCTCGATGCGAATAGTCTTTTTGCTCACCTAAGATTATTTCAGGAAATAGATGATCTCTCGAATCTACCTATTATCCTATGATCAAATTCTAGGTGATCAAGCTAGAATTAGCATTAAGAACAATCAAAAGTGAAGAACTCTATAGATTTTATCCTAACAGGTTATCGATCTACTATTTCATCTAAATCCCTAATGAGAATCCCTAAACCTAACAAGAAAACTACTCAAACATGGAGATTGAAGCAAACAACATGTTATGAATAGAAAGCATAAAGAAAGATCTTCTTAATTCAATAAAAGAGATGAGTTAAGAAAGATCTTCTCTGGAGGAGCTCTCTCCAATTATCTCCCAAAGGGTTCAAGCTCCCAAGAATTACAATAGAATAAAAGATTGATAGATCTCTAAAGAAAAACCCTAAAAACTATTTATAAAGTCTCCAAAACGTGCAGGGACTAAAGTTGCAAATAGGGAAGTCTTCTGGGTTGATTCTTCGGGCTTTAAAACTCTTAAACCGTCGAGACTTTTGCTGTGCCGCGTGTGGTGTCGAGCGACACCAAGGGGTGTCGGTCGACACTCATGCCTTGATCTGATACCGAAATCGTTCCTTCAGCTCTAAATCTCCGGTTTAGCTCCAGAATGGTTCCTTTTCTCTAAATTTGTCCTAAACGTGTAAAAACCTGAAAAAGACTCAAAAAGACACTAGAAACAACAAAAAGACTCTAAAAACAATACATATATCACGGCTAAAATAGGTAAAATCCGTGATATATCAACTCCCCCAGACTTAGCTTTTACTTGCCTTCAAGCAAAACACAAAAACCGAACCCGTGGAAGAATACCACTCTTTTTCCACATTGGTCTCATTTATCAGGTATGAACGAGGAGTCAAGTTCTGAGAATACTAACCGTACTAATGAGGTGAAGAGCATGATTTTTGCTCAGGCTTTAGCGGATTGTGTTGGAAACGTGGATGTCCTCTGGTCTATCGATTAACTCTCTGGATTTTCCATTAGTCGGATTGAATTCAATCTGCAGCATTAAACTAACCAGGCAATATTCTAGAGAAAAATCATAATTTCCAACAAAAATTTTGACTCAATAAAACGACTCAAAAGAAAAAGAAAAATAAGAATAAGACTCAAAAAGAAAAACGTAATTAGTAACTGCTTCCCCCAGACTTAAACGACACTGTCCCCAGTGGCATTCAAACCCGAAGTTGGCGAAAAATAATAATAAAAAGAAAAATAAAAAGAAAATAAAAGAAATAAAACGAAAAACATTCTAGTGGGTTGCCTCCCACTAAGTGCTTATTTTCAGTCATTAGCTTGACTATGTCGGGATTCTGGCATCAGGTAGATCAGATGGTGGCAGTAAATAATTCCTGGAAAAACGTCTCATCATCCAAGGTGGTATGTAAGCAGTCGGTGCATGAGGTTGTCCAAGGAAGTCAGGAATATCAGCAGGGTGGGACGTAGGTATGGGTGGGATACTTCGTTTTCCTGCACAATCATCAAAAGAACGAACAAGCGCTCGACGAGAAACTCTTGGCTTGCTTAACCGTGAAACAGTCTTGAAAAATTTAAAAGTCTTATTGATGAAATCAGGAGGTTTAGGTGGAGAACGTGAGTACCGTAGTTGCTTAGGAGGAGGATGGAGTGGGAGAGGTGCAGTGGTTGACGTGACAACAGTTCTCAGACTTGCGGCTGTGATTGCAGCCCGAAAAGCAGCTTTGTTGGACGGATCTAGTTCTTTTCGTCGTGGGTGTCGATCGACACAAGTAGTGGTGTCGATCGACACCATCTCTGCATATCGATTCTCAGCACTCGATTTGGCCATCGCAGCTTTTGTAGTTTCACATGTACCCAATTCCTTTTCAGTTGCAGCAATAGGATCCTTGCGGCGTTCCTCCTGAATCTCCTGCTTAGACCGTTGAGGCATTGGACAAGGAACTTTAGGTGTGTAGACTTTGTCAGCAACATGTGGAAACTCAAGGATAACTGGTGCAGTCTATGTCCAGTGTCGATCGACACTAGGTGAGTGTCGGTCGACACTACTGTCTGGTGTCGACTCCTCTATGTCAAGCTCGCTCGATTCTGCTTCGTCAAACGTCGATTCTGCTTTTGTGTCGGATGGGTGTCGATCGACACCCAGGTGGTGTCGGGCGACACTGAGAATGCGTGTCAAGTGGTCTTGTAAATCAGTGTCGAGACAGGTCGATTTTGCTTCGTCACAGCGGGATTTCTCGGATTTCTGTACTGGTGTCGGTCGACACCAATTGGTGTTAGTCGACACTGCATCTGCAATCACAAAATCAGCATCATCCTCCTCAACTGCAACGAATTTATCCTCACTTTTCTTCAAAACAGCATGGCAAGTAGTCTTGAGGATACTCTCAATCCTTCCAAGAGGGGATATCTCTAAGTAAATTAAAAGACAAGAAAGCAATTAAATCTGGGTTTTAAAGTAGATGAGGAAAACGTTAGGCTTAGGAATTTCTCAGGGAATAAACTAACAGTAAATCTAGCAAATTAATTAGGATTATTAACGAACCGTTCCAGAACTCAAATCACGGATATCAAATTAACCACCTCTCGAATGAATTAATTCTCTATGCCTAACAATAGAAATTCCACCTCTCGATGCGAATTCCTAAAATTAAACAAGCATTAAAGTCCAAGTTTGATATGTTCACAAAAGTACTAAACCACCTCTCGATGCGAATAGTCTTTTTGCTCACCTAAGATTATTTCAGGAAATAGATGACCTCTCGAATCTACCTATTATCCTATGATCAAATTCTAGGTGATCAAGCTAGAATTAGCATTAAGAACAATCAAAAGTGAAGAACTCTATAGATTTTATCCTAACAGGTTATCGATCTACTATTTCATCTAAATCCCTAATGAGAATCCTTAAACCTAACAAGAAAACTACTCAAACATGGAGATTGAAGCAAACAACATGTTATGAATAGAAAGCATAAAGAAATTCAATAAAAGAGATGAGTTAAGAAAGATCTTCTCTGGAGGAGCTCTCTCCAATTATCTCCCAAAGGGTTCAAGCACCCAAGAATTACAATAGAATAAAAGTTTGATAGATCTCTAGAGAAAAACCCTAAAAACTATTTATAAAGTCTCCAAAACGTGCAGGGACTAAAGTTGCAAATAGGGAAGTCTTCTGGGTTGATTCTTCTGGCTTTAAAACTCTTAAACCGTCGAGACTTTTGCTGTGCCGCGTGTGGTGTCGGTCGACACTCATGCCTTGATCTGATATCGAATTCGTTCTTTCAGCTCTAAATATCCGGTTTAGCTCCAGAATGGTTCCTTTTCTCCAAATTTGTCCCGAACGTGTAAAAACCTGAAAAAGACTCAAAAAGATAACAAAAAGACTCTAAAAACAATACATATATCACGGCTAAAATAGGTAAAATCCGTGATATATCACGGTAATCATATTTTGCTAATATAGTAACATCTCTCGTATAGATAAACTAAATTTCAGACTAGAAAAATGTTGGGTCCACCCGAAGGCAGATCCCTCCAAAAATAGGCGTATGCCACTTAGCGTGGAGAGCACACGGTATTCTTTAGTAAAAGGCGAAAGAATAGTTCGCTTTGTGCTCACCACATGGCTGCGTAATTTTAGTAAGAGGAGAGTGAAGTCTATTTATATTAGAGTCTCCACGATCAAACTCTCTCAGACTTCCGATGTGGGATACCTGAAGTTCCTTCTTTAAAGGCTTTATGGTTTTGGCCCCTTTTGGAGATTAAAGGCCCAACATTTACTTGTTTGAATTCAAGTATTCAATCTGTTTTTTGGTTTTCGATTAAAAATATTATTCAATTCTTTGACATACTTGTTGACAATCACAATTGGTTTATTGAATCATAATCTCTATACTATTAAAAGAGAAGTACAAATGTACTTGGGTCAAGTTATAATTGAAAAAATTGAAAAAATGACCAGGAAAGATACTTTTCTCGGTCTGGATGTCCTCCAGCTTCTTCTTCCGATCGATACTTCTATTTCGATCGCGTTTCTTCAATCGTTTCATTATTTGATTCGATTTCTTCTTTGGTTTTGAGCTATGGTTGATCTATTGGCTTTTGCGTCTCATTGGAAGTTGATATTAGCTCGAGATTCATCTGAATTGACAGCTCGTGTTTCCTTTGGTGATAACAACTTCAAGCCAAATCATGAATTCTATTTTGGTACTCAGTCGCGACCACCGGAGAGCTCACTCTTAACAGTTTCATGGTGCAAACTCATTAATTTGGTATGGATTCTGCATTCTCACTCTCTGTATAAAGATTGTGGAACCTTCATAGTTGATGATGATATTGTCGTATGGAGAATTTTGGAATGTAGCTTTGTTGTTGAAGAGATGAACTCTTGGTTAGATAGTTTTACTCAGAATCTGGCGCTTAGGATTGATGGAAATTGGTTAGGATTCAGGTTTGATGATCATGATTTGAAGCTCTCTTCAAGACTATGCACCATTGATAACACGTTTCTGGTTTATGCTCTTCGTAAACGTAGAAGATTCAGTTCCTTTTTCAAGGATTCATTTGGTCCTATTTTCACCTCTGAGTTTGTGAGATTGCTTCAAGACTTATTGTGTGTTCATTTAGTTGGTTTATGGAGATTAAAAGATGAGTTTCAAAGGCCTAATGAAGAGTTTATCAAGATGGAAACCGCATCTGATCAGTGTTGTTTCTTGTCCTTGTTGCTTTCATGGCTGGATTTTATTGAAAACCATTCTTCATCAGGGTGTGTCACAAGTCAGGGGGAGCTATGGTCAAGCAGATTCACTAATATGGCTGCTTTGATTAATGGAATTGATAGTGTAATTACAAAACATTAAACTCTGAAAATAACGACCATTAAGCATTAATTACGAAAAAGAGCATTAATTACCTAACAAAAATGATAATTGCGTATATATTATTAATCGGCTTATGTGGCAAACTTCTTAATCTTAAATGACGCCCTTGGTATATTCTTCTAGGCCAAGTATAAATCTTAGTTTAATTCCCATCAACAAAATACCAACGTATTTAGAAATAAGATTATGCAAAAAACAGCGATGAGATCTTAATAACCCTTTCTGTGCACAAATACCTTATTTATCGCACAAACAATCTTAGTTACTTTATTTTGAATTAGAATCGTAAAAAATCTCTATAATATAAAATCGGATTATATATCAAACCTTTATCATATATTTTGTTGAGATATTACTTCCTTTTTTAAGTGTTCTCTAATCAAAAAATTCTCAAATCTCGTCGTTGCAATTACTTTGACGAATATTCTTTGCATAAACCCTACTTTTGTTAATATATGCGTTAGCAGTATAAATATATGATCAAACCATCCGTATAAAAACAAATCATTACCAATCTACTTTACTTCCATCAAACAAACTTTTTCTCCCAAATGGCTCTTAACAACGTTTTCACAACTTCTGAATTCGAATCGATTGCAATTTATATAGATCTTAATGATGAAAAACATAAATTTTTCTTATCTCTTCGATTTTAATTCCATTATTTTTGCAATCTCTCAATTGATGGGTCTCTGGGAAATTTTGAATTCTATGCAGAAGAAGATTGAAGATTTTTTCTTTTTCGTTTTCGTTTACTTTTTTTTTCCTGTTGTTGAACGGACACATTAAACGGCGGTGCAGTTCCAAAAATAATATGTCAACAGTTGGGTTTGAGATTGGGCCTTAATCATAACAATATCAAATTCAACTCTTCCCGGTTCCCATACACATTTTCATATACACAATAAAACACACACAATATTTACAATAAAATCATAAATAAATGTTTCTAAACTAGAATTTAACCCGCGGTACACCGCGGAGCTATATTTTTTTAAAAAAATGTAATGTTATATTTTTAAAGATTAACTGAAAAATATCATATTAATTTGTATTTTTAAATGTAGATATCTATCTATGTATTATTTAGTGTATGATTACTACTCCCTCCGTTTTCGAATAGTTGTCGTTTTAACTATATGCACACAAATTAAGAAACTATTAATGTTGTTAGTATTTCGGGAAAAATGTCGGAAAATGCGCGAACTTTCAAATTTGGGACAAAAAAAGCATGAACTTTCGAAATGTCATTTAAATCATAAAGTTTAGTTTGACTTTTGATTAAATGGTTAAGTTTTCGTTGACCTGGCAATTTCGGACATGTCGTTAAATTTCCGTTAACGAGACGATGACGGGGTTAACTTTCCGTTATAAATCTCCATTGAATCGAAACGACGGAAAGTTCGATTCTTCATAGACGCAAATAATTCATTTTATTTTCTACTGAAATGACGTCGTTTTGTTGTTTTTAAACCGACGTCGTTTCGATTCAACGGAGATTTCTAACGGAAAGTTAACTCCGTCAACGTCTCGTTAACGGAAATTTAACGACATGCCCGAAATGGCCAAGTCAACGAAAACTTAACCATTTTATAAAAAGTCAAACTAAACTTTATGATTTAAATGACATTTTGAAAGTTCATGATTTTTTTGTCCCAAATTTGAAAGTTCGCGCATTTTCCGACATTTTTCCCATTTTTCAATATAAAAAATATCATTAATTATCTTCCTAAACATAATTTAACCAATAGTAAATCAAGTTGCATAATAAAAATAAATATAAAAAATAAAAAAGTAATAAATTTTGCATCGAAAACTGAAAACGACAACTAATTAAAAACAAAAAATTTTCTCTAAAACGACAACTATTCAAAAACGGAGGGAGTATTGTTTAGGTTTCATTTTTGAAGTATAGATTCGAAAACATACATTTTTTTAAATAACGATGTATGGTAGATTTTAAATTTTGAATATTTTACTCCGCAGTATACCGTGGGTCGGTTTTTTTATAACTAAATTTTTTAAATTTCAAGTTATATTTGTTTTTTTAATATTGTATATTTTGTTTTGTGTTTAAGGTTGTATAATTGTATTTTGATTGTTAATTTTAGGATTTCATCTGTGATAAACTGTTCTTTATTAATATCGATCCAAACCCGTCATCCCATATAAACCCATCTATATTATTCCGTTAGCTAAATTATTAGTGTTATAAAATCCAAGAAAATAAAATACTATATGTAAAATGTAAAAAAACGATAGATATAATAGATATATATCTAAATTCAAATAAAAAAAAGAATTTTTATTATTATAAAATCCAATAATTTTAGGATCCCACCCGTGATATACCGTTCCTTGAATGATTTTAAATTTATACTACTAATATATATTTTAAATTTATCATATAAAGTATATGATTTCAACTTTTGTGTTTTTTTTTTTATATATAAAGCAACGGCTTAAATGATATATATAGTTCTTTTTCATGTATGTGTATATGATTTTTCTATGTGAATATTTTGATTATTATAAATTAGTATTTGTTATTACTATGCAAAATTTTAATATAAATATTTTTTATAAATCGGATTAATGCATATTTTGTTGAGTAAACTTCAGGAATTTTTTTTTGAAGATATATGGAAAGATTGTGTAGAGATTTTTAGAAACAAATTAGGCAAGATATCGTTTGGTTAATATCTTTTATTTTAATTTTGTAATTTAATAATAAATGCCAATGGCATAAGTTGTAAATACTTCTCAACTTTAGGATTTATTTGCTAATTGTGCTCCAAAAATGTATATATAGATTTTTAGAAACAAATTAGGCAAGATATCGTTTGGTTAATATCTTTTATTTTAATTTTGTAATTTAATAATAAATGCCAATGACATAAGTTGTAAATACTTCTCAACTTTAGGATTTATTTGCTAATTGTGCTCCAAAAATGTATATATAGATACCTTCCCCCGCGGTTGCACCGCGGGCTCTGACCTAGTCATCTTGGTACAATGTTCTTATACAACAACAACAAACACATACATTTCATGATTTACAAAGTTAAATCAATGTTTCTTCCCTAAAATCTCTATAAACTCGTTTATACTCCGATCAGAGCTTCCTCCTTCACTCATTGCCTTCACAGCCAAATATTTCCACTTCTTCGAACTTTCTCTAATCTTCACACTACTCTCTCCTTCCATCACTCCTTTCCTCTTTTGCTCTATACCCAACTTTCCAAACTTCCTCCACAAACTTTGCATCATTCATCTGATCACTCCAGTCCACTAAGGCACACCAACCATTGGCAACCCTTCCAATGTCGAGTTCCAACCACAATGAGTCAAAAAGCAACCGATCGATTCATGAGCTAAAACCTCGAGCTGGTTACACAAACAAACAAACAACCCTTCTGGCAAAGTATAGGATGGTTTCCCCTTGATGTTTAAGTATCACTGAGTCACATCATTCTCATGTGATTTCTCATTAGATCGTAGTCTTATCCCTTGCAAATCTTGGATCAACCATCCTCTTTGACAAGCGTTCAATGATTCCTACATTTTAACCTCTGTACGATGTTTTGCTTCCTCAATTTCCTTATGAACTGCAAATCCATTGTAAACATTAATGATAACCATTATCTTAATTTGACCAATTCGAGATTTCCTAAAAAAAATATAATTTACGTACGTTTGTGTACACCACACTCTTTGGAAAACTGTTAGAAATCAATGAGATCATTGACAACACTAATGTTTGTTGGGAAGATATACACTAAAAGGGTGATTAATTTTTTCTTTTGTTGCACGGCACCTTTGACAAATATTGTCGCAATTTATCCCTTCTATTCTAAGTCATTAAATAATTGCTAGAGATCCTGAGGCTATCGAACACAAAATGTGTTTTAGTTTAGGGGGTGTCCAAATTCTTCATGCTTGAGTTTCTTATAATCTTACAACTATCCGGCTCCAATCTGCATTATCTTTCATTAATTGGGCTAACCAATTATCTGATTTGACAGTGTACCTTGTAAATTTTGTATTATGCCACAATATACCGCCAATTTATAAGTCTAGCTTATGGCCATAACCCTGGCTACTCGAACGTCATTTGGATCCATAATTCATGTATGATTGGTGTTAGTCCTTTGTAATCGTTTTGTGAAATGATTCCCTTTTACATTTTGGTTTAGAAACCTCTTAATACTGTTTGGTAGATGGGGAGTTCACATATGAGATCTAAATTAAAGGTCATATCACATCGATATGTTATACCCTAATCCTCTACACAAACGAGAGCCTTTGGCCAAAAGTTCATGGGCTAAAAGATACTCTTCCATCCAAATGATGATTATACTTTTCCATCTTAAAGTGTAATTTTAGTGGTTATTATTGGAGCTATATAATTACGTATTTTTTTAGAATCCAGTTAAAATGAAAACAAATTTTATATAGGAAAATAGGTTATAGATATGTTAACATCAAATTAATTTTTATATCAAAAGAGTTGTTGTATACAAGTATTTTCCTACACAAGACTTGGTTTTATAGTTGGATAGAGTAATGTGTGAGTACGTATGATATAATTACATGATCGTTCAAACCGGATTTGTTTTTTGTTAAAATTTCAAATTTATTAATTGATCAACAAAAATGATTATGTACAAAGACGAATAAAAATGAAAATAATAGGACACCAAAACTGGAAAAAAAATAATAATAAATAAGTAGTTGATCCTTCTCACTTCAAATCATCTCTGAAGTAAGCCCTCAAGCTTATGGGGAGCCTTATAGTTTAACAAGGAGAATCTATTGCGAATAATAGCTTTGTCTATGATTCTTATAATCAAACTAAAGTTTTTCTTTTTTTCTTTTTATGAAATGTAAATTCCAGTATTAATTAAAATCAAAATTACTAATAAGTAATCTATCTAGTCAAGAACTTTAAGGAATTGATTCATTTTTTAAAAGAGAAGAAAGACATATTAAGTGGTGAATTTTTTGTTTGATTTGGTGAGTGAGAGACAATAACTTTATATTTCGTCATATAACATTATTCCCTATATATAAACACATTTGATTATAAAGATTATTTTCATCTAATTGTTTTTTTTTCTTTAAAAACATTAATTAAAATAAACAGTAGCGTTTAGTACCTAGTGAATTTTAAGATTCCATTCTTAAAGTTAATGCAATGTGCCAATGCATTGCTACTCTAGGAAAGACATTACCAATAGATAAGTGATACTCAACATGGAAATAAACAAGAGGTAGAAATGAATTCTTCTCTCTTCTTGAACTTTACTCTTCAGTTGTTTTTGGGTTCTCTTCAGTTGTTTTTGGGTTCTCTTCATTGATACTTCAACAATTTCGTAAATTTTAAGGTATTTTCTTTCTTTTCTTTTTTGTTCTCAGTGATAATTCTGCAAACATAGAAATATTGCTCCTGTTGTTGTTTGGAACGTAGACGAGAATGGATTTTGTTAAATGGGTATCCTCAAAGATTCGTAATTTACTTGTAAATTGTTCTTTCTCTACATTTTTTTTGGGTTTTTATAAAGTGTTTTAGAACATGGATCTTACTGTTAAGTTTGCAGTTGCAAAATCAAGTTGTTTTTTTTTTACTGTGCAAGAAAGATTACGAAAATTTATATGAACTTTTGTTGTTTGTCTATTTCAGCAGTATCATTGTTTCTCTGTCAGTTTTTAAAAGTTAGGTACACTCGAATTCTCTTGTAATATTTAATATCGCCTTTCGTTTTCAGGATTTTGACTTGGCAAACAGAAAAATGTTAGCTTTTTGTTTTTTGTTCTAATTTAAAACTCTTCTTTCGTATTGGTGTTGTTACATAAGAGACTAGTGTTGTCTCTTGTTTCATTTTAAGATCATTCATAGAGTATAGTTTTTTCCTGATTGTTTCAATTGGCTATGTTTCAGGTACTTAGAAAACGTTGTAGAAGATGGTGATTGTGTCGTTGCGCAATGTGGTTGTGGTGATGGCAGTGGTGCTGGTGACTGTGCAGGTGTTTGCACAAGGGTATCCGGAAGCAGATTTGGTTGTGAGGCTTCCAGGTCAACCAAAGGTTGCATTCAGACAGTACGCCGGGTATGTTGATCTCGACTTGAATGCTGGGCGTAGCCTTTTTTACTACTTCGTCGAGGCTGAAGAACACCCGGACACAAAACCGCTAACCTTGTGGCTCAATGGAGGTTCGTGTTTAGTTGTTCTGTTTTGGCATTTGGGTATAAAAAATGAGTGAGTTAGATTTCATAGTTGAGGTTTATATTGCAGGTCCAGGTTGTTCTTCAGTTGGTGGAGGAGCTTTCACTGAGCTAGGTCCATTTTACCCCACAGGCGATGGCCGTGGTCTTCGCGTTAACTCCATGTCGTGGAACAAAGGTCTGATTTTGATCATTTTATGCGAAAAACAGAGAACTGTGATCATAAATCTGATGCTATTGTCTCTTTTTGTGAAATGTGTAGCATCGAACCTGCTGTTTGTAGAGTCACCGGTTGGAGTTGGATGGTCTTACTCCAACCGAAGCTCTGATTACAACACCGGTGACAAGTCTACTGGTAAACTTTAAAATCTTATTTTCAGATAATCTGTAATAGACAGTCACTCTGAATATATTTGAAGACTGTTGTGCTTGAGATATCTTTTGTGTTTGAACAGCCAGCGATATGCTCGTGTTCTTGTTGGGATGGTTCGACAAGTTCCCAGAGTTCAAGTCTCGCGACTTCTTTCTCACTGGTGAAAACTATGCAGGTGTGTCTTTGATATGGATGAAGTCTATTGATTGGATTTTGGACATTGAAAACAAAACTATTATTCTCACATGTATGTATTCTTGCAGGACATTACATACCGCAATTGGCTGATGGGATACTCAGCTACAATTCACACTCAAGTGGGTTCAAATTCAACATCAAAGGCATTGCAGTAAGAACATGAACCTTCTCTCTAATGTTCCATTAACTCTGTTGGTTCTCTTCTGATTCCTTTGTGTGTTTTTTTTTCTCTTTCTTGTCAGATTGGGAATCCATTTCTGAAGCTTGACAGAGACACTCGAGCTGCATTCGAGTTCTTCTGGTCGCACGGGATGATCTCTGATGAAGTGGGACACACAATCATGAGTCAGTGTGACTTCTCACATTACACAGATATATACCCGCATAATGTAAGTGTTCCATGCAACGACGCTATCCGTGAAGCCGGAAACAGCATCACTGAGTATGTCAACAACTATGATTTTCTTCTTGACATTTGCTACCCCTCAATTGTCCTCAAAGAACTAAGGCTTAAGCAAATGGTCAGCCGTTTTCCATCTTATGTTCCACCAACAAAACTTTTGTGTGAATTATCTGTAAACTTTTGAAAATGGTTTCAGGCCACAAAGATGAGCATGGGAGTGGATGTCTGTTTGACCTACGAAAGACAGTTCTATCTCAATCTCCCAGAGGTACAGATAGCGCTTCACGCGAACCGCACTCATCTGCCATATTCATGGTCAATGTGCAGCAAGTAAGTTCTTTTTCTCTCTTTTAGTTTCTGAAAATGAAGAATCTTTATAACCAGAGTTGAAGTTGAACTCTATACTCTGATTGGTTTCACTTTGTGTCACAGCCTGTTAAACTACTCTGGCATCGATGCAAACATCAACATGCTTCCGACTCTGAAGAGAGTTATACAGAACAAAATTCCTGTTTGGATTTTCAGGTAATACTTCTATTAAAAATCCCTTTAATTTCTTATTGCACCTGTATTTGTACTTAACACTCAGCTTGTTGACAATTGCAGTGGAGATCAAGATTCTGTAGTTCCATTTCTGGGATCACGAGCTGTCGTACGAGAACTCGCAAACGATCTCAATTTCAAGACGACAGTTCCATATGGAGTGTGGTTCCACAAAAGACAGGTAGTATGCCTACACACCATTAAACAATCAGCAAAATTCTCAAACTGATTGCGAACTAAATTGTGGATGTTTGGGATTTTGACTAGGTTGGAGGTTGGGCCATCGAGTATGGAAACATACTCACTTTTGCAACAGTGAGAGGAGCGGCTCATGCGGTGGCGAACACGCAGCCCTCACGAGCTCTGCATCTATTCAGCACCTTTCTTCGTGGCCATAGATTGCCCAACAAGACAGATATAGCTATGCATGATTGAAAGAGAAGGAAGCTCATTATTAGAGTATATAACCTTAAGACATATCTTTTCCTACGATTATTAGTAACAAGACTTGTCTCTTGATTATGATAATGGTTTAATGATGTAAACGAGACATAATCTCCACTCAGAAGTTCTGAGTCAGAACCGTTGACATAAAACAAAAAAGGTAGTGTCTTAAGTTCCTTTGCAGGTTTGGCCTACTTTTATCATCACCAAACCAATATCCTTGCCCTAGACACCCATCTCAACAACATTCCTCTTCGGTCTCAACTTATGGACCATAGGTGCAATGTTGAGCATCTTGAACTTTTGGGCAGTTTGTGATGAAGCAGAGCTCAGACTATCACACCGACCTCTTTGAATACACATAGGCCTCATATTTAGGAATCTTGAAAGCATTTGACTTTACGATGACAAATAACACCTGAATGATGCAAAGAAATTTAAATGCTAAGTATCATTAGATGGTCTATACTCAATATGATAATGGAATCCTTTTGAAAATTTGAGTAACATGACAGATTCACATTTCTGAAACATTTAGTCATCGAACAGCGGACCAACATGCTGCATTTGTAATAACTTGAATTAAGCATATGAGCCTCAGTGAGGGAAGTTTTATAGACAAATAGGGAACTTGAAGAGAGAGAAGGAAACCAACTTATGACTCTACTGGTGCAGTAAAACGAAACATCTCTATCCTTTCTCCTCTAAGTATAACAAAGCAGACAACGCATATCAAAACAAGACCCGAGTAAGAAACTAATTACCAGGGAGATGGAATACATGTTGGAGAGAAGATCAAACTGCAAGATCATAGGCATGTTCGAGGTGTAGAACAATTTAATAGGATAAGACCCTTGCTGGTAACAAACATTCTCTGATCTTGCGGGCAAAACAACACAGATCGAAAACTGCTTGCCCGAGTGTACAAATGAGAAGGTAAATCCTCCATAGAACCAAAACTCCTATATCTTATTTGTATCATATTTAGTCTATTCTTCTATCAGATTAGTCTTGTTCTTCTGATTGATTTCGACATGTTTTTTTCTGCACATTCCCTCGATTAGTTCCCCAGCCACAAGCCTATCGATGCCTTGATGCACTCCTTCCACCCCTGAGTCTGAATTTGCAATGAACTACCCGATTCCTTGCAACAGTGGCAAACATGGTATCTTGTAATCTGTGTACTCAAATTTGTTGCAGCAGCAAGTATAGAAGATTAGCTTAATGCTCCTTGTATTTCCTCCCTGCTTGTAAATCTGCCATTACAAAACCTAAACTACTTAAACTTGCAAGACTTCAAAGACTTTCTCTTTTGCTGCAGTGAATACCTCATAAGTCATAAGCAGGCATTCTATCGAACACCAGATAGGCATAGGATCGAAGGTTACAATCCATTGTTGTCAACAGCTTTTGCACTACCTCAGTACAAGAGTTTATTGCTTGTAAGATCATCTTGTATAAACTCTCGTCTCTGATTATAAATTGGAACAGTTTATTCTCCTTCTCTTTCAGAGGCAATACATCGAACACTTGGCATGCACTTTCCATCAACAGAGCAACTTTTTTTGTTCTGGAACTCCACGTTATATTATTTTTAATCAAGCCAACCACCAGTATTTAACCGGGTCGCCCACCCGAACCAACCCTGATTTAGATTACCCATCAAATCAAAAGTCCTATAATCTGATTCCATGTTTCAAACAAAAAATCTCCTGTCTCCAGTGTTTTCACGCCCGACCCGAACCGCCCGGTCCGACCGGTTAACCCACGACCCGGACACTTTTTCGGTTTGGGTTTAGTGCTAATATCCGCCATTTTCAAAACCGAAAAAACCCACAATAACCCGCCATTAACCCGCGACCCAGTGAACCGGTTGAACCGGCTGGGTATGGGTTTTAAAAATATAATTTGATTTTGGAATAAAATATAGAGTTTTAGACTCTATTCAGTCATTTTTAGAATTTTTTTTAGATTTTAGACTCATTTGTTGTTTTAGATTTTAATGAAACTTCACAGTACCGTCTAAGGAAAATGAATGGAATGGTGAGAGAAATAACCGAGATTAGTTTTTTTGAATTTGCGATGTTTTATTAATTTATTTATGTCATTCGCGATCTCATACTATTTTAATATTTGTACGGTTTTAGACTTTTAAGTTGGATTTAAAAATTTAATTTAAATCACTTTATTATTATTGTTAGACTTCATATTTTGTAATATATAAAGAATATTTTTTATTTTTATATTTATAAAAACTAAATAATCTCTATAAATATTAAATAAATTAAATAAAATTTTAATCAATTGACCCATGGTCGAACCCGGTTGACCCAGTGACCCGGTGACCCAGAAGGTAGTCCGGTTCACTATCCGGGTCGGGTTTAAAAACACTGCCTGTCTCCTTCTTCCTGTTGTTTTTCTTTATCTCGACACTGTCAATCGCGAAGCTTGTGGCTTTGTTACTTCTTGCCTTGGTTTTCACCACCAGCGTCTTCGTAGATTCTGGAATCGAAACGTAATTTTATAGATATCACTAGAATATGTCTAAAAAATATAGATGAAACCATCAAATTTTTGGTATAAAATAAACATAATTTTATAGATATCAAATTTTTAATGTACTCTATTTATCATTATATATATTTTTGATTATCTAATGAATTATGAACAAAATATTTTAGTTGTGATAAATATAAAAAGAGGATTAGCAACCTATGCGTTTTCGTTAGGTTTGGATTTTTTGTTATTAGATTGCTGTTCGGATGTAATAAATCTGATTCTTTTGGAGGATGCTAATGGGACTGTGTTCCCACAACACATTCATATGTAATTCTTTTGTTTTAGTTTAATAAATTGTCTTCCTCTGCCTAAAAAAAAAAAAAGAGGAAAGCCCTATTTTAAATTTTTTAAATATAATTTATTTATTGTTTTGAATACTAGAAGGTTCTCGATCAAAACCTATAATCCCCAGATTCGAAACCACATCATGTAAGCTTCGCATAGGATCTTTGCCAGTTAAGCTAACGAAACTAAATTAAAATATAAATTTTACTATTCACTCTTTTTTTTGGCAAATTAAATATATGATCTCGTGTGTTTTGATATTCTCTTTTACTATAAGTTATTTCTATTAGTTTCAATATATCTTTTTCGTTGTCATTTGTTACTTATATCTAAAGTGTAACTCATCTATGCTATTATTTTTGTAGTCACTTTTGAGTCGGGTGGGTCAAATTGTTTTCGGATATTTTGGATACCCGACCCGTTTACAAATTTTGGTCATAAAAAGTTTTTTTGGTCGAGTTATATTTAACTCAACTCATACACCGGATATTCCATATTTAATAATTTAGATATTTAGAAGATTTGATTAAGATTTAGAATTATGATTCTCCTATTATCTTTGTTTGATTTGTTTTTAACTATTGTGAATCATCATATAATACATAAAGTAAAAAAAAAATCAATTTTTTTCTTCAGCATATACTGTGATTCGAAATTTTAAAAGCGGACATATATTATCCAATTGACCAAAATGTGTGTTCAACATTCTACATCGATTGAAATATTTTGGAAATGATTCAGAATCATATCATAAATAAGATCAACATTAATAAAATAAATGAGTTTTTTGGCCGGACGGGTTTTTGAATCAAAAAAAATATTAAAATATCATTAATCCGTCGCTTCAATACAGATTAAATCCTTAATTTTTTTTTAATGTCACCAATATTAGACATATTAAATCAGTCTCATTTAGAAAAGATTGTATAAAACCAAAAATTGTCCCGTGGTATAATGTTACTTAATAACAATTGTAAACTATAAATATATAAATATCTTAGAAAATGATACAATTTGCAAACTTTTATATATAATAAATAATCATTAAATTTTAAAAATTACTAATTTTAGAAAACAAATCACGGGACGGGTTAAGAAGTTACATGACATGTTATAGCTCGGAACGAAGTTATATGGTGAACGAAGTTATTTGTAAACTTTTATATATAATAAATAATCATTAAATTTTAAAATAAAAACAAATCACGGGACGGATTAAGAAATTACGGAATGGGTTATATTTCGGAACGAGTTTATATGGCGGACGAATTTGAATCAATATTTATAAATATCATTAACATGCCGCTTTATTACGGGTTAAATCCTCAGTTTATTAACAATTGTCTCGTGGACTCGTGGTATACCGTTACTTAATAACAATTGTAAAGTATAATATAAATAAATATTTTATAAGGAGATACAATTTACAAAATATTTTTATATTAACTTTAAAAATAAATCATCCCGCGGTGTACCGCGGGTTAAAATCTAGTATAGTAATATTACATTAATAGAAACAATTATATTAGGCTTCTACAAAAATATTTTATTTTGACATAATTCGATTAGATAATCTATCAATTACTAATAAAAGGAACTAATAGAGGCCTCTCAACCCATCCACATCAGCAAAATGAAAACTATGTAAGAGGATGCCATATCACCCACACCTTACTCACGTCATCTAAAACATAGAGAAAGAAATCGTCTCTTCGCCTCCTCCCGAAAACGTTCACCACAAACTTTCCCTAAATCCATAAATCTCCCACAATGCCACAAACTCTTCGATTTCAAGCTTCTCTCATCTCCTATGGCTTCCGTTTTCAACCCATATCGGGTAACTTTTGGATTCAATTTCAGTACATGTTCTTTGAAGCTCCTCTCATCTCATGTTAAACCCAAAAGGCCACGATCTCTTCAGTTTTCAATGCGGTTTACTCATCCAAAATCAACACAGCCTTTGTAAATAGAGAATCCGACAAACCATAGGTAAGACATCACCCTTCTTCTTCTCATTCTCTTTAATTTACGGAAAGTCGAAATTGTCGTATGACCATATATATTGAACGCATGTTGGCTTGCTCATGTAGAGGCTTCTCTCCACTTTAAACCTTTTGTCTGATTAAGTATCAAGTCACTGGATAATCAAACAAGTTCTTCATGGTGACCAAAAGCAGAAGAAAAATTGAAAGTACAAGAACATCTACAAGGGTGAGTGCATCTCAAGGTAAGCCAGAAATGAGAACCAGATAACGGGGTATGTTTCTAAGTGAGTGTTTGTTTAGTGTATCATTATCCTTCTTTTTCCCTCCTCTACTATAATAATTTATAAATTGTCTCCCTTACCGGGATGAAGTGTTTCAATTTCAGGGTTTGTTGTCTACGTTTTTGAATCTGAGATTATGTATTCACAAGATTCCAAAGATTGGCTCAGCTAATCAAATGGAGAAATGTTCTTTTATTAGGACTTCTAGAATTTATTACTTTATAGGTATAAATTTACATTGGCCATCTCTGCCAAAGAAATCAACTCGCCTAGAAAGAATTCTAAACTAATTTTGTAAAACTAGAAGATTCTTGCTAGCTTTCTTTGTTCTTTGGCTTTTCAGGCTGTTACTTTTAATCCAATAATCAATAAAGGCGTAAAAGATTAAATGTTGTGTTTTTCCTTTGCTAATGCTCTTTCAGACTATTGACGATCCTCCATGAATCTTGTGGCCGAATCCAAAAGAAAATCCTACCTCTCTTTATTTTCAGGAACTCATCGATGTTGAAGATAATGGAATGACAGTTACGGCTGTATTCAAGAAGTGGATATTGATGGTACGTATTTCTTCCAGATCTTGAGAATTCAAAGGGTATATGAAAGTCTAATTACAGAGTTTTCATACCCTTGATCTTTTTCAAAGCTCTATCAACTCACAGTTTTAAGTGGATGAAGTAAGTACCATGTATCCATGATTACCAGCCAGGTATATACCCGGAAAAGGGGATTTTCATACCCGTATTGTCTGCACCGTGGATTTTCATACCTGGACAATTTTGTAGGATATTTTACAACATAAACTTCAATAAAATTTGAATCTCATACCTATACTTGATACAACGTGCAAAAATCGGAGTCAATCTAACGGGTGTTAGGCTCCGAATGGTACTCCGGTTTAGGTGTGACTCCGATTTGAGTGTGGGAACGATGTAGTTTGGATGCGGTGTGATTAATCAAATTTATGAATGGTAATAAGATTTGGGTACGATCCGTGTACCCTATATTTTCGAATGATAAAACGATTTAGGTGCGATTAGATAATAACTCATGGAAACACGAATCATATTTTCTTAATAGAAACGTGAAAAATAATTTTAAGTGAAAAAAAATCAAATTTTACCTGAAAAGTACAGAAACATGATTACATGAATTTAGTAAAAAAAGAAATCATGATCTAGCAAATTCACATTTTCACGTTTTTGGCGAAAAAACGTAATTATTTTTTGTTTTGATGGAAAATACGGAATCATGTTTTTGGCAGGCAAACACACAATTCCATTTTGGCGGGAAACTATGGAATCACATTTTCATGTTTTTGCGGGAAAACATGGTATCAAGTTTTTGGCTGAAAAATACGAAATCACATATTTGGCGAAAAAATGTGGAATTACGTTTTGGGCGGGAAAACGCAAAATCACGTTTTTGGCGGGAATATACGAAATCACGTTTTTGGCGAGAAATATACGAAATCACGTTTTTGGCGGGAATATACGAAATCACGTTTTTGGTGAGAAAATGTGGCATTAAATTTTTGGCGGGAAAACGCGGAATCCCGTATTTGGCGGAAAAATCTAGAATCACGTTTTTGGCTAGAATCGTGTTTACACTAAAACAAAATTGTGCATTTTCACGCCAAAAATGTGATATCGTGCTTTCCCGCCAAAAACGTGATTCTTTATTTTTTCATCAAAAACGTGGAATCAAATAATTAATTATATTTAATCACATTGATTCCTGGATAATACAAGAATTTCATTTTTAAAAGTGATAATGAACTTAAATATATAATTAAATATATTTAATCAAACATAGAAAAGGATAATATTAATGCACAGATATAATATTAATAAGTGAATACGAAAATAATCTGAAAAAAAAGGAAGCAAACAACTTGCCGCACCACCGCAGCACCTTTTGACTCCGACTTGTGTTCTTTGTTAATTAAATGAAGCTAATCACACTCAACATGGACATGAGTCGTACCACTCTTGAAACGCATTACCATTCGTCAGTGACCCTCCGACTAGGGTCACCGCACCGGAGCCGAACCACACTTCCATTCATACCCTTAGTCAACTCTGTTACGGTGCTGAGTCATCGTACACGTGTACGCTGACGTGTATCGAAACGATGTCATTTTCATACCTGTACTGTCTGCGCCGTGGATTTTCATACCTGGACAATTTTGTAGGGTATTTTACAACCTAAACTTCAATAAAATTTGAATCTCATACCTATACTTGATACAACGTGCAAAAATCAGAGTCAATCAAACGGGTGCTAGTCAACTCCGTTACGGTGCTTATCGAAACGACGTCGTTTTGATATGTGTTCTCAAAGTTTTAAATTTTTTGCAAAATTGGGGACTCAAACCCGCAAGCCGTAGTCGCATGGGAAGCACCGAATACCAACTGGTCCCACGATGTTCATCGAGTATTCCTCAATTTTTTTAACTTATAAACCCAAAAAGTTGTGTGTTTGGAAATAATTAAAATGACGTTGTTTTAAATTGGGGGAAAATGGTATGTCATAGTAAATTACATAACTTACAAAGTAGAAGCGGAACAGTTTTCTGGATATGAATATTTTGTATTAAATGTAGCAGTTTCATTCTTAAACAAATCTATATATAATAGCAATCTCAATAAATGTCTTTTGTACCTCTGAACAGTTGCGTCTTTTTATCGCAACCTTTCGTTTAAATATTTACAGTTATTTTTTCTCGCTTGAGTCTTTTTATCGTAACGTTTCGTTAAAATATTGACGGTTATTTTTTCCTGTTGTATCTTTTTATCGCAACTCTTCGTTAAAATATTGACGGTTACTTTTTTGTTGACGGTTATTTTTTTGGTTGTGTCTTTTTCTCGCAACTTTCCGTTAAAATATTGACGGTTTTGTTTCTGTCTTTTTATCACAACTTTCCGTTAAAATATTGAAGGTAATGTTTTTTCGGTTGTGTTTTTTTTTTGCAACTTTCTGTTAAAATATTGACGGTTATTTTTTCTCGGTTGTGTCTTTTTATCGCAACTTTCCGTTAAAATATTGACACTTATTTTTTCTCGGTTGTATCTTTTTAACGCAACTCTTCGTTAAAATATTGACGTTTATTTTTCTTTTGTTGACTGTTATTTTTTTGGTTGTATCTTTTTATCGTAATTTTCCGTTAAAATATTGACGGTTACTTTATTTGTTTGCGTATTTTTATCGCAAGTTTCCATTTAAATATCGAGAGTTCTTTTTTCTCGGTTGTGTCTTTTTATCGTAACTTTTCGTTAAATTATTGACGGTTACTTTTTTCGTTGACGGTTATTATTTTGGTTTTGTCTTTTTATCGTAATTTTCTGTTAAAATATTAACGGTTACTTTTTTTGTAGGTGTATTTTTATCGAAACTTTCCATTAAAATATTGACGGTTATTTTTTCTCGGTTGTGTCTTTTTATCGCAACTTTTCGTTAAAATATTTACGGTTACATTTTCGTTTACGGTTATTTTGTTGGATGTGTCTTTTTATCGTAACTTTCCGTTAAAATATTGATAGATAATTTTTTTGGTTATGTCTTTTTATCGCAACTTTCCGTTAAAATATTGATGGATATTTTTTCTCTGTTGTCTATTTTTATCGCAACTTTCCATTGAAATATTGACGGTTATTTTTTCTCGGTTATGTATTTTATCGCAACTCTTCGTTAAAATATTGACGGTTACTTTGTGCGTTGACGGTTATTTTTTCGGTTGTGGTTTTTATGTCTTTTTGGTTTGACCCGCTAGAATTTCTCTTCTCTATATTATAAATCTTTTTTATGTATTTTGTCACTTATAAATAATTTATATTTATAAAAATGTTTCAAAAGTGTTTATAATCATAATTCTTCTTTTTTACATTTTTATTTATAAATTGTTTTAACATTTTTGGTAAATATTTACGATATAACTTTAATGTTGTAACCAAAGTTAACTCCGGTTCGGTTTGATTCGGTTCACTTTAATGTTGTAACCAAATTTTCTTTTTTTTGGTGGGCTGTAACCAAATTTTCTTTTGTCGTACGTTTTTGGTGACCAAATTAATACATGCATTCAGTTTTTATTTAAAACAGATTTTATTCTATACTTATTTTGCATGGAAGATTCGCTCGAGTTTCTTTTTCTTTTTTCTTTTTTCTTTTTTTGTCAAAACTTTGATTTGGTACGATTTGTGAATTATATGACTTCGATATATATATGTACACTAGCGATGTTCTTTTCTATAATTGATATTATATAAAACAGAAACGATTATGAATATCCGTTTAAAATTTCAAACAAGGATAAATCAAATAAAGAGAAACAAAAAACTAATAAAATCTGGTTTCTCACGAACTTTTTGGAGATGAAACTAGTGATATTATTATTTTATAGAAAATTTCAATCTTTATTTAGATTATTTTGTCACACAACAACATTGAGCAGGATTAGCAGTACATTCACCATACAATAAAAGACTTATGTTTTTTCTACACCATTTCATGCATCCTTCGGTGCCTCCTCCATTCATACACGGTTCTGGACCAAAGCATTTTTTCCAATCTTGCTTGATTCCAATACCTATTTAAACAAATCATTTTTATCATCTAAATTAATGATAAAAATCTGTTCATAACAAAAAAAAATTGAGTATAATAAAATTGTACCAAGAGTGCTATCGGAACATTGAACCGACGATGTGACAAAAAGAATAGTGAGAAGTAATACGACAAGCATTTTTTTGGTGATAGCCATTTTTATGATAATCTTTTTGATAACTTTGTATAAGATTTTCTTTTCTGGTTATTGTTTAGAGTCAGTGGCTGATATATATATACACATATGATTAGCCAATTAGGGATATAAACTTCCCGTGAAAGCAGAAACTAATAAATACACAAGATTCTACTAACACATATGTAAGGAAGAGAAATACAAATATGTAAATATCTCCCAATATTGTTTAACATTTATTTTGTTTGACAACCTCCCAATAGCCTTAACTACACAACACATGTTTTTAAAAAAATGCTTTTTCTGTCATACATTGAAAACGTAAAAATCTTTCAATTAATTTTCTTATAATTAACAGTAAATATTTTGATTTTGTTACCTTTGATTAGTAAATGTATTGATAACTTTTGAATATTTGTGAGAAAATATTTGTTATTTTATATATAATAAATTGTTTTTCCAAGATTACTAATGAAAATTTGAAATAAACTTTAAAGAATCTAATAGTTTTAAGTTTAAATGATTCATCTATTTTAAGGATTTAACTATAGTAAATGTATTGATTTTGTTACCTTTGATTTGTAAATATATTGATAACTTTTGAACATTTGTGAGAAAATATTTATTACATAGAAAATTGTTTTTCCAAGATTACTAATGAAAATTTGAAATATATTATGAAGATTCTAATAGTTTTGAGCTGAAATGATTCATTTGTTATAAGGATTTAACTATAGTGTCGGGACCGTAAAATTTTATTAATTTATAGAGGTATTAATTTATCGATAAATTAATAATTATTAATTGATAGAGAGTTTAGGTGAATTTTATAATTTATAAGAAAATATTATATCTGAAAAAAAATCCTTATATATTAATTGAGAAGCATTTGTATAGAATAACATTATCCTCATGTGTGATTAACGAAAATGTCATGCTGAGGTGTCGTTTTTACAGAGTTTTTCAATCCATTTAATTAAGGGAATATTATTATATGGGGCACTTCTAAGGGAATATTATTCTATGGGGCACTTTAATGGTAGTAAGCACTTTTTTAAGTTTTTTTTACCACTACACCCTCGACCCAACCTAACCAATCCAAACTAACTATGGTTTGCAACCTTTATTCTTTCTCTCTCTTCATTCATTTTTCTTTCTCTCCACTTTACAAAATTAAATACAAAACACTTGCAATATCTTCTTGGGAAAAAGACAATCGTTCCATACTTTTTCTCTCTTCTCTCTCATCAAAAACACCAAAAAATAGATGTAGGTTTTTCTTTTTCTTTCTCTTCTCAGATTTTAAAAGCTGGTTTTTGGGCTCCTTTGGTGAAGCAGTGGTGAGCCTATTTCTTCTCTGCCAGGGTTGGGTTGTGGAGATCCGCTTCTCGGTGCATCTGTGACGAAATCGCGGCGGATTCGTGTTCTCCCGTCGGTATTACTTGTTCACATTTCATTATGTAATTTTCTTTGTAATCCACATTCACCTGCTCAGATTGGGATTTTAGCTTTTGACCTAATTTTTCTTATTGGAGATGATTCTCGGTAGCTCTAAATTGTCAAGCTAAAATTTTGTTTATCAAGAGTCTTGCTTTAATATTTTAACATATATTCTTATTATAAATTTGTAACTTAAAGGTAGTTTTGTGAGATTTTCATTAAAACACATGTGCAAATGATGAAAAAATGGAAGAAATACAAAAAGTTCAGGGGGCTAGGGTTTAGAATTTAGGGTTTAGGGTATAGGGTATATGGTATAGGTATATGGTTAAGGGTTAAGTCTCTATGGTTTAGGGTTTAAGGTTTTGTGTTTAGGGTTTAGGGTTTAAGTTCAGGGGCTAGGGTTTAATGTCTAGGGTTTAGGGTTTAGTATCATGGGTTTAGGGTTTAGGTTAAGAGGTTAGGGAATAGGATATAGGTATAAGGTTAAGGGTTAAGGGTTAAGTCTCTATGGTTTAGGTTTTAAAGTTAAAGGGTTTTGAGTTTAGGATTTAGAGTTTAGGGTTTGTTGTTTAGGGTATAGTTTATATGGTTTAGGTTTAGGTTATTATGGGTAAAGAACCATGATTGTCTACACTGATTCTAGGGTTTATGGCTACATACTTCTCATTTGAGTGAAGAAATAAATTAGACTTGAATTGAAATGACCACGTGTTTAGAGTTTGGTGGATGTGCGTGTAAGGGCAAATTGGTATTGATTTTTGTGGAACAGTGAAAAAACTCCAAAAAAGTACCTACTCCCTCATATATGCCTCATATGCTCATACTATCTCAGAAAGTGTCCCAACATGCCACGTTCTCTTTAATTAAAGACCCAATATTTATTAGGATATTTACAGATTTTGCCATTAGTTTTACTTATATATGTTTATTTTTTCTAATTAATTTATGCTTTTTATTTTACTCAATTAATTAAAATACAATTAAAATATGTAATTAAGAGATACAAATCTATACAAAATGGAGTACCTAATATTTTCTGAATCTATTAATATAACAAGATATATATCATGAATCATGATAAACACAAAACATTAATACATAAATGAATTTTTTATTAATCTTGATAATTATTAATACACTACTGTTTATCTAATAATATAAAATTCGAACACCATCAATATAATTAATACATTAAAATGTATTTAATAATCGTTTTGTCCTGCACATAGTGCGGGTTATTATCTAGTTTCTTTATAATCATTATCTTTTTAGAACCAATAACAAATAATAAATATTGTTTTATTAATTTATCGATTTGTGTCATTTTTTACACTAGTCCCAACTCGGGACCGGAAGAATTTATTAATTTATAAAGGTTATTAATTTACCGAGTATTAACTTATAGAGGTTTTACTGTAAATGTATTGATTTTGTTCCCTTTGATTAGTACAGTATATGCTTATTCAATAGTCTTTTGCTTAAGTATTCCACGAAATTATCAAATGTGCTTAGTGTTACTAAATAAACTAATATGTTAATCATATGATTTAAGAAAACCAGAAGACATAAGATAATTACGAAAAGCTAATATTTCTTTACATAAAAAGATTAATATAAAATTGTAATTAAACTATATGATAGTTCACATTAATTTTGTTGAGAGTATACAACTCTCCGTTACTCCGTAGTCTAGAAACCTATAAGACACAAGATAATTACAAAGAAAAAAGAAATGGTGAAGGAAACAATATGATATTATAAAAATCACATGGAGAAATAAGACATGTAGGCTCTAGCTTGAACAACCCAAGATTAAAACTATAAAAAAACAAGCAACCAAGTTGTGGCAGTGATACTAAAAGAAAAATCGATATCATATGCTTTATTTGCTAAACGAACAATCAAAATTAATAGACTATTGTAATTCTTCGGAGATTTAAAGATTAAAATAATTATATATATATTAACTGAGAAAAATGTAACATACAATTATAGATATATAATTTCGACATTTCTTTCATGAATTATGATGCAAAAGAGTATCACTCATTGTTTCGAATCCTAACATTCACTTTCTCAACATAGCCGGAAATACAAGAATACAGACTAATATAAATAAAAATTAAGAGAATAGAAATAAAAAATAAATTATAAGAGAGATATAGATGCGAAAACTATTCTATAGTAATAATAAAAAATAAGAATGAATTAAATTTTTAATAAATTACAACGAAAACAAAATGATAAATAAATGTATATAAGTAAACAATAAAATTAGTATCATATTTGTTTTCTATACTAAAATGTTAAATGCAATATCACATGAAATTTTTCACAATCTACACTAAAGAAATTAAAACAAATTATTTAATTAACAAATTTTAAAATATCAAATGTCAAATATACCGAGCGTACCCCGGATTCGCTCCTAGTTAAGATAAAAGTACATTAAACTAATTATATAGTGTTTATATTATAACATGTTCAACTTTCTCACATATTAATTAAAATATAATTTTATTTTTCAGAATCTATGTTATTCCAAATTTCATGGATATTTATGTTAAAATAAGTAGCAGTATGTTTTTGTTATTACATTATCCTCCAAAATGGATTTCATCTTTTTAATTTTATTTTATTTTTGAAATTTTGATTCTGAAACCTTGTAATACCAACTAATATAAATTTAATTGTTACACAAAAATAATTATATTATAAGTGAATGAAAAATATATATTTTGCAGTTCAAATAAAAACATATAATATGATTCATAGTTAGTTCAATTGAATTTCAAAATAATATTTGCATGGAAACATACTAAACTTTTTGAAAAGATTTTTCGATTTATCGGTGTATCACACGGTTCCTAATCTAGTTACTTAGAAACAATTGTTACAAAGATCAAAGGACCCTTGCAACAACGACAAACCGGGGTGAACAAGTCCGGTACAATTTGGGAAGAGCCTTGGATCGGAGAGAATCTCTGAACTTTGGGAAGTACCTCCTCAAGTGTTGAGAATCCCTCAAGTATTGAAAATCCCTCAAGTGTTGTTAAGTATCATTAGACAGTCTAATGATATTTAACAGTTAAATATATTTGCATGATTCATGTATTATTTGTCATCGTAAAGCCAAACGCTTCCAAGATTCCTAAATCTGAGTCCTATATGCATTCGAATTGGTCAGTGTGATAGTCCGGGCTCTCAGCTGCAAAAACAAACTGCCCAAAGGTTCAAGATGCTCAACATTGCACCTATGGTCCGTCCATAAGTTGAGACGGAACAAGAATGTTGTTCAGGTCGGTGTCTAGAATTATGGTTACTGTTGCTGTTCATAATGTCATCTTGTTCCTAAAACAAGATGTATTTTGTACCTCTGAACAGTTGCGTCTTTTTATCGCAACCTTTCGTTTAAATATTTACGGTTATTTTTTCTCGCTTGATTTTTTTATCGCAACTTTCCGTTGAAATATTGACGGTTATTTTTTCCTGTTGTATCTTTTATCGCAGCTCTTCGTTGAAATATTGACGGTTAATTTTTTGTTGACGGTTATTTTTTCGGTTGTGTCTTTTTCTTGCAACTTTCCGTTAAAATATTGACGGTTTCGTTTCTGTCTTTTTTATCACAACTTTCCGTTAAAATATTGACGGTAATATTTTTTCGGTTGTGTTTTTTTTTGCAACTTTCTGTTAAAATATTGACGGTTATTTTTTCTCGGTTGTCTCTTTTTATCGCAACTTTCCGTTAAAATATTGACACTTATATTTTCTCGGTTGTATCTTTTTAACGCAACTCTTCGTTAAAATATTGACGTTTATTTTTTTTTTGAAGGTTATTTTTTTCGTTGTATCCTTTTATCGTAATTTTCAGTTAAAATATTGACGGTTACTTTATTCGTTTGTGTATTTTTATAGCAAGTTTCCGTTAAAATATCGACAGTTCTTTTTTCTCGGTTATGACTTTTTATCGCAACTCTTCGTTAAATTATTGACGGTTACTTTTTTCGTTGACGGTTATTATTTTGGTTTTGTCTTTTTATCGTAGTTTTTCGTTAAAATATTGACGGTTATTTTTTTTGTTGGTGTATTTTTATCGCAACTTTCCATTAAAATATTGACGGTTATTTTTTTCTCGGTTGTGTCTTTTTATCGCAACTCTTCGTTAAAATATTTACGGTTACATTTTCGTTGACGGTTATTTGGTTGGATGTGTCTTTTTATCGTAACTTTCCGTTGAAATATTGACGGTTATTTTTTTCCGTTGTTTATTTTTATCGCAACTTTCCATTGAAATATTGACGGTTGTTTTTTCTCGGTTATGTATTTTTATCGTAACTCTTCGTTAAAATAGTGACGGTTATATTTTCTCCGTTTTCTATTTTTATCGCAACTTTCCATTAAAATATTGACGGTTATTTTTTCTCGGTTATATATTTTTATCGAAACTCTTCGTTAAAATATTGACGGTTACTTTTTTCGTTGACGGTTATTTTTTCGGTTGTGGTTTTTATGTCTTTTTGGTTTGACCCGCTAGAATTTCACTTCTCTATATTATAACTCTTTGTTACGTATTTTGTCACTTATAAATAATTTATATTTATAAAAATGTTTCAAAAGTGTTTATAATCATAATTCTTCTTTTTTACATTTTTATTCATAAATTGTTTTAATATTTTTGGTAAATATTTACGATATAACTTTAAATCATAGTTAATATTATGTAAAATTCAAATATTTGAATATATTATCATAATAATTTAATACATAAACATAATAAAATATATTTGTTAAAAATGAGTTCCCCCGCGATATCGCGGGGGTTCATAACCTAGTTAAAAACAATGAAATTGTTTATACTTTTTGTAATTATTGTTTCATAAATACAATAATCCTAAATGGCTAAATGACTTTTTTAAACTTACCTTAATGATATAGTTTGGTTTTATCACACACAAATAGAGAAAACAAATGTATATTCAAACTTTATGATCTAGATTTAATTTTATTTGCGCGGTTCCTGGCAATTGAATTCGTTATTAGTATTTATAAATTGTTATAAACCAGTGCGAATTCCAATAGATATGAAACAAGAATAATTTTAAATTAGGAACTAAAAGACTAATGTATAGTTTCACAATTGCATTTCGCAGCTAAAAGAGTAGATTGCTCGATCAATGAGACAAGTAGACAACACATGTGATATATCAAACAATGGAGTGATGGAGATTCTTGATGTCTCTAAGAATCTAACAGTAAGATCTTCCTGTTAGCTTTTGTCGATGTCGATGGACTGATTGTTTTTTGCTTCCATGTTTTTCTATTCTTTTTTGCCATAGAACCAAATCATAGGTTTTACTTCATTGTAACTCCTAACTTTTTTCATTATTAATCAAATATTTACATTCTTAGCAAAAAAAAAAATCTAAGTTACGAAACACTTCAAAATCAGCTAATTGGTTACAAGAACTCAAACCCAAAAAGTTTACAAGTAAAACATGAATCTTTGAGATACCCATTAAACAAAATCCACTCTCGAATACGTTACAAACAACAAGAAGAGTAATTTTCCTTGTTTACTGAGAAACAAAAAGAGAAGGAAGATACCTAAAATTATGAAATTGGTGAAGAATCACAACAAACAAGCAGACTTTGATCTTATCTGACTTTGATCTTATCTTCTTCAATTCGACATTGGGAGTGAAAACGAGTGACGAGCCTGCTTCTCCTTGGTTAACTTCGGTTCGGTTTGCTTTGATTCGGTTCACTTTAATGTTGTAAACAAATTTTCTTTTTTTTTGGTGGGCTGTAACCAAATTTTCTTTTGTCGTACGTTTTTGGTGACCAAATTAATACATGCATTCAGTTTTTCTTTAAAACAGATTTTATTCTATACTTATTTTGCATGGAAGATTCGCTCGAGTTTATTTTTCTTTTTTCTTTTTTCTTTTTTTCTTTTTTTGTCAAAACTTTGATTTGGTACGATTTCTGAATTATATGACTTCGATATATATATGTACACTAGCGATGTTCTTTTCTATAATTGATATTATATAAAACAGAAACGATTATGAATATCCGTTTAAAATTTCAAACAAGGATAAATCAAATAAAGAGAAACAAAAAACTAATAAAATCTGGTTTCTCACAAATTTTTTGGAGATGAAACTAGTGATATTATTTTATAGAAAATTTCAATCTTTATTTAGATTATTTTGTCACACAACAACATTGAGCAGGATTAGCAGTACATTCACCATACAATAAAAGACTTATGTTTTTTCTACACCATTTCATGCATCCTTCGGTGCCTCCTCCATTCATACACGGTTCTGGACCAAAGCATTTTTTCCAATCTTGCTTGATTCCAATACCTATTTAAACAAATCATTTTTATCATCTAAATTAATGATAAAAATCTGTTCATAACAAAAAAAAATTGAGTATAATAAAATTGTACCAAGAGTGCTATCGGAACATTGAACCGACGATGTGACAAAAAGAATAGTGAGAAGTAATACGACAAGCATTTTTTTGGTGATAGCCATTTTTATGATAATCTTTTTGATAACTTTGTATAAGATTTTCTTTTCTGGTTATTGTTTAGAGTCAGTGGCTGATATATATATACACATATGATTAGCCAGTTGATTACTACAAGAAAACATACCTTTTGCGACTCCTTTTTGTGACTCTTCTTTTGGTCGCAAATATTTGCGACGCTTTTGTTACACTTCAGTGACTCATTTACGACTACAACAAAAACAGACGCATATTCGTCGCGAATATACGACGCCATAATATAGTCTGAGAACGGTCATAAATCCGCGACCCTTTTACGATACTTTTGCAACCCAAACGACATCCAATTTTTTTTTGTCTGAAATATCTTCATCGTCACAAAAGAGTCGTAAATTTACAACTAATTTGCCTCTCTTTAGAGACTTGTTCTGTTTTTAAAATTGTAATTTGATAAAAGAGAATGTGTAATATGTTAAGTAACCATATTTTGCAATGTTTATAACTAATACATTGAAAGATTAGTTGTTAATGTTTTAATTTTTCATGTTTATAAATAAATCTTTGTAAGAACGCCTATCATGTATAAAATGTTACATAGACTTTTAAAAGAGAATGATCTTAATCTATGTAAGTTTGAAAATAAACTTACCAAATCATTGTTTTATCAAATAAATTGAAAGAAATACTTCACAAATGGACTCTGGAGTGATATATAATACTTATACTAATGTATTTTGATCTAAATGTTAAGAAATCATAAATATTGGTTTGTGACTCATACACGATCGTCGCAAAAGTGTGTCTCTTTGCGATTACTTTGCCACTGCCTAGTGTTACAACGAATGTGCTACTCTTTAGTGACCATTTTGTTACGCATTTTGCGACGAAGTTGCCTCGATTAGACGAATTATCTAACAAATCTAAAATAATGTCTTGTGACTCATGCGAGTGGTCACAAAAGTGTCACTTTATTGTGATTCTATTGCTACACTATAATTATTTTGCGACTACTTGTGCAACCAGATTGCGACCGACTTGGGACCGGTTTGTGATTTTTACCAAAATTTAGGGTTTTCGATTAGGCGGCAATTAATCCCTCGTGTTTTTAGGTGTGACTCATTTGACACGGCTTTGCGACTACTTTTCTTTTATGTCTACCACTGAAAAGTCACAAACCCAAACACTTAGCATTTTCTTCGATTTCTCCGCATCTTCTTCGATCTCTCTCTTCCATTCTCTTCGATTCTTCCTCTATCTTCCTCTTTTCTCTTCGATTCTTCCTCTCTTCTTCGATTCGATTACTCTTCTTCCTACTTCGATTCTCTTCCTACTTCGATTCTCTTCCATTCTCTTCTCTACTTCGATTCGATTCGATTCTTCCTCTCTCTCTTCGATTCTTCTGTTCTCTGTAATGGCGCCAAAGGGGAAAGCAAGTAGAGGCCGTGGTGGTGGGAGATCCGGTGTACGAGTGTTCAATGGTCGAAACCCTAAAGTTGCTGTCGGAACGTCTTCGAACGCCTCCAATCCTTCGTCTTCAACCGCAACTGTTCCGAGTCAAACAGCTTCGATGAGTCAAACATCTAGGCCAACTGTTCCGAGTCAGTATCCGGCGTCGTCACAACCACCACCTCCTGCTCGCCTTCCATCACCGCAGGTTAGTCAGCAACAGCCGCCTCCTCATCAACAGCCTCCTCCTAATTATCAGCAGCAGCCGCCGCTTTATCAACCGCCTCCTCCTAATTATCAGCAGCCGCCGCTTTATCAACAGCCGGGTCCTTATCATCAACCTCCTCCTTATCAGGTATCAAAGAATCTCTCTTTTGTTCTTGTCTCAGTTGTGTGAATCAGAGTTTTGTCTGTAGATTAAGACTATTAGGTTAATCAGAGATATCAATGTCAGCACACAGTTTTCTTTTTTCTTGTCTAACTTGTTACCTTCTTGTTGTATCTTCTTCAGGACCAAGACCATCCTCACGACCAAGTCCATCCTCAGCAGATTCCCCAACCTCAGATGCCTCCTCATGAAAACCCTAATGCTCCACCGCCTGACTACCAGCAGATGTTAGAGAATTTGTTGGTTCTGCCTGGCCGAGAGCATCTTCCACGTCTGAGTAATGTTCCAATTCTAGGCGTTGAGACTATATGGTATAAACCTCCTCTATGTTTAGCTTAATGTTTGGTTAATGTTTTTCATTAAATTAGTTCTCATGTGTAATGTTCTAGCTTGATTATCATAAATTAAGGCTATTAGGTTAATCATTGTCTGTTTAGATCACTTGCTCATTGTCTAATGTCTGTTTTTTATCAAGTGTCTTACTAATGGTCTAATGTCTGTTTTTATCAAATATCTTACTAATTGTTTGTTATCTTATGTCTAATGTCTGTTTTTATCTATAGGTTTGGCCGAGACAAAGGAGTATTGTCTAGGAGTATTGCTGGAATATTTCGGAGAAAATTTGATGGACCTTACTATAGCTGGAAGGTGACTCCTACAACCATTCAAGAGCGATATTTCAGATCATTTGCGGTAATGTTTGATATTCCTATCAATGTGTAATAGTATATGTTGCAATGAATTAGTATGAGTTATACTAATTCATACTAATCTGTGTAGGGGAAGTTCAATTGGGATATCGGGATTACGGAGCTAGTCAGAGAAGGATTCTTGGTCATCGCCAAGAAAAGGCTTAAAGGAATTGTTAGTCAAGCAAAGCTTTCTGGTCTCCAACCGTATTGGATTACCAGTAATGACCTGTGGGCACAGATGTGTGCTTATTGGAAAACTGAGGAAGCAATTGAAAAGAGTGAAACTGCATCACAGTCAGTGATCGTAATGGTCTTGGAGTCCACAAACATGTATCAGGGCAAAAATCATTCATGCAAGTTCACCAAGAGCTGGTATGAATCTATATAACCTTTCACTTTGTTTTTAAATATTGCACTTAGATCACTATATGTTGTTACCTCTGTTCTGTGATTTTAATGATGTCTTTGTCTCATTATAGGAGGAAGAATTGGGGCGTCCTGTGTCATATGGAGAAGTGTTTATGCAAACACACACAAGAGCAGATGGTACTTTTGTGGATGCTAAAGCCAAACAAGTAGCTGAGGTCTATAATAAGAGCATAGAAGAGAGACTGTCTGAACTGGCTGAAGATGGTGAAGACGCTTCAGATGATTCCTCTCAGCAGTCAACTCACCGGACTCTCACCATTGAAGAAAAGAATGAACTCTTTCTTAAGGTAATCTCGTGTAAGTTTTTGTTTAGAGTTTGCATATCATCATCACTGTTTGGTAATCATATATAGAATCAGTCCATGTTTTATGATAAATACTTGAATGATTCAGTTTTTGATCTTGAATGACTCTATTTGCTAATACTTGAATACTTGACTGATTATCTTTTTGCTTGAGCATGATTCTGTTTTTTTTTTCTTAAGTGTACTGAAACAGATGTGAAGGGGAACTATTTTGGCATTGGATCTCTTAAGGTGACCCTTAAGAAAGGGAAAAGAAAAGAAAGCTATGCTAGCATCTCTTCTTCCTCCATTACCGAGCTTCATGATCAACTTCGTCAAAAGATGGCTGAGCACGACGCAGAGAATGCTCGACGTGATGCGGAGCAACAAGCATCTCAAACTCGGATTGCAAACTTGGAGAGGCTTGTTATGTATTGGAAAGAGAATGATCCTGTCTTTGCAGCTTTTGTTGCATCTCAGCCACAACCAACTGCACCAGCCAACACACAAGCCGCCAATGCAACAACCACCAATGCAACAGCCACCGCCAATGCACCAGCCACCGCCAATGCACCAGCCACAGGCGCCACTGCACTAACAGGAACCGTCGCAGCCACAACAACACCTTCTTCATCCTTCTAAGTGCTTTTGTACTTTTTTCTTTCTCTTATGAACATGATGAATATTGTTAATGTTTAAGGTTATGTAAGGCTTTTGATTACATTAGGGCTTTTGGTTAGCAACATTAAGGATTTGATTAGCAACATTTGGATTTATATGAATTCGGTTTTGTTATTTTTAGAATCAAAATATAGCTTATTTGCGACTAATTAATAGTCTCTCAAAACCCAAATTAGTCTCAATTAAACGACTGCAATGTTTGTAACTAATTAGTCGCTAACTAACAGGCGTAGCTAAGACGTCGTAAATATACGACTCTTAATGTCAGTCTTTATGTCGTCGCTTATCTGCGATGACATAAATAAGTCTCAATACCGTCACAAATATGCGACTACAATGCGACCATTTAATTTAGCGACCGTTTTTTAGCGACCAACTTTAGTAGTCGCAAAGAAGTCGCAAACAACGATTAGCGACCGTTTAGGGACTCGTTTGGGAGTCGCAAAAGGCATGTTTTCTTGTAGTGTATGTAAGGAAGAGAAATACAAATATGTAAATATCTCCCAATATTGTTTAACATTTATTTTGTTTGACAACCTCCCAATAGCCTTAACTACACAACACATGTTTTTAAAAAATGCTTTTTCTGTCATACATTGAAAACGTAAAAATCTTTCAATTAATTTTCTTATAATTAACATTAAATATTTTGATTTTGTTACCTTTGATTAGTAAATGTATTGATAACTTTTGAATATTTGTGAGAAAATATTTGTTATTTTATATATAATAAATTGTTTTTCCAAGATTACTAATGAAAATTTGAAATAAAGTTTAAAGAATCTAATAGTTTTAAGTTTAAATGATTCATCTATTTTAAGGATTTAACTATAGTATAGTAAATTTACGTCAAAAAAGGAATGGAGGCGACGGTGACGAAGCTAGGGTTTTGACCCAACGATGCTTGCTTCTTCTCAGGCGACGGCGGAACTGGTTTCTTTGGTGGCGATTGAGATATATATCTGGTTTTCAAATCGATGGTTTTGTTTTTGGGTTCGATTGGTTATATGGGTTTGGGTTTCGGCGGTGAGAGAGGCTTTTTGCCGAGGGTCTCAAAGGGGAGCTGTTCTTGCTTCTGGCTTCGAGAGCGAGGAGTTGCAAATCCATGGTGGTCTCTCTTTCAAAAGCGATGGTGGAGCCTCTAGGGTTTTAACGCCGACGATGAGGGGTTTCGATCGGAGGCCTTATGTACGGTTAATCTTTGGTTTTCGTTGGATCTCTATTTGGTTGCTCTTTGTTATTCGGGTTGTCTTGGTGGATTATGGGCTCATTTCGGGTTCGTCAGATTTCAATAATCTCAGTTTTGATTTGGAGGTTTTGGGTATAAGATGCAATTGGCTTAGTTTATGGGAAGAAGAGAAAGATCTGATTGTTTTTGAGATTGGAATAGGGTTATTACGGCTGTGTGTGGTTTCGGTAAAGGGATTGGATCCTCAGCCCAAGGTAGTTTCGAGCAGATACGGGTTCGATTTGGTGACTTTCCATGGCGATTTGCAGTGGAGATTGGTACATCAGAGATGTGTGGGGATATATCGGAAGGTTTCCGATTTAGTTTATACGGTGGTTTTGGGTTTTATATGGGGACTTTATGAGATGGTTTCGAAATCTCTCCGGTGGGTTTGTTTGAAAGAGAAGATTCAGTCTCTATGGCTAATTCAATTTCTGAATTCTTTTAGGGTCTACATCATGAGATGGATATTTTCCATAATGGTAGGGAGTGATTCTAAGACAGTGATTATATGGAACCAAGGGGTCAGTTGCTATGTGTTCTTAGATGTGGGTCTTGATTACAGATTGGTCAGAGTCAATTTTTTAGATCTTAAAGGTACCAATTTGTTTTACTCGGTGGTTTTAGGTTTTATATGGTGGCTATATGAGGTTGTTTCAAATTCCTTATGGTGGTCGTGGTTGACGGAGACGATTCGGTCATCATGGCAAAGTCAATTTCTGAACTTTCCGGGATTGACGAAGGAGGAGACAAGTCTATGTGCGCTTTGTGCTATGGTTTGGCTTAAAGCAAGGTGGGATTATAAAATTATCAAGACTGATCAGAGAGGAGTTTGTTTGAAATTCATTGAGGTTAGTGAGTCAAAACAAGGAGTTTTTTCAAGGTGTTTCTTCGGTGATATGAAAGGTTTGACTTTGATGAATCTGGATCAATTTCAAATCTGGCGTTTGGTTCCAGGGATGATGATGGTTTCTAATGGAACATGTTCTTGGAAAAATTGGGTTATCAATAGAAATAGTGAAGTCTTGAGGGTTAATGTTCGATCCTTGAGTAAAATGGAGAATAATATTTGGATCACATGGAAAGAGGGTGATTTTTTCCATTTGGAAATCAAGGTTTTGATTCAACGGCTAAAATCCCTCATGGATTTGCAATTCTGGGATGATGTAGTATCTGGGATTGAGAATAAAGCTTTCATACTTTTATTTTCAAATGATGGAGAATATTTGGTATATAAGTGGTACCTTGGAAAATTTACTTTTGGCGATTGGTTGTGGAGATTCGATAATGGAAAACACATGGATGCGATCACATATATTGGTAAGGAGGGAGAAACGGAAAAGGAGCATAAACAGAAAGGAATTTTGTTGCTTATGAGAATTTGTTCTAAGAAGCGAAATGTCAAAATGCTAAGGTCACCTCGCAAACGGAATGTACCAACGGGAGGAGAGCAAGGGAATGAAGGTCATAATGTGATGCACCATGGCACGGTAAAGGGTTTAACAGGTGGACGCAACCCACCTAAATTAAAGTTTATTAGATGAAAGTTTTGAGTTGGAATTGTCAAGGTCTCGGGAATAAGGCAACTATCGGGTATCTTCGGGATTTGTGGAAGCAACATCGGCCGGATTTTTTGTTCCTTACGGAAACAAAACAATCCTCTTTATTTATGGAAAAATTTGTTGGTCATTTTGGTTATAAAAATTTAAAAACGGTGGATCCTATTGGTTGTAGTGGCGGTTTAGCTCTTTATTTTAACAATGATTATCATGTTTCGGTTTTATTTGCAAGTAATCGTGTGATCGATATTGAAGCAAACTATAAGGGCAAAGTAATTTATCTCACTTTTGTTTATGGAGACCCGGTTCCTAGTAAGCGGGAACAAGTGTGGGAGCGGTTAACTAGAACCGGTTTATCTCGGGATTCTCCGTGGTTTTTAATTGGTGATTTTAACGAATTAACTGGAAATCATGAAAAGCGAGGGGGTAAATTAAGACACGCGTCTTCTTTTATTCCGTTTAATCTAATGATTCAAAATTGTGGTCTTCTGGAATTTCCTTATATCGGCGATTGGTTGTCTTGGCGGGGGTGGCGGGATAAAAAACCAATACGATGTCGTCTAGATCGGGCTCTAGCGAATGAAGATTGGCATGAATTATTCTGCAACACATTTGTAGAATATTTACAAATGGTAGCTTCTGATCATTCACCGGTCTTAGCTACGATTGCGGATAAGATGCCACGCGGGAAACATAGTTTCAGGTTTGACAAAAGGTGGATAGGGAAAGAAGGTTTACTGGAGACAATTGCAGATGGTTGGAATTTTGATTCTGAACCAGGCGACGGGAAATTTGTGGAAAAGTTGACTAATTGCCGGCGAGCTATCTCGCAATGGCGACGAGAGTTGACTCCCTATGGTCGGCAAACGATTGAAGATTTAAAATCGGAACTATATGCGGCGCAAAGAGATGATAGGCGATCACGGGAAGAAATTACGGATTTAACATTGCGGCTGAAAGAGGCCTATCGGGACGAGGAATTGTACTGGCACCAGAAAAGCAGAAGCTCTTTGATGCAATTAGGGGACAATAACTCAAAATATTTTCACGCTTTAACGAAGCAGAGACGGGCGAGGAATCGAATCACGGGTTTACATGATGAGAATGGGACATGGTCAACGGAAGATAAAGAGGTTCAAAATATAGCGGTTTCCTACTTTAAGACTTTATTCACTACAACAAAACCTGAGGTTTTTGAGGATGCGTTGGAAGAAGTACAAAGTCTGATCACGGATCAGATTGATGATTTTTTAATAGCCCCGGCAACAGAGGGTGAAGTGAGAGCAGCACTTTTTATGATGCACCCGGAGAAGGCACCGGGGCCAGATGGTATGACGGCTTTGTTTTTTCAGAAAGCATGGGCTACCATTAAAGTAGATCTTTTATGTTTGGTTAATTCTTTTTTAGAGGATGGGAATTTTGACAAACGGTTAAATACGACAAATATTTGTCTTATTCCAAAAACGGAAAGACCGACTCGGATGACGGAACTACGACCTATTAGTCTCTGCAATGTTGGTTACAAGATTATATCAAAGATTCTTTGCCAAAGTCTAAGGACAGTACTACCAAAACTGATCTCGGAAACACAATCAGCTTTTGTAGAAGGACGGTTAATTTCGGATAACATTCTTATTGCACAAGAGATGTTCCATGGGTTACGAACTAACCCATCATGTAAAGGAAAATTCATGGCAATTAAAACTGACATGAGTAAGGCTTATGATAGAGTGGAATGGATTTTCGTTGAAAAAGTTTTAACCAAACTGGGGTTTTGTGAAAAATGGATTAGTTGGATAATGTGGTGTATCAGTACTGTCCAGTATAGGGTTCTTCTTAATGGACAACCTCGAGGACTAATAGTACCAGAGAGGGGTTTACGGCAAGGAGATCCGCTGTCTCCTTATCTATTTATTCTTTGTACTGAAGTATTAATTGCAAACATACGGAAAGCAGAACGGGATAAATTAATTACGGGTATCAAGGTGGCAACTGCAAGCCCATCGGTTTCTCACCTGCTTTTTGCGGATGATAGTCTATTTTTTTGTAAGGCTAACAAGGATCAGTGTGGGGTAATCTTGGGGATCTTAAAGCAATATGAAGCGGTCTCGGGACAACAAATAAATTATTCCAAATCTTCGATCCAGTTTGGGCATAAGGTAGATGACGGTGTGAAGGAAGATATCAAATCTACCTTAGGTATCACTAATATTGGTGGTATGGGTTCATATCTTGGGTTGCCAGAAAGTCTCGGTGGTTCAAAAACAAAAATTTTCTCTTTTGTTAGAGACAGGTTACAGACAAGGATTAACGGATGGTCGGCAAAATTTTTATCAAAAGGTGGGAAAGAAGTGATGATTAAATCGGTAGCTGAGGCATTACCAACTTATGTTATGTCGTGCTTCAGACTACCGAAAACAATCACTTCTAAACTCACTAGTGCGGTTGCTAATTTCTGGTGGAGCTCGAATGGTGCCTCCAGAGGTATGCATTGGATGGCTTGGGATAAATTATGTATTAATAAATCGGAAGGAGAGATAGGATTTCGAAACGTCGATGATTTTAATTCGGCCTTACTTGCAAAACAGTTGTGGCGGTTGATCACGGTTCCGGATTCTCTCTTTGCGAGGGTTTTTAAAGGGCGGTATTATAGGAAATCCAATCCTTTGGAAAATATAAAGTCATATTCTCCATCGTATGGGTGGCGGAGTATATGCTCAGCTAGATCTCTGGTTAATAAAGGACTTATTAAAAGAGTCGGATCTGGGAATTCCATCTCAGTTTGGGAGGATCCGTGGATTCCAGCTCAATTCCCGAGACCAGCAAAAAGTAATGGATCTATTAATGACCCATCTTTAAAAGTTAACATGCTTATAGATAGTCGATCTAATTTTTGGGACATTGATCTCCTCAAAGCGGTCTTTGACCAGGAAGATGTCGAGTTAATAAGTGCTCTACTGGTGGGTGCGCCAACCAAGGAGGACACCTTGGGTTGGCATTTTACAAAATCCGGCAAATATTCAGTTAAGCCGGGGTATCATACCGCACGGTTGGATAAGTTGGAGACCAACTCATCTTTCATTGGGCCAGATTTCATTAAGTTAAAGGCTCATACTTGGAAAGTACAGTGTCCACCTAGGATACGTCATTTTTTATGGCAAATCTTAACGGGTTGTGTACCGGTTACAGAGAACTTACGAAAAAGAGGAATTGATTGTGACACTGGTTGTGCCAGATGTGGTGCACTGGAGGAAACAGTCAATCACACACTCTTTCAGTGCCATCCAGCAAGACAGGTTTGGGCACTTTCTCAGATTCCTACGGTTATGGGGACTTTTCCCACAGATTCTATTTTTGCAAACTTGGATCATTTATTTTGGAGAATACCATCGGAGTTTGATTCTATAGCTTTTCCTTGGATTATTTGGTATATTTGGAAAGCACGGAATGAAAAATTGTTTGAAAATGTGGATAACGATCCGTTAGAGGTTTTACGGTTAGCGGAAAGAGAGGCACAATTGTGGCACTCAGCTCAAGTGGAGCTTCATACTGAAACTCAGGCTTCAGTGGAATTTCCAAATCGGCCTCAAACGAGGGGGGTGTCCCTAGATTCGGACTTTACAGGATACCGTTGTTTTGTGGATGGATCCTGGAAAGACAGCGACAAGTTTTCCGGGATAGGGTGGTTTTGTACACCATCAAACGGTGAGCCATCCACAATGGGAGCAGCCAACCTCCGTAGAAGCCTATCTCCACTACATGCCGAATTCGAGGCCCTCCTTTGGGCGATGAAGTGTATGATTGGTGCAGATAATCAAGAGGTAGCATTCCTTACAGACTGTTCTGACCTGGTGAAGATGGTGTCTTCCCCAACCGAATGGCCGGCCTTCTCAGTGTATCTGGAGGAATTTCAGAGCGACAAGGAAGAGTTCTCTACCTTCTCTTTATCTTTAATTTCTCGTTGTGCAAATGTAAAAGCGGATAATCTGGCACGAAAAGTTCGTACGGAACCGCTTCATATCACTTATGTAAACAACATTCCACAAGAATGGCTCTTTTGAGCACTATTTAATTACGGATGACAAAAAAAAAAAAAAAGGATTTAACTATAGTAAATGTATTGATTTTGTTACCTTTGATTTGTAAATATATTGATAACTTTTGAACATTTGTGAGAAAATATTTATTACATAGAAAATTGTTTTTCCAAGATTACTAATGAAAATTTGAAATATATTATGAAGATTCTAATAGTTTTGAGCTGAAATGATTCATCTGTTTTAAGGATTTAACTATAGTGTCGGGACCGTGAAATTTTATTAATTTATAGAGGTATTAATTTATCGATAAATTAATAATTATTAATTGATAGAGAGTTTAGGTGAATTTTATAATTTATAAGAAAATATTATATCTGAAAAAAAATCCTTATATATTAATTGAGAAGCATTTGTATAGAATAACATTATCCTCATGTGTGATTAACGAAAATGTCATGCTGAGGTGTCGTTTTTACAGAGCTTTTCAATCCATTTAATTAAGGGAATATTATTCTATGGGGCACTTCTAAGGGAATATTATTCTATGGGGCACTTTAAAGGTAGTAAGCACTTTTTAAGTTTTTTTTACCACTACACCCTCGACCCAACCTAACCAATCCAAACTAACTATGGTTTGCAACCTTTATTCTTTCTCTCTCTTCATTTATTTTTCTTTCTCTCCACTTTACAAAATTAAATACAAAACACTTGCAATATCTTCTTGGGAAAAAGACAATCGTTCCATACTTTTTCTCTCTTCTCTCTCATCAAAAACACCAAAAAATAGATGTAGGTTTTTCTTTTTCTTTCTCTTCTCAGATTTTAAAAGCTGGTTTTTGGGCTCCTTTGGTGAAGCAGTGGTGAGCCTATTTCTTCTCTGCCAGGGTTGGGTTGTGGAGATCCGCTTCTCGGTGCATCTGTGACGAAATCGCGGCGGATTCGTGTTCTCCCGTCGGTATTACTTTTTCACATTTCATTATGTAATTTTCTTTGTAATCCACATTCACCTGCTCAGATTGGGATTTTAGCTTTTGACCTAATTTTTCTTATTGGAGATGATTCTCGGTAGCTCTAAATTGTCAAGCTAAAATTTTGTTTATCAAGAGTCTTGCTTTAATATTTTAACATATATTCTTATTATAAATTTCTAACTTAAAGGTAGTTTTGTGCGATTTTCATTACAACACATGAGCAAATGATGAAAAAATGGAAGAAATACAAAAAGTTCAGGGGCTAGGGTTTAGAATTTAGGGTTTAGGGTATAGGGTATAGGTATATGGTTAAGGGTTAAGTCTCTATGGTTTAGGGTTTAAGGTTTTGTGTTTAGGGTTTAGGGTTTAAGTTCAGGGGCTAGGGTTTAATGTCTAGGGTTTAGGGTTTAGTATCATGGGTTTAGGGTTTAGGTTAAGAGGTTAGGGAATAGGATATAGGTATAAGGTTAAGGGTTAAGGGTTAAGTCTCTATGGTTTAGGTTTTAAAGTTAAGGGTTTTGAGTTTAGGGTTTAGGGTTTAGGTTTAGGTGTTTGGGTTTAATGTCTAGGGTTTAGGGTTTGGTATCTAAAGTTTAGGGTTTGTTTTTTAGGGTATAGTTTATATGGTTTAGGTTTAGGGTATTATGGGTAAAGAACCATGATTGTCTACACTGATTCTAGGGTTTATGGCTACATACTTCTCATTTGAGTGAAGAAATAAATTAGACCTGAATTGAAATGACCACGTGTTTAGAGTTTGGTGGATGTGCGTGTATGGGCGGTAATCCTAAATTATTGTGTTGTCAATTTTGATGTAAAATTATAAGAGACTGTCATGTGTTCAAGATTATGTGGATAGTTTCTATTTTATTCTTTAAAAATATTTTTGTGTTATATGATTATATTTATAAACTATAGTAAAATGGATCTTCATATGTAAAGAAAAAGTAATTATAATTTATTATACAATTAAAAAATATGTTTATCTCTGATTTAGTACTTATAATCCTCTTTTATTATAATCCACTACCTTCATTTCTCTCTCTTTAAAACCAAATTCCACTCCGAAAACCATGTCCATCCACAACCGTTAGATCTTAATTTTAAGTTTATTTGGACGGTCCATATTTTTTTACAAATTTATTTGCTTGCTAATTGGTTAACAGTTTGTAACTAGTTCACCAACGAACCGTTAGATTTTTTTTAGCTCCTACACATCCAACGGCTGAGATTTAACAAGTTAACCACAGTTGGGTTAACTGTCCACGTGTCTTAAGGGCAAATTGGTATTGATTTTTCTAGAACAGTGAAAAAACTCCAAAAAAGTACCTACTCCCTCATATGTGCCTCATATGCTCATACTATCTCAGAAAGTGTCCCAACATGCCACGTTCCCTTTAATTAAAGACCCAATATTTATTAGGATATTTACAGATTTTGCCATTACTTTTACTTATATATGTTTATTTTTTCTAATTAATTTATTCTTTTTATTTTACTCAATTAATTAAAATACAATTAAAATATGTAATTAAGAGATACAAATCTATACAAAATGGAGTACCTAATATATTCTGAATCTATTAATATAACAAGATATATATCATGAATCATGATAAACACAAAACATTAATACATAAATGAAAATTTTTATTAATCTTGATAATTATTAATACACTACTGTTTATCTAATAATATAAAATTCGAACACCATCAATATAATTAATACATTAAAATGTATTTAATAATCGTTTTGTCTTGCACATAGTGCGGGTTATTATCTAGTTTCTTTATAATCATTATCTTTTTAGAACCAATAACAAATAATAAATATTATCTTATTAATTTATCGATTTGTGTTATTTTTTACACTAGTCCCAACTCGGGACCGGAAGAATTTATTAATTTATAAAGGTTATTAATTTACCGAGTATTAACTTATAGAGGTTTTACTGTAAATGTATTGATTTTGTTCCCTTTGATTAGTACAGTATATGCTTATTCAATAGTCTTTTGCTTAAGTATTCCACGAAATTATCAAATGTGCTTAGTGTTACTAAATAAACTAATATGTTAATCATATGATTTAAGAAAACCAGAAGACATAAGATAATTACGAAAAGCTAATATTTCTTTACATAAAAAGATTAATATAAAATTGTAATTAAACTATATGATAGTTCACATTAATTTTGTTGATAGTATACAACTCTCCGTTACTCCGTAGTCTAGAAACCTATAAGACACAAGATAATTACAAAGAAAAAGAAATGGTGAAGGAAACAATATGATATTACAAAAATCACATGGAGAAATAAGACATGTAGGCTCTAGCTTGAACAACCCAAGATTATAACTATAAAAAAACAAGCAACCAAGTTGTGGCAGTGATACTAAAAGAAAAATCGATATCATATGCTTTATTTGCTAAACGAACAATCAAACTTAATAGACTATTGTAATTCTTCGGAGATTTAAAGATTAAAATAATTATATATATATATATATATTAACTGAGAAAAATGTAACATAAAATTATAGATATATAATTTCGACATTACTTTCATGAATTATGATGCAAAAGAGTATCACTCATTGTTACGAATCCTAACATTCACTTTCTCAATATAGCCGGAAATACAAGAATACAGACTAATATAAATAAAAATTAAGAGAATAGAAATAAAAAATAAATTATAAGAGAGATATAGATGCAAAAACTATTCTATAGTAATAATAAAAAATAAGGATGAATTAAATTTTTAATAAATTACAACGAAAACAAAATGATAAATAAATGTATATAAGTAAACAATAAAATTAGTATCATATTTGTTTTCTATACTAAAATGTTAAATACAATATCACATGAAATTTTTCACAATCTACACTAAAGAAATTAAAACAAATTATTTAATTAACAAATTTTAAAATATCAAATGTCAAATATACCGAGCGTACCCCGGATTCGCTCCTAGTTAAGATAAAAGTACATTAAACTAATTATATAGTGTTTATATTATAACATGTTCAACTTTCTCACATATTAATTAAAATATAATTTTATTTTTCAGAATCTATGTTATTCCAAATTTCATGGATATTTATGTTAAAATAAGTAGCAGTATGTTTTTGTTATTACATTATCCTCCAAAATGGATTTCATCTTTTTAATTTTATTTTATTTTTGAAATTTTGATCCTAAAACCTTGTAATACCAACTAATATAAATTTAATTGTTACACAAAAATAATTATATTATAAGTGAATGAAAAATATATATTTTGCAGTTCAAATAAAAACATATAATATGATTCATAGTTAGTTCAATTGAATTTCAAAATAATATTTGCATGGAAACATACTAAACTTTTTGAAAAGATTTTTCGATTTATCGGTGTATCACACGGTTCCTAATCTAGTTACTTAGAAACAATTGTTACAAAGATCAAAGGAGCCTTGCAACAACGACAAACCGGGGTGAACAAGTCCGGTACAATTTGGGAAGAGCCTTGGATCGGAGAGAATCTCTGAACTTTGGGAAGTACCTCCTCAAGTGTTGAGAATCCCTCAAGTATTGAAAATCCCTCAAGTGTTGTTAAGTATCATTAGACAGTCTAATGATATTTAACAGTTAAATATATTTGCATGATTCATGTATTATTTGTCATCGTAAAGCCAAACGCTTCCAAGATTCCTAAATCTGAGTCCTATATGCATTCGAATTGGTCAGTGTGATAGTCCGGGCTCTCAGCTGCAAAAACAAACTGCCCAAAGGTTCAAGATGCTCAACATTGCACCTATGGTCCGTCCATAAGTTGAGACGGAACAAGAATGTTGTTCAGGTCGGTGTCTAGAATTATGGTTACTGTTGCTGTTCATAAGGTCATCTTGTTCCTAAAACAAGATGTATTTTGTACCTCTGAACAGTTGCGTCTTTTTATCGCAACCTTTCGTTTAAATATTTACGGTTATTTTTTCTCGCTTGAGTCTTTTTATCGCAACTTTCCGTTGAAATATTGACGGTTATTTTTTCCTGTTGTATCTTTTTATCGCAACTCTTCGTTGAAATATTGACGGTTAATTTTTTGTTGACGGTTATTTTTTCGGTTGTGTCTTTTTCTTGCAACTTTCCGTTAATATATTGACGGTTTCGTTTCTGTCTTTTCATCACAACTTTCCGTTAAAATATTGACGGTAATATTTTTTCGGTTGTGTTTTTTTTGCAACTTTCTGTTAAAATATTGACGGTTATTTTTTCTCGGTTGTGTCTTTTTATCGCAACTTTCCGTTAAAATATTGACACTTATTTTTTCTCGGTTGTATCTTTTTAACGCAACTCTTCGTTAAAATATTGACGTTTATTTTTTTTTGTTGAAAGTTATTTTTTTCGTTGTATCCTTTTATCATAATTTTCCGTTAAAATATTGACGGTTACTTTATTCGTTTGTGTATTTTTATCGCAAGTTTCCGTTAAAATATCGACAGTTCTTTTTTCTCGGTTGTGACTTTTTATCGCAACTCTTCGTTAAATTATTGACGGTTACTTTTTTCGTTGACGGTTATTATTTTGGTTTTGTCTTTTTATCGTAGTTTTTCGTTAAAATATTGACGGTTACTTTTTTTGTTGGTGTATTTTTATCGCAACTTTCCATTAAAATATTGACGGTTAATTTTTTCTCGGTTGTGTCTTTTTATCGCAACTCTTCGTTAAAATATTTACGGTTACATTTTCGTTGACGGTTATTTGGTTGGATGTGTCTTTTTATCGTAACTTTCCGTTGAAATATTGACGGTTATTTTTTTCCGTTGTCTATTTTTATCGCAACTTTCCATTGAAATATTGACGGTTGTTTTTTCTCGGTTATGTATTTTTATCGTAACTCTTCGTTAAAATAGTGACGGTTATTTTTTCTCCGTTGTCTATTTTTATCGCAACTTTCCATTAAAATATTGACGGTTATTTTTTCTCGGTTATGTATTTTTATCGAAACTCTTCGTTAAAATATTGACGGTTACTTTTTTCGTTGACGGTTATTTTGTTAGATGTGTATTTTTATCGTAACTTTCCGTTAAAATATTGATAGTTAATTTTTTTGGTTATGTCTTTTTATCGCAACTTTTTGTTAAAATATTGACGGTTATTTTTTCTCCGTTGTCTATTTTTATCGCAACTTTCCATTGAAATATTGACGGTTATTTTTTCTCGGTTATGTATTTTTATCGTAACTCTTCGTTAAAATATTGACGGTTACTTTTTTCGTTGACGGTTACTTTTTCGGTTGTGGTTTTTATGTCTTTTTGGTTTGACCCGCTAGAATTTCACTTCTCTATATTATAACTCTTTGTTACGTATTTTGTCACTTATAAATAATTTATATTTATAAAAATGTTTCAAAAGTGTTTATAATCATAATTCTTCTTTTTTACATTTTTATTCATAAATTGTTTTAATATTTTTGGTAAATATTTACGATATAACTTTAAATCATAGTTAATATTATGTAAAATTCAAATATTTGAATATATTATCATAATAATTTAATACATAAACATAATAAAATATATTTGTTAAAAATGAGTTCCCCCGCGATATCGCGGGGGTTCATAACCTAGTTAAAAACAATGAAATTGTTTATACTTTTTGTAATTATTGTTTCATAAATACAATAATCCTAAATGGCTAAATGACTTTTTAAAACTTACCTTAATGATATAGTTTGGTTTTATCACACACAAATAGAGAAAACAAATGTATATTCAAACTTTATGATCTAGATTTAATTTTATTTGTGCGGTTCTTGGCAATTGAATTCGTTATTAGTATTTATAAATTGTTATAAACCAGTGCGAATTCCAATAGATATGAAACAAGAATAATTTTAAATTAGGAACTAAAAGACTAATGTATAGTTTCACAATTGCATTTCGCAGCTAAAAGAGTAGATTGCTCGATCAATGAGACAAGTAGACAACACATGTGATATATCAAACAATGGAGTGACGGAGATTCTTGATGTCTCAAAGAATCTAACAGTAAGATCTTCCTGTTAGCTTTTGTCGATGTCGATGGACTGATTGTTTTTTGCTTCCATGTTATTCTATTCTTTTTTGCCATAGAACCAAATCATAGGTTTTACTTCATTGTAACTCCTAACTTTTTTCATTATTAATCAAATATTTACATTCTTAGCAAAAAAAAAAAATCTAAGTTACGAAACACTTCAAAATCAGCTAATTGGTTACAAGAACTCAAACCCAAAAAGTTTACAAGTAAAACATGAATCTTTGAGATACCCATTAAACAAAATTCACTCTCGAATACGTTACAAACAACAAGAAGAGTAATTTTCCTTGTTTACTGAGAAACAAAAAGAGAAGGAAGATACCTAAAATTACGAAATTGGTGAAGAATCACAACAAACAAGCAGACTTTGATCTTATCTGACTTTGATCTTATCTGATTCAATTCGACATTGGGAGTGAAAACGAGTGACGAGCCTGCTTCTCCTTGGTTAACTCCGGTTCGGTTTGCTTTGATTCGGTTCACTTTAATGTTGTAAACAAATTTTCTTTTTTTTTGGTGGGCTGTAACCAAATTTTCTTTTGTCGTACGTTTTTGGTGACCAAATTAATACATGCATTCAGTTTTTCTTTAAAACAGATTTTATTCTATACTTATTTTGCATGGAAGATTCGCTCGAGTTTCTTTTTCTTTTTTCTTTTTTCTTTTTTCTTTTTTTGTCAAAACTTTGATTTGGTACGATTTGTGAATTATATGACTTCGATATATATGTACACTAGCGATGTTCTTTTCTATAATTGATATTACATAAAACAGAAACGATTAAGAATATCCGTTTAAAATTTCAAACAAGGATAAATCAAATAAAGAGAAACAAAAAACTAATAAAATCTCGTTTCTCACAAATTTTTTGGAGATGAAACTAGTGATATTATTATTTTATAGAAAATTTCAATCTTTATTTAGATTATTTTGTCACACAACAACATTGAGTAGGATTAGTAGTACATTCACCATACAATAAAAGACTTATGTTTTTTCTACACCATTTCATGCATCCTTCGGTCCCTCCTCCATTCATACACGGTTCTGGACCAAAGCATTTTTTCCAATCTTGCTTGATTCCAATACCTATTTCAACAAATCATTTTAATCATCTAAATTAATGATAAAAATCTGTTCATAACCAAAAAAAAAAAAAGAGTATAATAAAATTGTACCAAGAGTGCTATCGGAACATTGAACCGACGATGTGACACAAAGAATAGTGAGAAGTAATACGACAAGCATTTTTTTGGTGATAGCCATTTTTATGATAATCTTTTTGATAACTTTGTATAAGATATTCTTTTCTGGTTATTGTTTAGAGTCAGTGGATGATATATATATATACACATATGATTAGCCAATTAGGGATATAAACTTCCCGTGAAAGCAGAAACTAATAAATACACAAGATTCTACTAACACATATGTAAGGAAGAGAAATACAAATATGTAAATATCTCCCAATATTGTTTAACATTTATTTTGTTTGACAACCTCCCAATACCCTTACCTACACAACACATGTTTAAGAAAAATGCTTTTTCTGTCATACATTGAAAACGTAAGAATCTTTCAATTAATTTTCTTATAATTAACAGTAAATATTTTGATTTTGTTACCTTTGATTAGTAAATGTATTGATTACTTTTGAATATTTGTGAGAAAATATTTGTTATTTTATATATAATAAATTGTTTTTCCAAGATTACTAATGAAAATTTGAAATAAATTTTAAAGAATCTAATAGTTTTAAGTTGAAATGATTCATCTATTTTAAGGATTTAACTATAGTAAATGTATTGATTTTGTTACCTTTGATTTGTAAATATATTGATAACTTTTGAACATTTGTGAGAAAATATTTATTATTTTATACATAGGAAATTGTTTTTCCAAGATTACTAATGAAAATTTGAAATATATTATGAAGATTCTAATAGTTTTGAGCTGAAATGATTCATCTGTTTTAAGGATTTAACTATAGTGTCGGGACCGTGAAATTTTATTAATTTATAGAGGTATTAATTTATCGATAAATTAATAATTATTAATTGATAAAGAGTTTAGGTGAATTTTGTAATTTATAAAAAATATTATTTCTGAAAAAAACCCGTATATATTAATTGAGAAGCATTTTTATAGAATAACCTTATCCTCATGTGTGATTAACGAAAATGTCATGCTGAGGTGTCGTTTTTACAGAGCTTCTCACCATTTAATTAAAGACCCAACATTTATTAGGATATTTACAGATTTTCCCATTAGTTTTACTTATATATGTTTATTTTTTCTAATTAATTTATGCTTTTTATTTTACTCAATTAATTAAAATACAATTAAAATATGTAATTAAGAGATACAAATCTATACAAAATGGAGTACCTAATATTTTGTGAATCTATTAATATAACAAGATATATATCATGAATCATGATAAACACAAAACATTAATACATAAATGAAATTTTTTATTAATCTTGATAATTATTAATACACTACTGTTTATCTAATAATATAAAATTCGAACACCATCAATATAATTAATACATCCCCTATATATTAATTGAGAAGCATTTTAAATAAAAAACCTTACCTTCACGTGGGATTTACAAGACTGCCATGCTGACATGTCGCAACCAGAGAAACTCTCAGCAAAATTAATAATTATCCAATATTTACTAGACTAATTACATATAATGCCATTAGTGGTACTTATGCATATTTTTCCTCTATATTTAAGAGATTAGCAATTAATAAAGGAAATTAATTAATAAAAACTATATATATTGACGAAACAAGTAAAAAGTATATAGCATAAATCATGATGAACAATATATAATATAAATGTTTATTATATGTTTTGTACTTATATTTTTTATATGTTTTATAAAAAAACATTTAGAATTTTAACATATATGACATTCTATTTTTTGTTATAAATTACAAAACATCTAAATGTATATGTGAGCCCATATGTTTCTTAAATATATTTGGAACATAGTTTTACATAAATTAGTTAGTAGCATTTCATTTATTACACATTCACTATGAACAATATTTCAATATTAATCTATGTTAAAAATGTATCCGCTTACTCATTATTTTTAATATTATTTCTTTTCAAATTTTTACCTTATCAATTTATTAAAACTTTTACACGGTTTATTCAATTTAATTAGTCATTTACTCATTTTAGTTACAATTTATTTACAACCCAATACCTTATCGTAACAATATAAATTGATTCATAAAATGAGGGATATGCAATAAATCAATCCTAACTACATAGAATTATCAAGAATAATAAAGGATAATAAAATTTTATTACGTTTAAAAAATAATTATTCATACTCTTTTCAGTTTTTATATTGAATTGTTTCCAAAATAAAATCTTAATTAAAATACAAAAAATATTCGAATATATTTCAGAATTATAGGAATGATATTTCAAAAAAAAACTTTGGTCAATATTTTAATTTAAAATCTTATTCCAAATATGGAATATCCTAATTCCTAACTAATAAAATCTCCAAAATATATCAGTTACTAAATCATATTCAAATAGTCATACTTATATATCAAGTGATAATATATAATCGGTTTCCAAAAAATGTTTATATATTTCATATAACTATTTCTCCCCGCACATAGTGCGGGTAAATCATCTAGTTAAAATGTATTTAATAATCGTTTTGTCCTGCACATAGTGCGGGTTATTATCTAGTTTCTTTATAATCATTATCTTTTTAGAACCAATTACAAATAATAAATATTATCTTATTAATTTATCGATTTGTGTCATTTTTTACACTAGTCCGAACTTGGGACCGGAAGAATTTATTAATTTATAAAGGTTATTAGTTTACCGAGTATTAACTTATAGAGGTTTTACTGTAAATGTATTGATTTTGTTCCCTTTGATTAGTACAGTATATGCTTATTCAATAGTCATTTGCTTAAGTATTCCACGAAATTATCAAATGTGCTTAGTGTTACGAAATGAACTAATATGTTAATCATATGATTTAAGAAAAACAGAAGACATAAGATAATTACGAAAAGCTAATATTTCTTTACATAAAAAGATTATTATAAAATTGTAATTAAACTATATGATAGTTCACATTAATTTTGTTGAGAGTATACAACTCTCCGTTACTCCGTAGTCTTGAAACCTATAAGACACAAGATAATTACAAAGAAAAAAGAAATGGTGAAGGAAACAATATGATATTACAAAAATCACATGGAGAAATAAGACATGTAGGCTCTAGCTTGAACAACCCAAGATTATAACTATAAAAAAAACAAGCAACCAAGTTGTGGCAGTGATACTAAAAGAAAAATCGATATCATATGCTTTATTTGCTAAATGAACAATCAAAATTAATAGACTATCGGTAATTCTTCGGAGATTTAAAGATTAAAATAATTATATATATATATATATATATGTATACATATATTATAGATATATAATTTCGACATTACTTTCATATTATGATGCAAAAGAGTATCACTCATTGTTACGAATCCTAACATTCACTTTCTCAACATAGCCGGAAATACAAGAATACAAACTAATATAAATAAAAATTAAGATAATAGAAATAAAAAATAAATTATAAGAGAGATATAGATGAGAATACTATTCTATAGTAATAATAAAAAATAAGGATGAATTAAAATTTTAATAAATTAAAACGAAAACAAAATGATAAATAAATGTATATAAGTAAACAATAAAATTAGTATCATATTTGTTTTCTATACTAAAATGTTAAATACAATATCACATGAAATTTTTCACAATTTACTATAAAGAAATTAAAACAAATTATTTAATTAACAAATTTTAAAATATCAAGTGTCAAATATACCGAGCGTACCCCGGATTCGCTCCTAGTTAAGATAAAAGTACATTAAACTAATTATATAGTGTTTATATTATAACATGTTCAACTTTCTCACATATTAATTAAAATATAATTTTATTTTTCAGAATCTATGTTATTCCAAATTTCATGGATATTGATGTTAAAATAAGTTGTGTGTGATATTAGTAGCAGTATGTTTTTGTTATTACATTATCCTCCAAAATGGATTTCAGCTTTTTAATTTTATTTTATTTTTGAAATTTTGATTCTGAAACCTTGTAATACCAACTAATATAAATTTAATTGTTACACAAAAATAATTATATTATAAGTGAATGAAAAATATATATTTTGGGGTTCAAATAAAAACATATAATATGATTCATAGTTAGTTCAGTTGAAATTCAAAATAATATTTGCATGAAAACATACTAAACTTTTTGAAAAGATTTTTCGATTTATCGGTGTATCACATGGTTCCTAATCTAGTTACTTAGAAACAATTGTTACAAAGATCAAAGGAGCCTTGCAACAACGACAAACCGAGGTGAACAAGTCCGGTACAATTACGGATTACAAACAAGAAGAAGAGCCTTGGATTGGAGAGAATCTCTGAACTTTTGAAAGTGTTGAGAATCCCTCAAGTGTTGTTAAGTATCATTTGACAGTCTAATGATATTTAACAGTTAAAATTTTTTGCATCATTCATGTGTTATTTGTCATCGTAAAGTCAAATGATTCCGAGATTCCTAAATCTGAGGGCCTGAGGCCTATATGCATTCGAATTGGTCAGTGTGATAGTCCGGGCTCTCAGCTGCAAAAATAAACTGCCCAAAGGTTCAAGATGCTCAACATTGCACCTATGGTCCGTCCATAAGTTAAGACGGAACAAGAATGTTGTTCAGGTCGGTGTCTAGGACAAGGATATTTGGTTTGGTTATGATACAAGTAGGCCAAACCCACAAAGGATCTTAAGACAGTACCTTTTTTGTTTTATGTCAACGATTCTGAGCGAAATTATGTATCGTTTAGATCATTAAACCATCATCATAATCAAGAGAAGTGTTTTATTACAAATAATCGTCTGAAAATATGTCTCATCACCTAGACACAAGCAGGGCACAACATAAACCCTTATATTTTCTTATCTCTACTCATCTAAGGATATATACTCTCATAATGAGGTTGCTTCTCTTCCTCAATCATGAAAACCTATATCGGTCTTGTTAGGCAATCTCTGTCCACGCACAAAGGTGCTGAACAGATGCAGAGCTCGAGAGGGCTGCTTGTACGCCACCGCATGAGCCGCTCCTCTCACTGTTGCAAACGTGAGTAGGTTTCCATACTCGATGGCCCAGCCTCCAACCTAGTCAAAATCCCAAACATCCATAATTTAGTTCACAATCAGTTTGAGAATTGTGCTGATTGTTTAATGGTGTGTAGGCAAACTACCTGTCTTTTATGGAACCACACTCCATATGGAACTGTCGTCTTGAAATTGAGATCGTCGGCGAGTTCTTGTACGACAGTTCTTGTTCCAAGAAATGGAACTACAGAATCTTGATCTCCACTGCAATTGTCAACAAGCTGTGTGTTAGGTACAAATACAGGAGCAGTAGGAGATTTTTAATAGAAGTATTACCTGAAGATCCAAACAGGAATTTTGTTCTGTATAATTCTCTTCAGAGTCGGAAGCATGTTGGTGTTTACATCGATGCCAGAGTAGTTTAACAGGCTGTGACACGAAGTGAAACCAATCAGAGTATAGAGTTCAACTCTGGTTATAAAGATTCTTCATTTTCAGAAACTGAAAGAGAGGAAAAGAACTTACTTGCTGCACAGAGACCATGAATATGGCAGATGAGTGCGGTTTGCGTGAAGCGCCATCTGTACCTCTGGGAGATTGAAAAAGAACTGTCTTTCGTAGGTCAAACAGACATCCACTCCCATGCTCATCTTTGTGGCCTGAAACCATTTTCAAAATATTACAGATAATTCACACAAAAGTTTTGTTGGTGGAACATAAGATGGAAAACGGCTAACCATTTGCTTAAGCCGTAGTTCTTGCAGGACAATTGACGGGTAGCAAATGTCAAGGAGAACATCAAAGTTGTTGACATATTCAGTGATGACGATTCCCGCTTCAGTGGTAGCGTCGTTGCAAGCATCACTTACGTTATGTGGGAACGCATATGTGTAATGTGAGAAGTCACATTGACTCCTGATTGTGCGTCCCACTATATCAGAGATCATGCCATGCGACCAGAAGAACTCGTATACAGCTGGAATGTCCCTGTCAAGCTTAAGAAGTGGATTCCCAATCTGACCAGAAAGAAAAAAGAACGAAGAAACGATTCAGAAGAGAACCAAAAGAGTTGATGGAACGTCAAGAATAAGGTTCTTTTGCTTACCGCGATGCCTTTAATGTTGAATTTGAACCCGCTCGAGCGTGAATTGTAGCTGAGAATCGCATCAGCCAGTTGAGGTATGTAATGTCCTGCGAGAAAATGTATATGAGAGACACCAATGTTTTCAAGGTAAACATTTAATAGATTTGATTGATATCGAAGAAACACCAGCATAGCTTTCGCCAGTGAGAAAGAGGTCGCGAGACTTCAACTCCGGGAACTTATCGAACCATCTCAACAAGAACACAAGCATATCACTGGCTGTTCATATACAAAACAAGTCAAGAAACAACTATCTTCTAATATAATGAAAGTGAAATCCTCTGAAGTTTGGGAGTTAAAGTTTTACCAGCAGACTCGTCCCCGGCGTCGTAATCAGAGCTTCGGTTGGAGTATGACCATCCAACTCCAGCCGGTGAGTCCACAAACAGCAGGTTCGATGCTACACATTTCACAAAAAGAGACAATATCATCAGATTTATGATCACAGTTCTCTGTTTTTTGCATAAAATGATCAAATCAGACCTTTGTTCCACGACATGGAGTTAATGCGAAGACCACGGCCATCGCCTGTGGGGTAAAATGGACCTAGCTCAGTGAAAGCTCCTCCACCAACAGAAGAACAACCTGGACCTGCAATACAAACCTCAATTTATTCATTTCACACATTTCTGATACTCAAATGCCATTTAGTTAGGGAAGTCTCTTCATGTATTAATAGAGCAACATAAAACGTACCTCCATTGAGCCACAATGTTAACGGTTTTGTGTCGGGACGCTTTTCAGCCTCCACGAAGTAGTAAAAAAGACTCCGCCCAACAACCTTGTCGATATCAACATACCCGGCGTATTGTCTGAACGTTACCGTTGGTTGCCCTGGCAGCTTCACAACAAAATCCGCTTCTGGGTACCCATCTGCAAACGACAGGACTACTACCAGCAGCACCCACACAACCGCCACGGCTTGCCAAGACAGCCTCGCCATCTTTTAAGACTTTTCTGAGTACCTGTAACATATACAGTGATATGTCAAAGGAATCCACTACAGATTTGCTAAACCAAATTGACACAATGAGGAGACAAATACTCTTATGAATTATCATGTCTCTAACAGTAAAATCTAAGTGCTAAAACACTTACAAAATCAGCAAATTAGGGTATAAGAACCCAAACACAGTAGAGAAAGAACAGTGAAATGATTCTGGAGAAAATCACAAGTAAAGCTTGAACGTTTGATAGATACCTAAAGTTACGAAATTGGAGATTGCTACGGACTGTTTGATCCTCACGATTCTTACAGAGGAATTTTAAGTGGCGATTCTTGTTTAAAAGTTACAGAAGAAGAGTAAAGTGTGTTGTACGGAACCCAAAAACCGAAATAAGTCGAATTTATTGACGCGGTATGCTTTCTTCTTGTTTAGCCGAACTAGTAATGTGATTGGTCCTTTCACATGTGACATGTTCTTTTTAATTATTATTATTCTTTTCCCCGCCAAGTTACTTTTTTTTTTTTTGGTATTAGCAATTTGATACTTTTAAAATGTTTTTTTTTCAAAACTCATTAGGACCTTTGATAGTTTTTTTTTTTATATATGATTAAGACCTTGTTAGTTGTTTACACCGTGAGTTTTTTCTTTTCTAATATATTTATTTTTGCTATTTTATATAAAATACATAAAAGATAATCTTTACAATCAAGGTGAAACATTTCATTAAGAAAATGATAGACAATCATATAATTCACATCTGATTATAATCGATTAGCAAAAAAAAATGTGAGAAGTAATTTATTTGCGAGTATGTTTCTCCGTTAGAATTGGTTCTGATGAGGACATCTAATCCGATCATGAACCACCCAACATACTAACTATAAGAGATGGACCAGTGACACGTTCGAAAACCAAAAGACTGCATGAGAAGTTTAATGAAGCCATACAAAGACTTCTAAATACTGGAGATATCAATGACATTGCACAAGATCTTAATTCAAGGAAAAAATTATGAAGAAGAATAAATGACAAAAAGAAAACCATCATTTTTTTCTTTTATTATTTTTAAATGAATATATAAATATTTTACCAAACATAGCCAAAATAACCGTTTTAATAAAATAATTGTGGAATCATTTCCACCCAACCTATATATCACTGTTATACTCTATAATAAATGAGAAAATTATAATACTAAATATGAAAATAGTTATTTTAAGATTTTTAATAAAATTAAAGATAAAAATGTAAGAAAGATTAATCAATAACAAATAAATAAAATTATAATTCTTTTTAAAAATTCAATGATCAGATTCAACTAAAACATAAACCATGCATCGCGTGGGCACCTAATATTTTTATAAAATAAACTTTTACGTCGTCGAATTTTGGTGTGAGATAGAGTTGACTAACATGTCAACATTATATTCGATTCGTTTAGTAAAAATAATTAAATAAAGATAGTGTCGGTGCACACAACAAAAAAAATGGAGATAGTGTTGACCGTTAGTTACTAACTTACTATGTATAAAATAATATCAAATTTTCACTAATAATCTGGAGAAACGATTTCATATTTTACTATGTATAAAATAATAAATATGATCTCACAAATGTTAAAAAGTAATAAGGTAACAAAATCAATACATTTATTATAAAAATAAGGAAATTAATTGAAAGATTCTTTGGTTCATGTATAACACAAAACGTACTTTTTTCTACATACCTTTTCCATAGTTAAAAAGTATTGGAAGATATTATCGTATCCCTCTCTTTACATATTAGTGTTTCTTTTCTTAACATATTTGTTAGTGAATCTTGTGTCTTTATTAGTTTGTGCTTTCATAGGAAATCCAAATCCCTAATTGGCGAATCCAAAGCTTGTGTATATATATATAATCAGCCACCGACTCTAAACAATAACCAGAAACGAAAATTTTATACAAAGTTATCAAAAAGATTATCATAAAAATGGCTGTCACAAAAAAAATGCTTGTCGTATTACTTTTCACCATTCTTTTTGTCACATCATCAGTTCATTGTTTTGATAGCACTTTTGGTACGTACCAATCTTATTATACTCTCAAATTTTTTTTTGTTATGAACATAGTTTTATCCGTTAGATGATTATAATGAATTGTTTCAATAGGTATTGGAATCAAGCAAGATTGGAAAAAATGCTTCGGTCCAGAGCCGTGTATGAATGGAGGAGGAACCCAAGGATGCATGACATGGTGTAGAAAAAACATAAGCGTTTTATTATATGGTGAATGTACTACTAATCCTGATCAATGTTGTTGTGTGACGAAATAATCTAATCAAAGATTAAAATTTTCTATAAAATAATTTTAACTAGTTTCATCTCCAAAAGTTTGTGAAAATCCAGAATTTATTAGTTTTTCTTCTCTCTTTAATTGATTTATGACTGTTCGAAATTTCAAACGGATATTTTGGAATTTAATATGCTAGATTGCACCTGCTTAATAATAGACTTTAGTATTTTAGTTTGGATTTCCTAATGGTTTTTGTTTTATATAATATCAATTACAATATATATATATATATATCACTTGTCTACATATATCGAGGTCATAATATACAAATCATACCAAATCAAAGTTTGACAAAACAAAAGAGAAAAATAAACTGGAACGATTTTTCCATGCAAAAATCTCTTACTAATAAAAGATGTTCATTGAGATTTCTCAATATGTCCACATCAGCAAACCCAAAACACTCTAAAATGGTGCCACATCATCATACTCTAAATGCTCTTCTCTTATAAACTCTCCCGTAACTTAGTATTTTTGAGAAAATATTTGTTGGACTGAGCTAATAAGAGAAGGCCCAACTAAACTACTACAGCCCCAACAAAAAAGAAATATACCTTTTGGGTTTTAAATCTCAGAACTCGACAATCGTCATCATCTTCGTCTAACCTAAATCACTACTGTTTAAGTCGAATCGATTTGTCTTCGTTTCCACTTCGTCATCTTCATTGTCCCCTATATCTTCTCCATTCAATGAATTTAGTGGCTACTCCCCTCATAATGATGACCTGACCTCTCTTCCGAAAGGTTATAAAACCATTCCCTACGTAACTGTACCAGTCAACCAAAAGCCTCTGCAATCAGCATATCAAATCTAATCACGGCATCGAAAGCTCTCTGCACTTCTTACCGGCCATCAAATTTTTAGATTTTGATGAAATTGACGGCGATTTCGAAGATTGTTTCAGAGAAAGATGATGTCACGAAAGATCGGGTCGAAGCTACGATTCTCCCTTAGTAAGGGATTTCAAACTCTATTCCACACGTCGAAGGTCAAAGCTCTTCATCTCGTGAGTTTGATATATTTTTTTTTTTTTTTTTTTTTTGAATTTAATGTTAAATTATATTCAAAAGAAAATAAACGTTTTTACATATGAACCTCAACTATGAAATCTAACTCACACATTTTTTATACCCAAATGCCAAAACAGAACAACTAAACACGAACCTCCATTGAGCCACAAGGTTAGCGGTTTTGTGTCGGGATGCTTTTCAGCCTCCACGAAGTAGTAAAAAAGACTCCGCCCAACAACCTTGTCGATATCAACATACCCGGCGTATTGTCTGAACGTTACCGTTGGTTGCCCTGGCAGCTTCACAACAAAATCTGCTTCTGGGTACCCATCTGCAAACGACAGGACTACTACCAGCAGCACCCACACAACCGCCACGGCTTGCCAAGACAGCCTCGCCATCTTTTAAGACTTTTCTGAGTATCTGTAACATATACAGTGATATGTCAAACGAATCCACTACAGATTTGCTAAACCAAATTGACACAATTAGGAGACAAATACTCTTATGAATAATCATGTCTCTAACAGTAAAATCTAAGTGCTAAAACACTTACAAAATCAGCAAATTAGGGTATAAGAACCCAAACACAGTAGAGAAAGAACAGTGAAATGATTCTGGAGAAAATCACAAGTAAAGCTTGAACGTTTGATAGATACCTAAAGTTACGAAATTGGAGATTGCTACGGACTGTTTGATCCTCACGATTCTTACAGAGGAATTTTAAGTGGCGATTCTTGTTTATCTTCTTTAATCGCACAGTCGGAGTGAAACAATTTAAAGTGTTTAAAAGTTACAGAAGAAGAGTAAAGTGTGTTGTACGGAACCCAAAAACCGAAAGAACTCGAATTTATTGACGCGGCATGCTTTCTTCTTGTTTAGCCGGATTAGTAATGTGATTGGTCCTTTCACATGTGACATGTTCTTTTTAATTATTATTATTCTTTTCCCCGCCAAATTACTTTTTTTTTTTTTTGGTATTAGCAATTTGATACTTTTAAAATGTTTTTTTTTTTTCAAAACTCATTAGGACCTTTGATAGTTTTTTTTTTTTTATATATGACCCTTGTTCTAAAACACGGCCGCCTAGGCCGTTTAATCGGCGGTTAAACGCTCGGCGGTCGGCAGCCCCCGCGATTTTGGTTAATCGGCTATATAATCGGATTTTTTTTAAAAAAGTTTCATTTTTTCTGGTTTATAAGGTTGATAACGTAATATGGATTGTAGATCTGTTGCAATTGGGTAAAAATCCAAAGAAAACAAAGCAAAGAATGACATAATTGTGAAAAAACAAAAAAACGGCGGAAATTAGGGTTTTCTGGTCGCAGGGGTGATGAAGGAGACGAGGGCATCTATGTAATTTCACGTTTCATTAAAGCTTTAAATGAAAAAAATAGCAAAACAGCAGCTTCTACGCATCGAACCTAGGTTGTTTGCATTCAAAGACATGACATAATCCACTTGACCGACGACGTTCTCATGTTCTTCATCCGTATTATAATATATATAGATATATATATAATAAAATTACATAAAATAAATCCCGATTAATCCCCGTTTAATCTCCGATTTTTTCGCTAGACGCTAGGCCCAACCCGAGCGCCCGACTAGCGCCTAGCGATTTTTTGAACATGGTATATGACTAAGACCTTGTTAGTTGTTTACACCGTGAGTTTTTTCTTTTCTAATATATTTATTTTTGCTATTTTATATAAAATACATAAAAGATAATCTTCACAATTAAACATTTCATTAAGAAAATGATAGACAATGATATAATTCACATCTGATTATAATCGATTAGCCAAAAAAAATGTGAGAAGTAATTTATTTGCGAGTATATTTCTCCGTTAGAATTGGTTCTGATGAGGACATCTAATCCGATCATGAACCACCCAACATACTAACTATAAGAGATGGACCAGTGACACGTTCAAAAACCAAAAGACTGCATGAGAAGTTTAATGAAGCCATACAAAGACTTCTAAATACTGGAGATATCAATGACATTGCACAAGATCTTAATTCAAGGAAAAGATTATGAAGAAGAATAAATGACAAAAAGAAAACCGGTTTAATAAAATAATTATGGAATCATTTCCACCCAACCTATATATCACTGTTATACTCTATAATAAATGAGAAAATTATAATACTAAATAGGAAAATAGATATTTTAAATTTTTTTAATAAAATTAAAGATAAAAATGTGAGAAATATTAATCAATAACAAATAAATAAAATTATAATTCTTTTGAAAATTCAATGATCAGATTCAACTAAAACATAAACCATGCATCGCGTGGGCACCTAATATTTTTATAAAATAAACTTTTACGCGTCGAATTTTGGTGTGAGATAGAGTTGACTAACATGTCAACATTATATTCGATTCGTTTAGTAAAAATAATTAAATAAAGATAGTGTTGGTTCATGCAACAAAAAAAATGGAGATAGTGTTGACCGTTAGTTACTAACTTACTATGTATAAAATAATATCAAATTTTCACTAATAATATGGAGAAACGATTTCATATTTTACTACGTATAAAATAATAAATATGATCTCACAAATGTTAAAAAGTAATAAGGTAACAAAATCAATACATTTATTATAAAAATAAGGAAATTAATTGAAAGATTCTTTGGTTCATGTATAACACAAAACGTACTTTTTTCTACATACCTTTTCCATAGTTAAAAAGTATTGGAAGATATTACCGTATCCCTCTCTTTACATATTAGTGTTTCTTTTCTTAACATATTTGTTAGTGAATCTTGTGTCTTTATTAGTTTCTGCTTTCATAGGAAATCCAAATCCCTAATTGGCGAATCCAAAGCTTGTGTATATATATATAATCAGCCACCGACTCTAAACAATAACCAGAAACGAAAATCTTATACAAAGTTATCAAAAAGATTATCATAAAAATGGCTGTCACAAAAAAAATGCTTGTCGTATTACTTTTCACCATTCTTTTTGTCACATCGTCAGTTCATTGTTCTGATAGCACTTTTGGTACGTACCAATCTTATTATACTCTCAAATTTTTTTTGTTATGAACATATTTTTATCCGTTAGATGATTATAATGATTTGTTTCAATAGGTATTGGAATCAAGCAAGATTGGAAAAAATGCTTCGGTCCAGAGCCGTGTATGAATGGAGGAGGAACCCAAGGATGCATGACATGGTGTAGAAAAAACATAAGCGTTTTATTATATGGTGAATGTACTACTAATCCTGCTCAATGTTGTTGTGTGACAAAATAATCTAATCAAAGATTAAAATTTTCTATAAAATAATTTTAACTAGTTTCATCTCCAAAAGTTTATGAGAATCCAGAATTTATTAGTTTTTCTTCTCTCTTTATTTGATTTATCACTGTTTGAAATTTAAAACGGATAATTTGGAATTTAATGCTAATTTGGAATTTAATGCTTAATAATAGACTTTAGAGCAGCTCCAACGGTCTGAAATATGGGGATCTTAAGAAAATCTTAAATCTAAAAATAATTAAAATTAATCAAAAAACCAAACAATTGCTAAGAACTGCAACTTAATTAAGATGTTTTAGAGCAGTTAAGATATCCTAACGTGTCGAGTACTGATTAGTCTAAAATATGAACAAAAGGAAGAAAAAACAAATCCTTTGTTCATTGGTTTGGGAATATATGGTCGTAGAATTCAATAAGCGTTTTTAGTCTATTCTCTGTACTATATTGACTTGTTAATCTTGAATTTGGAACCTTTAATGTGGAGATTGAACGTTTTATTGATTTTATTTGTTAGCGAGAAGAAGAAGAAATCGTTGAATAATCTTGTTGCTTCAAGACTCTAATCATAGCTTTGTTCGTGCAAATGGTTGTTAGATTGTCTGATTTTGGGTGACACATTCAGAATTGAAATTCTGCAAAAATATGTGTGAAATCTGCAAAAAGTATTTTTTGAATTTAGGCTGATTTTGGAAGACACTTAACATGGAGAGAAAACTAAACATATTATGTTATAAATCTCTTTTCATGGAATGATTGGCCTAGCCTAGCTCGGGAATTGATGCTGGATGTGACGTTGTTGTATAGTAAGATGTTCTTGAAAGCTTTGTGAACTCATCTGAGCGAGCAAAGAGGTTTACATTTTTGAGACTGTTGAGAAAGATGCCAAGCAAGGGATTAGGAATTGGGGACTTCTGCATCATAACATGACTAGTAAGTACAGCTTTGAGTTCTCAGATGGACGCAAAGACGTCTGAAGATTCAAAGAGCTTTTGATTGGATTCTTTGTGCAAGTGGTGATACTTTATCTGTTGATGTAGAAGAGAGGTACTGTCTCTGTTTTCGCTGGTTTTTCGTTTTGTTATGTGGATTAGAGTTATACATTGAACTTAAACTTTATGAACAACAATGAATGTTTGGATACAAGAATTAAAAACTCTTATCTGTGATGATTAGTTCAGGGAATGTCATCTTGGGTCTCACACATAAAAACTATAGAAAGTGAAGCAATAGTGTAGTGTGTGTATGTGTGTGCTTTGTCTAATCCTAAGACTGATCAACGATAAGTTCGTTCAATTTTTTTACAGTAATGAGGTGTATACAAGACTCAAGATACATTGAAGATGGAGAATTAGCAGCACGCACCAAGAATCATTTGACATGGCAACATGATCCAATGACCAAGATCATTCTCATCCTATACCATGTCTTGTATGAATTATTTTGGTTCCAAACATAGTAGTCTTGTTTCTATGAATGCTTGTACATCTTCTTCTTGTTTAATCACAAAAAACATAGTTTTGCAAAATTTTGAATTTTATTTCCTAAGAACCAATAGATTCTTAACCATTGGAAGACATTTTTGCTAAGATACTCATTTCTATTCTTAACTTACAAAAAGCAAAAATTTTATTTTTAAATAATGTTAAGATCCAAGGTTAAATTGGTTCTTAACCATTAGAGATGGTCTAAGTATTTCAGTTTGGATTTCTTTTATATAATATCAATTACAAAAAAAAAATGCATCACTTGTCTACATATATCGAAGTCATAATACACAAATCGTACCAAATCAAAGTTTGACAAAACAAAAGAGAAAAATAAACTCGAACGAAGTTTCCATGCAAAAACAAGTATATAATAAAATCTGTTTTAAATAATAAGTGAATGCAGGGATTAAAATGATGACTAAAACGTACGACAAAACTAACATAAGAGAAATTAACATATCGAACCAAACCGGAGTTAACCAGCATTTGCATCATACTAATTATACAGGTGCGTCACGGCGTCAGTAAAATTAGAGTTGTATTTCGATTTTTGGGTTCTCTTTAGTCGTTTTCTTTCACTGCCAGTGTCCAATTGAAGAAGACAAGACCAACAACATTATCACCAAATTTCGCTGTAATATTCTTCAGTTTGATCTTGAAGATCGAACAATCAGTAGCAATCTGCAATTTCGAAATTTTTTAGGGTATATTCTTTCTATTTTCTCATTTCATAATTCAGCAAACGGATAAATTTTTTGTTCTTGTTGTTGTTTGTAACGTATGCGAGAATGTACTTTGTTCATGTTTTGCTTGTAAATTTTCCAAAATCATTTCACAGCTTTTTCTCTACTGGGTTTGGATTCTTATAACCAATTAGCTGATTCTGAAGCGTTTTTGGAAAAACCACTAATAACCGCAGCAAACCGCTAACAACCGCTAGGCGGGTGATAGCGGGAGAACCAATCAACACCTTAGTAACTTAGATCTTATTGTTAGAGACATCAAGAATCTTCATTGTTTGATATATTACAATTGTTGTCCACTTGTTTCATTGATTTGAGCAATGTAGTCTTTTAGTTGCGAAATGAAATTATGAAAATGTACAAAATCTTTTAGTCGTTTTGTTCCTAATTTAAAATTGTTTTTGTTTCATATCTGCAGTTAAATGATATGTCTTTGGTAAGCAATGTATTAATTGTGAAGCAGACAAAAAGACAAAAATTATGCTCGCTTTAGATCCAGTGGCGGAGGTACGTTGAAGGGAGGGGGTCAACTGACCCCATAACTTTTATGAGTTATTTTTTCTCAAGTTTATAAAATTACTATTTGGTGAGTTATTTAGCTAGAATCATATCGTTTGACCCCTATGGACATATCTCAAATCTTCTCTTTGACCCGCAGGTCAAACTTTTTTTAGTTAATCATTTATTGCTTTTATTTTTTAAATACATAATGCTTAATCCTTGATTTTTTCCATATCAGTTTTCATGTTTTCCTTCATTAAATATATATTTTCTCTCTCTTTCTATATAAAAGAAACCAAAAGATTGGTATAACATTTTGAAAAACAACTAGAATTTATAGCAACAATAACATTATTTTTATTTTTTTTGAAGTATAAACTTTATTCCGGTTAAAAGAAAAATAATATTATCTAGTTATGTATATCAATGTATGACCCCCGTAAAAAATATTTCTGGCTCCGCCACTGTTTAGATCACATGTTACAAACATGATCCTTATCTAAGGGAGAGCTCTATCTAAGGTAACAACATATATGGGCTGTTCCTATGATCATTAGTTTACACATATTTGGAATACTATTTATGGAAAGCTCCCGTTAATCATCACGATGAGAGTTTTCTAATGAACTCTATTAGTATATATGAAAAGTTAATATGAAAAGATTTACAAAATTTGGATAGAAACCAAACAATTAGTTATGAAATTAGCGCAGACTAAGACTCTACCATGGCAGACATCAATTGTTAAGGAACATGGTATGAAAATTCATAATGCTATACATTCTATGATCTTTGATAGGTGATAAGTTAGCACATTTTGATGGTTATATGCCTTTTGGAAGGGGACAAATAGTTTTCACAAGGTATTAGTGTAATAGAGATTACTATAAGAAGGAGATGAATATGGTTTCAAGTCTAGGTTGGTTTTGCTTTCAGAAAGACCCAATTATGGGGGCCAAAAATGTACACAAGACGATCTCTCCCCATGACACTCAGGGTCATGATTTGGGCCATGAATTATATGATAGCACACAAAGAACAAAGGTAGTCTTCGCAACAAACTGCACCAAACTGGTAAAAAAGGTGTCTACAACGACGTATTGGCCAATTTTCTCTACATATATAAAATAATTTGTCATAATTCAACATTTGTATTTTTTTTTCTCTCTTTCTGTCATATCTCGTAATTACAATTATAAAGCAGGTAAGTTAGCATGGTGTGCTAGGGTTATCTTGATGATGGTATTTATGAAATTTGTATCTTGGTTTGACAAATAAAATATACATAACCTTTTAAGAGTTTTTTTTTGCTAAAGAAAGAATTAAATTTCAAGATTGGATAATAAATTAATACTAATTTGCATACCATAAATTGTAATATCATGATTGGATGTTAAATTCTAATTTTTAAAATTACTATAGTTTAAAGTTTTGATTACCAAAAAAAATAGTAAATCCTTAAAAGTTAAAACAGATGAATCATTTCAACTTACAACTATTAGAATCTTCAAAATTTATTTAAAATTTTCATTAGTTATCTTGGTAAGAAGATTTACTATGTATAAAAAAGAAATGTTTGTTCAGAAATGTTCAAAAGTTATCAATAAAATTACTAATCAAAGGGAACAAAATCAATACATTTACTATAGTTAAATCCTTAAAACAGATGAATCATTTCAGCTCAAAACTATTAGAATCTTCATAATATATTTCAAATTTTCATTAGTAATCTTGGAAAAACAATTTTCTATGTATAAAATAATAAATATTTTCTCACAAATGTTCAAAAGTTATCAATACATTTAGAAATCGAAGGTAACAAAATCAATACATTTACTATAGTTAAATCGGGAAACAGATGAAATATTTCAACTTAAAACTATTAAATCCTAGTTAAATCCTAAAAACAGATGAAATATTTCAACTTAAAACTATTAGGTTCTTTAAAATGTATTTCAAATTTTCATTAGTAATCTTGGAAAAACAATTTATTATATATAAAATAGCAAAGATTATCTCACAAATATTCAAAAGTTATCAATACATTTACTAATTAAAGGTAACAAAATCAAAATATTTATTGTTAATTATAAGAAAATTAAATGAAAGATTTTTACGTTTTCAATGTATGACAGAAAAAGCTTTTTTTTGTTTAACATGTGTTATGTAGTTAAGGGTATTGGGAGGTTGTCAAACAAAATAAATGTTAAACAATATTGGGAGATATTTACATATTTGTATTTTTCTTTCTTACATATGTGTTAGTAGAATCTTGTGTATTTATTAGTTTCTCCTTTCACGGGAAGTCCATATCCCTAATTGGCTAATCATATGTGTATATATATCGGCCACTAACTCTAAACAATAACCAGAAAAGAAAATCTTATACAAAGTTATCTAAAGATTATCATAGAAATGGCTATCACCAAAAACATGTTTGTCGTATTACTTCTCACTATTCTTTTTGTCACATCGTCGGTTCAATGTTCCGATAGCACTCTTGGTACAATCTTATTATACTCTTAATTTTTTTTTTTTGTTATGAACATACTTTTATCATTAATTTAGATGATTACAATGATTTATTTAAATAGGTATTGGAATCAAACAAGATTGGAAAAAATGCTTCGGTCCAGAACCGTGTATGAATGGAGGAGGGACCGAAGGATGCATGAAGTGGTGTAGAAAAAACATAAGCCTTTTATTGTATGGTGAATGTACTACTAATCCTGCTCAATGTTGTTGTGTGACAAAATAATCTAAACAACGATTGAAATTTTCTATAAAATAATAATATAGTTTCATCTCCAAAATTTGTGAGAAACCAGAATTTATTAGTATTTCTTCTCTTTATTTGATTTATCACTGTTTGATATTTAAAACGAATATTCTTAATCGTTTATATTTTATATAATATCCATTACAGAAAAGAACATCGCTAATCTACATATATCGAAGTCATAATACACAAAGTACCAAATCAAAGTTTAGACAAAAAAAAAGAATAAAAAAAAAGAAACTCGAGCGAATCTTCTATGCAAAATAAGTATAGAATAAAATCTGTTTTAAATAAAAACTGAATGTATGTATTAATTTGGTCACTAAAAATATACGACAAAAGCAAAATTGGTTACAACATTAAAGTGAACCGAAATGATTGGCAAAAAAACAAAAAAACAAAATTAAAAGTAAACCGAACCGGAGTTAACCAAGAAGAAGCAGGCTCGTCACTTGTTTTCACTCCCAATGTCGAATTAAAGAAGATAAGATCAGAGTCTGCTTGTTTGTTGTGATTCTTCACCAATTTCGTAATTTTAGGTATCTTCTTTTTTTTTTTTTTCTCACCAAACAAGGAAAATTACTCTTCTTGTTGTTTGTAACGTATTCGAGGGTGGATTTTGTTTAATGGGTATCTCAAAGATTCATGTTTTACTTGTAAACTTTTTGGGTTTGAGTTCTTGTAACCAATTAGCTGATTTTGAAGTGTTTCGTAACTTAGATCTTACTGTTAGATTCTTAGAGACATCAAGAATCTCCATCAGTCCATTGTTTGATATATCACATGTGTTGTTCTCTTGTCTCATTGATTCGAGCAATCTAGTCTTTTAGTTACGAAATGCAATTGTGAAAATGTACATTAGTCTTTTAGTTCCTAATTTAAAATTGTTCTTGTTTCATATCTGCAGCTAAATGATATGTTTTTGGTAGTAGTGTTATGCAGATTTCTCTTGTTTAGATGATTTTTCTTTGTCATATTTTTCAGTTATCACCAATGTTCAAAAGTAATAAGGTAACAAATCAATACATTTAATAAAAATATAAGGAAATTAATTGAAAGATTATTTGTTTCATACACAAAAGTACTTTTTCTACATATTTTTACTATACCTAAGAGTATTTGGAGATATTATTGTATCCCTCTCTTTACATATTTGTGTTTCTCTTCTTTACATATTTGTTAGTGAATCTTGTGTCTTTATTAGTTTTGGCTTTCAAAGAAATTCCAAATCCCTAATTGGCTAATCGTACGTGTATATATATTGGTCACTAACTCTAAATAATAACCAGAAAAAAAAATTTTACAAAGCTATAAAAAATACTATAAAAATGGCTATCACCAAAAAAATGCTTGTCGTGTTCCTCCTCGCTATTCTTTTTGTCGCATCGTCGGTTCATTGTTCTCATAGCACTCTTGGTACAATCTTATACTTATTTTTCAATTTTTTTTTTTAGGTTACGAACATATTTTTTCATTTATAGATGATAATAATATAAAGATTTGTTTAATGATTATCATTGGATACGTGTTGGACTCAAGCAAGATTGGAAAAAATGCTTCAGCCCTGATCCCTGTTAAAAAGCAGGAACACAAGGCTGCATGGAGTTCTGTAGAACTATAAGCTTTTTATTATTCGGTGAATGTACTTCTAAACCCGATCAATGTTGTTGTGTGACAAAATAAATTGATCAAAGATTCATTTTTTCTGTAAAATAATATTATTAGTTTCATCTCCAAACATTTGTGAGAAACCAGAATTTATTGGGTTTTTCTTCTCTTTATTTAATTCAGCACTCTTTGAATTTTACATAGATCATAATACACAAATCGTATGAAATTAAAGTTTTTTTTTTGGTTAAAACTTGAGCGAGTTTTTCTTGCAAAATAAAATAAGTATATGTGGATGTAGGATTCACACTCAATTGTCTTTAAGTATTTCAGTGGAGAAAAACTCTTGTAAAATCAGCAAATGAATATAAGAATTCGAAAGGGAAGTTAACCAAAAAAAGAAAGTAAAGAAATCTGATAAGAACGAAGTACAAAAAGCCTTGCGAAAATAATAAAGAGAGAAAGTATGTTGTATTGCTTGGAAGTAGTGTGTAAAAAGATTCGCCCCTCAAACACATGCGTTTGAGGTTGTTTTTATAGAGAAATTACGATTAATGCGGCTATTTACTACTCGTAATCATATTGATCCGCATTAATCATATAAGTTACAATTTGACCGAAACGGCTTGAATTTGAACTGTCTTGGGCTTCACATGGGCTTTCCGAACTCTTTCTTGCTGACTCCGAACTCCCGTGCTTTGATGCTACTGCGAGCCTCGAACAATATTCTCCTCGCTTTGGCCTTCCTTTATGCGAACTGTATATCGAATAAGAGCGAACTCCATACTGGCAAAGATCGAACCCTTCTCGTGGACTGTATCGAACTCCCGACTGTTCAAGTTCAATACTTATAACAAAATATCTTAAACTCTGAGAGGATTATTGTGTAATAATGACGTGGACAGATCCAAGTTGATCCTACCGAAAATGTGTGGGATCCGACCCCAACATTTAGCCCCCCAAGTCTTGCGAGCTGAGTGCTCGGCATGGAAGACTTAATTAATTAGCAATTAATGAATCGAGATCTTTGTCATCTTGGAATTTTTCCATGTTTTACGCTGTTACACCGATTTCGGAAAACCAGATGATTTGATTTCCCTGACAACCGTCATCATTAATTTCTTAATTTTATATTAATACTGCAGGGAAAACTGTCCCGCTTCCCAATATTTTCGAGGTGGTTTTCTGCTAACTAGGGTTAAATGAAACGACGGCTTTTACAGCGTATATTCACCCCTGAAAGCTTTTACCAAACCAGAAAAAGAAAATCTTTTAGTAAAAATGTCTTCCCCAGCCGTTTATGTCTCAGACAACGAGGATGACAGTCAGGGAATCCCCGTTCCCAGCGGGAACGAAGTCTGCACCCAAAGGGGAGATAAATTCGGTCCGCATTTTAGGTCTCAAACGACTCATGCTTCCCTCGGCGCTCTCCGTCGCCTCTGCAACATTCCTCAGGAAATAGAATTCTCTCTCCCTAAACCCAACGAGTCTCCAGAAACAGTGCGAGAAGGCTATTGTTGTGCTTACGAAGTCTATTTCAAAGGTTGCGGTTTATTTTTCCTCATACCGGAGGTTCTCCTTTTGTATCTCCTTCATCTGGGAATTGCTTTTCCCCAAATGGCTCCCAACTTTCTCCGATACGTCCTGAGCACCCTGACCATTTCGGCAGAAGCAGGGTTTTCTCTCACCACTAGCAAACTCTTAGGGCTATTTCGAGCCCGTGAGTCCACAGCAGCGGGTATTTTTCCTATGAATCCTATTTTTGACCGTAACCTGATCGACGGAATGCCCCTGAATGATGGGCCTTGGAGGAAGTACTGGTTCTTTTTCCGAGTCAATCCTTATTCCGTTCAAGGTCTTTCCGGTCTTCTCCTCCCAAAATGGTCATCCAAACTTGGTTAGAATCAACCTTCATTATTTATCATTGTATTGTTTGAAAGAAATAGAATTCTTAACCCAACATTTTATTTCAGGGAACCAAACTATTCCCCGTCCAACTGTTGATTTCTTATATTTCTTTCGAATCGTTTCCGAAGGTGAAACAAATTGGAATTCCTTCACCCTTCAACGCATTCATGATGCGGGGCTCGCTATCAAAAATGACCAAACTCGCCCCCTCGATCCTCCTCCTGAAGAGAAAGATGTTTCGAGCCTGAATGCTCGCGACAAGAGAAAAATCCTAGCCGAGACTAAAGCTCTTAAGGATCAATTGTCCGAAATTGGGAAAAAGAAGCAGATTGCTGCAATCTCCAAGGTTGGTAATTTCCATAGGAAAACCCTCCTGGTCGATGACGGTTCTTTAGAAGCAGCTTTGTCAATGGCTGTGGATTCTCATGGAGCCGAAATTCCTAACGACCCTCCAGTCGCTACCGCCGTTCGCCCTTCCGCACAAGAGAGAGAGGAAGAAGTAACTTCTTCTCCTCACACAAAGAGGAAGGTTCCAGACTCAGATATTTTATCAAACGAAAAACTCAAAACCGTTAGATTCAGTTCTCCGTTACGAGCTTCTAGCCCTCTGCATTCTGTTTTTCCTTCTTCGGAACCTTTAGACCCTGAACTCCCCCCTCCGAGTAACAGAGTGATTCCAGAAGAAGTCGCCGAACCAAGATCGGAGGTTCCTTCGTCTCAAGGATTGGACGTTAATACTCAAACCCCTTCTCCAGCTTCGATTTCAGAAGCAGGTAAGTTTTTATAATACGAGCTTCAGCAAAATTGTTACAGACTGCAGCTGTTTTATTGATCTACTATTCCCCTTTGTTTTGCAGGCGGAGAAAAGATTGGAGACATCTTCCGAAGTTTCAAAACTAGGGCGGGGGCATTCCTTCCCCCTTTTTCAGTTTGGAGGCCGGATATCCGTCAGATGTACATTAATCGAGCTTGCTACCTGTCTCAGGTTCGGAGCTTTAGATTTTTACTACAACGGACCTTCCTTGTTAAATAAATTTTTGTCTGGATGACATTTTTTTTTTTTTTTACTTTGAAGGCGTCTATGGAGACTAATGGGATGATCTTCCATTATGAGAACCTCCTTCATCAAGCAATGAAGGAAAACGCAAAAGCTAAGAAAGAGATTGACGAACTCAAATCTGTCAACCAGCCCGACCGACTCGAACAGACGAAAATATTCGAGTCGTCTCTTGAAGATACGAGGAAGACCTTGGCGGCTAACGAGCAACGCCTCAGAATTGCGAATGCCGATAGGGATTCTGCGAGGTCCGACGCTCTTCGCCTGAAGGCTAAGTTAGAAGAGGCCGTGGCTTTGTCCGAAGAAACGAGCCAAAAGGCCGAGTTTTTAGTTAGGACTAGGGCTCGCGATATCGCTGAAGCCGAACACAACGCTCGAGAAGAAATAAGGAGCTTTGGTAGGCAACTTATTCAGTCCCTCGTGAAGTTTATCAAAGATGAAGAGGTCTGCACTAAACTTCAAACCGATCGAGCCGAGCTGAAGAGTAACTTAGACCTGATTGGGGAACTAGAAAAAGGAAGAGCTTCGTTCGAGAACGAGAGGAGGGAAGTTTCCGCTGAACTCGCTGTAGTTGAATCCGAGTTATCCTCGGCTTCCCGACCTACTCTAGATCTGAAACAATTTTCTTTGGCATTTGGAGAATCCTCCTCCCAATTCGAGATAGGCGAAGGTTCTCGACAGAATGAGGGTTCTCCAGATGTAGATGAACGTTCCTAAAGAATCGTTTTATTGGGTTCATGAGAACTGCTCCGTTTGAAGGAAATATTTTGTTTATTTAGTGTGTTGGAACAAAATCAAGTACGTGTACTTGCATATGATTTTTTTTTTATTTAGGTAAAACGTTTGGATGCGATTCTAGGTTTGCAAGTCCTAGCCCACCAAAGAGGTTTTATGAATTGTGAGAGATGAGCTGATCAGGCTCACTTGCCTTTTTAAAAGAAAAAACCTTAAAAAGTATTTTTCCTCGGTCTCTCGGGAGCGAGAATGGAGCTCGGCTTAAGCTTCTTATCAAGGGATAAGACTTTTATAATTCATGAGAATTTTTGTCGTAAAGATGATTAGGCCATGTTTTAAATGGACTTGAAGCCTGTTACATTTTATGAGGAGTCCGAATACTTTTTTTTTTTAAAGAATTCTGAAGGACTGTCACAATTCATTGTAAGAGAAACGGGACTATGCCGCTGTCCTCTTTCAGATCCAGCTCAAGAATAACAACCTCGAACGGGGATCCATTGTTTGAATCCGAAGACGGATTCTCTCCAAAGGGAGTTATTCATCCTACGTTTTTCCATTTCCGAACAGGGAAAGAAAGGGTCAAATGTTATGATTTTCTGGAAAAGGTTTCCCTTCTAATTTTTAGTCTTTTTCAAAAGAATGTATATTCTTTTTTAGATAGTTGACAAAATGTTTGTTCAACAGATCGTCGGGAGACATAAAGCTTTATGTGATAAGAGACAAAGAATCGGAAGGAGGCGCCGTGCTCTTGATGAGCGCATAAAGAGGATGGAAAGATAGATCCTTCGCCTGGAATCTGAACCGCATGAATGGAAGAGGAACGGTTTAGACATCGTGGCCATCATTCCTACTTGTCTCCGAAGATTCCTCCGCATGCTGGATAAATTATCTCATCTATCCTTGGCAACCAGCGATGGGTCCTCTTTTGTTTCATGTTCTTCAGAGTTTCGGAGATTTTCGATGTTAAGGACTGAAGAGAATGAAGAACCGGAGACGAAAGCTATCGATGATTTCTCTGGTCTCCTCGACTTATCTTCTGACGAGGCATTATCCTCGGAAAGCTGTTCGGGATCCTCCACCTTGCTGGAATCATTATCGGGCGAAGACTTTTGATCGAACATCCTCTTAATTTAGTTTGTAAAATGCCACTGGGCTAGCGGCCCAGCAACATTAATCATATATCCCCTTTTGCTTTAAATTTATCGATTTATTTAAATCTCATTTAATGCGATTAATCTAGGGAATATAATTAGCAATTAACCTGATTACATTTTCCATGAAGGTAGTAATTTCAGATTTGGGAAATCGTCAATTAACCCTCTTAAATGTGGTTGAGATTTTTCGAGTATAAAGTGGGTGTAGTTTATCATTAAGTTTTATCAACAATAGTTCTACAAAAACGGTCGAGGAAGGTAATTCTTCAGAGAATCCCTCTGACTCATTCAGAATGATAAGCGATGATCTTCCGGGAGCGTCAGACATCGAGCTTGTAAAAACGGAAGGAACTGGCGAACCGGAAGAGTCACGAATATTGAGGAGGGGAACCAGCATTCAGGTTACGATGGTATTAATCGAGCGATTATCAGCTCAAGATCGTATCAAGGCTGAGAAATTTATTAACAAGGTATTGTTTTCCCCAGTGTTTTTGACTACTTTTGTCATTGCTAAACGAAGTGTTTTATTTTCTTCAGCTCATCACTCGGCACGACGAGCTCGAAGATGAGAAAAAAAGAGATTAGGAAAAGGAGAATGGAACTAGAGAGGCGTCGCCTCGATATTGCTCGCGAGCTTCATCGCCTCGAAGCCCATCCTTCCGATTGGATCGAGATAGGACTCCAGGAGTACGGAAACATGCCAGGTTGTATTATGAGCATCGTTGACCTTGCAAGCCAAGGAGCTGAGCTGTTTCGTAACCCAAGAAGCTTCTAGATCTAGTTTTTGCTTAGCTAGAAATATTTCTTTATACATTGTTCGCAACGTATTTTTATATTCATGCCCGAGGATAAAAACAAGACTACATGATTGGAATAATATTTTTATTTTTATAGCTGGACTCGTGTTTAGCGAGCTGCCTACGTACCCAAAATAGGATCAAGCCAAATCGTAGTTCGAATATGTTTATTTTAGCAATAGAACTTTTTCAAGTTGATGATGTTTCAAGATCTTTGAACAGGATTTCCGTCAAAGTCTTTTAAACGGTATACACCATTTCGGACTTTTTCTGTGATTTGATAAGGGCCTTCCCAGTTAATACCGAGTTTTCCAGCTCCTTCTTCTTTTGTGTTATCGAACACACGTCTTAAAACAAAGTCTCCTACATTTAAAGGTCTGTTTTTCAACTTCGAGTTATAGTATCGAGCGGTCAACTGCTGATAGTTCTGAAGTCGAATAAGGGATTGGTCTCGCCTTTCATCAATTGTATCGAGAACGTCTTCTAATAATTTAGAATTTAGCTCTTCGTTGTGCGGAGCTTCGCTTCGGCGTAAACCGGGAACGTTCAGTTTGGCTGGGACTACTGCTTCCATCCATAAACTAATGAGAATGGAGTTTCTCCCGTTGCTCGCCTCGGGATTGTTCGATAAGCCCACAACACAGGTTGCCGCTCGTCATACCACCCACCTTTTCGAGCACTCAAACGTTTTTTAAGATTGCTGAGAATGGTTTTATTGGAAGCTTCCGCTTTCCCATTTCCTTGAGGATACCTCGGCGTTGAGTAGCTAACTTTTATTCCCCAAGCGGAACAAAAATCTTCAAATTCATTTGAAATGAATTGATGAGGACCATTGTCCGTTACAATTTCGTAGGGAACTCCATAGCGACAAATAATGTGTTTCCACAAGAATGTCTTTACCACAGAATCTTTTATGTTTATGTAAGCTTCAGCTTCAATCCATTTGGAAAAATAGTCCGTTAGAACTAATAAGTATTGGACGCCTCGTGTTGAACGATGCATCGGACCAACTATATCCATTGACCATCTCATGAAAGGGTATGGGGCGGATATAGATGACAAAAATTCAGACGGCTGGTGAATAAGAGGAGCGTGCATCTGGCACTTTTTACACCGTTTGGCATAATCGATGCAGTCAGAAATCATAGTTGGCCAAAAATATCCTAACCGTTTGATTTTGAAAGCCATTGATCGTCCCGAAGAATGACTACCACAAAGCCCTTCGTGGACCTCGCTTGTCACTATTTCAACTTCGGGTCCGAAAATACATAAAAGATAAGGGTCACTGACACCTCGCTTGTATAATGACTCTTTAATTATGCAATACTTAGCGCTGATGATTCTTAATTTGCGAGCTTGCCACTTGTTCGATGGTAGTTCTCCATTAAGAATAAAATTTTTGATGGGTACCCTCCAGTCAGCCCCCCAATCATTAGCGGAAGTATTATCCTTGAATATAAACTTCCTTGGTTCAGGTTCGGAAGGAATATCAGGATCTTCGACTGTCTCCTGAACTTCTTCATCACCTGGAAGTGACTGTTCAGTTCGAGACGGTTCTTTAATGGGAACCTCTTGATCCTTTAATTTTCTTCTTGGCTTTCTTTTAGGAAGTTCCAGTGGTGGAGTAAGTTCGTCATCTTGAGACTTTACTCGTGATCTGGTGACAACAAGCGGACTATTTTCATTTCCAGAACTTAATTTTGGAGTTTCGATATGCTCGGCCTCCAAAATGTTATCGTTTCCTATTTCTTCAACTGAAATACTTCGTGAAGAAATACATTCAACTGGAATAACTCGCTTGAGCTCGGGATCTGAGGTAGAAGCTAGGGCAGCTAAAGCGTCTGCCGAAGTGTTTTCTCCTCGAGGTATTCGAACTAATTCGAATTCTTTGAATTTTCCAGCTAATTTTTTGACAGCCGAAAGATAGACTTCCATTCGAGGAGCCTTAGCTTCGTAATCTCCAGCGAACTGGTTTACAACTAGCTGAGAATCACAATAAGCTATTATTTTTTCTGCTCCAATTGCAAGAGCAAGCCGAAGTCCTTCTAAGAGAGCTTCGTATTCCGCTTCATTGTTCGAAGCCGGGAACATTAATCGAAATGATTGTTCGATTATTTCCTTTGTCGGAGTTTCGAGCCTAATACCGATTCCGGATCCTTGTTTAGAAGAAGAGCCATCTACATGCAATTTCCATGTGGAGTCCGTTTCAATAAGGATTCCATCATCTAATAGTAGTTCGGTTAGAAAATCAGCCAGAACTTGTGCTTTTGCGCTAGTTCGACTTTTGTATTCTATATCGTACTCACTGAGTTCGATTGCCCATTTCGCTAATCTACCGGACTTACTTGGACCGTGAAGAATTGAGCGAAGTAGATGAGAAGTTAAAACTTCTATCGGATGAGATTGGAAATAAGGTCTGAGTTTTCTAGCAGATACGACTACTGCTAAAGCTAATTTTCCATCATGGTATATCTCGTTTCCGGACTAGTAAGAGATTTACTTATGTAGAAAATCGGCTTTTGGTCACCTCGGTCCTCTCGAACTAAAACCCCACTTACAGAATGATTAGAAACTGAAATGTAAAGATAAAGTTTCTCATCTGACTTAGGTTTTGAGAGAACCGTCGGTGTTGTCAGATAAGTTTTGAGTTGACCAAATGCTGCTTCGCATTGATCATGCCACCGAAATTTTTTGTTTCCTTTTAAAATTTGATAAAAAGGGAGACATTTATCGGTAGATTTTGAAATCAAACTATTCAACGCGGCAATTCTTCCCGTCAATCGTTGGACTTCTTTAATGTTTTTTTTTGTGAAGGCATTGTGAGGAAAGCATTAATCTGATTAGAATTTGCTTCTATTCCTCTTTCCGTGACTATGTACCCCAGAAATTCTCTAGAAGGTACGCTAAAAGAACATTTAGTTGGATTTAATTTCATTCCGTACTCATTCAGAATTTTGAAACACTGCTCAAGATGAGTGATGTGATCGGATTTCTTAAGGGATTTTACGAGCATATCTTCTATATAAACTTCCATCGTTTTGCCCAAATGTTTTGCAAACATTTTGTTAACTAAACGTTGGTATGTTGCCCCGGCATTTTATAAACCGAATGGCATAACTTTATAACAGTAGATTCCTCTATCTGTTATGAAGGATGTTTTCTCTTCATCTTCGGGATTCATCATGATCTGATTATATCCAGAAAATGCATCCATGAATGTTAAGAGTTCATTTCCGGCCGTTGATTCTACGAGCCGATCGATATGAGGGAGAGGAAAACTGTCTTTTGGACATGCTTTGTTATGTCAGTGAAATCGACACATACTCTCCACTTTCCATTCTTTTTCTTAACTACCACGGGGTTTGCTAACCAGTCCGGGTATTTTACTTCTCTAATGGAACCTAAATCCAAAATCTTAGCAACTTCGTCATTGACCGCTTGAGCTCGATCAGGACTCAGTTTTTTTCTTTTTTGCTTTATTGGCTTGAAACTGGGATCGACGTTTAATTCATGGGAAATGAGGCTTTTGTCGGTTCCTGGCATATCTTTTGCCGACCAGGCAAAAGTTTTTTTATTTTCCCTTAGAAAGGTTATTAATTGATCTTTGATTTCTGGATCTAAAGTAGTACCGACTTTTACTTTTCGATCTGGAAATTCGGAATCAATTTCAATTTCTGTGGTAACTTCATCCGAACTAAGACCACTCGGGTAACGCGAGGTGCTTTCTTGCTTCGCGTTTATCATTAATTGCTATTTGAGCTTTAAACGATGTCCCATGAGGTAGCAAGAACACGATAACTCCTAGTCTCCTCGAATGGTTCCGATTCCTCCAGGAGTCGGAAATTTTACACACTGGTGATAAGTTGAAGGTATAGCCTTCATTTGGTATATCCACGGAGTTCCGAGAATTATGTTGTAAGCGGCCGGTCGGTCGAAAACAATGAATTCTACGATCTTTGGAACCCCTGCGGCGAGCACTGGTAGTTTTATGTTTCCTAAGGACATAGAAGTGTCACTAGTGAAAGCTACTAATGGTGCTGGTGGCCTAATAATGTCTGCTTTGCTGATTCCCATTCTTTGCAAAGTGCTTAGAAATATGAGATCTACCGAGCTTCCAGTATCAATTAGACACCTTGTTACTTCGAAGTTCGCAACGTCTAAAGTTATCACAAGAGCATCATCATGAGGTCCAGTTAACCCTTGAGTGTCCGAATTGTCAAAAGAGATAAAAGGTGTTTGCTCATTTGACTGAAAACCCATTGTGGTTCGAGTTGCTGCTGATTTCTTATGCCTTTTGATTGATCTGATCGAATCTCGGCATAATTTGGATCTTCCCATTATAACATCGATCCTTTTCTTAGGAGTATTCGGAGTTCCGGGCCCATTGGGCTTATGTTTCTTTTCAGGAGGATTAGAAGCTTCGGATTCTTCTTTTTCTTTGTGATAAGACTCAACAAATTCCTCCATATTGAAATTAGCGAGCTCTCCAGCTGCCCACAGTTCGGTGAGGTACTTTTTGAGTACGCTACAATCTTTGGTGGAGTGCCCGTTTACTCTGTGAATATCGCAATAGGCACTCTCATCTCTAACCCAAGTATTAAGAGGATTGTATCTTCCTCTGCTTGGGGAGGGTTTCCCTACAGCATTAGTAGCAGGATTAACTCTGAACCGTTTTTGATCTTTTGGTTCGAACTTTTTCGTTGGATTTCCAATGATCAATTTTGCTGGCCGATGCTTTTTAGCGAGGGTGAGCTTTTCTTCTTCTGCCTCCATCCAATTATTAGCTCTGAATAAAGCATCTTGGATGGTGCTTGGACGATTGACGATGATTTCTTCCCGAAATCGGGATTCATGCCAGAGTCCGTTCCTTAAAGCAGAAAGGGCAGCAGCGTGCGATACCCCAGGAATTTTGGCTATCACTTCTTTGAATTTTGCGATATATTTGCGAAGTGGTTCATTCTGACCTTGGGTTAAATTCCAAAGATCTGCATCAGAGGTTGCCTTTTCCATGAACATGGAATACTGTTTTAGGAATGCAGAGGACAATTCCTTAAAACTATCGATAGTTCCAGGCTCCAACTGAGTAAACCATAGTAGGGCCGATCCGGATAGATTCTCGGAGAATAGTTTGCAATATCCGGCATCTTCCTCGTCTGGTTCTAGATCGATTCTGCCAGCAGCGATCTAAAAAGCAGCGAGGTGATTTTTAGGATCTCCTTTACCATCATAAGTTGGTAATTTGACCTTTCGAGAATCCTTGATCCGAAGGTTCGAGATTCTCGAGGTGAACGGTGTTCGCCGAGTTTCTTCGATTATCGATCGATCTCAGGCGCCGAATTGGTCGCCTGATGAAACTTCGACTTTATTTCATCAAGCTCTTGACGAACTTTGATGAAATCATCTGAGAAGGTGACATCGGGATTTTCCATAAGAAATCCGTCGTCAATAGCAGGATTTCCCTGAACCTGGAGAACTCCTTCCCCGGTTGGGTTAGTTCCATCCCCTACGGCTGCCTGATTGCTAGTACTAGCAGGCTGGTCTGCTGGAGGAGTTTGAGTATTCCCGGTCCTGTTTTGTGTGGGAGTTACGAATAGCCTGCGCTGATGCGCTGCTGCCTGCACTGAAGGCAAAGTATCTAAACGGCTTGAAACAACGTTCTGCGCGTTTGATAAATTTGTCTGGGTGGTTTGAACACTCGTCAAGGTTTGCTCGATTGAATTCAACCTTTCACTAAAAGTGGTGTTGGCATCAACAAGTGTACTTATCTGACTGGTCAGGTTGGTGGTCGTCTGATTTAGCAAGGCGATTGAATCGTTCAACGCTTGTTGGTCAGACATAGTTTCTTGGTTGGGAAAGAGAGATTTTGAGATTAAAGAGTTTTGTGGTAGATCCCCACAGGCGGCGCCAAAATGTGGATGTAGGATTCACACTCAATTGTCTTTAAGTATTTCAGTGGAGAAAAACTCTTGTAAAATCAGCAAATGAATATGAGAATTTGAAAGGGAAGTTTAACCAAGAAAAGAAAGTAAAGAAATCTGATAAGAACGAAGTACAAAAAGCCTTGCGAAAATAATAAAGAGAGAAAGTATGTTGTATTGCTTGGAAGTAGTGTGTAAAAAGATTCGCCCCTCAAACACATGCGTTTGAGGTTGTTTTTATAGAGAAAATACGATTAATGCGGCTATTTACTACTCGTAATCATATTGATCCGCATTAATCATATACGTTACAATTTGACCGAAACGGCTTGAATTTGAACTGTCTTGGGCTTCACATGGGCTTTCCGAACTCTTTCTTGCTGACTCCGAACTCCCGTGCTTTGATGCTACTGCGAGCCTCGAACAATATTCTCCTCGCTTCGGCCTTCCTTTATGCGAACTGTATATCGAATAAGAGCGAACTCTATACTGGCAAAGATCGAACCCTTCTAGTGGACTGTATCGAACTCCTGACTGTTCAAGTTCAATACTTATAACAAAATATCTTAAACTCTGAGAGGATTATTGTGTAATAATGATGTGGACAGATCCAAGTGGATCCTACCGAAAATGTGTGGGATCCGACCCCAACAGTATAGAATCTCAAAAATATTTTTTAAAAAAACATTTACTGCAAATTTTTTATAATATTACAAAAAGTCAATTGAACCGAACCGGATTTAACCAAGAAGAACCGGAGTAAATTAGAGTTACAAATTTTTCGATTATTGGGTTCTGATCCATCCAAACTTTTAAAACACATTCACTTGTTTTCTCTCCCAATGTCCCATTGAAGAAGATAAGACTAGAGTAGTCACCTTGAGGATCGAACAATCAATAGTAGTAATCTCCTGTTTTGTGGTTCTTTTTTCTCCAATTTCGTAATTCTCATGTCTATTTAATCACTTTTTCTTGTTTGTAACGTATACGAAAGTGGATTTTTCTCAAAGATTCATGCTTTACTTGTGAATTTTCCAGTACCATTTCACAGTTCTTTCGTGTTTGGGTTCTTATAACCAATTAGCTGATTTTGAAGAGTTTTTGAACTTAGATCTTACTGTTAGAATCTTAGAGACACTCCATTGTTTGATATATCACATGTGTTGTCCTCTTGTCTCATTGATTCAAGCAATCTAGTCTTTTAGTTGCGAAATGCAATTGGGAAAATGTACATTAGTCTTTTAGTTCGTAATTTAAAATTGTTCTTGTTTCATATCTGCAGCTAAATGATATGTTTTTGGTATCGGTGTTATGTAGATTTCTCTTGTTTAGATTGTTCTTTCTTTGGCACATTTTTCAATTTTCAGATAAATATCTGATCATTCATAGAGAATGTCTTTCTTGTTTGTTTAAATTGGGTTTATAAATGTGTTGTATATTCATTTGACATATTAATGGGTATGTTTTAGGTACTTAGAAAAGCTGTAGAAGATGGCCAGTTTGTCGTGGCAGGCTGTGGCTGTCGCTATGGTGGTGGTGTTGCTGTCAATGCAGTGGTTTGCAGATGGGTACCCAGAAGAAGATTTGGTGGTGAGGCTACCAGGTCAACCAATTGTTGGGTTCAGACAATACGCAGGTTATGTCGATGTCGATGTGAAAGCTGGTCGGAGTCTGTTCTATTACTACGTGGAGGCTGTGAAACAACCAGACACAAAACCATTGACCCTTTGGCTCAATGGAGGTCCGTGTTTTGCTGCTCGGTTTCTGCATAATGCATATGTTAAAGAATGTGTAAATTAAATTTCATATTTGAGGTTTGCATTGCAGGTCCAGGTTGTTCTTCAATTGGTGGAGGAGCTTTCACTGAGTTAGGTCCATTTTACCCCACTGGCGATGGCCGTGGCCTTCGTGTTAACTCCATGTCTTGGAACAAAGGTTTGTTTTTTGACAGTTTTAGGCAAAGAGCACAGAACTCTGTGATTTTATATTTGATGCTGTTGTCTCTTGGTGTAATATGGGTAGCCTCGAACTTGCTTTTTGTGGAGTCACCGGCTGGAGTAGGATGGTCTTACTCCAACCGAAGCTCTGATTACAACACCGGGGACAAAACTACTGGTAAGTTTTAATTTTATAAGGCCCTTTTCAAACCATATTAGAAGACTGTTGTTTCTTGACATGTTTTGTGGTTGGACAGCTAGCGATATGCTCGTGTTCTTGTTGAGATGGTTCGACAAGTTCCCAAAGTTGAAGTCCCGCGACCTCTTCCTCACTGGCGAAAGCTATGCAGGTGTGTCTTTGATATCGATGAAATTTATTGAATTTTGAGCTTAAAACCAGAACTATTCTCATATATATTGTTTGCAGGACATTACATACCTCAACTGGCTGATGCGATTCTCAGCTATAATTCACGCTCAAGTGGGTTCAAATTCAACATTAAAGGCGTTGCAGTAAGCAAAATAACCTTCTTCTTGTCATTACATCAACTCTTTTGTTTCTCTTCTGAATCCTTTGTCTGTTTGTTCTTTCTGATCAGATCGGGAATCCACTACTGAAACTTGACAGGGACAGTCCAGCTACGTACGAGTTCTTCTGGTCACATGGGATGATCTCTGATGAACTAAAACTCACAATCACGAGCCAATGTGACTTTGATGATTACACATTTGCTAGCCCCCATAACGTAAGCACGGCCTGCAATGATGCTATTAGTGAAACTGAAAACATCATCACTGAGTACGTCAACAACTATGATGTTCTCCTCGACGTATGTTATCCTTCTATCGTCCAGCAAGAGCTGAGGCTCAAGAAAATGGTCAGCCCCTTTTCACCTTTTGTTCCACCAACAAAACTTTTTTTGAATTATCTGTCAATTTATTAAAACAACTTCAGGCTACTAAACTGAGCTTGGGAGTGGATGTGTGTATGACCTATGAAAGACGGTTCTACTTTAACCTTCCAGAGGTACAAAAGGCGCTTCATGCGAACCGTACTCATCTGCCTTATGAATGGTCAATGTGCAGCGGGTAAATTATTGTACCTTCTCTCAGTTTTATTGATCACAAAATTAGAGAAGCTATTTATAACTGGAGTTGATATACCTCTATACTGATTGCTTTTGGCTGTTCACTTTGCCTGTCACAGTCAGTTGAACTACTCTGACACCGATGGGAATATCGACATGCTTCCGATTCTGAAGAGAATTATACAGAACAAAACTCCTGTTTGGATCTTCAGGTAATAATTCTATTAAAGATCCCTTTATCTCCTTCTTCTCCTGTTTTCTTGCATCTTAACACCCAGCTTGTCGAAATTGCAGTGGAGATCAAGATTCTGTAGTTCCATTCGTGGGTTCAAGAACTCTCGTAAGAGAACTTGCTCACGATCTCAACTTCGAGACCACAGTTCCCTACGGAGCCTGGTTCCACAAAAGTCAGGTAGTTGCCTACACCATTAAACAATACTATCAGCAGAAGCCAAGTTTGCTTCTTACCCCTGCAAAAATTGCTCTAACTGATTGCAAACTGGTGGATGTGACTAGGTTGGAGGCTGGGCCATCGAATACGGAAAACTACTCACATTTGCAACGGTGAGAGGAGCGGCTCATATGGTGCCGTATGCGCAGCCCTCACGAGCTCTGCATTTGTTCAGTAGCTTTGTGAGAGGCCGGAGATTGCCCAACAACACACATTCTTCTACTGATGATTGAAAAATGTAGTTTGTATTTAATTTATCTGTCTCAGGCCTTAGATGAGTAGAGATAGAAACATGTAAGGGTTTGTGTTGCGGTTTGGTTGGATCTTCAAGTGTAGTTTGTTTTAGTTATCACAAGCATTAACAACAAATCTCTTTAGATATGTTTATATTGAATCGAAATTTATCTGAGTTATTGAACTAGTAACAACATTAACTTTATCACCATAATATTTGTTTTACAAATTTTGTAAATATGTTTTAGCAAGAGTACTCGCATATGCACATCCTATAACCAGCATAGTTGACACAACCACCATGCCCATTCTTATATTTTATTGCGCATTGTCTGTCACAACAACTCTGAGGACAAGTGTCAGTGCACATATCAGTCCCACCGACGCACACTTTGGCTGGTTTGAATGACGCACATTCGTAGGTGCATATGCACGTCCCATCCGGACCGTTACATTTGCTTACGGACAATGGTCCGTGTTTGGCCTTGCACCTTTGGTCGCAATTTTCACAAGAACCTAGGATCTCGTCACATGATTGTGCTCTTGTCTGATTCACAACTGAAATATTATATGATTTAGTAAACTTGACATAAAAATATGTGATGAAGAGTAAAAACATAACAATTGAAAGGTATGTAAAAGTATATATAATAGGGTAATATCACAAAATAGCCAAATTTTGAGTCAAAATTAAGTATATAAAAGATATATGTATATAATATATTAATACCTGAGGCAAATATGATAACTAAGCTAACAAGGAATAGAAGTGAAGTACTTGTCCTCTCCATACTTTCACCTTTTCTAGTTTTCTTCTAAACTTTTCTCTCTATGAGAATTGTATGTTTTTGGGGTATTTAGTTAATCTATATATATAAGCAAGCTAAAGAAAGACTCTGAATAGACAAAAAAAAATAATTATTAAAATCAAAGATAAGAACATTACTTTCATGTTCATGATTAAGTTGTCATGATTTTTTTTTCATATACAAACAAATTTTTCTAAAAATTGTTATGACCAATAAAGTTTCTTCAGTTACCAAATCTTTTCATTTATTAAAAGAGATGTTATTTAAGAGAACAAGATGCTTAACATCACTCCATGGAATCTATAATATTTAAAAATTAATTAAAAAATATCATATTGTCTTTTTGCAACATTTAATTATTCTTTTTCATTTTACTTATTAGATTTTAAACAAAAAGGAAAACTTTATAGATATATTTTCTAAATACTAAAATAAAAACATTAAAATCTATTTTTGTTGATGTGTCACATACATAATGAGTTTCATCAATTTTATTTTTTCTTTCTTTTTTTATTTGCTGGCATTAAAAGTATTTTCTTAGTAACTCTAAACATAAAATTATAAAAATAAATGAAGAATTTTTGGTTTTCTTTTTAAGAAAATTAAGAACATTATATATTTTTCCTTCTATTTTTTCGTCCGCCATCGGTTAAATGAAAAAAAATGCTTAGCCATGGACGTTCGGTTTATTTAGGGTAATGGTTCGTTTTTTGTTTTTGTTTTTTGGATCTTGTCCAAATCATGCCGAATTGAAACAAATAATAATTTTGTTCGGTTCGGAACTCGGTTTATTTGATTCGGTTATAGTCTATAAATTAGTTCCAAAGTGAACCGATTTTTTTTTTTTTGGTCATTCGAAAATAAATTACAAGCCCATGAATTTTTTTTAGAAACCAATTAATAAATTTACTACTCAAATATCAAGTCCATAAATATAAACTACACACCCATCATTAAATTTACAAATTACAACTACCAAATACCAAGCCCAAATCCATTACAAATTAGTGTTCTCAGACAAAGTGTGAGGCTACCCATTAGAATGAGATGGTGACGGTGACCTACGGCTGTTCGATCTCATGCTCGACAAGACTTGTTACAAACCAGCCTCAGAGAACTACATTCATAAAGTTCTAATACCAGTGTATATTGAAGTTTAAACAAATTTTCCTAAAAAGCGTAGCAATAGGAAAAAAAAAACAAGTAAAATTTACCTATAGTAGGATCGGCGATGTTGAAGTTTTCCTTGTCATTACTCATTGTGAGGATTTAGAGGAGAAAATGAGAGATATGAAGCATAAGCAGTAGAAAGAGAAGCATAAGATTTCGCTAGGGTATCAGAGAGACCGAAGAAAAAGCGGACGAAAATTGAAGAAAAACAAATTAGATGTAGAGTTTTTTTCTAATATATAGAATAAATAATGAGTGCCGAAAAGAAAAAAAAAAGGAGTAAATAGTGGATTGTAACAATTTTTGAGTGAGTCCATAGAGTTTTGCTCATATTAAACATTTTCTCATTAAATAAGTCCAAAGTAGCACAAATTATATTAAGGGAAATATCAACGGATATGCATAGAGGAAGCGATAATTAAGTCCCTCCTTTTTACACTGTTCCATCACTTCTGTTCATTTTTTTTTACGCATGTACCCCTATAGCATTAAAGTAGTCGTATTTAGATTATAGGGCTGTATCATTGCAGAAGGTAGGAGAAGATTTTGCGAGATATTGTTTTGGGAAGTTGTGCTATTTAATTTTTTTTTTAATTTTTTTCTTCTTCAGTTTACGAACAGTCGTGTTTGTTCTCATCATATATGAGGAGGAGAGACGGTGTTTTCAGTCAGAGAGAAAAAGGAAACAACTCCCCAAAACTGTCATCTCGCATTCTTTTTCTCTGGTTCTGTTTTTCTAGCAAGGGGTTATCTCTCAGATCTGGGTTTTGTTCTTCTCCTCTTTTCTTGTAACTAAAATCGTTTTTTTCTGTTTGATTTTGCTTTAAACGCCATGTTTATTGTTGTCTAACTAGATTTTATCTTTTTTTCTCAGAACCGATGCCTCCGATTCTGCTTCCTCCCCGGTTGATTGCGTTTGGTTACGAGCCTCGCGGCGAGAGGGTTAATGTGTATCATAAGATGAAAACCCTTTGCGCTATCTTCAACGCGCTCGACGATGGTGAACAGCAGTTCCTTTCTCGATCCACTTTCGGTCAACTATTGGAGTTTCCTAACAAACCCGCCTGGTCTGCGAGCTTTGGGATTTTTATATTGGGTAGACAGTTGGAGGTGGCGAAGCCGAAAGAGATTTGGGTGCTCTTTGCCGGAATTCCTATTCGTTTTTCTTTGAGAGAGTTTAAGATTGTTACTGGTTTACCTTGTGGGAAGTATCCGAGTTTGAAGAAGAAAAAGAAGAAAGGCACTGCGGGGATGACGATTCCATTTTACAGTAAGTTGTTTGGCCTTGAAGAAGATGTAACTGTAGACCGGGCTATTACGATGTTGAAGAAAAGGATTATCTCCGATGCCGATATGAGGATCCGATGTGCTTGCTTAGCTATTGTCGATGGTTTCCTTGTCCCTACCTCTCATTATCCTAAGATTGTTAAAGCTCACGCCGAAATGGTTGAGGACGTGGATGCATTTCTTGCTTACCCTTGGGGCCGTCTCTCTTTCGAGATGATGATTAAGTCGATAAAAGAGAGGGAAATTGAACAATTAGCAATTACTTGTTTTAGCGTTCAGAGGTTGTTATACGCTCTGCAATTGGTTGTCTTACAGGCAGCTCCATCTATTCAAGATGGACCTGTAATTGATGAGATCATTGAGTCTGAATCTGAAGCCGGCGATGTCGATGTTGAAGATGCCCCTCGAGAGTCTGTCCCTTTCAAGCTCGGGAATGCTAAAGAGTTGGATAAGAAATGCTCGGTAATGTCCTTATCTCTTTAACTTTTTTAACATTTACCAACATTGTTATCAGCATATATTGTACAAGTGACCGATAAATATGTTGTTAATCACTAACGCCTTTTTCCCTTAAGCAAGTTAACGCCATCTGATATTATTATCTTGGTTGTTTTGCAGATTTTTGTTGATTCCATTATTTGTCCTGATTTTGTGTTGGATCCGGAGGAAGATTTGTCTTGGTCTGATGATGAGGAAGATGAGAAGGTCGATAATATTCTGATGTTTTTAGGTGAGGGTCTGATTTTCAAGAATGACATGTTTGATGGTGGAGTTATCCCATCCCAGTTGAAATTGGCTTCAAAAAAACAAAAGCGTGGTGGTAAATCCAATGGTAGTCGTACTAGGAAAGATGCCAAACTAACTAAGAACGGTGGTGTTAGGAGGAGACAAGAAAGACCTATCCCTGAGGAAGGCGGGAGTTCAGGGGTTCCTTCGTTGGAGTCTATTTCCCTTTTGTTGGATGCCAAACTTGATGGTCAGGCGAACAAAATCATTGCCGCGGTGACTGATTGGTTCACTAAAAACATTGTTATTGAAGGCGAAACATCGAAAGAGCCTGTCAGTGGGTCTACTCGTCCTAAGAAGGCTGCCAACAATGGTAACGATGGTGTTTCTAATTCTGATGGTCTGGGTTCCAATGGTGGTAATGATGATTTTGGATTTGATTCTCTACGCCCCTCCCGTGGCCATGCTCGGTCTCATAGCCGCGAAGGAACTTCTAATGTCGAGGCCACTGTGGATGAAATTTTATCTTTCTACTCTGAGAAGGTTCCAACTGGTGTTGGTTCCAAGGAGGCGGGGGTAAAATTTTTTTTTTCTTATTAATTTATGTTTTGTGGGTTGGTGGATTATTTTCTTGAGTATGGCTTTTTTTTTGTTTTTAGCGGGAGAATGCTGTTCCAATGGATGAAGATATTCTCCATGCTGGCGATGTGATCCATAATTCTCAGGTGGGCGAGTATTTAATGGTGTTTTTTGGCCAAGTTATTTTATAGATTAGTTGATATTTTAGTTAGATGCTAACTGTTATTTTATCATCAATTATACTTTGAGTTTTTTTTGTGTGTTTCTTGTTTTATAACATTGTTTGTTAATTTTTTTTTTTAGGGCGTTAACAATATTACAGCTGATGTTGTCCCCCCCACAGAATGTGTTGATGAAGATAACCCCGAGGTTAGTTGTTTTGGTTTTTCTGGGGTAACTATTAGTAAAATGTGGGCGAGTTTGCTATGGTGGCTAATTTATTTCTGATATTTGGTGTTATCTTAGGTAGATGCTAACAGTTTCTTTTACCATCAAACATACAATGAGGCTATGACGGTGTTTTATTGTTGCATAACTAGTTTTTTTAATTTTTTTTTAGGGCGGTAACAATGTTACAGGTGATGTTGTCCCACCCACAGAGTCTGTTGTTGAAGATAACGCAGAGGTTAGTTGTTATGTTTTAGTGGTGTAACTGTTAGTAAAATGTTTAATCTATATAGTTTGTTATTAATGGAGTTTTGTTAACCAGGGTTGCATTCCCCCCCCCCCCCCCCTGTTTAATTAATTTTTTTTTTTTTTTTGGTTCTAGCCGGAGAACAATGTCCTAATGGATGAAGATCTCCCCTCGCCAGGTCTGATCGCTCATCCGCAGGTAAGCTTGTAGGCAACGATTGTTAACTAAGAGATTAGTTGTTATGTTATTAGTTCGCTAATAGTTATCTTAGCATCAAACATATAATGTGTTTCTGTTTCTTTTTTTTTCGTTGGATAACAATTACCGGGGTTATTTTGTTTTCCAGGCCGCTAAGACCATCCACATAGGTGAATTAATTTGAGTATCAGGAGCCCAACAATCATTTTTTAATGGATCAAAACATGAATTTGGGCCTGATACGTATCAGTCCAGTGATACCTCTGATACTGAGTATCAGGTGACGTGGCAGCATGCTATTGGTGAGCAAAAACGCGTTTTGGCTGAAGCCGAGAAAAAAAAAAAATCATTTCCTTCTCGATTCTTCTCCTCTCTTCTCTCATTGCGATTCGCTAAAACCTCTACTTTCGTTCTCTTCTACAATCCGCCATGGGTAAGGGTTTCCGAGCTCTCTCTTTCTCTCTTCATCGCTCTACGTTTCTTCTTTCTCTCTCGATTTCTAGATTGTGCGCTTACTGGTTTTGTTAGTCGATCGGATCTTTTCTTCTATTTTGGTTGAATCTCTGCGTCTTACTTTGTTATCTTCGATTATTAAGCTGATGGATTCTTTGCTCTGGTAGTTAATCTTAAATCGGAAGGAGGATTATCGGCTTTTGGATTAGAAATCGGATTAGGGTTTAGCTGATTTGTTGGTTTTAATTGTGAGGGATTGTGTATTTAACTCTCAGATAGTGAGGGATTGTGTATTTAGTGGAATTCTTTGCTTAATTTATCTGGTTTATCTAACTTTGCCATAACTTTAATATCTTTTTTTTGGACTTTGGTGATTTCAGCTTCTGAGGATCATGATGAAGTAATGCTTCATCCAGTCCATAACCCAGCGAAAGGTTTGTAGACTATCGTCTCATACTGCTCCCATCTCATCTCTCTGGTATCCTGTTGTCTGCGTGAAGATTTATTTATCATTCTGATATATGTAATCAATCTTAGCTAAAGAGAAAGCTGCTTAAGAGAAGGCTGCCAAAGAGGAAGCTGAAGATGAAGCAGAAGCTTATGTAATACAGCTTTGAAACCCCCACTGCTCATGACCTGCGACGTAGTGTGCCTTGAGTGCATAGATCCGTATCATATTCAACCTCATGTTCAAGTATGTTCTAATTTATTCTTCCCAAATTCAAGTAACAAAAATATACAAATTACCCCTATCTATCAATTTCTCTAAAGGTAATTTATTTAAACACATGATTGATATTTTTTTACAGAATAATGGTTACGTTGGAGGGAAGGAGTATATAGCGTTAAGGCCATGGAGAGACTGTGTAAGAACTACAGAAGGTTGCACTAAACATGTCCGTGGGATTAATTCCAAGTTCTGCTCTTTCACATGCAAGATCGAACATGTTTTGGAGCATGAAGGTGATTTGTCCAGCATTACTAGACTTTGGTCGGAGGATGATTCGAGAGAAATGTTAGAACATGTTGGTGATTTATCAATCCATCCCTGTAGATCCACAATTCCAAACGATTTGGGATCTTCTTGCCAGGAAGAAATTCACTCTGTGTGTGTAAAACTGAATAGTTTTATTGAAACTGAATTGATTTCAAAACAAGCAAAATGATTTGTTGAGTGATATATCTTTCTTTGCTTTGTAGATGACAATAGCAATTGCAATAGAAGATGTTCGCAGGGAGGTGAAGTTACTGAAATCATTATCTGGACACAAACATCTAATCAAATATTATGATGCATGTGAGGACGCCAATAATGTATAGAAAGCCATGGAGTATGTCTTGTTTCCTATTTTTATGATATAGTTAGACAAGCATTTTAGCTCTGTGGTGATTCCGTCTTCATGTCCCATAACCAAAACTTCTTTCTATCTTGTATAGTATACAAAGCAAGTGAATATGTGTTGTAACCAAAACTTCTTTGTTTCTTGACATTCTTGTATAGTTTCATACACTTAAATACTTTGCTATATATGTGTTGTATACTTGTATCCAAAAATTTTAAGAACCAAAACACTTAAAAACACTTCAAATTTTTAAAAACCTAACACTTAAAAACACTTCAAATTTTTATGAACCAAAACACTTACAATTTTTATTGTTGAATATTACCTTTTGTAATCCTATATTTTTATATATTTATTTTCAATTTGCAAATAATTTTTTTTTTATGATACTTAAACCGGTCTCACCAATGCAAACATATTTAGTAGAAGTATCATACAAAATCTCAAACAATAAACAAATATTATAAATAATACTAAAAAAATCCTAATGATACTATATGAGTATCACCCATATACATGCTCTAAGAATGTTGCAGTTGCTGTTGCCCCCCCTCCCCAAGTTGCTGGTGAAGATGATTCTGAGGTTAGGTGTTTCGCTCTTAGCATGCTATTAATTTCATTAACATCTAATAGTGAATGCTTTTTGAGGCCGCTAACAATGAGTTTGTTTGATAACAAATACTGTGGTTATTTTGTTTTGCAGGGGGCTGACAATGTTGCAGGAGGTGTTGAACCCACTCTCCAAGCTGGTGGTGGAGATAAGTCAGAGGCAAGTTGTTACGTTGTAATGTGCTAACAATTATATTAACTTTTTTGCTAATTTTTTTTTTCTTCTTCTTTTTCTCTTCAGCGCGCTGAGAATGTTCCAGTAAATGAAGCATTTATAGCTCCCAACGATTCGATCGTTAACCAAGAGGTTATCTGTTATCTACTTATTGCAGTCATTATCTAATTAGTGCATTTATTTTTTTGTTGCCTGTTTCTTAGTATTTGTTATTGTTTGAATGGACAGGTTCAATGCTCTCAGCCGACAGGTGGCGTTGTGGCTCCCCCGCCTAATGCTGTAGAGGAAAGCCAGGTAATAGATCTATTTTATAATACAAGATAGAATATGTCTGTCTTTTGCAATTCTGTTTTTGCTTTTGGATTAAATTCATTTCAATTCTTTCTCGCCCAGAGTGTCCCTGCGTCGGATGATGGTACTGTTGGCGAGGAGACGTCTGTGAGGATCCCGGATATCTCGGTTAGCAACTAAATTACAACCCATATTGTTCTCATTTCCTTAGGCTTTTCTTTCCTCTTCTGTTCTACTCTCTTTGTAAAGAGTAATTTTCGGGTGATAACGTTATTAGGCACTAAACTATATATTTATTTTGGTTTTTGGAATTAATTATAACTTTTTTGGTGGTTTAAAATTTCAATTTTATTTTTGTTGAGGTACTTATATTTATCAATGTATCCCTCCACGCTAGCCAACTTTAATTTCTTAATTTAAATATGAAAGGTTAACGTACTAAGAGTCTTTTTAATGTCTCTGTTCTTTATTTTCTATGTCTATTTTTACTTAGTCTCGCCCTCAATCTGTTTGTGGACTTGATGTTGATGGGAAGATTAGTTGTGAACCTCCCAATGACACTGTTCGTGTGATAACTATTGAAAATTTAGTCATCCTGTATTACCGGTCGTGTACTTATATTGTCTGTTTTTTCTTAAAAAATTTTTTGAATAAGGCTGCTCTGCCTTTTGATGGTGGGGTTGTGTGTGATGGAGAGGCGGTTGATATCCCTGAGGATGTTTCTATTGATATGGCAGCAACTAATGATCTGGTTGGTATTATCAGGGCTCTGTCTTGTCATTTATTTGATATTTTTTAAATATATATGTCGTTTAGCCTTTAACTTTTTTATTACTCCCATTATTTGTAGGGTGTTGGCCGGGGTGCCCCTTCTGTTGTTTCCTCCCCACGCGAGGTTGTATTGTATTTTCTATGTTTTTGTTTTGGTTGCTAACTAATTCTTTACCCCCTATTAATCATTCGTTGTGGCTGTTTTCTCAGGATTCTGATGAGGTATTATCTAATTGTTTAAATGCTATTGTTTTGGTTAGCAGTTAGTTTGTTTTAATTTTTTTCTCATTTCAGGATTTCACCACTCCCCCCCCCTTCTAAAGTAGGGAAGGCTCCCCTCCAGGTTTATTTGATAACATTTAGTATCTTTGGTAGTTAAAACTCAAATTTTGCTCCTTTTCTAATTTAGTCCCCTCTTCCTGCAGGATGATGGTAATGCTAACGATTTGGATGGAATGCTTGGGAGGAGAAGTAAAAGGGTCCGTACTCTTTCTAGCAAGCTAGATGGTAGATTCCAGTATGATAAGAAAACGAAGTTGTTAGTTGGTCATCCATCCCCTGTTGTCAATCAAGCTAACATTTGCGTTGACCCTGAGGAACGCTTCCAAAATTCACTGAAGAAACTCAAGGCGATAAGGTATTGTTTATTCTGATATTTTTTAGTTTAGCCTATACAATGATTACCATTATATTTCACTCTCGATAATCTTTCATATAATCTTGTTTTCTCAACAGGTCTATTAGCATTTGTGGTGGTGTTGCTCTGTCTAATAAAGATATTTTGGATTTAATTGACCGGAAGAAAAATCTTTCAAGCAAGGTACCTTTTTTGTAAAATATATTCTGTTGAGTGAGTTTTATATTGGGTTATTTCCTTTTATTTCAAATTTTTTTTTTTTTTGTCATTCCCCCAGGTTATGGATGCTCTCATCAAGTTTAGTCGTCATTTGTTGAGGACTGATGATGTTGATGGCGAGAAACTTCGTGTCGAAGTCCTTGATTCAAAGTTCGTTTCACTATTCTGCCGTCAATTCCCTAAGTTTTCCCGATGCCCGTCCAAATCGGAGTTCCAATTCCCAGCGCCTATAACCGATCTCCTCTCCCGTGTTGGGGAGTCCGACCGTGTCCAGTTATTCACGGAGGCTGATTACTTGTATCTGCCTTTTAACTTTGACAAGAAGCATTGGGTAGCTTTAGCTGTTGATCTTAACTCCCGGAAGATCATTGTCTTGGATTCAAATATCCAACGCCGCAAAGATTCTGCTATTCAGGATGAGCTTATGCCTCTCGCAGTAATGCTGTCATACCTTTTCAAACAGGCTGCCTTCAATCCTCTTATGAGTAACTGTCTGCTGGATCCATTTTCTATAGAGCGCCCTCTTATCATTCCTCAGGTTGCTTCACCCCTTGATACCAACATCTTCTCTATATTCCTTATCCATACTCATGCTACCGGGGGTGTGGCTGAATGCGTGGATTTCGAGGTTGGCGGCCTTCAAAGTAAAGTGAAAAAGCTAGTGTCGGTTTTAATTCTTGCTGGCGGTTACTAGCTAACTCTAATGTTATCGAAGTACCTTTTTCAGTGGTGATTATGTTCATCGGATCTTGTCTTCCCATTCTTCTTTATTTTGTTTAACTAGGATTTTATTCAAACTTTCCCCTTAATATCTTTGGAATTGAACGTTTTATTATCGTAGCTTCGTAATTTATTATGGGAAAAATGTCATTAAAATCCTTAATTTGTTGTAAACGTTGATTTAAATCATTAACTCTAGACGAAATGAATTAAATCTCAAACTTGAGTTGACCTTCCAAATAAATACTCTAACAAATAAATGTTTGTGGAGATAATTCAGAGGCAAGTTGTTACGTTTTAATGTACTAACATTTATATTAACCTTTAACTAATAAATTCCTTCTTTTTTCCTGATAACAATAATGTCGATAAATGTTTGTGTAGGTTGCTAACAATTCTTCTATCGGCGACGACCTCTCCTCTAAACGAGTTGTTAACGAGGCAAGATATTAAAAATATTTTTTAATACCGAAGCTGGTAGTTAAGACATAAGGACGTCGTTTTGTCTTAACGGTTCAATTAAATCAAATCGAAGTCTCGTCTTCCCCAAATTGAGAAACAGAAATCCCCAATTCACAAGAACCCTAACCCTTAAAAGAGAGAAATCAATCACAATTGTTCTATTTTCGTTTCGGAAATTGATTGGGTTTTCAGATTGCGAGTCTCTTAACTTGATCTTCTTACTCGAATGAGTTCAAGTTCAGTGTCATATGGTGCTGGCGGAGACCTCCGTGGTTTTCCGTTGAAGTGTTTGTGTGGTGTAGATGTGACGATCTACACGTCGAAGACTCAAGAGAATCCAGGAAGGCCTTTTTTCCGTTGTAAAACGAAAAGAGATCCGAAGTCGTGGACAAACAAAAGAGATGTAAGTAGAGTTGTTGTTTATGTTGTGTTTTTGTGTAGTTTAGTAGCTAAAGTTGTCTGATTTGGTTTGGTTGTGCAATAGGGTCATGTGTTTAAGTGGGTTGAGGATGCTGTGTACGAAGAGGTGGAAGATGCTTTACCAAAATTTGGAATCATTGCAAACGAGATAAACCAAGCCAAATCTGAGGTTAATGAGCTTAATGTGATGTTACAAGAGCTTAAAGATGAAGCAATCTTGAGCAAAAAGGAGATCCGCAAGTGGAAAGTGTGCTTGTAGGTGTGTTTTGTGTGGCTTTGCTTGATCAGCATTGTCATTGTTTACATGATGCTTAGTCAGGCAAAGAAAAAGGAATTAGCTGTTGGTTATTAGTTATTGAAGAAGTTAACTAGGTAATAATAGACTCGTTATCTGATCGTGTATATCGCTTTGATTCATTTTTGCGATTTCTGCTAGAAGGTTTAATGGGCTTCCTTTTTAGATAGTCGTTATTTATTTTATCATCTAACGTTATTATCGTCTAGCACAGAAGCTGTCTTATAGCTCAGTTCATAGAGAAGTTGGCTCCCCCAGTGTTACAATGTGTCAAAATATGACTAACGTTATTATCATCAAACGTTATTATCGTCTAACGTTATTATCGTCTAACGTTATTATCGTCTTACGTTATTTGAGTTGTTTAAAACTATATGTCGGAATGTGTTATCGGCTAACGTTATTATCATCTAGCACATACAGCTAAGTTCATAGACAAGGTGTCTCCCCCAGTGTAATTTGATTTGTTTAACCCAATGTGTCAAAATGATTTATTGGCGATATTGTTTTTGTTATCTGCTCTTTGTTTTATCGGTTTAAACCGTTACCTTTTTCTCCCATAGTTTAAATTACTTTCAACTTGGTTTTTACATAAGTTGTTTTATCGGTTTAAACCGTTACCCAAGTGTTGCTGTGAAATAATCTTCTATCAAGATAACTTTCTTATCCGAGATTATTGTCGGTTAGCTAACTTTGGGGTATAGAGATTTCTCTATCATTGAAACACTTAATAAACATTGCCCATTATATTGAACATTCCCTCCTTAAAGATGGATGGGATACGATAATTTTACATTTAGGGAACAGTAGCCGTACGTATGCACAATGAAAAATTTTCTGGTCCCTTGAGTTCCTTATTTATTTCACATCGCCAGGCCAATTTCTTTGTTAATCCTGACAACATCCATCCATCCCTTTACTCGCCAAAAAACGTCCTTCCTTCCGTTCTCTATGTCCCCTGCATTCCAACGAGATTCAGTAAATATTCCATAATTCATTTACTAACTGTTAAAGTATTTATTACCGTTATTGGGCCATTGCAGGTTGCCCTGTTATGACCTAATGACTTGCATCGTGAGCATCTTTTCCTTGATGTTCTCTACAAATGTAACAGAATGTTACTACCTAATAAGCTTAGCACATAATAGAGTTAGTACTGTTTATCACATATATAGTTCACGGTGGTTACCTTGAACTCGCCTCTTGAAAATAATCTTCGTTTCCTTGGGCGTCCAGGCGGTCTCCGAACATATGGTGGAGCCAGTTTCCCACCCCCTACATCATTTGGGGAGGGAGTCAGTGTCTCCGTGTCCGGTACCGGCATTATTAGCGCTTGGTAAGACAACCTAAGCTGGGGGTTGGTGTGATGGACTCCAACTAACGTGTCCACTCTGATTCCTTCTTGTATTGCTGCCGCGATGGCATGAGAGCAAGGGATTGTTAGCAGCTGAAACTCCCTGCACGTACATGTTCTCTCCCATAGGTTGACCGCAAATGATGCGCCTCCTTTTTCTCTAACTTCATATAGCCCTTCCCCAATCTTTATTACAGCACATCCTGCTCCTTTCTCGTAATTTTCGATTACCATATCGTTCACTTTTGGCGGTAGAATATTGTCCTCAAGCTGGGCAGCTTGCCTCCTAAGCGCAAACCATGTTACGAGAGTTGTGCGGATAGACTCTAAGACTGAGATTACCGGGTAATCGCGAGCCATGGTTAACACATTGTTTAGCGACTCCGCTATATTACTTGTCATGAAGTTATATCTATTTCCAACAAAATGGGATCTCGTCCAATGCTCAAACCCAATACCTGCCAGGTAGTCAGCGCATGGCCCATGTTTAGCCCTAATTTCAGCAAAAATCCGGTTGAAGTCACTTAGGCGATAAGCCCTTGCTGCAAACGATACCAATGCACTTAGCTCCTCAGATTTAAAGTAAACCTCAATGTTCCTTTTCAGATGGACGATGCAAGCAGCATGAGATGACATTGGGTAAACCTGCGCAAAGGTTATAGACGTTAGTGGATATCTTAGCATGCGTAATAGATATTGGGATAATTGCCACTGTATCAGTTAACAACATTGTTACCTTGCAGATGCTGGCATAAATTGAGGAGTGCCTGTCAGACACAAACACCAATTCCGGATCATCTGGTATAGCTTCTGTCAGCTTAGTCATGAACCAAGTCCACGCCTCATCGTTCTCGCTGTTTACTATCCCAAATGCAATGGGAAATACTTGGAAATTCGCGTCTTGTGCACTAGCTGCAATTAAGCATCCGCCATATCGTCCTCGTAGGTGAGTCCCATCAATGACTATCACCTTCCTCATGTAAGCATACCCTTGAACACATGCATGAAGCGCAAAAAACAAGTACTTGAATCTCTCTACGCCAGAGTTATCCTTCTCTGTCTCCATTGCTACTAGAGAATTTGGATTTGTCTCTAAAAGTAGCTTGAAGTATGGTTGGATTAGAGCGTAACTTCCCATAGCTGACCCCATTGCATTGTCCATAGCTATTTCTCTTGCCCGCCAAGCTTTCCAATATGAGACGTTGAGGCTGAATTCCTGGCGTAGCATCCTTCTCAGCTCATTAGCTCATGGTCCCCTGCCTACTCCAATATATTTTGTTCGCATTAACTTCCCAATTACAGCCGTTGAAGCTTGCTTGTGGAAGTCTCCTCTAGCATCCACGCTACATGTGTGGGTTGGTGTTGAGCTTCTTACCTCGAATCGATCGCTATCTGCCAGCTTTGTTGCATAAACCCGCCACGGGCATGTATGGCTGACGCAGACAGCCGCCACAACATTAGGCCCGGATTTTGCGTATATGAAATGGAACTTCCGGCGGATTGCATGAATAGCTAATTTCGTTGCACAATCCTCTTTGTTTTTAAAAATCCTCCCGATGTAAATGTCATCTCCTTCGTAATCAGCATCCTTTAGGGCTCGTTGGAGAGCATCTGAAAAAGAGAGGAACGAAGTAGCTGGCATTTATAATAAATTCACACTTTAATTACTTTATTATTCTGAAATCGTAGTTAATTCAATAACTACTTTCTTATCACAAATGGATAAACTATTATTTAGCGCTCTAAACATACTGTTACCTTCCTCCCCTGGATCGTCGAAATATGGGGGTGCATCACTGTCATAGAATACCGTTGGAACGGGTGTATCCTTCACGATCATCTCATTCCTCTGTACCTCCGATACTCTTGTGTTAGTTGATGGCATCCCTATTTGTTTAGTTGATAATCCGTCCTCTATCATGATACTTTTGCCTTTATCTGTCATTGTGATAGGTTGAGGATCCATAATCAGAGGGCCATCAGGATCAGAGTAAAAGTGTGCCAGTGTTTCGTCACCTACAGTTTAAAGAATTTAATGGTTGTTTGATTGTGCGTAAACCAAATAGCAGATAATATATTGATTATTTATTAACATACCTAATAGCGATAAGTTGTTGTTGTTCGACGAGTCACTTTCCTCCATTAGGTCTTCGGTACTGAAAGAAATGCTTCTCGAAAGCGAGGTTGGCGTTCCGAAGGTTGAATCGCTTGACGATAAAGCGACCACTAGCGGCCCAACAGCTGGTGCTTCTGAACTCGCTAGAGTTAGACGCAAATCCGCATTTGGATCTCTCTTTGACTGGTCGCTACTTCCGAAATCTAGGACCCTCGCTGTTTTCTCTTTGTCGCCCACGTTTGTTGCATTAGTTTGAGTTCCTCCTAGGGTCATTTGGGTTGCACACATCTCTCGCCACATTTCTTCCTATTGGTTTTATCGCCACATTTCAAATAAACGATCCATCTCCCTCTCCTCGTCTTCAACAACTTTCTCTTTTCCCTTTAAGCTTGTAATTGCTCCTGGGTGTGAGACTTTTTGTGGCATCCCGCTAGTCCCGCCTGTAATTTCCATGTTGTCTCTTATGGTTACCCCTTCATACGTGTTGCGCTGCTCACCGCCTTTACTTATGTTCCTCTCATTCTCCTTCCCCATGGTTGTCATACTGTCTGCGTCACCTGAAACAGGTTTACTATTAGTAGATAACCTATTTATCAACTAATTTTATTATCTGCCAATATTATTGATTTAGAGGCAAAAATATTTTCTTGATTAAATTGTAATAAAACCTGTTAATATCAGTAGCTTCTAATTCTTACTGCAATATATTTAGGAATTTAGTTATCAGTTGTTCACCTGAAATGTTACGCAGTAACATTTGTGTTAGTGCGGTTCCCCAGACAGCCCTCGTTTCTGCGCTATTCCAGTATTTATCCGATATTTCTTTTGAACTTAGGCCGCTTAGATCCATGTTACTCCGATAACTATTAACGTTTCGCTCAGTCCCACCTCGTATTATCCTCACCCGCAGATGGACTTCATCTAGATCGGCCCTTATCGCCATGAACAGAGTCATGTCCTCATCGTCTAATATGTCGATCGGGTTTGCACGTTTCCAATCAGGGCCCATCATCCACTGTGGCCACTGGTACGTTAACTCGATATCGTCTTCAGGACGCAGTGCTAACTTTTCTTTCACCGCCATAACCACTTTCGCAAACCCATCTTGCTCTCGCAGCCGTACTCCTAGTGCAAACCCATCCATATGTGAGACGTGTTCGAAAAAGCCGTTTTCATCTTTTTTCCATTCCCCAGGGACCAATCTCACCACGAACGCCATTTTTACCTGCTAGAGTTTTCAGCAATAAAATAGTTGTTAGCGTTCTTGTTATTCTTACCTATGAAACCCTAAATTTAAAAAATTCACTCTTCTGAACATGAACAATAAAGTACGTAATACCCAAATCTTTTACTTTTACCTTTCTGCTTTGATTTCTCTGTGTGTTTATCTTACTCTTGCATTAAAGATGTCGGAAGCTAAGTTATTTAGTGTGATAGAACTGGGTTGTTGCAGCAAAGAGGATATAGTGCTAATAAATAGACAAACGTCTATATTCGATATTCCCGCAACCCAACATATATCAGCTGTAATGATTTACCGTATCTTTATGTTTCCAATGCCGGCGGACGATATCTTCGAAGATATCCTCAGCATTTAATGCTGCCGCACCTACGCTATAACTGTTTTCGCTTTTTCGGTTTTGTAGGGGCTTTTTCGTCATAATTTCTGTCGGGGAAGAGAGAGGTTTGATTACGTGATCTTCATGCATAGATACTTTATATTCTCATCCTCTGGGCATAGATATTAATATAGCCCTTATATTAAACGCATTAACTATCGTTTTTCTTTAGTCAATCGTCTTTTTCGAGCTTTATCCATAGCGGATCTTTAATGTGCCCAACCCATCCTCGTTTCTTTGGCCTAAATTCATGAAGTTGGTTTGACAGATGATGGTACGAAGAGAACTAAAGAACCGTTTGGTTAGCTGATGACAAACCGAACCGAACCAAGAATCGATGTATATTTATATAATGTCGATCGGTTTACAGCTAACCGAAAATCTCGGTTCTGTTCGGTTTTTCAGTTATCACCAAATGCCCATGGCTAGTTACGCTTCTAGACAAAATATGTCAAACTAGTGTGGGTTACACACAACTTTAATCCCATGAGTATTCAACTTTCATGCCAATCTATAATGATTATATGATATCAAGAACATGCCATGCGAAACACGTGATTGTAGTAGCACAAAAGATGGATAGAAATGATGCTACTTTGGTGCATCAACATTACACAAATGATTTATTTTGTGCGGCATACTCATAAACTACTAACCATGTGGATGAGAATTTATTTTCACCGTAAGATGTTGTGAGTGAAGATTGATTGCCACCAAATATTGGAAGATCTATATTTTGTCACAAAATCTAGGATAGTTTAGCTTCATCGCTCTAAACAATTTCATCTTTGTATGTGATATGGTGCTTGAACCCTCTGTTTGAACCTCTGTGGCTGTAATCTTCCAATATCCTTCACCAAAATGAATTGCATCGTTAAGAAAATAGAATGACTTTGGTGGATAGAATGACAATATCCTTCACCAGGAACTTATCGTTAGGCCTCATCAATGGTCTGACTTCTGCACCTTCCTGTCCAAAAAATCTTTTTCACAGCCTTGTTGTTGTTAATTAACCTCTACATGAAACAAAATTTAAAGAATTTAAGAGCAAATTAACATCATGTGAAACTAGAGTAAATATCATATTAAATCAGATTAACTTTAAATCAAAATCATAGATTAAGGAAACAGTTAAATAATTAAACATCATATAATAAGAATAAACATCACATATTAAGCATTTCATTCAAAGAAGAAGAATGAATACAGAAATAAGTACACAGGAACAACAAAGCATTTCAGACTCAAACAAACAAGTTGAACACAAGTAAAGCAAAGAGAGAAGAAATTGGACCTTATTTGAGTGTAAGGGAAGATGAATAAGAATCGCTAGAGACTCAGCATCTGCAGCCATAACAAACTCAGAGACTCAGCATACTATTATTCCGTTACTCCCCTTCACAATCATTTCTAACACAAAAATTCTCATCACAACACTAACGAAATCCAAAACTAACACCAACACAAGGCATTAAACACTATAATATTATGCTAACAATACATTATTTTCTTGTAGTGTTAACAACTTACAAACTCTAAAATTTACACAATATATGCTCTTTTTTTTAAGAAACACAATATATGCTATAAGTAATACAAAGTAAGTAAATATAATTGAGCCCATATTTTGAGCCTATATTGACCATTAAACATAAAAACCAAACCAAAGAACAGGAGGAGAACACTACTCTATCTCTAAGTTTTCTTAGTGGTCGACCTTGCAAACTTGCGAATATGTTGGTAGCGTTTTGGTGGAGTTGAGCCACAAAGCTTTGGCAGAGAATTTGTATATGGTTTGATAGACTTGTAGCAGGTCTTTGGCAGACTGAAGGAAAACATGTAGTTGTGTGTAAGGGTGGAATGATAAATATTAAACTAACTAAAAAAATATAAAGCAAATGGTAGAGCTGGAGTAAACGAGAAAAACGTTTTCATCTATAATCTATGATTATGCATAGTATAATGTTTACTTATATATGTTTAGTCGATTTTACTAATTCTTCTCGTCTTAACTAAACTACATAAAAAACGTCACAAATTTCTATAATGTTTCCTACGAAAATTTGGTTAGAAAATTTTCTTACCACTTACGAAATTTGGACGAAAAGTAAAAGTAGAAAGATATTTGTGCCATTAGAAAGTATTTTAAAATTACTTACCAATTTTCTACGACACTTATATCCCTAAAAAATTAGGTGGTAAATAATAGAAATTCGGTTGGAAAATATTGAAATTTTGGACGGTAGAAATTTCTACGAAAAATTTCGACCATTTTCCTACGAAAAAGTCTATAAATTAATTGTAGGGAAATTATTATTATTTTAAGGAATTAAGGATATGTAAAATATTTCAAATATTGTAATGGTAATTTTGTTGATTTTTAATAGTTTTATAATTTATTAACTTATTTTAAAAAATTCCTACTTAATAAGATATTATTGTTCTATTTAACTTTCTTTCAAAAAGTTAATTAGTTAGTGTAACTCTACACGTTTACTTTATTAATGACGCGTTCAACAATTTGTATTGTCATCAAATGTCAAATTTCTGTTTTACAACTCCTATAAATTCTAAATTTCCATACCTAGATCAATCGTTGTTGTAATTTACTTGTAGGCTTTCAGCTCCTCTAGGCTGAAAATGATATACTAGGTCAATACTAACAACACTAGAGCAAAACAAAAAGAGTAGAAAGTAACAAAGTAACAGTAAAAATAGCAAATATTTTCTCACAAATATTCAATAGTTATCAATACATTTACTAATTAAAGGTAACAAAATCAAAATATTTACTGTTAATTATAAGAAAATTAATTGAAAGATTCTTACGTTTTCAATGTATGACAGAAAAAGCTTTTTTTTTTTTAACATGTGTTGTGTAGTTAAGGGTATTGGGAGGTTGTCAAACAAAATAAATGTTAAACAATATTAGGAGATATTTACATATTTGTATTTTTCTTCCTTACATATGTGTTAGTAGAATCTTGTGTATTTATTAGTTTCTACTTTCATGAGAAGTCCATATCCCTAATTGGCTAATCATATGTGTATATATATCGGCCACTGACTCTAAACAATAAGCAGAAAAGAAAATCTTATACAAAGTTATCAAAAAGATTATCATAGAAATGGCTATCACCAAAAAAATGCTTGTCGTATTACTTCTCACTATTCTTTTTGTCACATCGTCGGTTCATTGTTCTGATAGCACTCTAGGTACAATCTTATTACACTCTCAATTTTATTTTTTGTAACGAACATATTTTTATTCTTTAGATGATTATAATGATTTGTTTAAATAGGTATTGGAATCAAGCAAGATTGGAAAAAATGCTTCGGTCCAGACCCGTGTATGAATGGAGGAGGAACCGAAGGATGCATGAAGTGGTGTAGAAAAAACATAAGCCTTTTATTGTATGGTGAATGTACTTCTAATCCTGCTCAATGTTGTTGTGTGACAAAATAATCTAAGCAAAGAGAGAATTTTTCTATAAAATAATAATATCACTATTTTCATCTCCAAAATATTGTGAGAAACCAGAATTTGTGGGTTTTTCTTCTCTCTTTATTTGATTTATCACTAGTTGATATTTAAAACGGATATTCTTAATCGTTTCTGTTTTATATAATATCAATTACATAAAAGAACATCGCTAGTCTACATATATCAAAGTTATAATACACAAATCGTACCAAATCAAAGTTTTTGACCAAAACAAAATAAAGAAAAATAAACTCGAGCGAATCTGCAAAATAAGTATAGAATATTTTTTTTTTTGTCAAAGTACAAAATAAGTATAGAATAAAATCTGATGTCAAAATAAAAAAAATCTAGAGTAGTGATTGCCACCAAATATTGGAAGATTTATATTTTGTCACAAAATCTAGAATAGTTTAGCTTCATCGCTCTAAACAATTTCATCTTTGTATGTGATATGGTGCTTGAACCCTCTGTTTGAACCTCTGTGGCTGTAATCTTCCAATATCCTTCACCAAAATGAATTGCATCGTTAAGAAAATAGAATAACTTTGGTGGATAAACATGGTGTAAATCATTCCTGAAAAAAAAAAAAAAAATCTATGAATCTACGGTTTGGAAAAAGTGAGAAAAGTATATTGCATATTTTGTAGTAATTCCACTATGATTAAATCATTGTCATATAAATTTCAATGAACAATACAAACTCATAGTTATTTGCTTTAGTTTGTGACCTTAACAACTTACAAACTCTAAAATTTACACAATATATATTTTTTTTTGTGCAAGAAAATTTACACAATATATGCTCTCTTTTTTTTTAAGAAACACAATATATGCTATAACTAATACAAAGTAAGTAAATATAATTGAGCCCACATTTTGAGCCTATATTGACCATTAAACATAAAAATCAAACCAAAGAACAGGAGGAGAACACTACTCTATCTCTAAGTTTTCTTAGTGGCAGACCTTACAAACTTGCGAATATGTTGGTAGCGTTTTGGTGGAGTTGAGCCACAAAGCTTTGGCAGAGAATTTGTATATGGTTTGATAGACTTGTAGCAGATCTTTGGCAGACTGAAGGAAAACATGTAGTTATGGGTAAGGGCTGAATGATAAATATTAAACTAACAAAAAAAATATAAAGCAAATGGTAGAGCTGGAGTAAACGAGTAAAACATTTACGTCTATGATTATGCATAGTATAATGTTTAGTTATATATATTAAATCGATTTTACTAATTCTTTTCGTCTTAACTAAACTACAAAAAAATCACAAATTTTTATAATGTTTCCTACGAAAAATTTGGTTGGAAAATTTTTTTACCACTTACGAAATTTGGACGAAAAGTAGAAGTAGAAAGAAATTTGTGCCATTAGAAAGTAGTTTAAAATTACTTACAAATTTTTTACGACACTTATATCCCTAAAACAATTAGGTAGAAAATAATAGAAATTCGGTTGGAAAATATTGATATTTTGGACGGTAGTGTAACATCCCTACCCCGTTCTAGGCCAAGGACGGAACAGGAGCGTCACGGTAGATGCCTGCAGTCAGCCAACCTAGGTTCCCGAAACGAATTCGTTCGCCCAAGTCGTCCAACCGTAGGTGTCGTTCCTCACGATCACGACACTAAGGCTTTTCAACCCGTACCGCAACCGCGAGTTGTGTTCGTCCGGACAAGACTAAAAATATCATGGGAAGCACGGGGTTTAATAAAATCAGAGCGTTATTAATTAAATCGAGTTTTATATACTATACATAAAAACTATATCTTACAAAGGTAAAAAAAATCTACACCGGTTGGCCTAACGTCCTTCGCTCCCCTAAGGTCTCCCGACTAATGGTTGCCTGTAAAACAAAAGTAGCGTCATGAGTAATCTAAGATTACTCAGTTAGTTCGGGATCTCTAAGAATAATAACCCAACCCAACCCCAATCAACAAGCAAACAGGCAATCATTATGCAATGCAGCAAACAACTATATGCAGCGGAACTACTAACAATAAGCATGCGTCTAAAACTTAAGTAAGGCCTTCTATGAATCCATGATCTCCCAAGGAAATGCCCCGCACTCCTAGATACAAAGTCTATAAGAGATATAGCACTCCTTTATACTACATCGTCATATAGTGCCCGGGCGGTAGCGAACCAGCCCCGAACCTTCGTATGCCATAACGCAACGGAGTTACACGCGACGCACAACATACGGGTGGGATAACATGATCCGACTAATGCTAGTTATCTAACAATCATAATATAACTAACAATCAAAATATAACAGTCGGGTAGCATAACGCAAATACCAACAACATGCCGGCATAACGATTATACGACCACGACAATTATATTAATAAGCCAAGGGATTTTAACCTCACATGGCTTATCATCAAACACAATAAATCAAGCAACACAAGCTATATTAAATGATAACCCGATTATACGACTTAACGTATAACCGAGAATCCAATTAACTACGCTAAACATAATTAAGAAAATAATTAACACTAAGCATAATTAATAAACCTCTAACTAAACTAATTACTTAATTAAATAAATAAATAAATAAAAACTAACCACCTAATCGTGTGCTACTTCACACGACCGGAAAACTTACCTCGACTACCCGACGCCTAGACTCGACTACACTCGTGGAGACTCGATCGGAAACTCTCGGGTTTTCTCTCGGTTTTGGTGTGGAGAAGAAATGAAACAAAATGGGGCTATTAATAGTGGGAGTAAGTCGGTGGAAGTAAGTCGGTTTGGGAGTGGATTGGCTCGATCGTGCTTATCCGTATTTATATCCAAAACCGCGGATAGAAACGGACGATCTTATCCGTATGCGGATAGGCTCGGACGGACTTATCCGTACGGAAGAGATAGGCTTGAATGTCCTTATCCTCTCGTTCGTTCCCGGGAAACGTCTGTACTGACCCGTGAACTGCAGATAACCGCTCCGTTCGGCCGTTTACTGATCCGTCGTCCCAAAACTGATTTTCTCCGTCAATTCTTGATTTTTCCTCGACATTCTTCAATTTTTCTTCGATCAAAAACTTGGTATTTGTCCTTGAATACCTTGGCTCAGCTCCAAAAATTCATTCTCTTCGATCTTCGTCGATTTCCTCGATAGCTACTCCCCGGCCAAGTCCTACTCTTGGTGAGGGGTATTACAGTAGAAATTTCTACGAAAAGTTTCGACCATTTTTCTACGAAAAAATCTGTAAATTAATTGTAGAGAAATTATTATTATTTTAAGGAATTAAGGATATGTAAAATATTTCAAATATTTTAATGGTAATTTTGTTGATTTTTAATAGTTTTATAATTTATTAAATTATTTTAAAAAATTCATACTTACTAAGGTATTGTTGTTCTATTTAATTTTCTTTTTCAAAAAGTTAATTAGTTAGTGTAACTCTACACGTTTACTTTATTAAAGACGAGTTCAACAATTTGTATTGTCATCAAATGTCAAATTTTTGTTTTACAACTCCTATAAATTCTAAATTTCTTGACTAACTACTACTAAACGAAATAATAGAACAACAGTCTCTTAGCAACATAGTACATTTTAATTTTAATATAAATTTTTTTCGTTTTGTAATATTAAAATAAATTGATTTAAAAAATTATTTTTATTTTTAATGAATTTCCGACTGATGTTGAAAAATCAGCAGATGAGTTGTGGTTAGGGATGAAATAGCACTCGAACCCAGAGCTAGCCAGTTCTCCCCGAAATGCGTTGAGGCGCAGCAGTTGACTGGACATCTAGGGGTAAAGCGCTGTTTCGGTGCGGGCCACGAGAGCGGTACCAAATCGAAGCAAACTATGAATACTAAATATGATTTCAAAATAACTGGGGTCAAGGTCAGCCAGTGAAACACTTTCAAATGAATTGATTCCCATAGAAAGATTTGGCGTCGCTCACTAAATTCTGTGGTTAATGATATTTGTAAATCGGTGGTTCCTGTTTGGAAAAGAATCAACAGAATTTTTTTTCTTTTTTCGGATATTTTGGTAGAAATAAAAAAATTGGTCTATTGTTTTTTTTCCACTTGCCATATCCTACTATTTTCCTATGATTTATACCGTAAAAACTCTGATTATTTTCTTTTAGATTCTCTTTTAATGCATGTTGCTTATAGAGCAACTAAACTTTGTTGATGTGATTTAAAGAAACAGGTGTGCATAAAGTACACTATTGGTAGTTTTTAATCCCAAAATTTCAAAAGACTGCTTTGGTACACTACAAAAAATATGAGCATTGATAGCACATTATAATAGCTCATTTTTCGCAACTGTTATTGAAAATAGAATGTTAGATGGGGTTATCATATGATAGCGTTTCAGAAATGCTAACCCAGAAAATGAGTAAGTGGGGAACTAAATTTCAGTTGGTGAACCTAAAATCACTATTTGCGGCAACACTTAGTCGAAAATCTTTATACTTAGCAACCCATATTTTTTTTCTTTATTGATAACGAACAAAAAAAAATTACGCACTCTCATCTGTAACCCTAAATCCCATTTCTCCATCTCCAAAACAAAAGTTCACGCTCTCTCAAATTTCTCGTCTTCCTCTCCTCCTCATCGTCTTCTCTTTCTCCTCCTTCTTCGGCCGTTAAAGATACTTGCATATTCATCCCCGTCTTCTCCAATTTGGTCTGATTCGAGGTCAAATCTCCTTCATCCTGAGTTGGGTCCATTGGTTTCTCCATCTATAGATCTAGATTTTGTTGTGGTTCTAGGTATGGAGAATTCTAAGACGAATTCAACAAAAGAGAGAACTCCTCAACTTCTATTTCAGATCTATGGCTACCTCCCTGTACGGAGCTTATGGGATTAGATTTGGCTCACGAGATGATGTTTCGAGTGTTAAAAATGGAGGAATCGTGGCGGAGGAGGAGGAGCTTGAGCTATTGCAAGCTGAATCATGTACCGAAATTGATAGATGAGAAGGAGAGTGGTAACGCCGACGATGTCGAGATTCTTGAGCCGTGTTTGAAATTCTTCAAACCAGAAGGAGATGAATAGGAAGTTTCAAAGGAGGCGGATAGAGTTAGTGCAGAGTATTACGATCCTAAACCAAGTGATTTTGTGGTTTCTATAATTTTGAGGTTTTCAATTGGGTTTTCTCATTGTTGTTATAGGGTATCGATCTTATAGCATGAGGTAAGTGAAAAGAAGACCAAAAGGACTGATCCTAAGTCCGATGATGTCTACTTCAATCTTCTCGTCAAGGAAACAAAACAAGGAGAGGTCTTTAATGCTTCTGTTTCTCTGTTTGTTCCATTGGTTTATTGAGATTTGATCCTTTCAATTTGGCAGCTTTACAGTTTTTGGTGAGCTAGCAGGTAAGCTCAATTCATTTGGTGAGCTTTCAACAGATGGAAGATGGTGTTCTATAGTGTTTTCGGTTAGTCTAGATAATAGTTCTCCTAAGATTGGTTAGGACTGTTAAAGAATCGTCTTTTATCTGCTTGTCCATCCTGCTTAGAATATTTTTACTTATGTCGTCAATCCAGTGTCTCTAAGCCTCCTTCACTTTATCTTTTCAAGTTCTTTTGTTGTGGTAGGAAAGGATTGATTCATGTTAAGTGTATAATTGTTGTCTTTTGTCTTGTTTTTTTGGTGTTTTCTTTAGATATGGTTGGTTAAAAAATTAATTTTTGGTGATTTGTAGATGTTACTAAAGTCTTGACAGGATTAGAGTTTACATACAAAGAGTTAATGTCATGACTCTTGTTCTTTTTTCTTAGGAAACGAGTTTTGGTCTAGTGTAGGTTTTGACAAGAAGGGCCAAAAATCAGTATACAGTGAAAGAGTTTGCCACAATTCCAGGAGCCTTGACGGAGCTAAAAGTGAGTTCTTTTGTTTTGTTGTTTGTATCTTTTGGATGGAGTATAGCTTTGGAATTCATCGGAGCTCAAAGTTTGTTTTTTTACTTGATGACTTTGATTTGGTCAAATCATTGTGTGAAATTTTAAGTATTTTTTCTTGAATCTGTAGAAGTTTTTTAGGCTAATGAAATTATCCAATGATCATGAACAAGACTAGAGTTTTTAGAAAACTAGTCGTTGAAGTTGTTTAAGGTTAATAAAGTTATGTAATGACAAGTTTTCTCTTGGTTGTAGGTTCTGTTTTCACTGCAAATGTGATGGGTTGTGTCTACTCAAATTTTATGATATGTGATACGTAGATCAAGGTATGGAAGAAGATCAAGAGTCAAGACAGTGAAGTGGGAATTGCTTGGAATGAGACAACAACATAAGTTCTTGGAGGGAGAGAAAGAGCAACATATGATGTTCGTTGTGACCTTGTTTTAAAAAATAGCGAATGATGAACTACTTTGTAAAATTACAATTATGTATCTTTTGATGATCTATGGAAAGAAACATGCTTTTAACAAATTGGTTTTATAGCATATAATTAATTGTATTTTTAATTAATATATCTGGAATAATATTGCAATTCATCATTTTATAATGTAGCATGTAAAAATTGCTACAAAACAATATAATATAGCAAAAATTATGAGTTACTAAAAAGTATATTAAAACAATCGATTAGTGCTATAATAGAACGATCTATGATAGCACACAAATAAACCGCTATTGTATGTGGGGGGTCTACCATAACAGGGGCATAACATAGCATTTATGAAAACGCTATTGATGACATATAATAGCTCTTATCTCTTGCTAACAATGTACATATTTCTTGTAGTGGGTATATAATCTAAAAATAATAATTTACCAAAGTATATAAGCAAAAAGACTATTTAAAAAATAACCATATGTTGTATAATAAACTACCATTATAAAATGAATTAGAAATATAAATATATTATAAAAAGAAAAAGAAAAATTATGCGTGTATGCGAAAGTACTAACCCTGGTTTAAATATATACATATTGTATCCATAATTCGATTCAAATAATTTTTAAAAACTAAAATGTTTTTATTTTTAACTATATTATATTGTGGAAGCAATTTGTGTCAATGGTTAGGGGTTTATAGGCTTTTACATCAGGTTTAGGGTTCAATTTTCAAAAAAGTGCATTTTATTACATACTAATGGTGACAGTAGCAAATCTAGAAAATATTTTTTCCTAGGACTTAATATAAGAAATCACGAAAAAAAACAAAAAAGAAGAGAGCATTAGTGGGATTCAAACTCAGGCTTAAAAGGGGCAGAACAGTTTTTGCCATTTCAGCTAAAGAATTTTCTTATTTTTTAATAAAAACAAAAACTTTTGTATATTTTATGGCCACTCTCTTACCGCATCGGCCCCTTAATGGTGTAATGAAAATTGGAAGTTATAGAAGTAGCGTTTGTTGTGGATTTGAATGTTAGAGATGAAAAAATGTCGATTGTTGGTATAGAACATGTAAATACCATCAATAAAAAAATTGAGTGTTGTAGGAAATACTGCACGTCATGAAATTATTCATAGAATTGTTTATATTGCATTTAGGTAAATCTGATAAATTGATCAATAAATATAGGATTATATATCAATATCCATGGTGATATAGTCTAGCTACCAAAGAAAAAAAATACAATATCTTATTCAAAATTATCAATAATAAGATAATATATATTCCCTTCGTTTTACCAAGAATGTCGCTTTAAGATTTTATTTTTGTTTCACAAAAATGGACGTTTTGTATTTTTATAAAAAATTATTTTTAACGATATTGTTTTAATATATTAAAAAAGAGATAATTTTGTTTAGTGTATTGATAAGAGATATAATATAAAATTTAATAACTTTTTTAATATGTGTGAAAAATATAAAATAACTCTCAAAATAGACGAATATATATATATTTGAAAATTATGAAAATCTCAATTAAGTAAACCTCATCTGGTTGGTGTGTATATAGGAAGTTTCAAATGCACCGAATGCAGATAGACACAAAATACAGAAATAAATTTTGTAATAGTAATTATAAACGACAAAAATACTAGTAATCTAAATTAGTCTATATACAGAGAGATAACACACTTATACAGAGAAGCTCTTACAAATTGTGACTCTCAGAGAAGAAAAAAAACACCAAAAAAAAAAAAAGAGAGAGATTTGAGATGGAAAACGGAAACTCCTCCGGCGACAACAAGTCTTCACGTAAACCGATCCGATGCAAAGGTTAGTGAAGAGAAAAGTTTCTCAAAATTCATTAAGTATCTTATCGTTGACTATAAGTCTATAACTAATGGCGTTGACTTTATGTTTCTATGGGCAGCGGCGGTTAGTAGGAAGGCCGGAGAACCATTGGTGATGGAAGAAATCATGGTGGCGCCGCCTCAGCCTTACGAGGTTCGGATCCGAATCATCTGCACCGCGCTATGTCACAGTGACGTCACTTTCTGGAAACTCCAAGTAGTGTACTCTTTCTTCTTCTCTTCTTCGTTTTAGGCTTTCACACAAAACTGGTTTTAATATTTTACGTAACATCCGTCTGAAACCGATATGTTTTCTTGTCGTGATATATATTTATCGAAGACACAAACATTGACTCAATACTAGTCTTGGGATGACCCAAAACGTAACTTATGATTAATTCTTTATTTTCTATGTAAGTTTCTGAATTCAATATACTCCAAATGTTCTTGGTTAAAGAAACGAAATAGACTATAATGTTCAATATTGTGATAGTAAGATTTTAACTAGTTCTCAATTCCTTAAAGTACTATCATGTCATGCCAGACATTTTTTTTGTTTTTTTGCTAATTACTGACATAGACATAAAACTAAGATAATATTTTATTATTGTAGATAATCAGATTTACTTATTTTTTTATTTGTGGTTGTTGATACTTAACAGTCAGATTTATAAGTTATAGCATTTAGACTTTTACAAAACCGGTTTAAATATTCTACGATTTTAGATAAGGTCCAACATTATTTCTTAACGTGACACAAAGTTTGACCCAATTAGTTCACGGATTGACCAAAAGATACTTAACAAATCTGAACTAATGCCTAATTTTTGATTTGCAACGTTAGTTCTTTTCTTTTCACAATATTTTAAAAAACGGAAAAAATGATATTGGTAAAAGAAACAAAACAGACTCCAATGTCCAATATTGCCAGGCATTTTTTTGTTTTTTTTGGCAATTACTGACATGACTTATAAACCAAGATAGATATTTTAATATTAGATGAAATCTAATTTTATATTTTATATATTTTTTGTGGTCGTTGATACTGAACAGTCAGATTTACAAATTTTTGTCATGTTTCCGCAGGTTCCTCCAGCCTGCTTTCCGAGGATTCTAGGCCATGAGGCAATAGGGTTAGTCTACGTCTCCTCCTCTAACCTTTTTCTTTTATATTTATTTATTATATTGAATATTTTGCATAAAAGAGAGTATGTTTTTAACGTTAAGCTGCAAAATAATTAGCTTTTATAAACCGGGAACCGCAGAAATTAAATTGAAACCAAACGGTAAATTAAAGTAGAATGGTCAGTACTCCTATGTAGGCTCAAAATTAGAAAAATAAAAGATAGTGGAGGAAAAAAATTATCCTGAGATATGGAGAAAGAAAGATGGTAGATATAGCCAAAAAAATGTTTCAATTTGTGCAAAGTTTTATTTTTTTGGATTTTTTACCGTTGAACCCACTAATCAACATTTTTACACGATCACTAGGGTAAACTAGTAACGAACACTAAGTGGTCGAGCCATTGGACTATAAAATCCCTTGCCAGTTAGTTCTATATATCTTTCTTCTTTTTTTTTTTTTTTTTTTTTTTCTTTTAGTTATCTTTGTGAAAAAACAGTTTTTTCCTCCATCCTTTTTCGTAGAGCTAATTTTCAATGATATCCGGTTAGTAGATCCTCATTTCAAACCTCACGTGGGAGATTACAACAAATGGGTTTGTTCGACTTTTTTAGTCGGCTAACGTTATGAGACTTTCATTGAATAAGTTAGATGTATAGAGACTAGAGACATCCATTATTGTTAGTCAATCAACACAAACATATATATATATATATATATATATGACAGTTTATAGGGATTTGTGTTCATTAAGTAATTATAGATGTCTATGTAAATGTTAGCAAGTAGAATACTAGAATGAATGATTTGAAAAATTATTCAAAGAAAAAAAACTAACCATCCAAACCAAATTACGTGTAGGTTTTTATGAGGTTCAGTTCTAATAAAACTGACCAACCAAAAACCAAAGAAAATTGTAACGAAGCAAACCAAAAACTCATAAAGCGGAAATTAAAAAAGTCAAATCGGAATCAAAAGACAAAACAAAATGTCCACTATTCTTTTGGCTCGCCTAAAATTGAAATAAAAAATAAAAAGAACGATACTGGTGCAAAACAATTGAAGGAGAGAAAGGAATTTATCGTAAGAGATCCATACATGAAAAATTATCTTAACAACAATTTATGCAAAAAAAAATGTATATTTGGGAAGAAAGAGGAGGACACCGTCGAAGACACTTTGCACTCAAAAGTACTCTTTGATCATTTTCTTGAATTGACATTTTTATAAATTACTTATTATTTTTTTTTGAAATGTGATTTTTTGTTACTATTTGAAACTTACGTTATACAAACTGGTTAACAACTTTTTTTTTGTATAACAAACTTACGTTATACAAGCCAATGTGGCTCAAACGTTTGATTTGTAAAGAATCTATTATTTGAATAAAGTAAAGTTTGCTGAAAAAAAAAACAACTTTTTTATTCTAACCCTTTTTTTTTTTTTTTTTTAGTATACTAACTTTTAATATCAAACATTTTCCTATAGCAACTTACACACCACTACACCAGCATAAAGAATATTGCAAGATATCTAAATCAATAAAAAAAATCATAATAAACCCCAATAAATCCAAACTTACACTTCAAAACGCTTTTAAAAACACAACCTTTTTAAAACAATGACAAATATTAATGTTAGTGAAATTTGATTATGCAGAGTAGTAGAAAGTGTGGGTGAAAATGTGAAGGAAGTGGTAGAAGGAGACACCGTACTACCAACGTTCATGCCGGACTGTGGTGACTGTGTTGATTGCAAATCTCACAAAAGCAACTTATGTAGCAAATTCCCCTTCAAAGTATCGCCTTGGATGCCAAGATACGAAAATTCCAGCAGATTCACCGATCTCAATGGCCAAACTCTCTTTCATTTCTTGAACGTCTCTAGCTTCAGCGAATACACCGTTCTTGATGTCGCTAACGTTGTTAAAATCGATTCTTCGATTCCTCCTAGTCGTGCTTGTCTCCTCAGCTGTGGAGTCTCCACCGGTAAATCACTAATATTGAAAATGAAATTATTCAAGTTTGTTACTCTTTGATTTTGATGGAGTTAGATGATAATTCTTTAGGTGTTGGTGCTGCTTGGGAGACCGCCAAAGTTGAACAAGGATCAACCGTTGTGATTTTCGGACTTGGTTCTATCGGATTAGCGGTAAACTTACAATTTCTAGTAATGATCATGTAAAAATCAATCGTCTTGAATATTATGAGTTGTTCAAATGGGTGAGGGTTTAATTTGGATATTATGTTTCTAGGTTGCAGAGGGTGCAAGACTTTGTGGTGCCTCTAGAATCATTGGTGTGGATATAAACCCTGCCAAATTCCAAGTTGGTTAGTGAATTTCTTTATTCAATAGTTATTTTGCATAAATCTCTATACCTTGTATATTTTTCTATATATTAAAAATGAATTATATAATTGTTTTGAACATCGACTTTTTGCAGGCCAGAATTTTGGAATTACCGAGTTTGTAAACTCTATGACATGCGAGAAAAAGAGTGTTAGCGAGGTAATTGCACATAATATATACGTCAGTCGAAATAGATAAACATATAACTTTTATACTTTTGTGTTTAGGTGATCAATGAGATGACTGGTGGGGGAGCAGACTATTGTTTCGAGTGTGTTGGAAGTAGCTCTTTGGTTCAAGAAGCTTATGCTTGCTGCAGACAGGTATGGTTGCATAGATCTCTGCCTAAGTAAGACCAAAGAAGAATTAATAAGATTTAGAATTACATCAAATAAGTCGAAAGAAGTTCTAGGATTTTAACTTCTTGGTTTAATCATTTTTTAGGGATGGGGAAAGACGATAACTTTAGGGGTGGACAAGCCGGGTTCACAAATATGTTTAGACTCCTTTGATGTTCTTCACCATGGGAAGATTCTGATGGGTTCATTGTTTGGAGGTTTGAAGGCTAAAACACACATTCCTCTTCTTCTAAAACGCTATTTGAGCAATGAGCTTGAATTGGATAAGTTTGTGACACATGAGATGAAATTCGAGGAGATCAACGACGCATTCCAGCTACTTCTTGAAGGGAAATGCATCAGGTGTGTCTTGTGGATGGGCTAAGTGAATTGACTTATTTTATCTTTCCATCTTTTGCATCAATTTCATATGTTTCATGTTTAACTATTTTTATTGGTTTGTAATCAAAACAAGCAAATGCCAAAGCGCAAGCAAAATAAAATGTTAATGGACTGTAATGAAAATAAGCAAAGGACAAGAAAATTTTTATTCATCTATTGGTATTGTAATTTGTACCTTATTTTATTGCCAAATTACCATGTTAGTGTCAAAGAACATTTTTGAAATACCACATTACCAATGTTTCACCGAACGCTTGAATCTCTTGATCTTGAGCCCTCTATTCCGCAAGTACTCCCCGTCTTTCCAACATCTTCATTACCAATTTTATCGTTGACTTCTACGGTACCAACAATATAAAGATATGATAATTAATTCAAAATTTACTTAAATATGTAATAGTTAAAGAGTATTATCTTCATAATCTACAAAACCTCGTAACCAATTACGAGTGCAAAGTAAATCTTGTACATTCTTTGGAAGTAAATGGTTTGTATATGGAGACCTAATCTAATTTACTATAATTGTTTGATTCAATTCTTATCTACATTCCTTTCTTTTCGTTCATTTTTTTTTGTCATTTTCATTAAAATTAAAGATAAAAGGTATGTAAACATATCTCGTGCAAATAAATGAAATTAAATAATTTCCTTATTTTCTTCGGATTTCATTATTCTTTACGCTATAGAGTATTAATTGCCTGCCAAGAATACTCTATATGAAAAGAGTCCTCTTGAGTTTGTTTAAAGCAATGGTGGCGGATAAGTTTTACAGTGAGCTTAGGTTATTCTCTAAACCTTTATTAATTGTGTTTGTTTTGTTCTAAAAATGCTAACAAATGCTAACTCGGATCTGTTTTTTTTTTTTTTTAGGTATGACCAGAGACTTGGCTATGAAATCAGTTGCGATGTTCATAGCAAGTCCGATGTCTGTGGATTCTATTTCTATGTTGTCTCTGCAAATCACCATTTTAAACTTTTTCTAAAAAGAATAGAATCCTTTGTTGATTCAATTGGTCATTTCTTGGTAAGTTGTTTTTTCTGATAATTGAGTTTATTTTTATAATTGAAGTTCTATCTTGTAATTAAGCTTTATATGAAGGAGAATGTTGAAGACAATGAGTTTAAAACTTACAGAAGGAAGACATATATTCCGGATGATTCTGGTATTTCTCACCATTTGGTGAATGATGTGAAACGCATAGATGGCCGTGCTGTTGAAGTCAAAGACTTACTCGAGTATGTGGAGAAGGATGAGTTGTCTTCTTTCTATGACAAGTTTTTTAAGGATGAAAGAAGTAGACGTGGGATAGTGGTGTCTATCTCAAATGAGGATTGAGTTTGGATTGAGCCATGTACTCTTTTAGTTATTTTGGATTGAGCCATGTACTCTTCTAGTTATTTTGGGTTGACCAATATTTTGTTTTGGTTATTTTCTGATGAAGAATTTGTATGACATCGAAATTAGATTAAGATTGATAATCTTGTAGTTATCATCTTGGTGTTGACTATTATCCTGTTTTGCTCATTGACATTGGAAATTAGACTGATTGACCAATAATTTTGTTTTGGTTATTTTGTGATGAAACATGGAAGAAATTGTATGACATTGGAATTAGACTTCGATTGATAAATAAAAAGTAATTGTAATTATTGGACATTACTAGGTTTTAAACAAGCTTCAACACCACCGCAATTACACTTGTAAAAATCATCAAAGTTTATGGCTTTTAATTTTTTTTTGTGAATTCATCACTTATTTTGTAATTAAACCCACGGTTCACTCTTCTTCTCATTCTATAGACAAACTCTCTATCTAGATTGATATCTCCTAGATTCGTGATTCTCCTAATCAAGGCGTCCGCGTAGATTGCCAACTCATATCCTCTTCTAGCTGATTTACCAATCATATCGAGTCCTTGTATTGATCTTCCTTGCTAAAAGTATTCAAATATCCCTTTAAGGAACATTGCTGATGGGTTATCATGTTGAAGACAGAGTAGCTTGAACGCAGTTACTCCTGGCTTTTTCTCTCTTGGAGAGAACAAATCGAATAGGTTTACTTCTCTAAGATATAGTGGATCGTTGAGCCCTCTATTCCGCAAGTACTCCCCGTCTTTCCAACATCTTCATTACCAATTTTATCGTTGACTTCTATGGTACCAACAATATAAAGATTTGATAATTAATTCAAAATTCACTTAAATATGTAACAGTTAAAGAGTATTACCTTCATAATCAACAAAACCTCGTAACCAATTACGAGTGCAAAGTAAATCTTGTACATTCTTTGGAAGTAAATGGTTTGTATATGGAGACCTAATCTAATTTACTATAATTGTTTGATTCAATTCTTATCTACATTCCTTTCTTTTCGTTCATTTTTTTTGTCATTTTCATTAAAATTAAAGATAAAAGGTATGTAAACATATCTCGTGCAAATAAATGAAATTAAATAATTTCCTTATTTTCTTCGGATTTCATTACTCTTTAGGCTATAGAGTATTAATTGCCTGCCAAGAAGTAGAGCATGGCGAGGGGATGTTAAAACTGGGGCAACATCAATGGAAAAGTGGTTGACTATGGTGGGATATCCAGAAGTCCTGACCATCCGAGAATAGTCAGTGTTTTGTGTCAATGGCCTTCTTTACTTTGGACGATACGTACAGTTGGTGAATCGACCTTGATCATCTTCAGTTTCGTTATTGAAAAGTTTTGCTTCATTACAATCCCAGAGTGAAGAAACGAAAATCACAAACAGCATCTGTTCTAGCTCTAACACAACATCAAAAACACAGTAAGAATTTGAAATCGGAATTCAAAATCTAACGGCTTTATACAATTAAATTGACTAAAACGAATGGGTACGAACACATTGAAGAAAATAATATACCAATTTTGAATTCTTAATTTCAAAATTGGTATATTACTGTGTTTCAATTTGTACATAGACATATTGAAGAAAATCGCCTCGAAGTTTAGTCTTTCGACGCACATATTGTTTCCAATTCCTGGAATTTGATTTAGTTTCTTAGAAATATATGCATTTCCCAATAACATAGAAATCTTATAATATATGACATTCTATTAGCAGTTACATGATACATTTTTTTTTTTTTTTTTTGGCAGTCATGCTCAAACCTTAAACTGAAACATACCGTCTGGTTTACACTAATGGTCCAACATGAAGTTATACACAACACTAAAAAAGCCCACAGTGTTTGAAGCAGCCCAATAAGGAGTTTTCTCCAATTTTGAGACTCTTGCGTATCCGCTAGTATCACGACTGGATATGTGATAACACACGTAGACGAACCTCAAGCAATCACTCAAACTCATGACTTCTCTTTAATCCTCCTCCAAAAAATCTCAATTTGCAGAGAAGAAGAAGAAACAAAACCTCCTTCAAATTCAATTCAAAGATCCTTCCTTTTTCTCCTCTTTCTTCTTCAAAATCCAATTTTGATTCTTCAGAGAGCTTCAATGGCGACCACATCTTCAAACCCATTACTACTTTCTTCAAATTTCCTCGGTTCTCAAATCATAATCTCAGCTCCAACACCAAAAACCACCACAAAGTCTCTTCCTTTCTCAGTTATCTCTCGAAGAAGATACCAATCGGAGAAGCTAATGAAATCTTTGCCATCACAAGCTGCGTTAGCGGCTCTGTTGTTCTCATCTTCGTCTCCACAAGCTTTAGCAGTTAACGAACCGGTTCAGCCGCCTGCTCCGACCGTTACTGTTGAAGCTCAGTCACCAAATCTGTCGACTTTTGGTCAGAACGTTTTGATGACAGCACCGAATCCACAAGCTCAATCATCAGATCTTCCTGATGGAACACAGTGGCGATACAGTGAGTTTCTAAATGCTGTGAAGAAAGGTAAAGTTGAGAGAGTGAAATTTAGTAAAGATGGTTCTGTTCTTCAGCTAACAGCTGTTGATAATCGTCGTGCTACTGTTATTGTACCTAATGATCCGGATTTGATTGATATCTTGGCGATGAATGGTGTTGATATATCGGTTTCGGAAGGAGAATCTGGAAATGGGTTGTTTGATTTCATTGGTAATTTGCTTTTTCCGTTGCTTGCTTTTGGAGGGTTGTTTTATCTCTTTAGGGGAGGTCAAGGAGGTGCTGGTGGTCCTGGAGGTTTAGGAGGTCCTATGGATTTCGGTAGATCGAAATCGAAGTTTCAGGAAGTGCCGGAAACTGGGGTAACGTTTGGTGATGTTGCTGGAGCTGATCAAGCTAAGCTTGAGTTACAAGAAGTGGTTGATTTCTTGAAGAATCCTGATAAGTATACTGCTTTAGGTGCTAAGATTCCTAAAGGTTGTTTGTTGGTTGGTCCACCGGGTACGGGGAAGACGCTTTTGGCTAGAGCTGTGGCTGGAGAAGCAGGAGTGCCGTTCTTCTCGTGTTCTGCGTCTGAGTTTGTGGAGCTTTTTGTTGGTGTGGGTGCTTCTAGAGTTAGGGATTTGTTTGAGAAGGCGAAGTCGAAAGCTCCTTGTATTGTGTTTATTGATGAGATTGATGCTGTGGGTAGGCAAAGAGGAGCTGGGATGGGTGGTGGAAATGATGAGAGAGAACAGACGATTAATCAGCTTTTGACTGAGATGGATGGGTTTTCTGGTAACTCTGGTGTCATTGTGTTGGCTGCAACAAATAGACCGGATGTTCTTGATTCCGCATTGTTGAGACCCGGTAGATTTGACAGGCAAGTCACAGTGGATAGGCCTGATGTAGCTGGAAGAGTCAAGATCCTGCAGGTTTACTTTCTTTCCATGTTGGTTATGCTAAACAATGGAGAAATATGATGATTAATGTTGTGTTGGTTTATTGCAGGTGCATTCTAGAGGAAAGGCTATTGGGAAGGATGTGGATTATGAGAAAGTTGCGAGGAGAACTCCGGGTTTCACTGGTGCTGATTTGCAGAACCTGATGAATGAAGCTGCGATTCTTGCAGCTAGACGTGAGCTTAAGGAGATAAGCAAAGACGAAATATCCGATGCTCTTGAGAGGATCATTGCTGGCCCTGAGAAGAAGAATGCTGTTGTCTCTGAGGAGAAGAAAAGACTTGTTGCTTATCATGGTTAGATACTACTGATCCAAGATTCTCCATTTTCTTTTTTGCTAGTGTTGTCCACTCACTGTTCAATAAAATTGGAATCTGCAGAGGCTGGGCATGCTTTAGTTGGTGCACTTATGCCGGAGTACGATCCAGTGGCCAAGATATCGATTATTCCACGTGGTCAAGCTGGTGGGCTCACCTTTTTCGCCCCTAGCGAAGAGAGACTTGAGTCTGGATTGTATAGCAGAAGCTACCTTGAGAATCAAATGGCTGTTGCACTTGGTGGAAGGTTAGTTGACAACCGAATTGCGCTGGTTTTTTATTTACAAGAATAGACTCCCAAGTGTTAAACAATCTTTATTATGTTTCGCCTATGATAGGGTTGCAGAAGAGGTGATCTTTGGAGACGAGAATGTGACAACCGGAGCATCAAACGATTTCATGCAGGTGTCACGAGTGGCTCGCCAAATGGTTGAGAGATTCGGGTTCAGCAAAAAGATTGGACAAGTTGCAGTTGGTGGAGCAGGAGGAAACCCTTTCTTGGGTCAAAGTGTAATATTTCTAAACTCAGTACTCGGGTTTTCATCATTTAGTATCAATGTTTTCATCTCTCAAAACATGTTTTGTTTATGTTTGCTTGCAGATGTCATCACAGAAGGATTACTCAATGGCAACAGCGGATGTGGTTGATGCAGAAGTGAGAGAGCTAGTGGAGAAGGCGTACGTGAGGGCGAAAGAGATCATAACAACACAAATTGATATCTTACACAAGCTTGCGCAGCTCCTAATTGAGAAAGAAACAGTGGATGGAGAAGAGTTCATGAGTCTTTTCATTGACGGACAAGCTGAGTTATATGTTTCTTGAATCAACTAGTTGGCTTGTAATAATACCAATTAGCATCAATCTAATACATACTGTATGTTAATATATACATTGACATGTTCAGAGACGTTTCCTTTTGATCCTCAAAATACCATCATCGTTGCCACTCTCATCATTTCTTCCTCTTTGTTGGAGGTTGGTCTTGGCTCTGTATCAAAGCACAAACTCGCTGAAAACAGTACGACCACCTACACGTGATCCTAGGCAGAGTAATCCACTAACATATTCGCAAGAGTTTATTCTCATTTTTCATATACAATTGTTGTCCTTTATGCCTTGTACCAGTCGCATACAACTTATGCTTATAGGCCTCGAACCAGTTACTAAACGTTCCTACAAAATGAACAAATTTATAACTTTAGAAATGCTCAAAATACATATCGTTAGTCGCTAAAATGCGCGACAAAAACAGTGTAGATTTGTTGCAAGTGACTAGTGAGATACAGATTTTGCAATTGATTTCGTCGCAAAATATTTTGATCCACACTTGATAAAACAGTTGCTCTTTTTCAGTATTTGATTTTTATTAATTGAAAAATGTTAAACAACAACGATTCAAAAACTCATCGGAAGATGAAAGTGGATTAGAACTGTATGTCCACTTGGTTGTCGATCCTTGGAAACACGAGTTTTTGTCCACATCTCAAGATTCACTCTAAAGTTATAAAACATTTGCCTACTTAACGTGTTTGTCTTCTGATCATGGCACGTGTGAGGTAAGTAAACGTGTCTTGAAATCACTTTTGATACAAATAGACCAACAACAGTGTCGACATCAAGACAAAGAAATAATGGAAGAAGAGCACAAAAAAGAAGAAAGGAGAGATAAGTACGAGCCACCACAGCACCAGCCACCGTATATCTCACAGATGCAGCCGGTGACGCACGAAGCTTACGGAGGTGGCCTTTACGGTCATGACGACGAGAAAGATGCAAAGAATTTAGAGAAAGAGGCCAAGAATGTAGAGAAAGAGCCTCGGCAGCATCACATACCGGCCAGCGAAACACAGAGCGCAGACGGACCTGATGAGGTAAAGACGTTGACGCCAAAACACAAGCAACCAGCTTCTTCCGGCGATAGAGACGTTGACATCACTGGCCAGTCTTACATTCAATGAAGAACTATAGTACTTTCTTGTGTTGTAATGTCTTTTGAGTTTCTTTCTTTCATTGTCTTTTATTGACTTTTCTTAGAAGCAAGCAAGTTTTTTTTTTCTTTTTTCTTTTTCTGATTCACATCTAATCAAAACCGATATACAAGCATTAGGGGTGATTCGGAAGATGAGAAACATTTGGAGAAAAAGCACATGAATACAACCTATATAGACTTTTATAGTACCAACATGGAGATTATAGGCCAACGTTGTACAAGCTGCAAAGTATTGCCAGAAACCAAATCAGACAGTTTAGGAGGGTTTTAAAACCATTGGCAGTCAAATGTCATTATTACCACATATTTGTAGTTATCACGTTTTACAACATACTTATGTCTTTTTTTAGATGCCACATGGTTTAGATGAGTTTATGCAGGTAACCAAATCAACAACACTCCTTCAGCTCAGCTCCTTCGAATAGCCTGGACCAGATTAAACAAGCAAATAACGATTCAGCTGATAGAAAAATTGAATCAAAATCACATTGGACGATGCAGGAAAGAACAGGGAACGAGCATGAAAAGACATATCAGAGGTTCATTAACACTGACTATTGTCTACCTTAAGTTACCATATGAGTAACATAAAAAAATGAAAGGAATGTGTGACGACAGCTTTACATTCATGTTTCGAGTTTTAATAGCAAACTACTATGGACTGAGACAAACAAAAAGTCTCAAATGATTAAGCAGCAGAAAACATTGAGAGTTAAAATTGCATATGGAAAGGCATAGAGAGGATATTTAGAATCTTATTTCAGCTATCAATCATGTTCCAGTAGAGACCAGGTAATGTATGAATGAGAGGAAAAAGAGGTCCATGTCACTCTTAAGACCTTCCAATTACACAAAGGATTAGGAAAGACCAAAAGACATTTCAGTACAAGAAGAATGATCATAGAGAATCTTTTGAACCAATCTAATTCATTCCGAGCAAAACGTCCTAGTTTTAGTAGACCAACTTTCTTCTTTGTAGTAAAGGAGCCTAACCATATCTATCTATGATTTGGATGCTCTGAAACAATTTCAATAAAAACGTTGCGCTCTGCTGCTTCTCACAGGTCAGCGACTAACTACAACGTCTGAATTTTGCCAAAATTTCTGGAAAATCATAACTTTAAGCTAACATATAGGCTACTCTATGGGGAAATAGACAGCAGAAATAGAGGATTGAACAAAGTTGTGATGTACCAACCAACTTTCTTCTTTAAAGAAGCCAAACCATATATAGCTACGCTTTGGATACTGTGGAACAAAATCAAAAACCTTAAGAAGCTTCAGGTTTTTATAACAATAGCTTTTGACGAACACAACTAAAGCTTTAGAATTATACTTTTCACAGGTCTGCAACTAACTACAACCTCTGAATTTTGCAAAATTTTCCTAAAAAAACCAAAACTTTAAGCCAACATATAGGTCCATTATTCACTTATGTCGTGTCTTAGAGTTTACTTACAACAAAATAACCTTAAGAGTTTTGCGTTTTGATGAAAAAGGCTTTTGGCTGTTCAAAATACCAACTAAAGCTTTGGATTCTCCTTTTTCACAGGTTGTGACTGACTACTAACTAAAATTTCCGAAAGAAAATAAAACTTTAAGCCAAAACATAGGTCAATTATCAGCTTATGGCCTCTCTTAAGGGTTTAATTACTACAAAATCAAACCTTAAGAAGCTTCAGGCTTTAGTAACAATGGCTTTCACCGGTTCCTAAATTTCAATTAAATCTCCAAATTCTGCAACACAGGTCTGCAACTAACTATAACCTCTGCATTTTGTTAAATTATACGGAAACCAAAACATAGATCTCAATTATCCTCTTATGGCTTCTCTTAAGGGTTTAATAACTACAAAATTAAACCCTAAAAAGCTTCAACTTTTAAGAATAATGGCTTTTCAAGGTTCCAAAATTCCAATCAAAATCTCAAAATATTGCAATTCGCAGGTCCGCAACTAACAACAACATCTCAATTTCAAACTTAAAGCCAAACACAAACAAACAAAAGATAGCCAAAGTAATCGCAAACAAAAGAAAGAGCAAAACCTAGTTGTAGTAAAGCTCAAGACCCATGCCGTCATGAATCTCATAATCCTTGAGAGTGATATGATCCTTGTAGATGTTGTACCACTTCTGAATTCGGATCTTCTCCGCTCGTGTTCCGGTTTGTGCCGCAACAAGCTTCTTCAGATCACCGATCGTGTCATCTTCGTTACACTTAACCCTAACTTTCTTCCCTAGACGATCGTTGAGCACCACCTCGATCATCTTCTTCGCTCTTTCTTCAATTACAAACCCTAGCCCCCAATTCTCTGTTCCTCCTAAAAAGTAAAGTAATGGAAGATTCTACGCGTTAAGGATCGTCGTGACTTTTATTTATATAGAGTTTTCTTTGTTTTTTCCTTATGTCGGTTATTTGGAAAGTCGGCCATTTCATACCCAACCTATATATAGTAGTGTTCAATTCATACATGAAAGTTTACTATGTGCCAATACATACCCAATTTTTAAAAATTTTCAAATTTCATATCCAAACTTATCAAATTGTGCGAAATCACTCATCTCTTGTCTCTATTGCTGACGTGGATGCCACGTCGTTGATGACGTGGTTGCCACATCCTTCATGACGTCGTTGCCACGTCATCATCATTTTAAACAAAAATAAAAATTAATTTTTTTTTTCTCATTTTTTTCAATCACTATCATCCAACGGAACTGTGAAAAAAATTATATATTTGATGTAAGAATTTAAAATCTTCTTTTCGAGACTGATAACTAATATTTCAACCAAAACTAATATTTAAACCGAGTTTATAAACTCCAAATTTGCAATTCTTATTCTAAAAATCTTCAAATCACTTTTAGTAGAAAACATAAACCCTTACAATAATCTTCTATATTAATCGAAAGACATTTTTAAGTTGATAACAAAAAAAAAGAGAACTTAATTACATATATTACTATTAGAATAAATTGTATTTTAAGAACAAAATACAATTTCTCATTACTGGTAATATTGTCTTTGTATCTTAACTTATATATATATATATATATATATATATATATATATATATATATATATTCAAACAACCCTAATTGCCAATGATTATTAATTTATAAAAAAAAATTTTTGTTCCTAAAAGACAATTATCAAATGACAATAAATGTAAAAAATGTCTTCAAAGATTAATATATAAGATTATTGTAGGGTTTATATTTTTCATTGAAAGCGATTTGAAGATTTTTAGAAAAAGAATTTCGTTATTTGAGTTTAGAAACTTGGTTTAAATATTAGTTTCGGTTAAAATATTAGTTATAACTTATAAATCTTGAAAAGAAGATTTTAAATTCTTACATTAAGATTTTGTAATAGATTTATTTAGTTCTCAGCGTTCGATATATTCGGTTTGGGTTCGGATCGGTTCTTTCATATTCGAATCTTTTGGAACTAGAATTCTAAACTTCGTTCGGGTAATTAAAAAGTCACGACGATCCTTAATGCGTAGAATCTTTTGGAACTAGAATTCTAAACTTCCATGTAAAATCCGAAAATTAACCAAATACTTTCGGATACCGGTTCAAACTACTACAATACCTACACATACTTGTTATTAACCAAATATACCATAAACCGTAAATCTGTAACAAAAAAAACTTGAAGTAAAACCAAAGCATTATATAACAAAAGTTTAAAGTTCCATAAGTTTAAACCAAAACGCAACATCCACATCAACCAAATAAAACCATCCAAAACAACATATATCCAAAGCATCCAAAATAAAAGAAAGAAGTTCAAATCCAAAGCAAGACCTAAAAACATTGTTCAAAATAAAATTCAAAGAATCCCAATTAAAGAAAGAAGTTCAAATCCAAAGCCATGATCCAAACTCCATGACTTGTTCCTGTTAAATCGAAACCAAATAAGATTAGTTGAAAAATAAAAACCAATGATAAACATTAAGCTATAAACTAAGTATGATATCAATTACAAAATGATCAATGATTCATAAATTTAGTATATTAACATTAAACCATAAACCAAGTTCAAAAGTAAAAGAAAACAAAATGGAGTGATGAAGTTACCTTGCAGTTGTTTATGATGCTACTTGATTAGTCTTCTAGTCCAAGTTGTCTTTAGTTTCAAACTCTGAAAAAGAGTTCAATCAACTTCCAAGCTGGGTTAAAACATAAAAGAATTCTCAAACAACATATAAAACCAAAACTAGTAAACCACAAAGATAAAATTACCTTTCACAAGTTTATCAAGTAATTCTATATCAACACGCTACAAGAAAACAATCAATTTGCTAGGAAGATTTGCGAGGGAAATAATGTCTCGCAAATTTGCGATGGAATTGCGAAGCATCTGCTACAAACGTCACATCCCTAGCAAATTCCTCGCAAATTTACGAGGGAGTGTATTCTCGCAAACCCGTCGCCTATTTGCGAGAGATTTGCGGGATATTTGTAAGAAAATTAACATTTCTCGCATATCCATCGCAAATTTGCGAGAGATATACGATGTAATTGCGAGAGCTGTCGCAAATCCATTGCAAATCGAGAAATAAATTTTTTAAAAAATACTTATGAAATGGAGAATTTGCTTTAAAAATATTGTCGCAAATCCATCTTATTACTCTCAAATCTTTCGCACAATTCTCAATAATGCATCGCTAAACCTTATACCCTAAACCATTTACAAGGGATTTGCTACGGTCCCTTGCAATTCCCTCGCAAAACTCCTAAAAATATTTGAAACAATTTTAAAGTTTCCTTCCAAAACGTTTTAAACACAAATCCTAAAACCATAAACTCTAAAAACAAAATCTAGTTACAATAATATACCCAAAAACTAAGATCCAACACTTATAAAAACATTATAGTTTTTCAAGTCCAATATTTTTTCAAACCTTAACCCCAAATCTTAAACCTTAACTCCAAACCCTATATCTCAAACCTTAACCCCAAACCCTACACTCCAATCTATTTGTCAACAACTATATATTAACCAAATATAACTCTTAACAAACAACTTGATTATATATATATATATATATATATATATATATATATATATATATGTTATTTTATTTTTTTCAAAACTAAAATCCAATACTTAGAAAAATGAAATTAAAGTTTTTAAAAAAATCAAAATTAAACTCACAAACTATAAAACCAAAGTTGATAATATGTGATGAAATATGTCAACAAATTAATGACTTTGCAAATTCATCAAGATATTTTCTTAAAATTTAAGTAACCCCTAAAAGTTTTAAATCTAGTCATTTTTTAAACCCTAAAACACCAAAAATCTAACCTAAGAATTTATTTTCTACTAAAAGGTATAATCCATCACTTCAAAAAAATTAAAATTCAAATTAAATCTTTCATTTTTCATGAGAGAATATTTTTGCATTTTTGTAACTCTTTATATATCCAAATTACAGTTTATTTCAATAAAATAATGAGTAAGAAGAGGAAAAAATATTGAAAATTTCTGATTGGCTAATATATTGAGACAATGATTGCACTTTTCCACCATTGATAGCTAAAGATCCAAGGGACCAAATCTTCTCCTTCTATTTCTTCTTCTTCTCCTTGGTCGGGTCCAAATCTGAGGAGCTCCTTACTCCTCACTTGTCAATCTATTTACTCTCCAAAAATCTCACATACTCTCCTACTCTTAATGAAATACAAAAACCCCATTTTACCCTTAGAAAATCAAATTTAATAATAAATAACAAAAATAATTTGACCAATAAGAAGCTATTATTTTGACCAATGAAAATTGACTGTTCCGACCAATCATAACATTCCATGTCAGTCCGTATTTGTGTATTTGTGTCTGTATTTAATTTTTGATACTCTATATTTTGTATAACTTGGTAAAACTTGGTTTCTTAATGGTACAACTACGACCAATTTAACAAATCTTTATATGTAATTTAATAAATTAGTTAGATAATTTATAAAATCTTCATATGCACTTTAAAAATTTAACCAATAATTTAACAAATCTTCTTAAATAACATTAGTTAAACAAAATTTATAGGATAGTTTCCATTAAACTCATTTTTGTACAAATTGTTTAATAAATTAGTTAGACCATTTATAAAATCTTCATATGCACTTTAGAAATTTAACCAATAATTTAACAAATCTTCTTAAATAACATTAGTTTAACAAAATTTATAAGATAGTTTCCATTAAACTCATTTTTGTATAAGAAAGACCTTATACTTTTAAGATGACTTTGTTATTGTTATCCCCATTACATTGCAAAACACACAAAAATAACGTTTTGACAGATATTTTAGCATGAAAGCATAGGAAATGTACCTCAAATAACTAAAATCATGGGTATAACTAAAAAAATTTAGTTTCAATCCAAGTATAACTAATTATTCAAAAAATCTCAAAAAGTACAACTGTGTATATGCGAGTACAACTTGAAAACTAGGAATAACTGTGTTCATTTTTGCAGCGCCACCTGGCAGATGTACTTGCTTTGCGGCGCCCACTTGCAATTTATGACGGCGTAGTTTGACCGAGAGCAGTTTGACCCACGTTTTTTACGGTTTTAAAATTAAATTTTTTATTCTCTACTATAGAAAGAGAAAGAGGATGAGAGAGAACAAAATCTGGGTAGTACAACTACGTACCAACTTGTACCTAGTTATACAAAAATTTCAAATAACTATATTAACCAAGTTGTACTAAGTTTAACAAACTGACGTAGTTATGCCAAATTTCTAAGTTACAAAAACAATATAGTTATACCAAGTTCTATTAGTTGTCTAAAGTGTATAGATTATACTGTTGAATCCCTGCGAGAAATTGAATTTGTTGCTTCATAATCCACTTATGGCATATTCTTATTCAATGATTTTCTCTGGTTCTATAGGATTCGATACAGTTGAGTTTTTTGTTCGAGCCACTACTCTCTTGCACAAACGTACAAACAAAATCAATCGATTAGATTATCACTTCTATTTAATCGATCAGATTAACACGTCCATTCAAACGATTCTATTAGCACTTCCATTCCATCACTTCAGATTCTACGCAAACAAATCGACTAACGATTAATTATGGTATCCCTAATTTCAATCGATTTTATACAAAACCCAAAATGAAAACTTGATTTTAACTTACACAAAGACGTAGTTTTCTGTAGTTATATCAAGTTTGACGTCGAAGAAGTAGAAAAAAAATAAAACTGTTAAATGTCAAATGATTTCTTTCAAAGGTTGAACGAACCCTAAAGAAAAATGATTTCTTTCAAAGGTTGAATGAACCCTAAAGAAAAAAAAGAAAAAAAAAATTTTAATTGGATTTGACCCAATAAGTATGAGTTCGGATAATTGATGATCCAATTAGACTGGTTGGGTCGTAAATAGATGAAGTTTTAAAGGGTTACAATGTCTTTGTCTCATATTTCGATTTAAAATAAATCAAAAAAGAAAATTCTTTTTAGAAGAGGAGCATTTGAGAAAAAATATTGAGCTTGGAGAGCCCCTGAGAATTTGATATCCTCCTTGGTCTCGTTTGTTTCTTCAAGCTTTCTTTCTCATTTTCCAAACCCAAATCAATTAACTCTACCAATGGCTTCTCCTTCTCTCACATTCTTCCCAAGATCTGAAAACTTTCGCCGTTCACCACCACCACATCTTGAAGGTTCGGCCGTTGCTCACCACCACATCTGGAAGGTTCGGCCGTCGTTCACCATCAACACATTTCAAAGGTTCGGCCGCCGTTCACCACCAACACCACCACCATTTCATATTAGATGGTTTTGTAGTTCTGTTTATGTTTCAGATTTAGATCTGGTAAATATTGACTAAAAACAATTGGGATCTAGGGATTGAGGGTCTATTGCTGGAGACGGTGACATAGGAGAGCAGCAGCGGAACGATGACAGAGGAAAGCGGCAGCTGAGGAGAGCGGCGGCGGAGGAGTACGGCGGAGGGGTGCAACGGAGGGCAAGCTTTGAAGCTTTTTAATTTTCTAATTTTTTTCTCTAATTAAGTTTGTTTTGTTTAATTGTAATCAAAATTAATAAATAAATAATTTTTGATATTTTGATTAACAAATAATAATCTAAATAAAAAATCATTTTTGATATTTTGATTTTATGTATAATAGTAAAAGTTTTAATAGAATTAAATTAAAAAATAATATATATAGTATATATGCATATATATATAATATAATTTAAATTAAAAAATAAATTGTTTAAAAAAGTTGTAGTTGATAGACAATTGCTACCGTAAAAATTCCTCACAAATTGCGCGTATTTTGCAAGGAAAAAAGTTCATAGCAAAATTTGCGAGGGAACTGCAATGTTAATCGATTTGCTAGACGCGAATTGCGAGGAACTCTTGTTTCTCCCAAATCCCTTGCAATTGTCGTTTTGCGAGGGATTAGCAAGGAATCTTTCACTCCCAAAACGCGTGTTTTCTTGTAGTGACAAGAAGTTGTGCGTTTGAGAGAAAAGTGTTTTCACTCAGCTTAATTTCACTTTTCAACCACTGCTCAAGGCAAACCAAAGACTCTACCATATAATGAGTAAGAAAGCTCCTACTTAGCTCTAAAAACGACTACTGGTGCTAAAAGCACTTTCGGATGCGACAGATAACACTTGCATTGCAAGTACATTCCTTACAATTTCTGATAACTGGATACTTGTGACTATTGAGTCTCCACCAAGACAAGACATCTCACTCCATTCCAGGAAGAGTCTTAGAATTTTTTACTTCTTTTTTAAAATAGATATCTAACTCATCTTTAAGATCAATTACTCCAATTTCAGTAACCATCTTTTTATAAGCATTGTCCATCCTTTCAAACTCAACAATATCATCTTCATCTAGCTCTGCAGCAAAAGTATATCTGGCAGCATTAGATGAAGACGGATTAGACTGAGATGATTGTGTGTTTGATACCTTGAAAGTGACATTGTACTCCTTCAACATAGCCTTCATGACATCATAAATAGAATTATACATCTCCTTGGCGTCAGAAGTGTCATTACCATAGGGTTTTTTAAAGCACATCTTAGCAAATTGTATTTTCTGTCTAGGATCAAACACACTACCAATTATCAACATCCTATTGATATTCTTTTGTCCATCCCAATACTTGTTGAATTTTTCCCTCATATCAACAGCCTTTGCACTCAAGTCTTTATCATAACTATGAGTCATTCCCAGCAGATTTTTTTTCTATGGTGACTATCTCACCATAGCACTTGTAAGAGCAAACAGTACTTGACGCTGAGACGACCAAAGTAGTAGTATAGAATAAGCTAAGAAACTTTACAAACGTCTCTACTTCCCTCCAATCAATTGTAGTAGGACGTCCAATCTTTTTTTTCCTGTCGTTTACTTCCAAGAAGTGGTCATTGTACAACTTGTCTTCAGCCTCCATCTTGTCAAATGCCAACTTAAACTTGATTTCTCTTGTTAACATCAAGTATGTGGAACTCCACCTTGTTTTGACATCCAAAGGCAAGCTCCCCCCTTGTCATCTTTCTTGTCACAACCTTCTGTTCAAATGAGTCACATCTAGAAGTAGATGACCTCACATATAACACTTCATTACAGATGGCTTCTACATGAACACCTAATTTATGCGACCTTTCTTCACAATCGAGGTTATGATATGAGCACAACACCTCATGTGTATAAAATCTCCATTTAACACCAAAGAATCAGCTCTCCGTGACTGTGAAGCCCTCTGAAACTTCATGAGTGCACTAGTATTTGCAGTTACATTTTCAACTGTGATGGTAAATATCCTCTCTATTCCCCATTCAGTCAGACACTTAAGTAGAACCCTTGATATTGTAGCTCCCTTGTGATTCGTGATGTACTTAAACCCAATGATAAGCTTTCTTAAACGCCAATACTCATCAATGAAATGCGCAGTGATTACCATGTAACTAGCACATGTAGCTTGAGCAGTCCAAATGTTAGTTGTAAGAGATACTCTACGCTTATTAGCTGAAACCAAATCCTTCAGAGATGCTTTTCTGGCCATATTCATCAGAAGAATATCTCTGGTAGTTGTTCTCCTTGAATGAGGCTTGTAGAGATTAGCTTTGCTGCATAAATGTTTCCAATCCATAATTTCAACAAATAACAGTGGCAATTGTCCCAAAACAAGCATTTCATTCGTAGCTTCTCTAAAAACTTCCTCATAAACTTTTCCATCTTGTAGATTTCCCTCTTGATTAATAACATTCTGAGAATTACACACTTTCCATGCCGAGAAGTGCTTGTAGGAAATGTTTATATAAATTTGAAGTCCTTGATTTTGTTGAACATCCAAAGAAGTGATCCCAAACCCAAGACCTTGTTTGCAACTTCTTCCGTGGCTTACAAGGGTTAGCACTATCACCATTATCATCACATTTTCTCTTCCTTTTATTGTTAGTAACAGGACGAGTACTCCTACACTCATCTTCGTTTCCTTTTGTGTTATCTTTAGTATTGTCAGGATTTGGTGAAGAAACGCCAAAAAGTAAAGAAAGAACAATAATAATAAGATTTTAAGTTAGATACAATACAAGATAAAACTCAAATAAAGCCATTTTATTCAAAGAAACGCAGTCACTGACCACCAAAATAAAAGTAATGCTAAGTGATATAGTTCAAATTGCCTAAAGAACACACTCTTAAATAAAAAATCATTTATAGCACTTTAGGGTCGAATTCTACAAATCTCTCTAGTTTACGCAATTGACTGATGGTTATCAAATTAAGTTAAAAAAGAAATATGAAACTTAAAGATTGCAAATAAAGTAAATTGGTTGTAAATCAGTTGATCGAAGAAGCTAGACTTAGGGTGAGTCCTTTCAGTAAATAAGAATTATAAATCAGATAACAAGTAAGGGTTTATTAAGCACCGTTCTTGAACTCAAAACGCGCAACTAAAATCAACTAACTCTCGTCTGTATTGATTAAATATGCCTAATAATCGGAATCCTAACTCTCGTCTGTAAATTCCTAAAAGTAAACAAGCATTAAAGTCCAAGTTTGATTGTTCACAAAAGCATTTAACCCAACTCTAGTTTGAGAATAGTACTTTTACTCACCTAAGATTATTTCAGGAAATAAATGCTCTCTCATGTCTAACATATTATCCTATAAGCTAGATTCTAGGTGATCAATTTAGAACTAGTGATTAAATCAAATCTAGGTGAAGAACTATAAAATTATCCTATCAATTGTTCAACTTAGCAATTCATCAATACATGGGAACCTCTAAATCTAACAGGTGAATTACTGAGACTTGATCAAAGAAACAAAAATCATAATCTGAATAAATTGCATTAAAGAGGTTAAAAGATAGAGTAAAAGAATTCTGAATCTTCTCTAAAAAAGTCTGATTCTTCTTTCCAAGCTAATACAAAATTTCTCACCCAACAATAAAGCTTAGGTCACCTTAAAATTCAATAATATAGTCTAAAACATGTCATTGACTTGTTTTGCAATAATTAGAAACATTGGGGTACATCTGCAATTCTTCAAGACTTGGTAAAAACTCGTGTGATCTTTTTGGATGAAATGTGTGTCAAGCGACACCAAGTAGTATCGATCGACACTAACACCTTTCGAACGCACCAAGTTCCTGTTCTCAGTTGTAATGCTCCAAATACTCCTGTTTTGCTTCAAAATCCGCCAACATATGCATGTACCTCTAAATACTCGAAAAGACACCAAAAAACTTAAAAGACTTTAAAATCTCTAACTATATCATGATTAAAAACGATAAAAACTAGAATATATCACTAAGGGAAAAAAGATTTATTCATTAAAAGACAAATATAGACTAGATAGTGGATCGTTGACATCATCTCCTCCAACGATTCTTAATTGGCTCCGAATGAGAAAACATATTGGGCAGAGCGGATCAAGCCTACCAAGCAGAACAAAAACGAATCAAGTAGATATGTTTTACAAGTGCGGATCAAGTGGATCTGTCGGTTCAAAATAAATGTATGAATGGTAAAAACGGATCAAATATTGGAGATCATATTATTATTTTTTTATTTTTTTTGACACCTATTGGAGATCATATTATATATATTTAATTATGAGTTAATTTATAAATACAATAAATATTTTTATTGTGATAACTATTAAAATATTTTTTTAAAAATACTTAAAATATAACATCAAAAACAGATTAATATCTAGTATTTTAATATTTCTATAACATATCTCCGATATTTTGCATGATGTTTGCCATAAGATTGCCATCAACTATCTCTGCAGCTTCCATATCCCCTAGATTAGTATCATAATTTGTGTCTGTAATCTCTATCTTTCCCATTACTTATGCAAAATCGTCATCTCAAAAATTAGAAATTCTGATAAAATTACATAGTCTCATTGTAGCTATTACCACTCTCTTTTGCACATGAGTATTATATCTAGGAAATTCACAAAAAAATCCTCTATTTTTTCTTCCAAACTCCAAATGTCCTCTCAATAACAGAATGCATGACATCGATTAAACAGTTCCTACTTATTCCTAGGAGGAGGACCATTTCCGAATTGTGACATATGATATCGAATAACTCTATTTCGTGAAGATATATATGGAGCAAGAAAACCTTGTTTGTTTTGATATCCAGAATCAACTACATAATATTTTTCTGTTGGAGGCAAAAGAAATTCAAAATCACTATCTTGTGCGATTGGGAGAACTGCTGTATCGTGACAAGATCCTGGTGCTTCATTTCAAACATATATGAACAACATATTCAAATCACATATTACCATGATGTTGAATGATGTTCTACCATGTCGATCCCAATACATTCCTTGTAATTCGGTTTCACCTTAACGAAGACATGAACTCCATTTATTGCTCTTGCAAATCCACTAAAATATGGCAAATATCTTCGATCTAGTTGCAATCGTTCAAGAATTCGACGTATTTCTTGCCATGTTGGAGTCTTGACATAATCACAAGAAAGTAACTTAGTCGCTGTAAGGACCTCAAAATTTTTTCTCTTCACTGTCTCTTGATTTTGTCCAAATCGCAATCCCACTTCTCTTTGAACTTCACTATGACCACATATCTGTAGAAACATTGTCACTATCTCTTAAATGCTTACATTCGATGTTGGTTGTAAGCCATAATTTATTTGTAATATTTCAAATAATGTTATGAAATAACTAAGAGACATTCGTAATAACTGTACATAAGCAGCATCATCTTCTTATAGACGACGCCAAATGTTGTGTCATCCCAAACCGCCATCTGTTTGGACTGGTCCTCTTTGAAAATACTGATTGTAGTAACTCAACGCTGGTTGAATTATCAACTCTTCAAATTGCTCGTTTTCCAAGTTCCACAATTCAATTCTTTCCTTGTAACTTAGAAACATGGCTCCTCGTGATCGCAACTGACATATACGAAAAACCTAAAATTTTGTAAACACAAGATAAAAAAAACATATAGTAAAAACAAAGTGTATAGCTATGGAAACTTTTGTGACTAAGACAAAAAATTCGTGGATATTTAACCAAATAGTCACGAACAGACACCAAAAACAATTGTGTCTATACAATCGTGACTTAAAATATTTCGTGGCATTTCGTGACATCTTAGCCACGGTTTATGCACGCATATTTCGTGCCTAATTTTGTCACATATTTTCCATATAAATGTCTGTGTCTTATTTGCCACGATTTTATTTATGTGTTTTTGTGACATTATTTGACACGAAGTATATATGTCTAAACTGTGGATTGTGAAGTCACTTTTTTAGTGTATGTCGTGATACTATTAACCACGAACCACTGTGACGTTTGCATTGTGGCTAATTAAAATGTCACAACCGTTTTTTAGACTAAATGTGATTGGCCAAGAAAAAAAATATTGAAATCTGAAACCTGAAATTTAAAATCCAAACTACCATACATTGCCAAAAGTTTTACAGAAGATCCAAAAGATTCCAAAAGTCTTACAAAAGATGTAAATATTTTAAAAAGCAAGTTGAAAATGAAACAAGAAACCAAGCTAGCAGACTACGTAACTAAGCACTTGTAAAGCTTGGGTCACCACTCTTCAAAGGCAGTAGTAGAGTCAGTTTCGTTGACAGAATTGGGAGATCCATCTTCACTTGTCATCAGTTTAACAGCTTCCTCTACATCAATTACAAGGGACTTAGCTCGTTCATCGATGAAAGTTCCATCTTTATGAGTGCGAGTCATCCGCCCAAGTTCTGTGAAAGGTGGTGGTTGATCAGAACCAGACTCAATCATCTGCACAATCAAAGAGAAAAAAAAAACATAAGTATAAAATGATGGATTTAATACTAAAATAATACATAAGAGAGGGCTAACAGTTTGTAATTACCATATCATACTCCATCTTTAAAAAATTCTAAGGACCAGCACAATGTTTGTGCATCCCTTTGCCATCAGGATCAGATGTGCGGGATCTAGTAGCTGACCTGCTCCTCTTTATTGCAGGTTCTGTTGCCCAGTTCTCCAGCATGAAGGTCCAATGTTCATCGCTAATATACTTTGGTTTCTTACCTTCCCTCATCTTCTTGCTAATTCGCTGACAGATTGTATGCTGCGTATGTAGTTTCCAGAGGAAGTAGACCAGCTGATGAAACCGATTTTTCCAGTAGTAGTTTTACTACAAAATTAAAGAAGACATTAGTATTTGTAAGTACAAAGAGTAGTTAATTTAATGAACAGAAAGACTTACCATAAACGTTTGCCACCACATATCTATCCTCACTTGAGGAACATGTTTCCAGCTTGGTCATGGTCCCATGAAATTGCCTTGCCATGTTGTTCGAATGAAGTTGTGGACACAAGGGTCTATACCGAATCTGACATAAGAAAAATAAAAAGCATAGACAAATAAGAGATATAGTTTCTATCTGTAGATGCATAGAAAGAGAAGAATATACATTCATGCTATACACCTTTATAGATTTTTGCTAACTTACCATAAGACACCATTGAGTTTCCTTGGATGGAGGTGTGGTTGGGATTCTCTAGATGTAGCACGGAGCAATGCTTTTTCGGATCTCCAACCGAAGATCTACCATAGACTGCGCCGGAGGCTACGTTGGATGCTGCGTCGGAGGCTTGGCCGGAGAAATACATTATATTGCTAAGGTTTCGTTTGTCTTGGTCGTAAAAGGGAGACCGGAGAATAGAAAAAAGAGTGTAAGTGTTAAAAAGGAGGAAGAAACGAGGGTTTTTTCACTTAGGCGGCTAAACCGGGAAACCCAAATAATTTGGCTCTAGATTTTTCAATTACCCGAGAAAACAAATTAATTGGTGATTAACCATTTTGGTTTACCCGGGAAAACCAAATAAATTCATTTTAATCATTTGGTGTAAATAAAATATATACAATTATTTTGGATAAATATCTATTAAAACATGATAACTTATAAAATATATATAAGATTAAATTCATACATGATAACTTATAAAATATTTATGTAAGATTAAATTCATACATTTTTGTTGAAATTGTAATAAAATTCAATCAGATCGAGAATCGACATTAGAATCAGAATCGTCATACAAATGTTTTACTTCGTCTTCAGATATGTATTCGTCATTAAGAGGAGATAATGGTAGCATATCATAGTCTGTAGCATCTTCGACAACATGTGTTTCAACTCGTAGCAATGAACTTTGCGCTACCACATGGTTGTATGTTTCATCTTGTAATGCAGTTAGAGCAACTTCAGATGTTTCACAAATCTCTCTTGGTAAAACTTTCGTACAAGCCCACCAACTAGTTGCTGCGGCACGCCGTACGCGAGGGTAAGGAATAAAACATACCTGATCACAGTTACCAGCTAACACAAAAGGATCATATTTCTCGTATTGTTTGCGGGGATGAACATCTATCATGCGTGATAGATGTTTACGCATTCCACGACCTTCTTTTGTATCGAACCACTTGCATTTGAAAATCATGGCCTTCAGCCCAACAGCACTGTGGTATTCTATCATCATGATCTCCTCTATCAACCCGTAATAATCCATCTCGGTCGTTCTACGCACATAGACACCGTAATGTTGTGTTTTATTGTCTTGTCCATGGTTATGTGTGTGGAAATAATATCCTCGTGAGAAATATATAGGCCAAGATGAATAATTACGCTTTGGACCTTGTACGAAGTCCAAAATCCATAAGGGAAATTCATATGATTCGGATGCATCGTGAATTTGCAAATTAATTACCAAAGATATTATTTTCAATTAATTATTAGCAAAATAGAAAAATGACTATGACTTAATTAAACTCATGTAGCTATCGTGATATGGCTCTTCGTTGGTTGACTCCATCACATTCTCCATGACATGGGGCAATGACACATCTTGTCCCACGTTAGTATTGTCGTACGGAAAATTCTGATAAATATCAGTCGGAAAAATTGTACTCCATCCCACATTGCTTCTTCACCGGTAAAATAATTTACCCTCGAAGATTCGCCAACATCATTATAATGTTCTCTATGGTGCGATCAAACATAGTAGTTTTCCTTAAACCCGACTCGACAAAGATGATTAGATATAGTTTTTGCATCATGTTGCTTTCCATTTTTACATCTTGCACAAGGACATTACATAGTACCTCTCTCTTGGTAAAACACTTGATTACAAGCAAATGCAAGAAAAGTTTCAACTCCCTCATAAAATTTATTTGTTACACAATTTGTGATTGGATTTTATGTTGATCCATCCACTCTCTTGATGAAAAATAATGAGACATAAGAACTAATAAACAAAAGAGAAAATATGATCAAGAAATTTGAGAGGAAGAGAAGTGGTTTGGCCAAAAAAAAAAAAGAAAGGAAGAGAAGTGAAGATAAGAAATGAAGACAAAATGAAACAATTATGAGGTTGGAGAGAGGATTTTGGGTTTATGGAGCTAAAAGAGAGTCACGGATAATCTACGAACAACTTTTGTGGCTATTATAGGACATTGAATAGTCACGTTTTTACGACCATGACTAGTTTTTGAATATATTCTCCGCTCCACTACGAATTCTGAGACTGAGTAGACGTTTCGTTCGGTGGAAATATCACGGAAAGTGCCACAAAATATTTGTGGCTAATATTTCTATTTATTTGATTTGAACATCCTTATAGTCACGAATATTATGTGGCTATATCGTGGTTGTTTAGGCACGGTTTATCCACGGTACTTGTTCGTGATAAAATAGTCACGTATATATCATCACAAAAACGTGGCAATAATAGTTACTTTACTTTAAACCGTGACTTTGTTGTGGCAGAACTAGCCACAATTATTCCACGAAAATGTCACGTTTTTGAGATTTATTATTTCCGTGGCATTCTATGACAATTTCGTGACTTCTTGGAAACTAGCCACGTAATGACTGTGACTGTCTCATGGCTATAGAATAAATTTCTACTAGTATATAGATTATGAAGAAACTAAATAACATCAATCAATAATACAGAATACGTAAAAGACATTATAAAAACATAAAACAAAACACGACATCATGACTACTAACAAAACACATGCTTAATAAACTAATCTTCCTCTCCCGAATCATTTTGGTGAATTTCATTTAAATTAGGTCTACGTTTCCTTCCCCAAATGTTGAATAATCCTCCTACTCTTCGTGTTCGTGGTATTTGCTCTGTTGAAAAATTATGAACTGGTATTTCTTCTGAATCTTTGTGTTGAATAGTTGGTATGGTATCATTTTGAGTTCCTAGTGAAATCCACGTTGAACATTTCTGGAAGAGCCCATTGTGAAGAATTTGGTGAAGTGTCACAATGTGAAACATTTGCTGATAAGCCCCATTGTTGATCAATTGATAATGTACTCCACTGTGGAGCAACTGGTGGTGAGCTCCATTACGAAAAATTTGATGGTGAACTCCAATTTGGACCCATTTGATGATGAACCCATTGTTGCCCATTTGGAAGTGTTCCCCAGTTTGGCGTAGGTTGTTGTGTTCTCCATTCTGAAGCAAATGGTGAATTGCGCCATTGTCGATCATTCGGTGATGACCTCTGTTGCAGAGCAGTTGATGATGAACTCCATTGCAGAGCATTTGGTGGTGTGTCCCATTTCTGAGCATTTGGTGATGTGCCCCATTGTGGAACACTTGGTGATGAAATCTATTGTGGCCTATTTGGTGGTGTACCCCATTGTGGAGCATTTGGTAGAGTACCCCATTGTGGAGCATTTGGTGGTGCACCCCATTGTGAAGCATTTGGTAGTGCACCCCATTGACCACCTACAGTTTGACCCCACGAATTACCACTGGAATATATATTGTCATAAGGAAAACCACCAAACATTGAACTGCCATAAGGAAAACAAGCAGTTCTTGGACTCCCATAATGATGACCCGTGTTTAAGCGCTTTCCCACACGTTCATCATCCCGTGTATATCCTGACCGAGCTTGTAAAAATTGTATTTTATCTTCAAAAGGTTTTTCAGCTTTAACAATAAAATACTTCGCCAAAATTTGTCTTCTCTAAATGCCTTAATGCATTCCCAATAAAATTTTGTGTTGGTTGGAAGATCCATTGCTTCGAATATCTTCACAGCTAGATCACACTCGTCGAAGGAACTTGACTTTCTGGCATTTCAACACCATATGTTTCTGAGCATGTATGTCCTTCGTTATTAATTATGCCTTCGTTCATAAGTGCTACTCTTTGCTGGTTTACATAGTATTGAGATTGCGAATTGATATTATATAATCTGAAACAACCTTGCATCACATCACAAAGTTGTGGTGGTTGTCGTTGAAATGCGTGTATAATGTTACATACCTGTTATTTAAAATTTTTTAAAACTATAACTAAAGTTTTTGTACGTAAAATTTAGTAATCATATTTAGGTAATAAAAAATATTATCAATACTTACTTCTTGATCTTTACACCATGAATTACTTGCAGTTATATGATGTGTGACAGGATCAACCGTGATGCCCGTGTTATCCATAAGCTGTACATATTTCTTGTACTTTTTTTTCAACTGATCAAGCTTTTCTTTGAAGAACCGATAGTTTATATTGAGATTGACTTCTCGTTGAACTTTTCAACCAAAAACTCTTCACCAAGGGGTGTAGGATATTTTAAACAGTAATTATTCATGAAATTGCTTTATCGTATGATTCAAGAAACATTATTTCTCTGCTAGGAGTCCATTTGAAATTGTCTCCGCTCTAGAGATTTTTAAAATATTTAATTAACCTATAACTACGATAAAATTTAGAAAAACAAATAGGAGATACTTACCCGTGTTGATGTGTCTGTAGAAACATTTGTATCAGCTTCCCCAGTATTATTTGTATTTTGTCGGCGATTAGACATAATATCTACAATATTATGAATAATATTACTTATATTAGAATTAGCATTAACTATCTTAAGAATGTATACAAGAAAATAAAACCATAAATTTGAATTATATTTTATAAAATGAATAACCAATTATTTTTTTATTTTTTTTTTCAATTTCTAACCGTATTCAAATTATATCATATACATAAGTATTATAATTTAATGACGTTTATTGATCATAATTTTACATTCATATTTTTAAAGATTCATATGAGTAAAAATTTTAGATAATTATATGTGTACACATAAAATTTCTGGACAGTTAAAAATTTTAAAGGTATATGTTTACACATCAATTTTACTGAATATATATTATAATAATTTATAAACTATACTTATTAGGAACTTAGTGTTTTTATAACTTTCGGTAGTAAAATTTTAAAATAATACATGAGAATATTTTATAAAGTAATAAAAATTTGTATTAGATAATTTATTTACATGACACTAGCTAAAATATAATATTAATAGGTTTATATTTGAATTTGTAGAAAATATCTATAATTTGGTGTTTGGAAAACTATCGTGAGAAGAAAGAAAGAACTTCTTTTTATCAGTGATGTTGACGACGTTAAAAATACAAAGAGATGTTGCACTTTTTTATAATTAGAATCATATTTTTTGTAAAATAAAGGTACAACTACATCTATTTATATATATATATATATATATATATATGTATTTTATAATTGAAACAAAAATAAAATAAAAAATCAATAGAAAAGTGTGCCAGGATGGAATACAACTCTTTTCAAGAAATTTTACCGTATACGTACCTCCCATCTTTCTCCCTCTTTTGACACTATGGTTCTGAATGGAAGTACGGACGAAAGGCGGTTTAATGGTGGTGCGAGTGAACCATATATTTTTCTTCCATTCATGACTTTTGAATAAAGTTAAAAGCGTTTATCTTTTCTAATATTGAAAAATATTGAATCGCTTATGTTTTTTCTTTGTGAAGCAAATTTAAGATCCACCATGTACAATTGGAACGCATCATTTACACGGCATTCCTTTGGTGTTTTTGGTGGTTCACCCTTTATCTTATTTTTTAATATTAAAAACAAAGCATATTACACAAAACCTAGTCTATTATCCAAATGATCTCTTGTATTACTTGGAACTATATCTGCTATTCTTTGTCCCATATTTAGTCAAATATAAATAAACTCTAATATTTATAATCATTACTATTTGTTATGTTGTTATTTCCTTTAAAATTTATTTTTAATGTAATATAACATTTACATATATGATGTATTTATTATAGCTTATTAATTGAATACATTACATATGATGTATGTATTAGTTATTTATCATGATTATTGTTATAAACCATAACTCTTACATATATATATAAACAGAGAAAAAGGGAAGATAAACTTAGAGCGAGAGAGAGTGTACGTGAGTTGAGAAGAGCAACATAACACATTTCTCATTTTATCTCACTTATTATTCACCTCACTCACATTACACATATATATAGCAACGTGACTTTGTGCCCAAGTCACTTGGAGTCCAAGAACATATAAGATAAACATTATAAATATAATATGGATAAGTGATGAATAATCACATTTATAATTATCTATTTATAACACTCCCCCTTGAGTATCCATCACTACTAGTGGATTACGACAATGTACTGCCTCGTTAAAAACCTTATCATGGAAAAACCATATAGGATAAAAACCATGATAAGACAAAAAAGAATGCAGTGACGCAGTCGCTCCTAGAACAGATGAGTCTTGATTTCCTTATACATTTCGTAGATGATGCATCTCGATCATTTTCTTCGTTCCTTCGGATCTCGTCAATATATAACAAAGATTTTGGAAGAGAGATAGACTTTTACTTTGATGTCTATCTTTTGCGTGTTATTTGCTGTCTCGTTAAAAACCTTGTCATGGAAAAACCCAATGGGATAAAAACCATGATAAGGGAAAAAGAGTGCAGCCACGCTCATCATCACATGTCTCCCCTTGGAAGCATCTTCTTCAAAAGACGCATTTCAATTTGTGAAGATGCTTTCTGAATGTTGTAGCTAGAAGCACCTTTGTAATCTGCTACATTGTTTCTTGAGCGGATGTACTGGAAATTAACTTCCTGATTCTTTTCTGGTTCTTGAATGCAGGAGAAGAAACTTGGAGGCATTATTCTTGTCGCTCTTGATGTAGCTTCCTTTGAATTGGGCGACACGTACATCAATGTCTTCAAATAATGTTGGTTTTCTACTGATGACTGTATTGCTTGCTTCTTGTATATGTTGAGGGCATCAATCTGACCCATACAGATTTTAGACGTGCTTCATGGAGCGCAATAATTTTGGCATGGTTTCAACAAGCCATAACCAAAATTTGTTGTTGGAAACGCCACGAAGTTGTTGATTTGCGATATATATTTATGAGATGTGATATAGATCCTCCATCTGCAAAACCAACTAAACCAAACTCGGGATTTCTAGAATAAAATAAGCTCAAGTCAATCATACCTTGCAAAGATAATGGAAGACACATTTGAACTCATTCAAGGTCTCGTCGGAGGAGATGAATTAATTCTGCAAGTAGATCAGTAGCAAATGCTAGGTACAATATATTCACTAGATATATAAATGCTCGTCAGCATTTATATATGCTAGATAGAATTCACAAAATATATAAATACTCGTCAACATTTATATATAGTGCTTCATAATGAAACTATACAGAGTCGACTTCCTTTAGAAGTGACTAATATAACATCTCTTTCTTTGGATGTTTAGTTGGAATATCTGGAGACACTTTTGTCTTTCCAAGATCTTTTATTCCAAATAACTCTTCAAGAGTTTTGATGATGTTCAAAAACATCATGCTTATAAGTTCCCGGGAATGTAACTATGATATCATATATCTTTCAAGGATTAGTCCTACAGACATCCCATGAGGCGCAATTCAAGTCATTTATTCATCAACTCAATATCGAGTGATTTTGACAAAACCCGGTGCGACACACCATCTTGTCTTAAGTATCATAATACTCTTTGGATGCTTGGACCATGTGTCCAGGAATTACTCGTTTTTTATACGAGATTAGTATAGACTTGGCTGCCTCTTTGTTTATTGGTCAATATATATCTCTTTACGCTCACAGAGCAGAGATTTATGATCCTCATTAATCACATTTGTGCGCTAGATTATTTTATTGTCGACATTTTATTGTCTTTGGTTCCATATTTACCGTAATGACATGGTTAATCGATATCTCTTAATCATTATAATAGATTTTATTCAGGTACCTGATTTCGTTATTAACCATGCCAATCGGTCTCTTTGCTCCTGTTGAGGAGTCTCTATACTCCGCTTTAGTAGTCTATAATCTATATGCTCCTCTTTTAAGAGTTTAATCCTCTTTTCAATAATTATTTTCTCTATTTTATTTTCGAGGATTTTCTTTATATTTGGAACCAAAGTTGTCTATCACGTTCTTTTACGTGTTTAGACAATAATATGTCATCCGCCAGAGACATAATTTCGTAGAGCATTTTTAGCCGGGACAAGAGATTTTCTATGAACTTTAAGTTCATATGCATTTATACGAGGATCAATAATTTCATGAAATCTCATCCATCAGCTTTTTGCATTTGAATTGCAATTAATTATGAATAGTAATCTATTTGAACTTTTGAACTCTTAAGTTCATATTTATTTTAGTCATTTGTTCAAAGATCCAGACTATTCAATGATTCTCCCATAAGGATGGGGAACTTTATCATCAAGATGATGATTTGCAAATCTTGCTATAGGCACATCTCTAAAAGATGGCTCAGTATTTGTAGAGCAGAGACTTATCTCCTGCATCTATATATTTCATCCTTTTTGGATGATATTTTTATGCGGTGCAGAAGAGCATTTATAACATATATCTCACACGCATAAAATTTAAAAATGAGAAATATTTGATCTCCAATCATGTATATATAACATTGGAGACATATTTCTTATAATTCGTTTGCCTTGTATATAATAATTAATACATGCAAAACTGCATGCTCCATGTAAAAATATGGAGATTAAATCACCATGAATCCTTTTGCAATCTCTTGGATTTGCGCTATGGACGATTCACTTAAAGCTCTTTTTGAGAGTGAACATCATTTTTAGATGTTCCACTTTCTCACAAAATGATAAATTTTAGGATATAACTTCACCAGAGTTATTTCGCTCTGGGTGTCAAAGTCACCAAAATTTATCGACTTATTGTCGATGTGGAATTCTTATAATTCTCCCCCTCGAGATGATAACTCTTCGAGGTCATTCATCTCGAACAAAATCCCACTTTAGGATCAATAACATATCCAATCTGAATCATGTATTTAATTTTAAATCCTTATAAAAATGTGGGATTTGTAATACCCTCTCTCAAGATGTTGGCTTTTCAAGTATAATCATCTTAGACCGAATCTATTTTTTAGACCGGTTATATATGGGGTTTAGTTGGGGGAAATATTACGGAAATATTAATTGGAGAAATCTCCCTCTTTTTTGAGCTTGTTAAATTAAAAAAAAATGGTGATTTAGCAAAAAAACCATATGATTCTGGAGGCATAGCCTACTACAGAATTAAAGAGAAGGTATACAACCTTCCACTCTATATATAATATAAAAAATTAAATAAATGTAAATAAACATAAATAAATTCAACATAAATTAAATATTACCTCTGAAATATGGACGGAAACATGCAGTGCTTGAATAAGTTTTTCTTTCTTTACATAAATTTTAAGTGATATTTGATCACTTTTTTTGAGTTCCAATTTAGGTCATCAATATATACAGCAATGATCACAAATCTCGATAGAGAAATCTTAAAAAGACGCAAAGGGCATATATCGTTATTAACAGATATACCCTTTTTTAAACAAATAATCGCTTAAGCGATATACCACATACGTCCGAATTTTTTTAATCCGTAAAGTGATCGCTGTAATTTGACCGCACATATTTCATTAGACTTTGAGTCTAATGCTTCTGGAACTTTAAATCCTTCTTAAGATTTCCATGTATATATCGTTATCCAATGATCCATATAAATATGTTTTCACTACATCCATAAGATACATTTCTAAATTATTAGAGACCGTTAGGCTCATTAAGTACATGAATATAATTGCATCTATGACCGAAGAATATGTTTTTTCATAATCAACTCCAGGTCTTTGAGAAAAACCTTGTATAACAAGTCGGGCTTTATATCGTGTGATTTCAACTTTTTTGCAAGAAGACCCACTTGCACCCAAGAGGTTTTATATCTTTAGATGTAGTGACAAGAGATCCAAATGCATCTCTTTTATTAAGGGAGAGCTATTCAATTTGCATTAAACTTTTCCATTTCTCCCAATCAGGCCCTTGCTGGCACTGATACAGATCCTGGATTTAGATCATCGTTATTAATTTCATTGTTATACCGGGATGGCTTGACCGGTTATACTATGCTATAAAAATTAGCAAACCTCCGGTTAGTATCATAATATTTTGCCATATTTTTTTCTTGCATGATATAATCATACATTTGCTTGTCTCCATTGTGGTCGGACGTTCAATACCACATTTATAATAGTCCCAATATAATAATTATATATAAAAATATTTTAGAAATTACACGAGTTTCTTTGAGAATTTGGAGAACACAAAGCATCGATCATTATGAATCTGATGCATTTGGAAGTCGAGAGACTAGCTCATCTAGACCTTCCAATTATTTTGCACAGTCTAAAGATATATTGACACGTGCTTCATATATTCTTGCAAGAGAAATATATTTTTGATTTTAAAGAAATATTTCAAAGTCTTTAAATCTCATATAATACATATATTTATTCTTTACGAATAAAATAAATAAAAATAATTAAACGCATAAATTTAAAAATGAATAATATAGAGACCAAAGCCTTTTCAGACAAGAATTCAGGAGGCATCGCTTTCCACTAAGAATTCAATAGGGATAGCTTTTGTTTGATTGTAGAGAAGGAGGCAGAGCCTACCATATATATCGATCAATCCGGAAAAAATATAAATTTTCATTTGATCGTTTGGAAGGTAAAACCTACCATATGACGATCGATCCGGAAAAAGCATAGCCATTTATTTGATCGTAAAGGAGGCATGGCCTACAATATATAACGATCTATCCGGAAAAGACATAGCTTTTTATTTGATCGTAAAGAAGGCAGAGCCTACTATTTATAACGACCAAACCGGAAAAAAGGCATAGTCTCACGATGTCTAAAATATTTCTATTATATAAATATAAATGAATTTAAATAACAGAAATTATAACTTACCTTGTAAACGCTCAAACGGTAAATACATCGTGTTGATAACGTGTTATAAACCATAACTCTTACAAATATATATATATATATATATATGTGTATATATATATATATATATATTCTATTTAGCTACACAGAGAAAAAGGGAAGAGAAACTTAAAGAGAGAGAGAGAGAGTGTGTACGTGAGTTAAGAAGAGCAACATAACATTTTTCGCATTTCATCTCACTATTATTCACCAAATTCACATTACACATATATATAGCAACGTGACTTTGTGCCCAAGTCACTTGGAGTCCAAGTACATATAAGATAAACATTATCAATATAATATAGATATGTGATGGATAATCACATTTACAATTATCTATTTATAACAATTATTACCTTAAAAAGAATTCATGAATTATTAATTCAATGTACCACATTTTATGTTATTATTTTGTACCTAAAACAGTATTATATTTTTTTTTTGAATTAATACAATTACATGTTCAAAAATGAAAAGTAATATAGAAATTTGTTTTGGTTAAATATTTTAATGCATTTATAAATATATATTTCCAAATATATGTTCAAGAATATGTTAAACCAATCTTATAAATTTATTTAATATTTTTTTAGTATGTATAGTTTATATAAAATATTTTACTTAAAATTAGCATTTTTAACAATAGAAATATTTCACTCGTACTGCTTGACTCGCTTTCACCATTCAACACATATTCGAAGGCGTTCGAACTGCTTGATCCGCACTTGTACCGCCAGATCTGCTTGATCTGCTTTTGTTTTGTTTGATACGCTTGATTCGGTTGATCCGCTCCGCCTGATACGCTTTCTCCATTCATGCTTTCTCCAGGCGGAGCGTATCAGGCGGAGCGGATCAACCGAATCAAGCGTATCAAACAAAACAAAAGCAGATCTGGTGGTAGAACTGCGGATCAAGCGGTTCGAATGCTTCAAAATATGTGTTGAATGGTGAATGCGAATCAAGCAGTGCAGATAAAATAATTATATTATAAAAATCATTAGTTTTAAATAAAATATATACATACACTATACATACTAAAACAATTATATCAAAATAAATTTGCAATATTTTTTTGGGAAAATTCCCAAAAAAAACCTCAATTATTTTTTATTTGGACGTTTAATACCCAATTGTTTTCGGTTGGAAGAAAAATACACATATTAATAAAACTGTGCGATTTAATATCCAAACAATTAAATGTTGTTATTTTCATACTCACGATCTCACAACAAAAATAAAATTCCAATTTTACCCTTATGATTTCAATTAATTATTAACTTTTAGATTACGTGACAATAGTTTTTTGTTTAAATAAAAATTAATTTTATTAATATTTCATTTCTTTGTTATCCCAAAAAAAATTCAAAAAAAATTCAAAATAATTTGCAGTTTATTTTACAAATATTTAATTTTTAAAAATTAAAAATAAAATTAATTAGCAAAAAATTTAGAAAAAGTAAAAAAAAAATTAGCCATTTTATGAATTGATAAATCTTGAGAGAGACGATGAGATTCGGATTGAGATTTTATCGAAAATAGTTTCATTCGTGAAGGATTTATATTCGAATAGAGAGTTTCTCACGACGAAGAAAAAGTTCATATTAATGCTCGTTGATATCATATGCATCACGACGAATCAAATCAAATTAGTTTTATTGGCGATGAAGATTTTGGATAGGATTAAAAGGAGATTGTGAACGGTTATCGAATTTGATGATTGCAAAAGAGGACGACGGAGATTGTTTACCGGTAATTCTCGTAGATATTAATCGAAAAAATTAGAATCGAAGAGGAAACGTCACTTTGACATTGCAAAGGCGGAATAAGATTGCACAAATGACTATTTTTAATATTTTTGATTTTCTGCTAATTTTTATGTTTAATTTTAAAATTAAATAATTCTATAAATTTAAAATTTATTTTTTAGGCAACATAAAATAAAACATTAACAAAATTAATTTTTATTTAAATAAAAAAATAATACTACGTTATTTAAAAGTTAATAATTAATTGAGATGGTAAGGGTAAAATTGGAATATTTTTTTTGTTGTGAGTTCGTGAGTATGAAAATAACAACATTTAATTTTTTGGGTATTAAATCGCACAGTTTTATTAGTATGTGTATTTTTCTTCCAACCGAAAACAATTGGGTATTAAACGTCCAAATAAAAAATATATGAGGTTTTTTTTGGGAATTTTCCCATATTTTTTTTATATTCTTCAAGATTTATTTAAAATATATATAACATACCTAAAATATCTATTAATTAATTATAAGTATCATAATAAAAACAATGAGTGTTTAGATAATATTAGTAATGATATATAATATATGTAATTCAAGTATTTTAATCACTACTCCAATTTTTATTAGAATAACTTAAGATCTGGTTAATTTGTTGTCTAGTAAAGGTATATATGTCTATTACAAATATGAAAAAATATCTGATCATGATTAGAAATAGATAATTTATGTAGTAAATTTGTTGTTCGAACACACTTAATAAAATACAAGCCACTTCAAAATTTAGAAAAATGTAAACTATTATCTAATATTGCAATGTTTTCAAAAATTTCAGACTTTTCAAAAAAAAAAAAAAAAATAAACAAAACATAACACATAATAATTGTAGTATATATACTGTAACCAGACCAATAGTTTTCGTCACAAAAATATTCAATGAAAAAGCATTATATGGTTTTCTAGAAAAAAAATGATATAAAAAGAATTTTACATAAAACTAAATTTATATTAAAAATAATAATATAACTGTGTACTACATGTAGATCAGGACGGACAACTTGTTTTTCTATGCATATCTTGAACCGCTTATATTTGTTCTTGCACAATTTTCAAAAGCAGTTCAAGGATTATTTTCATTTTTTAAATTGTGTTAAATTTACTGTGTCAAAACTACTGAATGGAGAATTAAAAGCGGTACGTCCCGCTTTGCTGTTACTCTGCCATTGGCCCGCTACTCCATTCACAGCCTATAAGACAAAATAATTGTGAACCACAAGTGTCTCATACACTTTTCATATTTTTTTTTTTTTGAATGGCTAATAAAAGATGGTTCCTAGTTCAAAGCAGTTCTTCCACCGATACTACGTTCCTCCATTCAAGGCCATTGTTTTATGCAGTCTTTTCATTATAATAACAAAATCAGATGCATATGTTTTTCAACAAATACGATTCTTAATTGTTTATGCAGTTTTTTTCAATACAAGAACAAAGTCATATACTCATATGCAGTTTTTTTTCCAACAAATACTGATGCAGTGATGTAAAAAGAGACGCTTACTTACTGAAGGGTCAAGCACCAATGTCAAATGAAAAAAAAAGATCCAATGATTTTGAAACTAAAGTGAAGAAATTAACAAATGAAAATAGAGAAATAAGAAGAAATTAACTACGAATCTAAACAGAATTAGAAAGAGTATAACAAAGAAATAAGAAATTGAAACGAAATCAAATGTAGTTGAAACAAAATAATCAAATGAGTGATTTAATGAAATAAGAAGGAAATCAGAAACAAAAGAAGAACAAATGGTACGTGGGAACGAGTTCTTAACGTCTTAGATGGAAGAGACATCAATGAGGAATGAATTAGGGTTTTCAGATTGCTAAGATTTGTTGTTATATGTTCGATACTTCTTAAAAATCGCAAAAGGGGAAGCCGAACAAGGCTAAGGTAAGTAAAGTTTAATGTGTAATAATGTCTCTTTAGCCTTTAGGAAACAAACATATATGTATATATATATGATGTAATGTATGTATATAGGTTCGGATCCAAAATCCGAACCCGAACCCGAATCTGAAGTTACAAGAGATGAAGATCTGACAGGGTATTAGACGTGGTATCGAAGTACATTTGGATCGGGTATTTCAGGTCGCGTTCGGTTTGGATCTTCGGATTCACGTATTTTACCCAGGCCTAGATTTATTGAATTTAGAGAAAATTTTCAATATCTAAGGGTCTGAATGGTAACAACTTATGAAGCAGAGTGGACAGAACAGACAAATTAGGGTTTAATTATTTATTTATTCACGTATTTAATTAGGGTTTAAATGAAAAAAAATTTATCTATAACAACGCCGATTGACAAAGGAAAGCAACGTTGAATAGCCAGAGATCTCGTAAACGCCAAAAATTCTAATAACCACCGGAGAAGAAATAGATGCTACCTCGCAACACGTTCAAGCCAACCCATGGAAACTCGAAATCAACGGACTATTTCGACATGCATCTTCGTCGGTGTGTTAGATCTCCTCGAGTCGGATGTGTAAGTGAGATGAATCTAGGGTTTTTAGTAGGGTTGGGCATAAAATCCGAAATACAAAAACCGATCCAAAACCGAACCAAAAAACCTGGTTCCAAAACAGAACCAAATAGTTACAAAACCTGAACGCAGAATGAATTCTCCTACTTGAATTATTTGAATCGAATCCGATCTGAACCGAAAACCAAAAGGAAATCCGAGAACTCGAAATAAAGTTATATATCCAAAAATATTTGTTATATTTAGTTCTAATTATATTCTCAAAAAATACCAAATAACAAAAATATCTGAAATACCATAGATATCCGAAAATATTTAGTTTTATTTGTTAAATTTATACAATTTTACGAGATTTAATCAAATTTTATTAAAATTGAACAAATTTTTTAGCTTTTTCACAAAACCGATCCGAAAACCGACACTATCTGAACCGAAACTGAACCGAATAGTCATAAAACCCGATCGGATAATAAACACTCCTACCCAAATTATCTGAATCAGAAAAAATCTTAACCGAATCCGATCCAAAATCTGAATGTTCATGCTTAGTTTTTAGAGTGAAACCGTCGGAGATGAAAATCAGGTTTCTAATTCTGATTTCATTTTTTTTTAACTTATTTCTTTTATTTTTTTTAGTTTTTTTTAATAGAGAATGGCATGACTTGTTATTATTATTACCAAGAAAGTTATTTAGACTTTTGACCGAAAATTTGGGTTAGTTTAGTAATCCACAAACTTCCAAAAATAGCACTACTTGACTTACTATGAAGTTTTTGTTCTAAAATTATTATCACTAATTTATTTTTTCAATACTACCACAATTTTTATATAAAATCTACTCAACCAAAATAAATTAGAAATAAATTTAAAATATTATATTTGGGTTCTCTATTTTCAATTTAGGGAATATATTTCAACTATTTAAAAGAAATTTTGATTCATTTTAATATTAGTTTTTGGTATTATATTTGGGTTCCCTATTTCCAATTTTGGGTATATATTCCCACCATTTAAAAGAGATTTTTCATTTTAATATTAGTTTGTGGTATTATAATTGGGTTCCCTATTTCCAATTTAGGGTATATATTTCCACTATTTAAAAGAAATTCTGATTCAATTTAATATTAAGTAAGTGTTTGCTCTCATTTTTATTTTCTATCTTATATTTTAATTAAGTTAAATTGAAGTTTATGGTGCTATTTGTGGAATTTTAGAAATATTGTGCTAATTTTGGAAGAAAAACTTTTTTTGGTGCTATTTTTGTCAGTTGCCCTATTTTTTTCAAAAAAAACCATCTGCTTTTTATAAATAAGAGTAAATTTGGAAAAATACCCTCTTTTTGTTTAAACATTTGAAAAATACATTTTCTTTAATTTTCTTTTAAAATGTATCAAAAGAAAATTACTAAAATTTACTTAAACTTAATAAAAATTAATCAAAATATCTATATAATAAATAAAAATAAATTTATTGATAAGAATTAAATATTTAATTTTTACAAAGTTTTTTATAACTGACAATTCCAAAAAATTTACTATCATAAATATCTTTTTAAAAAATAATGCATAACAACATTCTACCGATATTAAGTCATGATTTTTGTTAAGTCATGTGTTATTTTTTTTAACAATAAAGAATAAAAAAAAATTCAAAGAGAGAATCATTGAATTAAAGCAAATTTTTGTGAAATGTTGAGTTGAAAAATGTGTTTGGAGTGTTGGAGATTATTTTACTTTATATAACATGACAAATATTAAGTGATAGATTTTATAATATTTTTAGATATTATCTTGTTAAATTTTAATATATAAAATTGATATTCCATATTAGTGTTAAATATATATATAACTTTAATTTAAATTATCTTGAATATAGTTTTTTTCCCTAAATTTTGAATTTAGTTTATTTATTAAAAAATAGCTTTAAATTTAAATTAATATCAAATTGTCATTTTATATATATAAGATTGTATTTTTCATCAAAAATAAAAAAGGTATTTTTCAAAGTATAACTTAAAAACAGGGTAGTTTTCAAAATAACCCTATAAATAATGTGTAGTACTAGAAAATAAGATGATAAAAATGATATATTATGCTATCACATGTAATTCGAGAAAAAAACATGTTACAAAGACATATACGTAATTACAAGTGCCCTACAATATGTTACCAACAAGTTACTGTAGCATATGAGTATTTTGTTAATTATCCTCAAAAATTTGGCTATTTTGTGCATATTCTCAATTATCTTCCTTATACTAGTCCTTTATGCGTTACATTCGTACTGTAAAAGAAAACTAAATTCGAAAATTCATTTTTTTTTAATTCTTTGGACTAATCATAATTAAATTTAGAAAACAGAAAGAAGAAGAAAATTATGCTTTCAATTATCTACTTTAACAAGCTTCTAAAATTGGAATCACAAAAATCGCAATGCTTCAAAAACAAAATCGATACTTTCAAAATGCTTCAAAACACGAGATTTTCTTTAACCTTTCCTAAATTTATATAAGTCAAATATAACATCAATATAGATCACAAGAATAACTTTTTATCACTGAATAAAGAAAAATAAATTTTTAAAACACCTAAATATCATATAACGTCATCCTAAACAACATAAAATAATATATGATTTATCACTCAATCGTTTTAATATTACAATGTTAAAGACACATACATTATCCTCTTATTAGTTATATTTACACCATCAACATAAAAATAGTTAAAGTAAAATTTTGCAAATATCTTCTTCTTTTTTGGCAACCAAAATATATTAAAATGGATATGATAGCAAAAAAAAAAGAAGGTATTGTTGCAAACTAACCTGACCGGAAATATTGATATCTTTAGAGACAACATCCCCAAACTGGATAAAAATAAAAACCTTAAGAAAAATACATACTAAAACCAGTAAGTCCATGTTTTACCAACTAAATCTTAATTTTATTCAACGGTTTTTCTATGAGATCCGAACTTCTCTTGATGTCGATAGAAACTACAAACTTCACCAAAAACTTCTGATCTTCACATGCTCCCTTGATGCTATGTATACTTCTTAAATTAAAACATATACTTACTTACTCTAGAATGATGAACCTCTCTTTTAAAAGTTTTGGAATTATTAGTTATTCGTCGATGTTGGCAACGCGGAGATATACTCAACTAAGGTATGGTTAAAGAGAAAGCAACAACTAATCAGATCTAGACTAAATCTGATTTTGAACTTGAGTGGAGGAAATAGAAAAAGTCGTACAACCGCTTCACCTGCCACCACAGATGTAAAAGGTTGTAGATCGACTGATTGAAATCCAAGAGAAGAAATAACAAAGAAAAAAAAAATATTGCGACAAAAACTCAAGATATCTGTGACCACCAAACTATCAGGGTCCGACTTTTATCTATTTGGATCCGGCTTCGCGGTTTCCAGATATCTGAGTTATGGATATCAGTCCGAACATCAAGATATCCGCGGATACGGATCCATATATTATTAAAATATTTAAAATTTAGTTTAATCAAACTTATTAATATAAATCTTATTATATTTAAAATTAAAAAATATAATATAATTTAAGTATAATTAAAAGATCCAGACCCGTAAATTCAATATCCGAATCTGGATCCGTCATCCAAAATATCATGTTTTCCGGATTGGATCGGAAGAATTCCTCGGATTCGAGATAATAATCTCAGACCTACCACTAAATTTAAAAATTGCTTTTTTTCGAAAATATGTAATAATTATTCTTTTTATTTTTTAATTAATCTAATATTTAAAGTTTTCACAAATATTAAAAGAACGTTTTAAAAATTCATTGTAAATACATTTTTGAGAAATTCCTAAAAATAGCCCTAAAACAAGTTTTATTGACAATAATAGCACACACTCCATAAACTTCCAAAAATAGCACTAGTTAACTTACTATTAGTGTTTTTGTTCTAAAAATTTTATCACTAGTTTTGTTTTCAATAATACCACAATTTTTATATAAAAGCTATTCAACAAAATAAATTAGAAATAAATTTAAAATATTATATTTGGGTTCTCTATTTCTAATTTAGGGTATATATTTGCACCATTTAAAAGAGATTTTGATTCATTTTAATATTAGTTTATGGTATTATATTTGGGTTCCCTATTTCCAATTTAGGGTATATATTTCTACCATTTAAAAGAGATTTTTATTTTAATATTAGTTTGTGGTATTATATTTGGGTTCCCTATTTCCAAATTAGGGTATATATTTCCACTATTTAAAAACAATTTTAATTCAATTTAATATTAGATTAGTGTTTGCTCTCTTTTTTATTTTCTATCTTATATTTTCATTAAGTTAAATTGAAGTTTATGGTGTTATTTGTGGAATTTTTCAAATGAGGTGCTATTTTTGGAAAAAATAATTTTTTTGGGGCTATTTGTGTCAATCTCCCTACATTTTTTGTGATTAACAATCTCCACAACTTGGAACAAGTAATTCAATTTTTATTTCTATAATTCATAATTAGTAACTAATAAATATCGAAAAAAAAAACTTAAGTTTTTATTTTTTGCAATAATTTTTTTTTGGTAGAATTTGGAGTAATAGTAAACAAAGAGAGTAGTTTTGTTTTTCTTTTTTCCGTATCTAGTAATTTTGTATGGGGAGACTCACAAAAATGCCCCTTTTTCAATACCCCTTTTCAAAAATGCCCCCTTTGGCTGTCTATTTTTAAAAATACCTCTTTTTATGTACAAAATGACTAAATTACCCTTCTTTTAATATAAAATATCACAAATATATAGGGAAATATAACAAAATTAGGTCCACAAAATACAAAATATTTTTTGGCGGGAAAATTGATCCCGCAATTTTTCCCGCCAAAACACTTGTAAAAACTTGTAAAACCTTTAAAATACCTTGTAAAATTTTCCCGTAAAATTTTTTCCCGCCAAAAAATTTTCCCGCCAAAATTTTGTTTTTGCGGGAAAAGTGATTCCGCAATTTTTTTGGAGTTAAATTTTCCCGCCAAAAATTTACAAGGTATTTTAAAGGTTTTTTACAGGGTATTTATAAGGTTTTACAATGTATTTTAAAAGGTTTTACAACGTATTTATAAGGTATTTATAAGATTTTACAAGCTTTTTTAAAAGGTTTTACAAGTTATAAGGTTTTACAAGTTTTTTATAAGGTTTTACAAGTTATAAATACCTTATAAAACCTTATAAGTACCTTGTAAAACCTTTTAAAATACATTGTAAAACATTACAAAAACACTTGTAAATACTCTGTAAAACCTTTAAAATACCTTGTAAATTTTTCCCGCCAAAAATTTTCCCGCCAAAAATTTTGCGGAATCACTTTTCCCGCAAAAAAAATTTTTTGGCGGGAAAAATTTTTACCGGAAAATTTTACAAGGTATTTTAAAGGTTTTTACAAGTGTTTTGGCGGGAAAATTGCGGGATCACTTTTCCCGCCAAAAAATATTTTGTATTTTGTTGACCTAATTTTGTTTCAAATAAGGGTAAAATGGTCATTAAAAATTAAAAGAGGGCAAACTTAAAAATGGACTCTCAAAGGGGGCATTTTTGAAAAGGGGTATTGAAAAAGGGGCATTTTTAACAATTTCTCTTTTGTATGTGGGATAAATAATATAAAAAGTTGAATTGTGTTAAAAATTCGCTTAAAAAGGAAAAGAACAAAACTGAGAATTAGAGATGGAGAAATGAATCAAAAACAATAGCAACCACAAACGAAACATCTCAGAAAAACGATAATAAAAAACCAGAAAATCATCTTCACTACTTACGACGCCATTGGAGAAGAAGACGAAGAAGAAGAAGACTATGCTTCTCTTGCAACAATCTCCACTGGTTTCATCTCGATTTCACTCTCTCTACTTCCTCACTCACCACCACCACCACCACCACCACCACCACCACCGCTTCTTCCAACCACCAATCTCAGTTTTCTCTGCAACCACCTCTGCTTCATTACCATCATCATCTCCGTCTTCTTCTTACTTCTCCTCATGGAATGGTTTAGATACAAATGAAGAAGACGATGAATTCTCCTCCGAGGTTCACCGTCGCTACGACTTCTCTCCACTTCTAAAATTCCTCTCAAGATTCGGACCAGTCGAGTTAGTTTTAGATTCAGAATCGGAATCAGAATCGGAAGCTTCACCGGAATCGCTTAATCCGGTGGAGTTCGAGCTCGTCGAGTCATACAGAGCAGTACCAGCACCATATTGGCACTCATTGATAAAATCTTTATGTTCATCAACATCATCTCTTGGTTTAGCTTACGCTGTAGTGTCATGGCTACAAAAACATAACCTCTGTTTCTCCTATGAGCTTCTCTATTCGATTCTCATCCACGCGCTTGGCCGTTCGGAGAAGCTTTACGAGGCGTTTCTTCTTTCTCAGAAACAAACGTTAACACCATTGACATACAATGCCTTGATTGGTGCTTGTGCTCGGAACAATGATATCGAAAAAGCGCTTAATTTGATCTCTAGGATGCGTCAAGACGGTTACCAATCCGATTTCGTTAACTATAGCTTGGTTATTCAGTCGTTGACTCGTTGCAATAAGATTGATTCAGTTATGTTGCAGAAGTTGTATAAAGAGATTGAAAGAGATAAGCTTGAGCTTGATGTGCAGTTAGTTAATGATATTATTATGGGTTTTGCTAAATCTGGTGATCCTTCTCGGGCTTTGCAGCTTCTTGGTATGGCTCAAGCGTCGGGTTTGAGTGCGAAAACCGCTACTCTTGTTTCGATTATTTCTGCGTTGGCGAATTCGGGAAGGACTTTGGAGGCTGAAGCTTTGTTTGAGGAGTTGAGACAGAGTGGGATTAAGCCTAGAACGAAAGCTTATAATGCGTTGCTTAAGGGTTATGTGAAGACGGGTCCTTTGAAAGATGCGGAGTTGATGGTTTCGGAGATGGAGAAGAGAGGTGTTTCGCCTGATGAACATACGTATAGTCTGCTTATTGATGCGTATGTGAATGCAGGGAGATGGGAAAGTGCGAGAATTGTGTTGAAAGAGATGGAAGCTGGTGATGTACAGCCTAATTCTTTTGTTTTCAGCAGACTCTTAGCTGGTTATCGCGATAGAGGTGAGTGGCAAAAGACATTTCAAGTTCTTAAGGAGATGAAGAGTATTGGTGTTAAGCCCGATAGACAGTTTTACAACGTGGTGATCGATACCTTTGGGAAGTTTAATTGTCTTGATCATGCGATGACGACTTTTGATAGAATGTTAAGCGAAGGGATTGAACCCGATAGGGTGACCTGGAATACGCTTATCGATTGCCATTGTAAGCATGGCCGGCATATAGTAGCAGAAGAGATGTTTGAGGCAATGGAGAGGCGGGGCTGCTTGCCGTGTGCTACAACTTATAACATCATGATAAATAGTTATGGAGATCAAGAAAGATGGGATGACATGAAAAGATTGTTGGGAAAGATGAAGAGCCAAGGAATACTACCTAACGTCGTGACACACACAACACTCGTTGACGTTTATGGCAAATCCGGTAGGTTCAATGATGCGATAGAGTGCTTGGAAGAGATGAAGTCAGTTGGGCTGAAACCATCATCGACCATGTACAATGCCCTTATCAATGCCTATGCACAGAGGGTACCATGACTGTTAATACTATCCATGAGAGATCCCTCATAGAATTATCATTTGATACTGATAGTTTAATGATTCTTCCGTGCCAGGGTTTATCGGAGCAAGCTGTGAATGCATTTAGAGTGATGACATCAGATGGACTAAAGCCGAGTTTATTAGCTCTCAATTCCCTTATCAATGCCTTTGGTGAGGATAGAAGAGACGCTGAAGCTTTTGCCGTGTTACAGTACATGAAAGAAAACGTAATAACTTATCTTGACTTGAAACCTTTAACCATCTTGATGAAACTACTGACTAACCATCTCACACAAAAAAATTGCAGGGCGTAAAACCAGACGTGGTCACATACACAACACTCATGAAAGCTCTCATTCGTGTTGATAAGTTCCAGAAGGTATGATTCACTGATTTTTGTTGATAGGAAATTACCCGTAAGTAAGATTCACCTTTCGAGATGTGATGGTTTTACAGGTACCGGGTGTTTACGAGGAGATGATCATGTCAGGATGCAAACCAGATAGAAAAGCTAGATCCATGTTACGGTCAGCTCTAAGATACATGAAGCAGACGTTAAGAGCCTCATAGAAATATAGGATGCTACGGTTTTATCTCGAGCTCAAGTGATCAATTTTTCTCGAGCTTCTGATACTATCTCACAAGCTCAGCTCAGGACAGAGACATAACGACACAGACCACACATCACAAGAGGAAGTCTTTCAAACGAATCCTCACATTCTGTCTATGTAAAGATTCAACCTGTACAAATATATAACTGTGTTGACCAAATTGGATACGGCTACTGTCTGTACTACAGAAATCATGTAGGAAATTACACGTTGGAAGTTCTAAACCAAAGCTCCTTTACTTAAGAATCAATCTCAAATCCAAAGAATTATGTTCGTCTTTCATGTGACACAACCTTCCTAAAATAAGGAATACAAGTTTTGCAACCGAAAAAATTACTAACTTACAAGGGGTTAATTAAATGAGAGCTTCCTCCAATAGTTTCATGGCATGACAGGTATGGAGTTTCTACTATACTTGCTTTTGGCTATCCTGGAACAGAACATGAACATCAGAAGTACTGAGGACAACAAGAAGAGCCTGAAATAAGTTTTTATCTCCTGCATTCCGACATCAATCACTTCCATGTTCTTCCCATATCTATTCTTCCTTTCCACCAAGTAGCCGTCCAGATACTCGTCTATCGACACCCATTTCTCTGCAACCTTGGAACTGTTTCCGTCTAACTGGAGCGGTCCCAGTTGGAAAATCGTGAAGAATGCAGCAGACCAGTCATTCAGAACTCTCTGAGTAATAGCAGCAAGCCAAGTTGTGAGTTTTGGGTATATGTTCGAGAGAAATTGATACAAATTCAAAATCATAGTACCTTGAAATTGGGTAGATCAACAGGGTTGAACATTTTAAAGCAATCTCTTGAAGCAGTTTGGTTGTCCCCGTAGATCTGGCAATGACAGGAACAGTTATAAGAATATGTGACACAGGTTTTCATGAAAGTGTCGAGAGTAGGTAACTTCAGTCACACAAACCTCAAAGGTAAATGCCATTGGTGCCTTTACAACATCATAGATATAGTCTGTAGCTGTACCATGTGCCAGGTACCTAATGTCGAGAAAACCGCTTAAATACGGAAAAAAAAACATTCTGAAGGGATGTAGCACTCAAGTTTCCTGAAAATATGCATAAAAAATTTTAGGAAAGAGACAAACCCAACAGAGCCGCCGCCAGATCCAATCATGCAACGGTTGTGACAATGAAATTTATTAAGTTTTTCAAGTAAGGTCCTCATTTTCTGCGAAGGCAATCCCTCTGGGGTTATGTTTTTGTGGTCATATGGCATAAATAAAGCCTGAAAAAATAAGAAATGAGAATCAAACTTCTGAATAGATACATAATAAAGACCAGATCAAGATTTGTTTGTTATACAATTTACAAAATGTGAAGAAAACATGAGAAATCAGAATCAAACTTCTCAACGTATACATAATATAGACCAGATATGAACATTCATGCAATCCATCATTTACAAGTTTACTCATAAATTCCAACAGCAGTATTTAAAACCTTTGTTCACATTTGAAGACTTAGAATGGATAGACGATAACACTAAATCATAAGAAATCATCACCTCCATTCCAGAATGCACGTTTATCCATATGTGAGGATCAAATGATATAGCTAGCTTCCGCATAATTTGAGTTTCGGGCTCACTAAACGGAGCAGTTCCTGGATTCTCTTCAGATGGATCATAATCCTAGAACCAAAACACACAAAAATGGACCAATTTCCATGACGCGTTAGCAAGGGATTTTGAAGGAAACAGCATGTGGAGTAAAAGAAAGTACCTTTTCTTTCTTGCCCCAGTCAACACCCCAATTTCGGTTCAGGTCAACTCCTCTTCCTGTAATTTACAGATATAATAAAAGATGAAATGCTAAAGAAAAACATTAGTAACCATGTATTGAAGAGACAAATAAGGTTACCATTTCTTCGTTCACAAAGATCTCCAGATTCAACACGTTTGCGACCATTCGGGTTTTCTATAGGAACCATCTGACAAAAAATAGTAGCATCTTATGAGTAAGTAAATTTATCAAATACCACAAAGATGAAAATGAGACTGCACGGATTAGACACACTTACTTTTATGACTAGCTTATCTAGAGTGTTGTTCAGGATTCCTCCGCTCTTATTTGGCAGGAACTGTTCTTCGCTCAAAATTGACAAAATCCGAAAGGCAAGTTCAGAGGTGATAAGCTCTCTCCCATGCTGACCAAAAGTCTGGAAGAAAAGGAATCATCTGTCAAAAAAACAGGTATTACCAAAACTATGAAGAAACTTCACCTATATAAAGTATTACAAGTTAAACCAGGCGACTCAAATTCATTAAGTTATTCGATATTCCTGTAAGAGAGAGTCTTGACTGAATAGCTTAGACAGAGTAATAAAGGGAACTTACAAGAAGGATCCTAAAGTTTGATCTGTCATCACTCTCTCTACCACCGCGACAATAAGTAACAACGTTGACCTCTGCATTGTAGCCTTTGTTTCCCGATTTGATCATCTCAATCTGTGAAATAAAGATTGACAATGTTTTTCTCAATTTTTGCTGAAAAATACAAGAACCTAAAAACGAATCTAAAATGGCACTAACCGAGAGCTTGTCTGGATGTCGATGTACTAAAGAATGTATCTGCTCCATTAAATCATCACTGCAACGGACATAGAGGATGATGATGATAAGAACAGAGCAATGAAATTTTCTTTCTTATCTACTGAATGTTGATTACAATCAAGAACCCTAACTATCTTGGAGATTTGTTGTAGAGATCTCTTCAAAAGGCTCTCACTTTACCAAATGGTCAAAGACCCTTTTTCATTCTAATCCTACCCCTCTTACTTATACTTATCAGATGATTAAAGCAAAATCTATCTATCAGCTTCTTTGAGCAAAAAACCAAAGTCAGTATAACAAAAGCTCATCCTCTACATCAACATTTGAGTTAAGGAGGGTATACAATGACCCGATTAGCCAGTAACACAGCGTGGTTGTATAAGTTGTAGTTGGAAAAGCAAATTTACTTGGTATTTGTTATAGAGATCTCCGAACTCTCCTCTAACCAAAAGGTACTCACTTTACCAAATAGTCATAGACCCTGTAATTCTAATCCCACCCGTCTTGGTTATACCCTTAACATATATGCTTATCAGAATGATCAAAACAGAATCGATCTATCAGCTTCTATGAGCATAAAACCAAAGCTTATCCTCTACATCAACATTTGAGTTGAAGAGAGTATACGAGGAGGACCAGATTGGCCTGTAACAATGTGTGGTTGCATAAGCTGAAGTTGGAAAAGCAAATATACTTAGTATGTGTTGTAGAGATCTCCAAACTTTCCTCTAGCCAAAAGGCTCTCACTTTACCAAATGGTCAAAGACCCTTTTATTCTAATCCTACCTCTCCTCCTATTGAAAACCCATTACATGTATATGCTTATCAAATGATTAAAGCGAAGTCTATTTATCAGCTTCTATGAGCATAAAACCGAAGTGAATCTAACAAAAGCTCATTCTCTACATCAACATTTGAGTGGCCCATAAAAATGTGTGGTTCCATAACTTGTAGTTGAAAAAACAGATTTCCTCAGTACTTGTCATATTATGAAAGGTGAAACAAATGCAATGACTAATCAAAAATGGTAATCAAAAATGGTGGACTTGTTTCACTGAATTTAGTAACACTTGAAGAGGCAAACCTAAAAACCGAACTAACTATAAAATTCCAAAAGCGAGAGACAAAATATTATGAATCTGCGATAAACTAGAACTAAATTGATCCAAGGAAAATCTGAAATTGACCTGGAGTGGTAGAGATCCCAGTTAATGGGAGTAACAAAAGACGAGTCAGAAGGGTTAGCTTCTCCGAGAACGAGTAACAACAACAATGGTGAGAGAAAGATCGCGTAGTGAATTAGTCGACGACGCATGGCCGCGTCGAGAGAGAGGAAGGGACGAGAAAAATGGGAAAGAAACGAATCTCTTCTTCTTCTTCTTCTTCAAGATTGGTTGCTTCTTCGTAGGGTTTGATTGATGTCATATCTCATATCTTATTCAATGGAATCGAACAAAGAAACAAAGAAATGGATCTAATGGAATTTGAGTCGGAAGATATTGGCGAGATCGGACTTCTTCTATCATCAGCTTTGTCTTTTTTATCTACCTTTTCCTCTGCTAATCAAAGCAACTTGTACTCTCTATGATGATTACTCTTCTTTTGGGCAAAAATGTATAATTGTTATTTTAAATCTGACATATGACTATTATGTTTTCTACTAAACACGATTCTGATTATCTATAATTAACCAAAATTTGAGAAATAGTTCAATAATATATTTTGCCCACAAATAAAATCAATAATATACTTCCTCCATTTTTTTTCTTTTTGATGTTTTAGGAGAATTGTTTTATTTAATTATATGATGTTTTTAAATTTTAATACAAAATTAACAAAATTATTTTTTATTGGCTGAATCGTGTTTAGATGGAAAATAAATGATGTTTAAGTTTAAAAATTAAACTAAAATTAAATAATTTTTTAATCGGTATGAAAAAGTTTAAATATCAAATATTAAAAACGGAAGGAGTATCACTTAGCCAGATACATTATAATGATATATTTAAACTTTTAAAATATGTTAAATTAATACAAAACATCTCAAATAAGTATATAATTCTGTTAGAAAATATTATTAATTTAAAGCTATCCGAGTTATTTCCATCAAATTTTCTAAGCATCGTTTTACATTTGTCACTGCAAGATGGTGTAGCATTTACAAGTTCTGCTAAAAAGTTTATAATAGATTTATCATAAATGTCTTAAATATTAAAATACATTTTTTATTATTATAATAAAATTATTTAAATATTAAACCATATTTTTCGCCTATAAACTATTGGCACGGCTCTGTCCTTATTGATAAGGTTAGAACGCGGATGTTATCCTCGACTAAATATTGACTTTGATGGTTCTAAATGTCTTTTTTTTTTTTTTTTTTTTGTTAAAGGGTTTTCTTGAATAATATAAATATTTACATAGGAGCCTAGATAACCACACATCTATTACAAAACAGAAAGAGAAGGATGGCTAGCTTATAAAGCTAGAATGAGAATGAGAAGAGTAAATCAAAGGTGAGGAAGAAGTAGAAGAGAGGAGAAAAACGTAATCCATGACTAAGTAACATCTTCCATGGAACAGAAGCAAAGCTAGTGACTTTCCCAGCAACGGAGAAGGGATAAACGGTCTGGATTATGTAGGACAAGACTTTGAGCTCTGTTTGTGCAAGCATTCAGAACATTGCGGTAAACAGAAGATGGGGGAAGGGTTTTTCCACTGTGATACCTACGGTTCCTCTCACTCCACACTTCATAGATACATGCATGCCATGCTTGGAGGAGGGCGAGGAAGGTGTCTTTGCTGAGAGACGCTGAATTCAGCCAGATGATAGTGGATTCCCAATGAGAAGGTGCGACCAAAGGCGTCAAAATAGCAACAATATTCTTCCATATACCCGCAGAATATGAACATTGGAAGAAAAGGTGGTCCCTTGATTCCTCTTCTTCACCACACAAGAGACACGTTTTTTCCACATCGCATCCCCATCGAACAAGCCTGTCTAACGTGGGATTACGATTTAGAATAAACAACCAAACCGTGAAGGCATGCTTTGGGATTCTAGCCTTATGCCATACCAACTGATACCAAGGGACAAGTGGTTTTGGGTCCCTAATCTTGTTCCAAACATTTCGAGAACAAAATGATCTCTGAGTCACTTCATCAATCATCCATACTGCTTTATCACTCGAAAGAGAGAGATTAATAGTTGTGATATATGCATACAGCAGTGTTTGTTTTTCCGATCTGGCCGGTGAGAGATTCCAACCCGTAGAAGTAGTTTGATCCTTTACGGTAGAGAAGAGAGGTATCCCAAGGAGAGTTGGGCCATTGGTTCCAAAGTAGTGAATCAAGGGACCGAAAGGTGTCCATGGATCCCAACAAAAAAATGTATCATCTCCATTCCCAATTTTTATCTTGAGAAAATAGTAGGCTTTTGACCGGAGCTTCAGAAGTTTCCTTAACATCCAAGAAAACCGGTAGTTTTTTTTCATTTAGAGCCCAAAAAGTTGAATGAGACAAGTATTTGTTTCTCATCCAAGCCACCCAAATAGACCCAGCTCTGAAATACAACAACCAGATCAATTTTAACCCGCAAGTATCATTCCAAGACGACAAATTCCTCAAACCCAGCCCTCCTTCCTGTTTTGGTACCGAAAGAGAATCCCATGCCACTTTTGCTCCTTTTGCTGTTTCAGGAGAGCCGTGCCAAAAATAGGCGCTGCAAATAGTGTTTATACGACGTATAACCTGCTTTGGAAGCATGAACGCAGAACTCCAAAAACCAATTATCCCTGATATCACCGAGGAGATGAGTGTATATCTACCTGCGAGACTCAAATGTCTATGGGACCAACTCTGACAAATTTTGACATTATAATTCTACCATAGTATATTTCATATCGTTTAAATTTTTAAGTGCAGGTCCAGGCACGAGTGATTTTCAAAAACATTGTATTGGATCAGACTGTAAATTTGACTGCCATGGTTCTGTCATCATGGCCTATCATGATGATCTTTATCTCCAATTTAGAGTATCCCTAAAAAACATTCAAAGCCATTAATTTTCTAATTAAATTACAAATTAATGTTGAGATTTGACCAATTGAAAATTTGGTCATTTGACTAATCTAGGTTTTTTTTTTTTTGGACAAACACTACTCTAGGTTTAATATGTGAATTTTTTTGGGCTTTATGAAATAACCAGATTAAAATGGAACTGGTAAATTCGACACCAACAAACAGTGTTAATTATTAAGTTAACATAATTTAAACTTGACTCCATCTAAAATTGTTAGCAAAATAATAATTCTAGTGATAGAATTCGAGCTCGTTTAGGCATTCTGCAAAATTAATGTGTTGAATTTGACCATTTGATCAGATTTAAAAGATGACCATTTGACTAATTCATGCTTAATATGTCAAGTTTTTTTTTTACTTTATGAAATAACTAGTTTAAAATAAAATGGATCTCTCATTGTGCAAGATCCAAAACCAACAAACAACGATTAATTATTAATTTGACTCCATTTAAATTTGTTAGGAAATAGTATAAATTTTAGTGATAGTATGAGCTGTTTAGGCACTTTGCAAAAATTTAGTATTTTTTCCTATTGACTATTAATAGTCATAAATCATAAACATTAATATCTAAAATATAAATCGGTCTCTTTTCAATTAACCTGCAAAGTCCACGAGTAAAGTAGCTAACCTCGTAGACTTGTCCGAACAAGGTAAATTTATTTAATAAAAATCTTTTGTTTTTTTCCTCCATAAATAATTATGTTCAAAAACGGTTTTATTAGGAAAAAAATCCTTCCATTTGAATCTAAAGCAATCTTGACCGTTGGATCAAATAAATACAACCGTTAGACCTCAGAGGCGCTCCTTCTCTCATAAAGCTGTCAAAAATCTTCTTTCTCTCCTATTTTCAGAAATCGAAATCTCTTGAAGAAGCTTTTTGGGCGATGTCGAAGATGAGATCTTACCTGAAACCACCTCTTCCCAAATCTCCGATCCGTCTCCGATCACGTCAAGTCCTTCACTCATCTCTCCAAACACCATCACCAGGTAATTTCAAATCTCTCGATTTATTCGATTTTTCTCTCGCTTTCTTTGATTGATTTCCTCCAAATCTAGGTTTTCAGAAGCCGGCGCGGCGATTGAGTGACGTAGATCTAAACCCTAAACCCCAATTCGAATACTCATCAATCTCTAGCGAGATACATGCTTTAGCAAAGATGGTGAAAGACGAGTTTGCGGAAAAAGAGAACCGGAAAAAGTCGAGAGATTCGGGTTTTGGTTCGAATTTGGAGAGTTTGGCGACGAATTCGGTTCCGGTATTCGAGAGAGGGAGGTTTTACGAGGAGTATTCGGCGAAGAGGAATGAGCGATTGAGGAGGAAGAAAGGAGAAGAAGCTGTAGAAGGAGGAGTTGTGAAAGGAACTCCTTATAATCTTGGAGTGAATCATGAACCGATGACGAATAAGCGAAGAGGAACGGCGAAGAAGGAGAGTATTAAGAAGACGGTGGTATCGATGGTTGAGAGTAGTATACCGAGGTATTCGCTGAGGAGTATGACCAAGGAGAATAGGAAGCCGCCGATTCCGCTTAATGTCGCTGTAAGTGCGATGAAGACTGTTACAACTCGAAGAGGTAGGAGAATCTGAAACTGAGGTGATGTTGCTTTGGTGTGTGTTGTAAGGAATTGAAAGGGATTTGGTTTCTTGAACTTATTTTGGTATTGTTTTGCTTGTGGATTTCGATTAAATCCGCGGATTTTCTTTAGGGGATGTTTTGTTTTCTTGATTACTGATAATACATTGAGATAAGCTTTATCTACAGAATGTTTTTTTATTCATCAAATGCTTCCCTTTGATTTACTTCTACAAAGAATTGAGTAGATTAATGCCTCTTGTTTTGAAATGGGTTTACGTTTACACACTCATCATTATAGATAATTGGGTTTGTAGAAATGGAACAGAGTCCTAGAGAATTTACCAAATGAAGTTGGTTACAATGGAGATTAAGCCTCTAGATTGTGTTAGATAAAGTGTGAGAGGAGAGGGATTAAAACCTCTTTTTTTGAAATGGGTTTACATTTTACAGACCCATAATCTTAACTAGTAGATGAGTTGGGTCTCTAGAAATGGAACAGAATCCTATAGAATTACCAAATGAAGTTGGTTTAACACGAAACGAGGCAATTAGGCGCACACATGAACCGCAAACCACTCCCATCTAGCGCTCAGAGGATCCGAGTGGTGTTTCAACTTTCTTAGTTTCTTATATAACTTTCCAAGAATTTACAAACAACTTTGAGGACTTTTCAACAATGTACGTGTGTGGGGATCCCTACGTGTGTGTGTGTGAGTTTTTTTGGATAATTTGTAGAGTTGCTTGTACTTCCTTTACATAAGAGTTAGAATTTACGGAGGAAAATCAATAGTATAATACTAAAACTCAAGAGCATATACAGATATACAACAAACATTGGATTGATACAAAATCAAATGAATTAGAAAAAGTAAACAATTTACGAATCCTATAATTACAGACTTACAGTACAAGATGAAAAGTTTAGAACAAGTCTAAATTTGTTCAGATTTGCTTATGAGTTGTATAAGAGCATTTGCTTTTCTTTGAGCTCTGTTTGTTCCAGATGTGGTTATTTCTACAAGATATTCATAGACGCCGAATTGAAGCGCAGCGAGGATAAAAGACGAGTTGTTAGAGCCTAGTTCAAGTAGCACCGAGGTCGCACACTCTTTGTTCTTCGGGGTACCTTGTCTGATGAATTCCACAAGAGTTTCAATGAATGAGAGTTGTCCAATGGCTTGACGTCCTTCAGGGTGTGATGCAAGAAGCAACAGAATCGAAAGCGCTTCATCGATCATCCCTAAGTTTCTATCTTTCAGAAGGTTTAGCAAAGGTTGAACAATACCAGCATCAATAGCTCTCCCTTTATTAGCTGAGTTAAGGGACAAGTTAAAGAGTGCAGTGAGAGCATCTTTCTTCCCTCTTAATGTCCCATGCTGCAGTAAATCGACTAAAGGCGGGATCCCATTTGATAATCCGATGGTTACTTTGTTCTCATCGAGCATCGATAAACTAAACAAAGCTGCAGCAGAGTTCTCTCTTGCCTCTCTGTTTCCATTTTGAAGGATTTCAATAATGTTTGGAATGGCTCCTTCATTTGAGATGAGTTTCTTGTTGACCTCATCGATAGATAGATTCAACAAAGTCGTTACCGCGTTCTCTTGGATTCCAGAATCAGGGTAAGAAAGGAGTTGAACTAACAGAGGGATCGCTCCTGCATTCGCTATTAAAACTCTGTTCTCGGGATTTTCTCGTGCGAGCAAACGCATCTGCTTCACTGATCTTCTTTGTTCTTCCAAATGGCTTGACGATAAAGCTTCCACCAGCAAAGATACCTCATCTTTCTGCTCATTTTCTGAGTGGGGACTTGCTTCTTTCTCTGGAATCTTGAAATTGTTCTTCTCACACCACTGCATAATCAAGTTCTTTAAGGCATAATTGGGTGCAAGAGAGAGATGATCTAGCTCTTGTCTAGTTTTCGGACAAGTCTTATGTCCCGCATCAAACCACTTCTGTATACTCTCCTTTTCATATGTCTATAAAATTACAAACATATTCTTATGTTAGTTTCAAGAATGAACCAAGCAAATTTGAACCAACCATAAATTCAATTACCTGTCCAGTGGCGATGATTACCGGGTCCAGCATTATTTCGAGAGTGATAGGACACAAAAACTCGTGAGGTAATATTAGAGAAGTCGACTTGGTGAATGCTTTATTGATGACGGGTTGGTAGAGAATGTCGGTAGCTTCAAGACCTTGAAGCTTCTTGAACTTGTTAAGAAGCTCAATGATATGTTGTTTAGTCTCTATATTCAACCCTCCTTTGTCTTGAATTAAGCTTTTTATGGCTATGGTTTCCGTCTTTAAATCCTCTATTGTTTGTAGCTCAAGCTTTTTCGCAAGCCTCTCTATTATAGCGCTATCTGCGTTTCGAGGATCGGTTTTTGAGAAGACCACCATCATGTCTACTGCTAGCTCTATGTCTTGTGTATCTGTTCTTCTTTTGGCTTTTTTCAGTTGTTTACACAATGCATCAATCTACAACAACAATAAAAATGACTCATTTTTGAAACTATACAAGGTATAATATATTCCTTTTTAGGTTAAAATTTCGCGGAGTTTTGGGCCGAGACCCATACATCTCCGCGACAAGTGAAAATTTCGCAGAATTTTGGACCGAGACCCATACATCTCCGCAAAAAGTGAACAAATAATATACCTCTTCTTTCACATCTTCAGAAATCGTCAATTCGTCAAAAGGAGCTTTAACAAGAACACGATTCAACTTTTCGTAAATCGAATGAAATCTCGTCATCATTGTTTCGCTATCCAGTGCCTATAATCATAATAACCACAAACAATTAAAGATTACGTAGGAGACAATCAATCATAAATTGTCACAAAAATGATTTTTACCATATAGATTTTGCTACCATTGCTGCAAGTTTCTAATAATTTCTTAGCAGCAAGAATAACTTTCCTCAAACGTTTTACAAAATGCCTGCAACTTGGTGAGTCAAAACCTCGAATCTCTTCCAAAAACGGAATCAGAATCTTCAATCGTCTTACGAGGTTAAAACATTCTTTCTGTTGTGTTTTTCGATAACCATTAATCTGATCCAAAAACTCAATAATCGATACAATATCGCTCACCAATCCATCACAATCATCATCATCATCTTTCACTTCTTCCTCATGAATCTCCACCGCATCCACAACCTCATCGTGGATCGGTTCTTCGGCGGTAACTTCTTCCTCAATGTTCTCTGCATCTCCTGTGGATTCTTCATCTGCATCCATCACAACGACCATTAGAGACTCTCTATCGCGTTTGAATTGATTCCAAAGATGTTGAAGGAAAAAGCGAACGTTAAGGAAGTTGTAAGCTTAATTTTCGCTTGTTTCATTTTTAGAGACAAAAGCAAAAAGGTTTGTTTTCCTTTCTCAAACAACTATTTTTTTTTTTGAAATGTGATTCTCACAAATCAGAATTTTGCGGGACAGGACATATATCCTAAAAGAGTGCTTCTCCTGTGGATATAAATAATTTTTAACAACTAAAACTTCGTTTTCATCATCTTGCTCAAATTCGACCATCCTCTTATGATTTTACTATATATATATATACACTACGGAAATATGACTATAACCAAAAACAGTTTAATAATTACACTTACATAATTTATGTAATAAAGACAACTTGATCCTGTGTTTGAAGTGCACGCTCTTCTTCTCTTTACCTTTTGCGAGAGAAATGTCTCATGTCTCTCTTCGCCATAGTTAAATTTGAATTGAGGTTTAGTTCCATAGAAATTACAGTTACGAAATCTGAAGCTTTTAACTTCTTCTCCATTAGTCCTTGTATAGTCTAAAAGAGAGAAAGTCGGGTAAATTGCGGCTACGTCGTCTGGGGTTTCCTTGGATTTCATCTAGGGCCGTCGATTTACAGAGACAAGATCTCAGTTTTGGTGAAATTTATTCCAATTAAGTGGATGTGGTTGGTGTATGTGTCCCATGCTACCATTGAATTTAAATCCCAAGTGTCGTACTATAGTTCTCGAATCTCTATTTCTTCTCAGACCTCTCCACGCCCCCGTATTTTCCATCCATATTTTCCATTCTGACGAGTGGGAAGGATTTTTTTCGTCTTACTAACTAAAATGTAGTGAGTAAATATGGTGCGGACCGGACTAAAATCTGACTACTATGCACTTAATTTACCATTCAATGGCTTTGAATGGTTCAATAGTATGCTCCATACTAAGACATACATACCAACATTTTGGTATGGAGACATGCATACTTTTTTTTTTTTTTTTTTTTTTTTAAACTCATTTTATTAAGCATACCGAAAAGGTAGCAAATACGATTACAAGAAGCATTACAAGTTAAAATAAAGATAATAACCGAATCTTCCGCTTCGATTAACTTGATAGATTACCAAAAAAAGGAGATCTAGCCACGACCACGGGCCCCGCGTCCACGCTGTCCGCGTCCATGCATACTTTAATATACACTAAACAATAGTTTGCACTAAAGCATACGATAGTATTCACTAAAACTTATCATTTGAATGGTTAAAAACGTATTATAGTATGCAAAAGTGTGTACAAAAAAACCAAAACAAATTTTAACAATTTTCTAATAATAAATAATAACATATCTTTTTTTAATAACTATTGCAAAAATATTTTTTAAAATTATAAATCAAAATCTATTATTTCGATTTTTCCATTCGGTAATACTTTCTCATTTATTTGCCTAGAGTAAAACCTCTATAAATTAATACTCCATAAATTAATGATCTTTTTAATTTAATAAATTTCTCCAGTCCCAAATTGGCCAGTGTAAAAATGAAACAATTCGGTAATTTTTTCTTTTTTGAAATTCTATGTAAATATATGACCCATCAATATCATAAATTAATAGCTATATAAACTTATCAAAAATATATATATTATATCAATTATATGTAAAACAATTAGTGAAATATATACCCTAATGTTGTTCTAAAAAAGCTTTTTTTGCATTAATTCTTGTTAGAATTTATTAAAAACTCACTTGGTCAAACGATATGATCCGTTTTTTTTGTTAGAATTGATAACACTAGAGAAACAAGCTGGAAATTCCAGAGGTAAAACTTTGAGTGAGAAAGGAAAAGAAAACGCTCTCACATAATTATTGATTTATGGTTTTTAATTATTAATTATGTTCAATTTTTCTAATATTAGCATAATAATATATTGGTGTTTTTACACCTTTGTATAGTAATATATTAAATTTATCTTGGTTATATTTTTATTTAACCGCTATCACACCCGCTGGTTTATGTCATAAAACTCCTGTAAATATATCTATTTTCAAACGCTAAACTAATCGTTCAAAACATTTGGTAACGCTTAAAACCGCAACCGCCTATTACTGAAAACTCTCGCGACCGCACCGCATCACACTCATTACGTTTAAACCAGTTAGACCCAAAAGTTTTTAGGGTTAGAACTATCATTTTTCAGCACCGATTTTTTTTAAATTAACATCATAAAATTTGAAAAAATTAGCTAATTTTTAAAAAATGGTGCAAATCAAAAAAAAATTATTTAATAAAAATTCATACTGTTTAGACGGTCGCCCAAAATTAACTTCCAAAATTAATATGTTTTTATATTTTATTTTATCTGCGAGAACGACGATAATTCTAGTTTTTGTCTTTTTGATTTAAAAATTAAAAATAAAACGAAAAGGGAAAGTGAAATCATACCTTCGTTTTTAGCATCGAAGTCTCAATTTTCTTTGATGCTTTGGATTTGGTGAAAGGTCTCTATCCGTGTATGAGCCTCGTTTCGAATCTCCAGAGTTTGCTCAATGTAAGTGAATTCGTTCTTCAAATTCGTCCCTCTGTGGTTTCTCTCTGGGAAAAAGTGAAGTTTCAGAAGCGTCTTGTAGTTTGATTCTGAAACTTAGTTTTGTAGTTTCTTGAGCTTGTATGAATAGGTTACTTTGTCGGAAATTGGATTTAGGGTTTGCTTTTACATGTTTAATGTCTCACTGATTGGTTCGTAAAATAGGTGGATCTCGCTACAATGTGGATCAATTTGCTTCGATTATTTCTCTTGGTGCTATCAAATTTGATTTTCGTGGATCGTAATTATGATATTTTCAGGTCTTCTTGGCATGATTGATGTGTTTGACTTGTGAAGTTGTTTAGATGACGGATGATGATTTCTGAGAAACCATTGGGAGAGGAGTCTATCCGGCAGGATCTGAAGGTTTTAACCGTGTCGAAGCGGCTTGTTAAAAGTGTTAGCCAGAAGTTGAAGAAAAAGATTCATAAATCCGAGGTGGTGGAAGATGAAGTGAATGCAAAGGGAGCGGTTAATTGTCTAAGCATCAGTGTTGGTTGTAGAGTTGCTGATACGGGTGAGGATTTTGAGGATCGTAGTGATAAGAGGTGGTCCAGTGCTAGTGAGGAGGGTAAGGGATTGATGACCATTTGTGGAACTGAAGAAACTAGGTTGGATTGCTTTTCTTATGGGGTTAAAGAGAGGTTCTGGAAGAAGAATAGTAGAAAATATTTAGTCGACTCGGGCCAGGATTATCGCAAGCACATATTCCTTCCGGATGATATTCTGGAAATGTGCTTGATGAGGCTTCCTTTGACCAGCCTATTGAATGCACACCTTGTTTGCAAGAAATGGCGATCTATGGCCACCACCCAGCGGTTTCTCCAGATGAGACGAGAAGGCTCCTTTCAAACCCCTTGGTTGTTTATGTTTGCTGCTCTTAAAGATGGCTGCTCTTCTGGTGATATTCATGGGTATGATGTATCTCAAGACAAATGGCATAGGATTGAAACTGAACTACTTAAAGGCCGGTTTATGTACTCTGTGACGAGCATCCATGAGGAGATTTATATAATTGGAGGTCGTTCCATGGACAGGAACTCTTTTAAGTCCCACAGAGGGATATTGGTATTCAGCCCTTCAACCAAATCATGGCGTAAAATCGCTTCTATGAGACATGCTAGATCACTTCCCATTGTTGGTGCCACTGAAGTTACTTCAGAATTCTCGACCATACAGACCCAACAGAATCGCCAAGATAGACGATTTCACCTGTCACGAATGAGCGGAGAATTAGACGTTTATGAAGACCCTCACAGGCTATCGGTACGACGACAACACAGAAACTCATCTGATCAAAATGGAACTAAATCCCACAGATTAACAAGACAAAAGCTTGATCGGCTTAACCGAAACAGCTCCAAGAGAATTGTGCTCATTGCCATAGGAGGCACTGGATTGTTCGATGAGCCACTTGATTCAGGTGAAATGTACGACTCAGCAACAAACACATGGTCAGAAATTCAGAGACTCCCGATGGATTTCGGGGTTGTGAGTTGTGGGATCATATGCAATGGAATCTTTTACGCTTATTCTGAGAATAATAGGCTATCAGGGTATGACATTGAGAGAGGCTTCTGGATTGCAATCCAAACATCCCCAATCCCCCCTCGGGTTCATGAGTTCTACCCTAAACTCGTCTCCTGCAACCATCGGTTGTTCATGCTCTCAGTCTCATGGTGCGATGAAGGAGATGGACAAATTGGGAGGAGAAACAAAGCAGTGAGAAAGCTGTGGGAGTTGGATCTTGTGTACCTCACATGGACCGAGGTTTCAGTACACCCGGACGCACCAATGGATTGGAACGCTACATATGTCTCAGACCAGAACATACTAATGGGAGTTGAGATGTTCAAGATCTTTGGGCAGGTATTAAGTTTCTTCACTGTCTGCGATATATTAACGGAAGAATCTTCTTGGAGACACGTTTCGAGAAACCAAAGGAGTCAAAAACTTAATCTATCTTGTATGAACAAGACCATTGCATTGCTTCATCTCTGATCTTTTTCATTCATTTTTATAACTTTCAGTACTCGTCAAAATTGATTGATTCATGTATTGGAAAGAATGCAATGTGGTAGTCCCTGAGATTGATTTGAAATGTAATGTTTATAATTTAATATCTTCGGGATGTTTATGTCTCCAAAATTTATGTCTCAAGGGTCTAAACTAGGGCTTTTGTTCTTAATCCACTAGATTTTAGGTGTTATTTCTTCCATTCTCAAACTATGTGTATCAACTAAACGGTGAAAGCCTAAAATTTGAGAACTCACAAAACTTTTTAACTTCATATTACGATTGTTTGTGGAATTTTCTTATCATTGTAGGACATAATTTTCACATAAAATGTTTTAGAATGGCTAGTGAAATTTTCTGTTGTAAGAATTAACATTCACAAAATGATAGAAAAGAGACATTTCAAATTTCTGAAAACAACAGAAAACCTATAATAATTAATTCAATGTAAAAAAATGTTCCTTAATTCTTTTTGGAGTAGTGGAATGGTAGTTGTTGAACGAATAACAGAACGAACGAGTTAAAACCGAATTTTTTTTATTTTAAGTTTATATTGGGAACGAGTTACAGCCGTAACCAATCAAGCCCTAAGGAGCAGTGAGATAAAATGACAGAAAGAAAGACTTGAAAGGCTGGAGAGAAAAGTTGTGGTATGTTCAAATTGGAAGAACAACAAACGAATTAGATGAGAAAAAAAAAATTCACTACAGTCACGTAGTATTTTTTTTTTTTTGAACAAACTGTCACATAGTATTGTTTTTAAAAAAACAACTAAATAAAATAAATATTAATACCAATTACTATTATCTCAAAAAATTCACTATTGTTCAATCCCTCGTCGTTAATATTGCTTACTCCAAAGGAACCGCAGAACAAAATCTGTAAAAATATAAACATTACATTTCAAATCAATCACAAGGGACTGGCGTATTGCATTTCTTTCCAATACATGAGTTAATCAATTTTGACGAGTCCTGAAAGTTATAAAAATGAATTGAAAAAGATCAGAGATGAAGCAATGCAATGGTCTTGTTCATACAAGATAGATTAAGTTTTTGACTCCTTTGGTTCCTCGAAACATGTCTCCAAGAGGCTTCTTCCGTTAATATATCGCAGACAGTGAAGAAACTTAATACCTGCCCAAAGATCTTGAACATCTCAACTCCCATTAGTATGTTCTGGTCTGAGACATATGTGGCGTTCCAATCCATCGGTGCGTCCGGGTGTACTGAAACCTCGGCCCATGTGAGGTACACAAGATTCAACTCCCACAGCTTTCTCACCGCTTTGTTTCTCCTCCCAATTTGTCCATCTCCTTCATCGCACCATGAGACTGAGAGCATGAACAACCGATGGTTGCAGGAGACGAGTTTAGGGTAGAACTCATGAACCCGAGGAGGGATTGGGGATGTTTGAATCGCAATCCAGAAGCCTCTCTCAATGTCATACCCTGACAGCTTATCATTCTCAGAATAAGCGTAGAAGATTCCATTGCATATGATCCCACAACTTACAACCCCGAAACCCATCGGGAGTCTCTGAATTTCTGACCATGTGTCTGTTGCTGAGTCGTATATTTCACCTGAATCAAGTGGCTCATCGAACAATCCAGTGCCTCCTATGGCAATGAGCACCAATCTCTTGGAGCTGTTTCGGTTTAGCCGATCAAACTTTTGTCTTGTTAATCTGTGGGATTTAGTTCCGTTGTGATCAGCTAAGTTTCTGTGCTGTCTTCTTATAGATAACCTGTGAGGGTCTTCATATACATCTGACTCTCCACCACTTCTTGATAGGTAAAAGCGTCTATCTTGGCGATTCTGTTGGGTCTGTATGGTCGAGAATTCCGAAGCAACTTCAGTGGCACCAACAATGGGAAGTGATCTAGCATGTCTCATAGACGCGATTTTACGCCATGATTTGGTTGAAGGGCTGAATACCAATATCCCTCTGTGGGACTTAATAGAGTTCCTGTCCATGGAACGACCTCCAATTACATAAATCTCCTCATGGATGCTCGCCACAGAGTACATAAACCGGCCTTTAAGTAGATCAGATTCAATCCTATGCCATTTGTCTTGAGATACATCATACCCATGAATATCACCAGAGGAGCAGCCATCTTTAAGAGCAGCAAAGAGAAACAACCAAGGGGTTTGAAAGGAGCCTTCTCGTCTCATCTGGAGAAACCGCTGGGTGGTGGCCATGGATTGCCATTTCTTGCAAACAAGGTGTGCATTCAATAGGCTGGTCAAAGGAAGCCGCATCAAGCACATTTCCAGAATATCATCGGGAAGGAATAGGTGCTTGCGGTAATCCTCGGCCGAGTCGACTAAATATTTTCTACTATTCTTCTTCCAGAACCTCTCTTTAACCCCATTAGAAAAGCAATCTAACCTAGTTTCTTCGGTTCCACAGATGGTCATCAATCCCTTACCCTCCTCACTAGCACTGGACCACCTCTTATTACTACGATCCTCAAAATCCTCACCCGTATCAGCAACTCTGCAACCAACACTGATACTTAAACAATTAACCGCTCCTCTTGCATCCACTTCATCTTCCACCACCTCGGATTTATGAATCTTTTTCTTCAATTTCTGGCTAATACTTTTCACAAGCCGCTTTGAAACGGTTAAAACCTCCAAATCCTGCCGGATAGACTCCTCTCCCAATGGTTTCTCAGAAATCATCATCCGTCATCTAACTACTTCACAAGTCAGACACATCCATCACATCCATCATCATCAATCAATCAAAGCTTCTTCTAGTTGATGATGAAAAAGCATTGTAGCGAGATCCAGTTATTCTACCAACCACTGGATAAAAGATTAATCATGGTAAAGCAAACCCTAACTCCAAAATTCCAACGAAGTAAGCTCAAGAAGCTAAGTTTCACAATCAAACTACAAGACGCTTCTGAAATTTAACACAGGGACGAAATTCAACACAAATCGAAGAACAAATGCACTCACATTGAGCAAACTCAGAAATTTCGAAACGAGATTAATCCATTGACAGAGTTGCTTCCCGAATTCCAGAGCCTCTTCCCTAGAAATCACCGAAGAAGAGGAAATAATTGAGACTTGGGAGATTGACGCATCGATTTCCCACTTTTCCCTTTTTCATTTTATTTTAAATAGATCATGCTGCAGAAAGCGGAAGCTACCAAAAAAAAAAAACACTGAAAATTGAGGTGACTCAATTATTGTTTTTATTACAATCAATAATTAAATCATTTGGTTATTTAGATTTGATAATTTTTAATTAGCATATATGGCTAAAATTGTCCCGATTAAAATTTGGGATGAAACTATAATTTAATCTCTAATATATTTTATAAACTAAATTTATTTAATATTTTATAAACAAATATATTAACATTAAATATATTTTTTTTATGCCTAAACAATTTCAAAGATATCAAATCTAAATTATATTAACAAACATAGATATGTACTATATAGTGAAAAGATACATAAAATAGGTGAATTGACGATGTTTTTCGTAAATAAGTCTTATTTACTAACGGATTGTTAAATCCATTTTTTTAATATTCGATTTTGCTTTGATTCGAATTGTGTATGTGGATAGTTTTTTTGATGGAACCTCCAAATTGCACATTGTATGATAAAATTTGATGTTTCCGATATTAGTTCAAAAATATCGACATTATGATATCAAGCTTCCGCATTATAGTCATTTTAATAATTCTAACTCTTTTTTTTCTCCATTTGATCCAAAATTTAACATGTTGAAAATTATAAACATCTTATTAATAGAATAAACAAGGATCATTTTTATTATCTTTCTTAATAGAAATGAAACAAATTCTAAATGTCTAGTGGTTGCAAGAAAATTACTAACGGTAGACGGTAGAGAGATTTGAAAATTTAGAATTCAAACTTATAAAGAAGAAGAATAACAAGTGGCTAGAACGTTATATTATGCTTCAACATTTGGGCCTTGGGCCATTTTATATCTCTTTAAGATTTAAATCAATGAAAAAATTCAAGTTTTCTTGACCAAAAGAAAAAAAAAAAGTTTCATATAGTTTTCTTATACTTGTTTTAAAAAATTTATTTCTATTGCCTATTTCCGGTACATAGCCCAAAAATTTATAGGTAATATTACTAACTAACTATGAAATAAAACATAATGAAGAGAATAACTTTGTGTCAGAATTTATAGGTAAATAACGTTTTGTTAGGTGGAGTGAATACTAAATATCCTTCTATTATTACGTTTTTACGAGATGGACTATTTCTCATTTACCAAATCTTGTGTTCGGCGAGAAGGATATGGAGGAAGAAAGAGAAGTGATTTGATGAACATGAGAGAAAGAAAAAAAGTAAACGGTAGTAAAGAAGGTCGTTGTGGTGGGGATGGATACAATGGTCGCAGTGGTAGATACGAAAGATATGGAGGAGATTACAGATCTGCTGGATATAGTTGTCGTAGTCGTCGTGGTGGTGGTTACGGAGGTGGTAGGAGTGGATATGAAAGATGCGGAAGAAATTATAGATTAGGAGGACACGGTGGTGGTGGTTATTTTGGTGGCGATGTTGGTTACAAAAAGGCTGGTGGTGATGGCTACAAAGTTATTGATAATTGTGTAGAATTGTTGTAGAAAACTCATGTGATTATATTTGAAATAGCATTTTATATTAAAAAAAATGTAAAATTGAGTCAATAATTCATGCGACTGTCTTGAATAACATGAAATCATGAAAAATATGTAGGAATATTATAGGAATTGATGTGTTGATGTTGAATAATATGTAATAGTGATAAATATATGCCAAAGTGTTTTTGTTTTTGGTCAAACGCCAAAGTGTTTATCTATTAGTTATAATAGCATGTGTTGCTTTTAAAATATATGTGTTTCAAAGTTTAATCTAGTCGAATGTTATGCGTTGACGAGTAAAAGAGAGATCCGGTGAGAGAGGAAAAGCGATAATCGATGAGTGGTGACAGATTTTAGACGAGAGGGAGAGATCTTTGGTAAGGGTGAGGAGAGCAACAAGGAAGACTCAGTGAGGTTCGAAGACAAAGGAGATTCGGTGGTAAACAGTTCTAACGAGAGAGAAAGAGAGAGTGGATAAAGAAAAAGAGATCTTGAAATAAAATAAAAACGGATGAGAGAGAGGAGATTAGCGGCCAAAATTTCTGGCAACTGAGTTCAGTGGCGGACCCAGAAATTAATTTTACCCGGGTCAATAATCTTTTTTAAATAATATTATATAATTTATTTTATATTACATAAACACTTTAAAAATTATTTTCATAAGCAATTAGAAAAGGTATATAAAACATTGTGGTTTTAAAAGAATTAAAAATATATAAAAGGAAAAAAACATGTATTTAAGTTAAAATGGTAAAAAAAATAGAGTAAAGTTGCTTGGGAGGAGAATTGAACTTGAGTTAGGGGTGTCAAAACCCTAAAATTTACCAACTCAGCTATTGGTACTTTTAGAATTTACATACAAAAACAACTATTTAATTATTTTACCCGGGTCAGGTGACCCACCTACTCTCTAAGTGGGTCCGCCCCTGACTGAGTTGGAATTTGCCGATGAACATGTAACAGAGTTGGTGTATAGTTTGTTTCAATGAAAGAGAAAGATATGTTATAAACAAAGGTAATATAGAGAAAATAGAATCAAATATTCGGTAGATTTGGGTACTATTTGGTCAAAGGTTAGTTAGTTAAGTTCTTCACAAAATTTGCTAATTTATTACATATACTCAAAATTTATCGAACCATGTTAACAATCAATGTTAATTTTGGTCACTCTTCAAAGCCAAAGAGAATTGCTCATAAGAACAACACAAGAACACAAGTTTCTTAGACAATTTTTTTTCTCCACAATAGACGATGCTTGATGCTTAAATACAAAAGAAATAAACTACCTACTAAGACGTGAAACGTGGGCAGGGAAACACATTCCCACTAATTAACTAAATTAACTAAACTCTTGGACACGTCATCTACTTCCTCAAGTTGTGTCTCATCAATACTCCACCACCGGAAAAAAACTTTGTCCTCAAGGCTCTAATACCAAATGTTAACAATCAATGTTAATTTTGGTCACTCTTCAAAGCCAAAGAGAATTGCTCATAAGAACAACACAAGAACACAAGTTTCTTAGATAATTTTTCTTCTCCACAATAGATGATGCTTGATGCTTAAATACAAAAGAAATAAACTACCTACTAAGACGTGAAACGTGGGCAAGAAAACACATTCCCACTAATAAACTAAATTAACTAAACTCTTGGACACGTCATCTACTTCCTCAAGTTGTGTCTCATCAAACCACCTTACATTTTTTTAACTTTCTCATCGTTTTTTACCACTACAAAACTTATTAGTGTTATTTCTTTTGACGACTCAATATTCAATAACAATTTATATTTTCAAAAAGCATATACATCAAAAATATAGTACTTGTAAAGGATTATAAGTATAGTATTTTGGGTTAAAATTTTACAAATCTCCAAAAAGTAAAAAGTAAACACTTAACACTGTTTTTAAAAAATAGTCAATTCAAACAAAAAAACTGTATAAAAAGTAGTACAAAATATAGTGATTAATACGTATAGTGTTTCTAGTTTAATCAAATTAAATCAGAGATCTTAACATGTAATTAAATGCTCTAATAAATTCATTAAAGGTTAGTGACTACTAGCTCTTTATTTAATCAGTGAACCGTTGACAAATAAGGCAAATTAATAAATGTTTTTTTGGGCCAAGTCACACTCCGAAGTCCGAACAATTCTTGGGTTCACCCCTAGGGCTGAACCCAACCATTCACTCCCTCTAATTTTAGCCAATCATTATGTCATGTCATATACCACTTTAAAAGAAATTAAAAATTAAACAAATAAATATAATAAATTAAAAAAAAAAATCATCAACAACAAAATCAATTTAAGAACTTAACGGAGTCGTCTTCTTTTCTTTTTAGGTTTTACAAACTATTCGGTGGCCATTGTTACGTTAACTTGTTTTGAATAACTGAGCCTTAACTTATTCATCCTCTTTTGTGGTATTAGAACCTTCAAATTCTGGAATTGTTCCATCTGCAACGTGCGTTTCACAATTAATATTTTTCTAAACTTCGGGAAGTTATATTCTACATCCAGAAAACTAACGCTCTTGTATATATCTGTAATAAGAATTTTAATTTGAAAATTTAGGATCATGTGAATGCAATCAATTTGTATAGGATTATGTATGTTTTTGTTTGGGGTTTGGAATTTTCTTGTCTTAGTCTAGTCTCGTAATTTTGTTTCGGGTTTGTAAATTCAGGATCATGTGTCTAGTCTCGTGAAAATCACATACAGATTGTAAGTGCATATAATAATCTTCTTTCTTCTTTCCCATTATTTTCTTCCAAGCTTGTCTTGTCTAGTTTGTTGTCGTATGAAAGAGAAATTGAAACTCCAATCAATAGTACTAGTAAATAATACTCCTACTGACATAAAAGAAAGAAGGCACTTTTATGTGTGGCTGCCGGGAAAGTTGCAGAGAAGCAAATATAAAAAGTTCAAATTGATGACTATATGCTTATACCAATGGCTAAAATTGACGATAAAAGATCACAAACAAACTCAAATATATGTATTCTCGTTTTTACAAAAACACAATCCGACAAGGATAACATTAAACATTGAAGGAGGAATTTCAAGTAGAAGAGACGGTCTTGAAGGAGTCGCGAAGGTGGGTTAATGTATCGTGGTCGTAAATAGACGTAGAGCTTGTTCTTGGCGCAAGTGACTGTGATCAGGCCGTGCTTTCCAACTCCATCGATACATATAGTAGACCTTCCCTGTCTCCTCATTCCTCTTCTCCGACACCACTTTGTCGGCGCCGGCTATCAAATCATGCAGCTCCACGTCTGACAAGGCCGTGTTGTTCAGAATCACATCCTTCGGCGCCGGCTATCAAATCCTTCTTCGTCTTCTTCTTCGGGTTGTAGAAATCACATGTTTCTAAAACCTAAAAAGAAAAGACGACGATTTCGTTTAGTTCTTCAATTGATTTTTGGGTAAATTGCATGGCAGGGCATAAGACCATGTTTTAATTTCATGTTTTGGCAAAGTGAGAATTGGTTTTCAAGTTTTGACAATTTAGCCAAAATCTGACCATTTTACCCCTGCCAGCGTAACGATGTACTGTTCACTGTACGGTTCAGTTCTGCGGTTCAGTTACGTACACTGTTCCGGTTAGGCAATATATTTTCGTTTTTAATTGATTTCTGCGGCTGTACAGTGAAAAATAGGGATTAATAACATTAAAAAACAATGAGACATCAGGATTTAATGCCCAAAAAGTTTAGACATGACTCATGTCACAATTAATGCAAAAGTCATCATTACTTTTTCTAATATTAGTTTATATGTGTGAATAGTTGTAAGAGATAAACATGATCCATCAAACAAACAAATTAGTCTGAACGAATGTGATGCTGGAGAAGTTTTCATCTTCTTGATTTACAAAGTTTGGAGCCAAGACAAGCATTGATCGTGTAAGTAATGAAATTGGTTAAGAAGTTTTTTTGTTATAACACACTAGGGTCTTGATTGTGTTCGAAATCAACATTGTTTTTATATAAAAACCCAGAATATTTTTCTTTTTGTTTTTTGTAGATATAATCATGCTTTCATTTGCATTTAATGGGGTTCTGCTGAATTTATGATGCATGTGGGTAATGGATATTCCCGTATTTACTATGGTGGGTGAGTGGAGATGCAAAGAAGAAGAATGGAAATTTGAACCATGGGAAGGCTGATTTGGTCGTTGTGTACGTGTTAAGGAAAACATGACGTACACGGAATTTGTACGTACATTATGCGAGGTTTTCAGTTTGAAGTCCACCGAATGCAATCGAATAATTAGTTACTGGATGCCGGGAAAGATGTCAGTGATGATAGAAAGTAAACACCCTCCTTTCTACATTGACAATTAAATGAGCCTGGATACGTTCTTTTTGATTTGTGATGGGGATCCTAGTGTCAACTTGTTTGTCTCTTTCATTACAACCGTCAAGGCACTCGGGAATAATGTCCCTAGGACTGATGGTGACGATGCTGAAAGTGACCGTGTGTGTGGGAGTGCAAAGACACCAAATCCTATCGTAGCGGCTTTAAATGTGGATGCAAATAATGAGGCCGTAGATGAACAAGACGACGTACAAGAAGATAAAACAGATGAGGATGAAGAGGAGGAGGACACCAAAGATGGTGATGGGTATGATGATCATCAGGGCGACGATGGATTTTTTAGTTGAGGAAGAAAAGTATGGTAGATATGTACGTGTTAAAGAAAATATGACGTACACGAATCTGACAGGTACGTTATGTGTGGTGTTTAGCTTGAAGTCTACTAAATTTCATCCAAAAATTAATTACTGGATACTGGTAATAATGTCGATGATGATTGAACATAAACGCCCCTATGTCTACATTGACAATCAAATGAGGTTGGATACATTTTATTTTATTCTTAGTGGAGATTCAAGTGTAAATATATTTGTGTCCTTTTATCCAACACTTCGAAAAATGTGTGAATAATGTTTGCATGATAGAAAGCCAACATTGATGAAACCAATCATTGGTTAGAGGTGAAAACACAACAAAAACCATATCGGAGGCTCCAAATGTGAAAAAAAAAAAATAAGAACGTAGACGAGAAAGAAGAAGTAGATGATGTTGAACCCGAACCCCCCCCAGGGTTGGTAACATCATTGTTGAAGATGGGACAAAGCTCTCATTAAACAAGCACAAAGATGAGTTGAATAGATCGTATAAGTTTGTGAAGAAAATAATATAGATTTTGTTATAGCTGGACTCGAGAGACGAGCTGCCTACGTACCCGAAGTGGGATCAAGCCAAAACGTAGTTCGATTACAACAAAGAGAAAGTATCTAGTCATTATTAGAAATGACATTGTTTGTGTCTGAATAATGGTGAGAAATGAAGAGGATGAATCTTGTGTAGAAGAATATGAGTCCCCTTTCTTGGAGTCTTCACTTCTCTTTTATAGCATCTCCCTTCCTTCTAGGGTGTCTTTACTTGGCCATTAATCTCAGAATTAACTCCACCAAATAACTCCTATTTTTGGCAATTAACTCCTAATCTTAAATGACAAACTTTATTTCTTTGACCATGGCAATTAATTCATGAATTTAATCACAAATTAATGTCAAGTTTGACCACCCCCTTTTGCAAGATAGGGCTCCTTGGATTTTGTAAAGTGATGGTTCTCCAACATGTAAAATGGACCCCTTGCGGGATCCGGTACCAACATTAGCCCCCCAGTTCTTCGAGTAAGATGATTTGCTCGGAGAACTAATATTCTTGACAATCCTGCGGCAATAACTTTGATTAGTAGATTTAGGCATGCAAACTTTGTTGTTAGATGCGAGGTGAACTAGTTTTTGTCTAAAGACTTATTCGCATAAATGCGAGCATTGAGCTCGGCTTTTTGAACATAGTTTGGTGCGAGTTGAGATCTCGGCTTTATATGCGAGATGAGATCTCGGCTTAGATGCGAGATGAGATCTCGGCTTTATATGCGAGATGAGATCTCGGCTTTTTATGCGAGATGAGATCTCGGCTTTATATGCGAGATGAGATCTCGGCTTTATATGCGAGATGAGATCTCGGCTTAGATGCGAGATGAGATCTCGGCTTTTTATGCGAGATGAGATCTCGGCTTTATATGCGAGATGAGATCTCGGCTTTATATGCGAGATGAGATCTCGGCTTAGATGCGAGACGAGATCTTGTCCCATCTATTTGAAATTTAAATTTGGGTAAGTATGTCTTTTGCCTAAGGAGGCTTTTTTATTATTTTCTTTTGAACAAGATATCTGCCTGAAGAGGCTTTTAAACCTTTTTAGGTTATGATCCCAAGAGGGTTTTTCCGAAATGGCACGCAGGTTTGCAAAGTCCGTCTTAAATATTTTTGGCCTTGTGGCTATGTTTTGAGATTTTTAGGTTGATCAGACCTTTCTCTTAGAGTGCGAGAACTGAGCTCGGCTTAATGCGAGTTCCCCACTTCGGGTTTAGTCAACTCGGCAAATTTGTTGGGCTTGGGCCTTAACTTTTTTATTTTGCATTTAATGAGCTTTATCTTTTAATGCAACGGTTGCTTTGGTCTCGTAACAGCTTGAATTATTGTCTTCAATCAATACGACTTCGTCATTTGTCTCGGATACGTTACGAATTGGAATTGCTCCATCTTCTTTGGAACCAAGCAAATATTTAGGAGGTGTAGGTGACGAGTTCCTTCTAGCCTTTTATTTGCACATTGCCACGAGCTCCATCGTCTTTTTTTTGATTAATTTATAATCGAATCACTCATCATGATGACGAATCAAAATATTAAGGTGGAGAGGTTATCTCCGACTTGAGACTATAACATCTCTTTTTCGATTTGGCGCGTCTCCTCGCACCGGTCGTTTAGAGACTGGATCATCTCCGTAATGTAGGAACCAGCTTGTCTCTAGATCGTGGATTCGTGGTTTGTGGAAGTCGAAACTAACACAATCGAGATTTGTCTAGGGTTTTATTTTAGGGATACAATAAACGAGAATTCTCAAAGAACAACAGAAAGAGCGATGACCAAAGATGGTGTTTTTGATATTATTGATGAAAAGTATTGCTTTGATCGTACAAAGAGTTAGATCGTAAAAAGAAAAGTGTTTTTGCTTCAGAGCTTTGTGTAGTCTAAAATCTAGAGCGATATTGCTTGCCCTTCTGTGAGAGCCTTGAGTCTCTATCTATAATGATGGTAAACCGCCTCTCCAGCGATATTCTCGGAAGATTTCCATTTATCTTGAAGTCGACTTAGAATATCGCGGATTTAGGATAGTTTCCTTATTCTTCGGAGTTCCTTGGAAGATATCCTGATTTGAGTTGATCCTTCGAGATTCTCCTTTTATCATTTCCGGGTCTCTCGGAAATGATCCCTCTTTTTCGGAAATGACGCCTTTGCTTCGAAATGGTACTTTGAGAACGAATATTTACTAAGTCTTTGCCTCGGGTAATGATGAAAACTTCGCCTCGGAGAACGTGCGATGGGCTCGGGTACCCAGGGAGGACTGGCTCGGGTACCCCTGAGGCGATGGGCTCGGGTACCCAGGAAGGACTGGCTCGGGTACCCCGAGATGACTTGTTCGGGTACCCCCGAGGCGATGGGCTCGGGTACCCAGGAAGGACTGGCTCGGGTACCCCGAGATGACTTGTTCGGGTACCCCCGAGGCGATGGGCTCGGGTACCCAGGAAGGACTGGCTCGGGTACCCCTGAGGCGATGGGCTCGGGTATTCTAAACTGATTAGATGGATAACCCGAGGTGGATGATGTGATGCCCCGAGGTGATCTCTGAAACGCTCCCGAGGTGTTCTAAGTCTTGCTCGGCGCCAAAGGATGGAATCCGACCCCAACAGTTAGCCCCCCAGCTCGTTAATTTGGAGAGCCAAGTGTGACGAGCTTTATGACAATTGGGCCGAGCCGTTTACTTCGGACAGTTCGATCCCTTTAAAGTTTTTGGCGATTCGAATTCTCGTCGTTTCATCTTCTCTTGGCGTGTGACGGTTGGGATTCCTTCTCGAGAAGTGAAAAGGTTTTTCGCCGATTCCCGAGATTCGTGCGGATGTGAAGTGTCCTATTCAATTCGCGCGTGCCCGACGCGCCTTTAGACGCGGACACGATGTGTTTTATTCGGCTCGTATGTACCCGACGCGCCTTAAATCCCTATAAATGTTAAGTAGGAGGGGGGTCCGTCCACCGGCAATTGGTGAGGCTGGAGTCTCGTGCTGGCAAAATGCACCCGAGGCGCCCCCATTTTCTATTAAGGCCGAGGAGGTTCACTATGACTCTGATGAGGCGGCCAGGTTGCTTCAAGCTAAAGTACAAGCAGCCAAGGGTCAACGGAAGAGAAGACGAGCCAAGAAAGCGAGGAAACCCGATCCCCCGGGTTCTACCTTATGCACGGAGGATTCCCTTCGGGATCTCAAGGCCCGGTTTGGCTTTAGCGAGGGGGTTGAACTAAGACTTCCTACTCCGAATGAGCGAGCAGATGATCCGCCCGAGGGGTTTTTCACTCTTTACGAGGGGTTCTTTTATCACTGCTACCTCTGGCTTCCGATTCCGAGGCCTATATTGGCGTTTCTATGGTCGTATAAGATTGCTTTGTCTCAAATCACAACCCGAGGCCTGCGCCATCTTATAGGGATTCTGGTCCGAAGTATCGAGACGGTCAACTTTGTCGACCTTAGCCACCTAAGGAGTCTGCTAGAAATCCGGCGCATACCGGGTCCTGTTGAGAGGTTTTACATCTCTCCGAGGCCGAATAGGAGGGTTATCGGCGGATTTCCGAGCAAGGATGAGAAATATACCGACCACTTCTTCTTCGTAGCCTTGGATGAGTATAGTGTCCATGAGGACTACCTAGGGAAAGTTGTTGGAAAGTGGAGAAAAATCGGTACTATACCCGAAATCGTATTTGCTGTTCCGCTTCACTTTAAACTTCTTATTGACCATTTTCTTGTTCTTGCAGATCGGAACCCGTCATTCCTTGAAGATATTCCCGAGGGCTTTCTGGATCTCCACGACGAACTGATAGCTCGGAAGTGTGACTGGACGAAACATTTCTCCCAAGACAGAATCGAGAGGGCCTTACGTTTTTTGCACGGAGCTCCTTGCCAATCCTCTTCAGAATCATCTGATCATCGCTTAGATCACCTTATCGAGATGCAGGGTGCCGCGCAATCTTTGAGAGAGAAGAAGGCTGCCGAGAGGAAGGCGGCTCGGGAAAAGGCGATACTGGAGGCGAACTTCAAACCGCCTACTCCCCCCGAAGTCAGGGATGACACCGAGGTCGTTGTTGATACCGAGGCGATCAACGAGGCTCGGGAAAGCACGGATCTGGTTGGGGCCGAGGCCTCTGTTGATGTTTTGTCGACAGAAGTCCCTGAGGCGGCAGGTACTTCGGCTATTGTTGCTCTAAGTGCCGAGGCGAAGGCTAAGGCGAAGGGTAAGAGGCCCCGAGGCGACAGCTCGGGAGGCCGTAGGAAGGAGAAGAGGAGTCGTAACGAGGCTCCCATCTACAAGGATAAGATAGCCTCTGCTAATCTTATCGCTTCTTGCTCAGGTCCGACCCTAGCTGCGCCCGAGGCCTTGATGGAGGCCGAAAGGTACCGCGAAACCGCTGCGGGATTTTTAAAGGTACTGGTTCATTTCCGAGGTGTTTCAGGCTTTTTGAAGTTAGAATTTATTTGCTAACATCTCGGTCCTTGCGTCCCAGGCTTTCAATTCTATGAATTCCATGGTTCGATCCTATGATTCTGCGAACCGGAAATGCGAGATTTCCCGAGCCGAGGCGGGTGCCAAAGTTGCCGAGGCGGATGCCAAGGTTGCCGAGGCGGATGCCAAGGTTGCCGAGGCGGATGAGGCCAGGCAAAGGGCCGAAGCGTTGGCAAAGGCGGAGAAGGTCGAACGGTTGAAGGTGGCCGAGGAAAGTCTCCGAACGCAAAGGAAGTTCGAGGCTGAAATCGAACGCCTGAACCGGTTATTCACCGAAGAGAAGTCTCTTCGAGAGAAGGAGGTTGCTCGGGAACGAAAAGCGGCTAAAAAGGAGTTCGCCAAGAAGATCGAGGCGATTGAGGCGAAAATGGAGCTATACGGCAAGGCGTCCGAACACTACATGTTCCTGGTGCAGGCGAGGGCCAATGCCGAGCTGATCGCCGAACTCGAAAGTGGCAAGAAAGTTGAAGAGGAGAAGGAAGAAGTCCTCCAGTGGAAAGCAGAGTATGGGGACGCCGAGGACGAGTTTGTCAGGCTCGGGACCGAGCTGCGGGAAGGTCTGAAGCTTCCCCCGGCTTCTCCAGATTCTGTCGATGATAGCTTTGGGAACCGATCTATCGAGGGAGTTGCTGCGGGAGTCGGCATTCTCGATCAGGCGGGGACGAATCTGAGTTCCGAGGCCGCACGCGTTCCAGATGAGCAGGATGAATAGTCCCGATGCATCTTCCTTTTCTCTTTTGTTTTTCTTTTGAGATTTTGTAAAACTTGATGCCTGGATGGCTTTATCCACTTGATATGAATGCTTCTGATTTTAATATTTTTGTTTATCTTGAGATGTTCCCGAATTAAATTCGATTCCAGTGTTTTAGTAACTGGGTTTTTGGAAATCTGATTTGTTCGTCAAGAAGTTAATTTTCCGAACCGTTTTAACTTCCGAACCGTGAAGGTGAATAGCGTACCAGTGTTAAGGTAACTGGGTTTGCAAGCGCGATGTTAAGACGCTAATTCCTCCGAACCGTTCTAACTTCCGAGCCGAAAGCGAATCGTGCACCAGTGTTAGGTAACTGGGTTTTTGTCACGTGGGACTATAATCTTTATCGGTTGCGACCCGAGGTGATATAGTCGATTGTCAGTGCTTAGGAGCGAATTGGGGCACCAGTGTCGAAGTCAACTGGGTTTTCTGAAGACAATTTCTTTTGGCAGGATATCTCCGACCTGATCGTCTCGAATGCTTGTATAGCGCGCTATAACCAAAGCGGTGTAGTGAGCTCCCTGTTCGTGGACGTGGCCATCGTCCGAACGAACTATTGGCTTTGGAGGTCGATAAGATGACCGTAAAGGTTTCCGAGGCGAGTTTCGGGATTGATGTCGAGGTGAATAAGATAGAAAATCCAAAGGGTGGAACTTAAAGAAAATTTGTTAAGAAGTTTCAAGTGGGAGTATATATGTATACGGACCCACTCCCCCCCTTTTTTTATTAGGGGGGGTAGCTGAACTCGTCCGAGGACGAGCTGCCTATGTACCCTTTTCAGGGATCAAGCCACCCCGTAGTTCAAGCACATGCGTACCTTAGGTTCTTAGCGGTAATATTTCCTTATATGCATTGCGTTCCAGGATCTAGGTACCGCTTTGCCGTTCATGTTGATGAGTTCGTAGACGCCGGGACGGATCACCTTAGCGATCGTGTAAGGTCCTTCCCAATTTGCGCCGAGCTTACCTGCGTTCTGTTCGGCAGTGTTCTGAAAAAATTTGCGCAGTACGAGATCTCCTTCGTGGAAGCGGCGATGCTTAACGTGAGAATTTTAATACCGAGCTGTTGCATTCTGATAGTTCTGCATACGGACCAAAGCCGAATCTTTTCTTTCGTCAATTAAGTCCAGTTCGTCTAGCATCATCTGAGTGTTGGAATTTTCCTGCTCGGGGAGCAAACGTCTTCTTATTCCCGGGATCTCGGCTTCAGTGGGAATCACACACTCCCTGCCGTAGACGAGGGCGAAAGGTGTTTCTCCCGCGGCCCGCCGCGGCGTGGTTCTGTGTGACCATAGTACTCCTTCCAACTCATCGGCCCAGCGGTCCTTCTTAGCATCGAGGCGTTTCTTTAGTCCGTCGAGGATTGTTTTGTTTGCTGCTTCTGCCTGTCCGTTTCCTTGAGGATACCGAGGCGTAGACTTGCTGAGGCGAATTCCCCATTTTTCACAGAATCCTTCGAATCGAGCCGAGATGAACTGCGATCCGTTGTCTGTAACGATCTCGTAAGGTATCCCGTGGCGGCATATGATGTTTTTCCAGACGAAGTTCTCGACCTGTGCGTCTTTGATGCTGGCATAGGAGTCCGCCTCGATCCATTTGGAGAAGTAATCTGTTAGTACGAGGACGAGTTTCTTCTGCTTGGAGTTGTGTAGAGGTCCGATAATGTCCATGGACCAGCGCATGAAGGGATAAGGCGAGGTGATAGAAGAGAGGAGCTCGGCGGGTCGGTGGATAGTTGGTGCGTGTCTCTGGCATTTGTCGCATTTTTGAGAAAACTTCTCGCAATCTTTGACCATCGTTGGCCAAAAATATCCGTGGCGTTTGATCTTTATGGCTAGGGCTCTCCCGCCAGAGTGATTTCCACAAGATCTGCCGTGTATTTCTTCCATGACTCTCCGAGCTTCGTTTCCTTCGACGCAGATTAGCAAGGGTCAGAGAATCGCCATTTAAAAAGTTCTCCGTCGATCAGAGTATACCGAGCCGCTTTCGCCTTAAGTTTCCGAGCTGCCCATTTTTCAGCAGGAACTTCTCCATCGGCTATGTAACTCCGGATGGCTCCGATCCATTTGGCATCGCTTCCATACTCGCATTAGATTTAGCCACGGCGTGCCCATTATGACGTTGTAGATGGTAGGTTGATCGGTGACTGAGAAGTTGATTATCTTTGTCACCCCGCCGGCTCGGACTGGTAATTGAATGGTTCCAAGCGTCATCAAAGTTTCCCCTGAAAATCCGAGGACAGGCCTCGGTGTCGGAGTTACCTGTGACATATCGATGTTCATTTGTCGGAGCGTTTCACGGAAAATCACGTCGATGGTACTACCAGTGTCGATCAATACTCGGTAAACGTCATGATCTCCTATTGCTAACGTGATGACGAAGGGATCGTTGTGGGGCATGTCGAGCCCGTTCGTCTCACTTTCCTCGAATGTGACTATGTCGTTAGGTCGGTCGAAGGGTCTCGTCCAGTTGCTAGGCGCCTCGGCTCGGCGTTGATACGCCTTGATTGCGGCTACGATATCAGGACAGTATGGCGATCCACCCATTATGGTGAAGACTTTTTGCCGTGTATTATCTCGGTCTTCGTCTTGATTTTCTCGGGTTCTCTTCGGGGCGTCCGTGTTCCTTGGCTCAGGGTCCCCTGCGGTGTTGGCCTGCTCGGACTGGTCCGGCTCTTGCTCCAGGTCCTTGAGTGTGACGTTCGTCCCGAGCTCTCCTGCTAAGAATTTAGTTGCTAATTTAGCGCCGAGGCTCCGGCATCGTGAGGTGTGGTGACCGAAGATTTTGTGGTGCTCACAGTATTCTTGATCGTTGCTTGGTGGATGATCTCTTGTCCTAGTGTAGGTCTCTCTTCCTCGCCCACGACCTCGGCCTCTGCCGCGACCTCGGCCACGAGGAGTGTCGATCTGGTAGTTGTGAGCTCCCTTAAAATTGCGCCCTTCATGATGCGTATACGTCCCGCTCTCGCGAGCTTTCTTCTGGACCAGAGGTGTTGCTTGGGTCTTCTCGGCTCAGGGCGTTTGCTTCGTCGGTTCGTGCCTCTTTGCTAGCAGCGCCATCTCTTCTTCATGGGCGACGAAGTCCGAGGCTCGGTGCAGCGCGTCGCGGATTGTCGTAGGTTTGGACAGGTTCAGCTCTTTTCTGAACTCGGACTTGTACCAGAGAGCTTTCTTCAGGGCCGAAAGGGCGGCTACGTCCGTGATTCCTTCAACCTTGGCTAGCGTTGATTTGAAGGTCGTCAGGAAATCTCTTAACGGTTCGGTGGGCTGTTGAGACAGAGACCACAGATCTGCGTCGGAGGTTCCGGGGTCGATGAGCACGGAGTATTGCTTGAGGAAAAGTGTCGACAGCTCGTCGAAACTGTCAATCGAGTTTCGTTCCAATCTTGAAAACCACTCTAATGCGGGTCCTTTGAGGTGTTCCACGAACAGTAGGCATAGACCGGCATCCTTCTCTCCGGGCTTGAATCTGGCTCGGGCCACGGATATCACGAACGACTTAATATGACATTTCGGGTCGGTTGTCCCGTTGTAGGTGTCGATTTTGAACTTCCCCAGATTGGACATCGTCGTTTCGGAAATTCTTTTGGTGAAAGGCGTATTCCGAGATTCTTCCAAAATTCGGTCGATGTTAGGTGCGGAAGATGAAACGCTATGTATCTGGGTTTTGACGAGCTTCATGTCAGCTTCCGCCTTGGCTAGGGAGGCTCGGATCTTGCTGAGCTCGTCTTCTCTTTCGGATTTTTCGGCCCATCTTATATTTTCTTTAGTCTCTTCGTCATCAGTGAGGTCGGTTCGTTCGACAGAGTTTACTCCAGCTCGGGTACGCTCGTTCTGTGGATCGTCCGGCTCGTCTGTCGGGTCCACTGCGTCTTGCTCGGTGGGATCATCCTGATCCTCGCGTCTGGCAGGATCGGCTCGAGTTGCAACTCTGGTGTTATCGGCTGGCGTCGCGAACGTGAGTCTTGTTGGGTTGAGACCAGGCAAGTCCCTCCGGGCTCGTGGCGGTCGAGTCTGGAAACGCGTGGTTTTGTGTTGCCCACGGGATGCGATTTCATCAATTTGCAGTGCCAAGGTCTTGTTAGCTTTCTCTTGATCGTCAGCTTTCTTCTGGAATTTAACCATCATATCCTTCAGTTCGGCTAGGGTCGCTGAGATTGCTGGATCGGCTTGAGGGTTCGGAGGGTTAGGATTGCCTCCTCCGGCTGGTGGTGGTATCTGACGACCGTCCTCGTTCATCGTCTTCTTCGGTGGTTGAGTTCTGCGTTCTTAGGGTAAGAGAATTCTAAAGTATCCCCACAGACGGCGCCAAACTGTGGAAGTCGAAACTAACACAATCGAGATTTGTCTAGGGTTTTATTTTAGGGATACAATAAACGAGAATTCTCAAAGAACAACAGAAAGAGCGATGACCAAAGATGGTGTTTTTGATATTATTGATGAAAAGTATTGCTTTGATCGTACAAAGAGTTAGATCGTAAAAAGAAAAGTGTTTTTGCTTCAGAGCTTTGTGTAGTCTAAAATCTAGAGCGATATTGCTTGCCCTTCTGTGAGAGCCTTGAGTCTCTATATATAATGATGGTAAACCGCCTCTCCAGCGATATTCTCGGAAGATTTCCATTTATCTTGAAGTCGACTTAGAATATCGCGGATTTAGGATAGTTTCCTTATTCTTCGGAGTTCCTTGGAAGATTTCCTGATTTGAGTTGATCCTTCGAGATTCTCCTTTATCATTTCCGGGTCTCTCAGAAATGATCCCTCTTTTTCGGAAATGACGCCTTTGCTTCGAAATGGTACTTTGAGAACGAATATTTACTAAGTCTTTGCCTCGGGTAATGATGAAAACTTCGCCTCGGAGAACGTGCGATGGGCTCGGGTACCCAGGAAGGACTGGCTCGGGTACCCAGGAAGGACTGGCTCGGGTACCCCTGAGGCGATGGGCTCGGGTACCCAGGAAGGACTGGCTCGGGTACCCCGAGATGACTTGTTCAGGTACCCCCGAGGCGATGGGCTCGGGTACCCAGGAAGGACTGGCTCGGGTACCCCGAGATGACTTGTTCGGGTACCCCCGAGGCGATGGGCTCGGGTACCCAGGAAGGACTGGCTCGGGTACCCCTGAGGCGATGGGCTCGGGTATTCTAAACTGATTAGATGGATAACCCGAGGTGGATGATGTGATGCCCCGAGGTGATCTCTGAAACGCTCCCGAGGTGTTCTAAGTCTGGCTCGGCGCCAAAGGATGGAATCCGACCCCAACATGGTTGTTGTGAATTGAACTATGACGTTATGACCTAGATGGATGTGCGAGACTAGGTCGTCTCCGGTTAAGTCATGGTTATGACTTAGACCATCATTGTTTAGACTTCCGACATCATCAACAAAGATGAATTCATCTTCTTTATCTCGCCTTGGACTCCAGATATGTGAAGGTTTTCACAGCTATAACACCACCGCTACAACAACGTTAAGTCGTCACGGTAACACCAAGGCTAACATCATTGTGGTATCAAGCCACGATTCATCATCATTATGACTTGAATCGTCACTGTTGTGACTTGAACGCTAAGTTATTATTGCGAGATGACTACATCGCCGTAACAATACTGTAACATCAAGTCACCAATACGAGATCGTGTCGTTGCCATTACGTTGACGCTATATTTTGGATCTTCAGTCTTCGGGAAATGTGTGACCATTAAGTCATCATCATGATTTGGGTGGCTTCTGGTATGACTCGGATTACCTCCGTTAAGTCATCAACTTAGATCCTCTTCACTCTGTCAATGGTATGACGTAATAACTTGGAATCGCTCCGTTTAGTTTCTGTCAAAAAAGAAAAAGAATAAAGAATAATTTATGTCAACGTAGACATGGTTGTAAGTATGTGTAATCCCTCCATATGCTCTCCTCGTCACATTTTTAGGGATGTGCCTGTTTTAGTCCACTTGTTGTCATTGTTGTAACGCCGTGGACGTTATGTCTTTGACCTTCTTCGACCACCACCGTTACGACTGAGACCGTCATCGCTACAACTTTGATCCATTTCGGATCAACACCTTTACGTGTCGGTCTCCAAATCATCATCGTTACGACCTTGTTCTGCTTCGGATTGACATCGTTACGACGTTGATTTCTATCTCAGTATTGATTGTTCTTCACCTCGAATTAGTGCCTTAGAAGTAAGAAAGCTTTATGTCCCCACAGACGGCACCAAATGTTGAACCCGAACCCCCCAGGGTTGGTAACATCATTGTTGAAGATGGGACAAAGCTCTCATTAGACAAGCACAAAGATGGGTTGAATAGATCGTATAAGTTTGTGAAGAAAATAATATAGATTTTGTTATAGCTGGACTCGAGAGACGAGCTGCCTACGTACCCGAAGTGGGAGCAAGCCAAAACGTAGTTCGATTACAACGAAGAGAAAGTATCTAGTCATTATTAGAAATGACATTGTTTGTGTCTAAATAATGGTGAGAAATGAAGAGGATGAATCTTGTGTAGAAGAATATGAGTCCCCTTTCTTGGAGTCTTCACTTCTCTTTTATAGCATCTCCTTTCCTTCTAGGGTGTCTTTACTTGGCCATTAATCTCAGAATTAACTCTACCAAATAACTCCTATTTTTGGCAATTAACTCCTAATCTTAAATGACAAACTTTATTTCTTTGACTATGGCAATTAATTCATGAATTTAATCACAAATTAATGTCAAGTTTGACCACCCCCTTTTGCAAGATAGGGCTTCTTGGATTTTGTAAAGTGATGGTTCTCCAACATGTAAAATGGACCCCTTGCGGGATCCGGTACCAACAAATGACAATAAAGATGTTGAAAAGAATGATAAAATGACGAAAAAGAGGAGGATGGGGATGAGGAGGACGACGAAAACGTCGATGAAGATGACGAGGACAATGACGAATCAAGTGGATGGGAAGAATGTCTTAGAACCGACTATAGACGCTAATAATGAAGATTGCGATTATAACAAGTGGACTGATTTTGTTATTGATAAATATTCAATAGGACATGTCGGGGAAAATGGTAACACCATCCGACTATGAAACTAATAGGGAAATTCATATCATATACTAGAAACGTGTACGTACATTACTGAACATGTATGTGATAGAAAAAGCATCGATGATTTTAAAAAGATGGTGACATTCAACCATCTTTTAGTCCTAACTGGGAGATATGACATGATTTGGAAGATTGTAAGTACACTAATTACTGTGTAGACGAGGCATTATATGAAGGTGAATATTTGACCTACACGAATACATATGGACATGGTAGAGGTGAAGTGCATGGTAATGGTTTGGTATTGGAGGATCATCAAAGGGGATATTACTTGAATCAAAGTACAGTTTAGTGAATGTGAATGAGTCTTACGAAGTGTATAATTGTTTTTCTACAATGCTAAGACCAAACGCAGTGGAGCAATCAAGCCTCAGGTGTTAGTAATAAACAAATGAGAAATAATGCAAATTTTGGCTAAGACACAAAACACGGGTGTATGTTTGCATCTGGGTGTAGAAGCGACGTGGCAGAGTTTGGGCGACGTGGCAGAGTTTGGTTGGTTTATGTTTTTTGTAATTGAAAAATTAATTTGAGTTGTGGGTAAAATATCACAAGCTAAACTTAACCTCTAACATTATTTTATTAATATATCACCACTCACACCCACACTCCCACATGCACCATTGTGGATGCTCTAAGCACTAAGCCGAAGAGACTCGATGATGATTTTTCTCTTTTCTTAGACAATTTAACCAATGTCTAACTGATAAGAAAGAAGTAAAATAGTACAATATGGAAAGACAATTTTTTGCGGGAAATCCCTATACTCTAAATACCCGGTACCAAATGAGTCCCATGGAAACCAAACCGAATATCTTAATGCTTAGGGCTAGTATGAATTATCATGATGACTATGTATGTTAAGGACGATACAAATATCATTGTTGAAATAATGTACTAGCGTAAATAGGTGCATACACATGCATATTAGGAAAGTTAACGTACACAAGTACATCCATTGGAGACTATGTACGTAAACATGTAATACTGTGTACGTGAGAAATGAGGTAGTGATCATGACAGAGAGAATGGTGTTATTACCACCATGTGTAGCGTCTTGCCAGGAGAGAAGTAAAACTATCACAAACAAGTGAGATTGGAACATTCTTTTTATTCATAGTAGCAATCTAATTTAAATTGTATCGTTTTTTCCAACCCGTTAAGGATAGTGTGAATAGTGTGTGCATGATGAATAACATTGCTGATGAAACTAACCATGGGTCAGAGGTGGAAACAATGAAGAAGTAGATGAGGAAGAAAAAATAGAGGGCGATAAAGAGGATGAAAAAAAAGAAGATGAGGATGACGAAGAGAAGAAAGACGACGATAAAGATGACGACTATGAACAATAGTAAAGGTAATGGCGAAAATTACATTACAACAAGTGGACTGATTTTTTTGTTGAGAAATATGGGATAAGATATGTCAGAAATGTTGGTGACACTCAACTTACTGTGGGGCTAGCATAAAAATTCAGTTCATTATTAGAAACGTGTACGTATATTAATTAACGTGTACGTGATTTATAAAGCATCATTGGTTTACGTAATTAAAGTTGATTATTCGACACATGTACGTATACTACTTCACATGTACGTACACAGAAAAAATTCGCTGAAGGGTATAATTGTAATTGTGCAGTCATCTTCCACCTGAGTATTATCTACTTCTGCAACCCTAAATTTACAGCCGTCATTAATCTTCCACCTGAGTATCTACTTCGTCGTTTGTTTTTTTCCCAGCCATCTCGAAGGTTGCTATCTCGCCGGAGGTTTCTTAGTTCCTCTTTGCCGGAAAACCTGCAACTTTCTCTTCGCCGATTTTTGGAGTTCAATGAGATGCCTCAAATCAAGTAGCGGACAATTCGAACGGGGATGTCGAAAACGAATATGGATGAATGAATTCAGAACTGATTTCTACTTCTCTCTCGAATCTCTCCGTCTCTCTGTCGTTGTTCTTCTTCGTTTTCTTGAAAATTTTGTTTTTTTTTTTTTTAATTCAAAACCAAAATAAACTAAACCGCAAAGTAACTGTGTCGTTTGGTTTAACTCCTTAGGGGCATTTTCGTCATAAATTGGCTTAAATGTCAAAACGTGAGAAGCAAATCTCACTTTGCCAAACGGTGAGAACAAATCTTTTTTTCAACACAAACGTGAAAATTTCTTTTGATTTTTTTGTTAATGATTTTATTTTTATAATTTTTTATATTTGGTTGACAAAAATAAATTATTTTATTTATTTATTTAACTTTTTTTTAAGTGTTATATGACATGACATAATGATTGGCTAAAAGTAAAAGGGTGAATACATGGGTTCACCCCTACGGGTGAACCCAAGAATTGTTCATCACACTCCTCTCTTATCTCTTTGAATTTGTTTAGCTCATGTTGGAATATATTTTGTGCGTTAAATAATTTTACTCATCGTTGAATTGTGATGGACGTCGCTGTTTTTATTAAAGAAAGCCTAAGCGAATATTTCGGGTCGTCTCTCATATCGGGGCATGTCATATGACCCCCTTCAAGTGAACGACTTCAGAAATATTTCAGAGTAAAGTTCTTATAGAGTATTGACTTAAGATACATGTTCTTCCAGAGGTATCACTTAGACGCAGTCGTCACATAGGATCATCATTGCGTCGCGTGAGATGGAAAACGTTGAAAATGCGGCCGATGACGAATCAAGCGTGAAAGAAAATCCGGAGTTGACAGCGGAGAAACGGAGCGGTCTGGTGAAGCGGCGGACTTCAGTTTCTAACAAGCTCAAGCGCTTGACATCGGGTAAGCCAGTTGGATTGGACCGGTCGAAGTCAACGGTCGGTCAGGCCTTGGAAGGGCTCAAGTTCATCAGTAAGACCGACGGTTGCGATGGTTGGACTGCAGTAGAGAAGCGGTTTGATAAGATCACGGCCAGTACTAAAGGATTGCTGCTTCGGTCAAAATTTGGTGAATGCATAGGTAAAAACAGTGAAATCAAGGGAATGAATCAAAGAAATGATTTGGATGTAAATAAGAATATATTGACATCTTGTAGGGATGAACTCGAAGGACTTTGCCTTGGAACTATTCAACGCGTTAGCTAGAAAAAGGCGTTTGACAGGGGATATGATTAATAAGAAAGAGTTCAAGGATTTTTGGGAACAAATTAGTGATCAACGCTTTGATTCTAGGCTTATGACGTTCTTTGACATGTAATTATTTTGGCGTTTGCCTTCATTAATTTCTCTACATGTTTTGGTAGTGAATGTAAAGTTTGAGCCAAAGGGTTTGTGAAATGCAGGATGGATAAAGACGCCAATGGTAGACTAACCGAAGATGAAGTCACTGAGGTTAATTTCTGAGTTTGAATGCAAAAGATTTCGAAAATAAATTCATATTCTTGCAAAATAAATTATTTTTGCGTAAATTTTAGACACATACTAATATATGCTACAGGTTGTAATTTCCTTTCGGAAAATTTACACAATAAACTTGAAACCAAAAGCACACAAAAAAAAAATCATCATCTTCATAATTTTCTTTGAGTATGAGGAAAAAGTTTAATGTGTGGGAGATATATATATATTTTGAACTTTGCTATGTGCTTTTGTGTTTTGGCAGATCATTTGTCTTACTTCGTCTGCCAACAATTTGTCAACCATTCAGAAAAAGGCAGATGAATATGCAGCAATGATAATGAAAGTCCTTGACAAAGATAATATTGGATACATCATGGTAAGCTTTCTCGAAGATAACCGGAGGATCGATAATTTTTCTATTACTACTTGTGTTTGTAAATTTGTGGTGAATTTAAAACAGATGGGTAGTCTTAAATCCTTGCTTCTGGAAGCTGAAACACATTCCATCAGCACAAACAGTGAAGAAAGAAAGAAGTTGGGCGACATGATAAGTGACAAGCTTAAGCCTACACTTGACCCTAACCCGTTGAAGAGATGGTACAATAAACTTAGATTCTTCGTATTGGATAACTGGCAAAGAATTTGGGTAATAGTGCTATGGCTCATGATTATGGCCATCCTCTTCATATACAAATATATTCAATACAAGAATAGAGAAGTGTATGAAGTGTTGGGGCATTGTGTGTGCTTGGCTAAAGGTGCAGCAGAGACACTGAAGCTGAACATGGCCTTGATTCTGTTACCTGTATGCAGAAATACCATTACATGGCTTAGAACTATAACTAGTTTGGGTGTTATTGTCCCTTTTGATGACAACCTCAACTTTCATCAGGTTAAACCACACATTTTTTTTTTTGTTATCTCCAACCATCTATGGTAGTGAAGTGGTTGAGGAATCGTCCTATTGGTGGAGGATATAGATCAAATCCTATCCATTGTCAATGGAATTGCAAGAATATCTCTCATTATTATTATTATGATATATAGTAAATTGATGGCCAAACCTACAGGTTATAGCGGTGGGAATTATGATAGGAGTAGCCGTACACTCGGTGACCCACTTGGCATGCGATTTTCCACGGCTAATTGCGGCAACTCCAGAGGAATACATGCCTCTACGAAAATTCTTTGGGGAAGAGCAACCAAAGATATACTTGCATTTTGTGAAGTCTATAGAAGGAATAACAGGGCTCGTATAATGGTTTTCTTGATGGCAATTGCTTTTACACTAGCTGTCCCTTGGTTTAGGCGAGGGAAGCTCGAAAAAAAGCTTCCAGAGCCACTAAAGAAACTAGCTAGCTTCAATGCCTTATGGTATACTCACCATTTATTCGTGATAGTCTACATTCTCCTTGTCCTTCACGGATACAACTTGTATCTCAGCAAAGAATGGTACAAGAAAACGGTGAGTAGTTCGATATTCAACATTTTCAATCGTATAATCTTCGCGTTTAGAAATGTAACAAACTCGGATATTTTGTTTGTAGACGTGGATGTACTTGGCAGTACCGGTAGTTGTTTATACATGTGAGAGATTAATACGAGCATTTAGGTCCAAAATGGAGACGGTAAAAGTTATTAAGGCTGCAATTTATCCTGGAAACGTATTAACATTGCACATGTCAAACTTCGAATACAAGAGCGGTCAATACATGTTTGTAAACTGTCCAGCAGTCTCACCGTTTGAGTGGTACGCAAAAATCACTCTTTAAGAGACAGACAACAACTCTAAACTCATCTCAATATCAACTCACGTGATTATATATAACTACAGGCATCCATTTTCAATAACTTCTGCACCACAAGACGACTATTTAAGTGTTCATATAAAATCACTAGGAGATTGGACAAAGGTTATCAAAGGAGTTTTCTCCGAGGTCCTTTCTACTTATAAATCTCTCAAAAAGTTTAGAAATATTATAAGTCTTGAGAAAGATTATGTGTTATATCTCAGGTATCTATGCCACCTCCGGTCGGGGAGATGTCGCATGGTGCAAATAATTCCGAGTAAGTATATTCACATATTTGACACAAAAACCAACAGTTTGACCAAAAAAAAACGTAAACAAAAATTTGAGAAATAGCTAAGAGTATACATATATATACCATTATGTTTTCTTGGACTATTATTCTACCTAAGAAAACCTAGTGTTTTTGATTTTGATATGGTAATGACCGTCCTTCCACAGTTTCCCGAGAATTATGATTGATGGTCCGTACGGCGCACCAGCACAAGACTACAAGAAATACGAGGTGGTTCTGCTGATCGGCCTTGGGATTGGAGCCACCCCAATGATAAGTATTATTAAGGACATAATCAATAATACGGAGACCAAAGAACTTGCTCAAGTTGACGTAGCAAAGAGGGGATCGCAACATGAGCCACAAGGTAAAAAAGAAACTTTCAAGACGCGAAGGGCTTACTTCTACTGGGTAACAAGGGAGCAAGGCTCATATGAAGGAGACGTTCGTTCAGCGTTCATACATATGCTTCAGTCTCTAAACCATGCCAAGAGTGGTTTAGACATTGTCTCTCGGACCAAGGTTATGTCCCCCTTCGCCAAACCTAATTGGGAAAACGTTTACAAACAGATAGCCATGGATCACCCTGGCTCTAATGTTGGTAACACTACAAAAAAAGTCCTCATTGATAGCATACCGTAATAGCACGGTTTACCAAACTGCTATTGAAGATGTTATGTAATTATGGTTGTTATATGATAGCATTTCATAAACGCTAAGATAGAATTTCAATGAGCGGGAACCCAAAATCCCTAATTCCGCCAAACACTTAGTCAGAATTCCCAAAAAACACTTAAGCCAAAAGACGCGTTTTCCCTCTTTCTCGAAAACCCTAAGACAGAACTCTATCAGACATAACTCTCTTTGACCGACGAATTGACTCTCCCAATCGGCGATTAAGCCCTCTGTCGCCGCCGTTGAAGGTCGCCGTGAAACTGAACCTGACGCCGGCACTAATTCCGCCTTAGATCTGTCGGATTTGAGCTCAAATCGAAGGCATGTCCTTTATTCAATTGATTTTTTCTTCTTTTTCGGATTTGTTCTAGATCTCTTTCTTTCAAATCTAACTCACGTCTGATGTTCTAGGTAGCTCAAATCTAGCTCAAGTCTGATGTTATAGGTAACTCAAATCTAGGTCAGTCTAATCGATTCTTGTTTTGCATGCCTCTGTTATTTGCGATTTCAGAACAATTTCATAACATTATTGTTTTTGTGGTTTGATTTAGGCGTATTTGAACAAAATTTCTTTAAAAACTTGGATCTGTGCTATGTAATTTGGATCTTCTTTTCGTTATTGTCTGATAGAAATTGAGTTTTTACTTGCTCTGAAATTATGTTTTGATATTGTCATATATATTCTCTTGATTGTTAATTCAATACCTTACTTGTGTTTACCCTGAAAAGAACCAGACATCATTACTTGCATGTTCACTTGTGTTTCTTCTGACATCATAACTTGTGTCTGATTTTTTAGTACTTTGAAAAAGAAACAAGAACTTATCAGTGAATTGCGGGGACCAGTAACAGGATTAAATTGCATGTTCACTAAAACTCATACTATTTTCTGTGTTTGGTCCCATCTGTTTACTCTAGTATTTGTCCTTTTTCCAGTTTTGTTTCTTACTGAGATTGTGTTTATCTCTTTTGTTTGATTGGCTAATTTATCAGGTTTAAAGTTCAGTTTTTATTTGCATTCTAGCTTGTTTGTTGTCTGAATCTTGTTGTTATTGTTAGATCGATTAAGTTATTTTGTTTAGTCAAACTTCCAGTGATTCACTTTATTGCATAACTTTATACTCATTCTATAATTTTGTTTTGTAAGTGTTGCTGAGTGAAATAATGGGACTTTGAAGCTAATCATTTGCTCTTATCATCACAAGACAGGTTAGTACTATCTTCTCTTACATGAGTTTGATTGTTTACCATGTTTTCTTGATTATAGTACATTACTGTGAATGTCTTGTTGTGTATGCTACTATATATGAGGACAGGTTAGTACCGTATTTCTTGTTTCTAGTATATGAGTTTGATTGATTACAGTGTTTCTTGTTTTCAGTTTTATTTGTTTTAAATATGCTACTAAAGTTGAAGTATTAACATGCTCTCTCACTTTCCCTCATACATGGTTGGTTTGGTCTCTTGTATTAACAAAATTTAATTTTGATGCATTGTTAAAGACATGCTTGCATCGACTTGCATGAGTTTATTCTCAACGTCGTATCGCACTATCGACTCATATCATGCAAAGATTAGCTTAGGCTCATGTTTTTTTTTTTTTTTGGTCTTGCATTTATGCGGTAACCCGGTAGTGGTACACATCACTAGCAAAAACTATTATACTACATGTCTTAGTAAACTTTATGAGTTTCACATGTTCAAAGGCATTGGTGCATGTTATAGTAACCATGCTCTAGAATATTGTTTTGGTATTATAAAATATCATTGTGTGATTCTGATTAATTACTATAAAAAAAGAGAATGATACAAGTTGACATAAACGTGCAGGAGTGTTTTATTGTGGAGCACCAGCATTGACAAAGGAGTTAAGGAATTTAGCTTTGGAATTCGCACATAAGACAACAACTAGATTCTCCTTCCACAAAGAAAACTTTTAAAGATAATGAAGCCTATACTCACAATACTGATAAAGTATGATGGCCATGACAAGATGATAACTATTGTGGAGTATGTGTGATTGACTGATTGTGTGTTATGCTTTTGCTTTTTAAAAAGAGTAATATTCCACCCGGTGGACCTCAAATTAACAAAATAACATCACATTATCCCAAATTAAAAGGTGGAAAATGTAAAAAAACATCAATTTACCAAAAGTGTTGAAAAAACATGAATTTTTGCTTATGGTGAATTATATCATTAATTTTCGTTGACTTTTCCAAATAAGACATTTTGCTAAGTCAACTGATGGACGAGTGTAATGGGTTAAGTCAAAATTAGCATCTCTGTTAAATTGCAAAACAACGTCGTTTTGTGTTTTAATAAAATGACAAATCTGTGATTCAAACACCTCACCTACGTGAAAAAACATTGGTTACTTTATCGCCTGAGCTGAACCGTTTTATTGGTAATTCTACAAATACACATATACTTATATATTTTCAAAGATCTTCTTCTTCATCTTTTTGTCTTTAACCTACAAAACACAAGATCTCCATAGCCGCATCCAAATTCGTGCTCTCTCTCGTATGCTTCTCTTTGGCATTAAAGTCTTTCTTAAGCAAAGTTCTCTCGTGATATGATCATGGATACGCAAGCCTTGGATGAGGTTCCCGAGGAAGCATTGATCGTTCCCGAAGGCCCCATGACTCGATCCAAGACAAGGAAGCTAGCCGGAGCTGTTTGGAAAGTACTTGGCAACGTTAGGAACAAGGAGGAAGACCAACTTACGCAATGCACCTTCACCTCAATATCATTTGTGGATTCATCTTGAGGTTGGCCGCAAGCTAAGTTGTTGTACTCTTTTTCCTATACTCGGTTTTGTCCCAATGGGTTTTCCGAATAGAGGTTTTAACGAGGCAATGACTTATGCTTACCATGGACGGTCCAAACTCACGTGAATTACATTTACATTATGGTTGGAAATAAATCAAAAGGACATGACCAAACCCATGGAACATTCTCGCCAATTTGGAGTCCAAGGGGTCATTCAAACTCTAATTTATTTTAGTCTTTGGTCTTAGTCTTTGTTTTCATTTTCAAGGTAGTCTTGTTGACTAGCCTCTTCTCATTCTTCTTCTTATAAACTCATGTAATCCTTTCATTTGAATAATCAATCTTTTATCTAAACTCTTTGAGAAGTTTCTCTCTTGTTCTTTTGTGAACTTTTTCGATCTCTTTGGTGGTTAGCCAACGAAATCACTTCGATCATTGGGTGGTTAGCCTCTTGATCTCAATCGATTCCAAGGTGGTTAGCCGAAGAGTCACAACCGTTCCTTAGGTGGTTAGCCTACGGTTCAAACCAGGTTTACCGAGAGCCGTTCATAGCCCTCGACGCAGCCATTCACCTTCCCCGCCTTGTTCATCCAAGGATCTATCCATTTCAATACCAACAAGAGTGTGCAATCTTTGGGAGTTCGTATCAAGAGTTCGTATCAAGTGGTATCAGAGCCACGCTCTTGAATATTGGTATTTTCTAAGCAATCTATATCTCTTCATTTCTTTATTCTATATCTTTTCTTTCTATCTTTTGTAAGAAACCAATTCAAAAAAAAAAAAAAGGAAATCGAAGATCTTTCAAAAAAAAAAAAAAAAAAACGATTTGGTTAAAGAAATTCTTCACTATCTATCTATCTATCTATCTACCTTAGTTTGACGATTTGGTTTTTGACGCTACCATCGAATTGTTTCGATTTAGTTTCTTAAGAACCGAGGAGAACTTCTTGTGTGTGTGTGAGGATATTGTGAGGGTTGTGAGAAACACTTGAGTGAAACACTTGTGAGGAATATTTTTACTAACGTGTTTGTTCTTTTTGCGAGGAAAAATGTCCAATGGAAGCAATTTTTCACGAAATGAAAGAGAAGCCGAAATGGCCCGCCAAATGGAAGCCATGTCCACAATGCTAGACGAAATGAGAGACCAAATGGCCACTCTTGCTATTGGACGAGAAAGGGATGAAAGAACTAACCATGGCCATGAAAGAGGAAATAACTCGACGGAGAGTCAAGGATCGGGCAGAATTGTTCATCAAAGACATCATCGAGTACCGCCTAGACATAGGCAACACCGGCGAAACCAACAACAACCACGAATGGAGCCATACGACAATCCGTTTCACGACTTCACCGATGGGGAACAAGATAGGCAACCACCGGCCAGAGGAAGAAATGAAAATGATCTTGGCGGCTTGAAGCTACGCATTCCACCATTCCATGGGAAAAACGATCCCGATGCTTTCCTTGAGTGGGAAAAAAAGATCGATCTACTCTTCGATTGTCAACACTTTTCCGATCGCAAGAAAGTCAGGTTAGCAGCCACTGGATTTCATGATTATGCTATTGACTGGTGGGATCAATTGGTGACTAACAGGAAGCGAAATAGAGAAAATCCCGTAGAGACTTGGGAAGAGATGATGATACTTATGAGAAGACGGTTCATTCCGAGCCATTACCACCGAGAATTGCACCAAAAACTACGAAGGCTATCTCAAGGAAGTAGGAATGTGGAAGATTATTTCCAAGAGATGGAGAAACTCATGCTCAAAGCCGATGTAGATGAACACCGTGATGCAACAATGGCCCGATTCCTATCCGGAATGAATCGAGAATTACAAGATCGTATGGAGATGCAAACTTATGACACCATAGAGGAGATGTTGCACAAGGCCATTCTCGTGGAACAACAACTTAGGAGAAAGAGCGTCACAACCAAGCCAAGTTACCCTAAAAGCGAGAAGCCAAGTTACCCAAGCCGCACCGATTCCAAGCCAAAATCGGAATTCAAGCCTAACGTTTCAAGTCAAGACTACAAGGGTAAGACCGAGGCTTCTACTTCTAGTCGTAACCGTGACATAGAATGTTTCAGGTGTAAAGGCAAAGGTCATTATGCGAACAAGTGCCCAAACCAGCGCGCCATGTTGATGCTAGATAGCGGCGAAATCGTGACCGAAGATGAGAAGGACTTGACTCCGCACCAATCTATGATGACGATGAGGAACATGCGGTTAAAGGAGAGTTACTTGTGGCAAGACGAGTTCTTCTTTCTCAAGAGAAAAGTCTAGAAGACGAACAACGGGAAAACTTGTTCCACACGCGATGCCATATCAAAGATAAGGTATGTAGCCTAATTATCGATGGCGGAAGTTGTACTAATGTTGCTAGCATGACTTTGGTGAAGAAACTAAACTTGGAGATGAAGAAACATCCACGGCCGTATAGTCTAAGATGGTTGAGTAACCAAAAACAAACGGTGACACATCAAGTTTTGGTATCTTTGTCTATTGGCCGATATGAGGATGAAATCCTTTGCGATGTGTTATCCATGGAAGCTGGTCACATTCTACTTGGAAGACCATGGCAGTACGATCGAAGGACAGTTCATGATGGGTACACTAACAAGTATTCCTTTGAGTACCAAGGACGGAAGATCACTCTTGCACCTATGTCACCACATGAGGTGTACCTAGATCAGCTCAAGCTTGAGCAAAACCAAGGAAAGAACATTGTGAGTGATCCCCTAAACACTTCTTCTACTAAAAATGAGAGTGAGAGTTCGAGAAAAACCCCGCTAAAGGCCTTTGAGAGTAAACCCGTGAGGCAAGAAACTCTTTTTGTGAGACCGAGTGAGATTAAGCATGCTCTTGTTACTAAGCAACCTTTCGTGTTGCTTTTCTTTAAAGATGCTCTCTTGACTAACCCTGAGCCGGATCTTCCGAGCAATGTGTTGTCTCTTTTGCAGGAATATAGTGATGTCTTTCCGGAAGACAGTCCAGGCGGTCTACCTCCCATTCGTGGAATAGAACATCAAATAGACTTTGTTCCCGGAGCAACACTTCCGAACCGGCCCGCTTACCGAACCAACCCGGTTGAAACCAAGGAACTCCAACGACAAGTCGGTGAACTTTTGGAGAAGGGTCATATCCGAGAAAGTATGAGTCCTTGCGCCGTTCCGGTATTACTTGTGCCCAAGAAGGATGGATCTTGGCGGATGTGTGTTGATTGCCGAGCCATCAACAATATTACGGTAAAGTATCGCCATCCAATTCCTAGGCTAGATGACATGTTAGACGAACTTCATGGGTCTAGTGTCTTTTCTAAAATTGATTTGAAAAGTGGATATCACCAAATCCGGATGAAGGAAGGTGATGAGTGGAAAACCGCTTTCAAAACTAAGCACGGATTGTATGAGTGGCTTGTTATGCCGTTTGGTCTTACGAATGCACCTAGTACTTTCATGCGTCTTATGAATCATGTTCTTAGGTCATTTATAGGTGTCTTTGTTGTTGTTTATTTTGATGACATCTTGGTGTATAGCAAGACCTTGGACGAACATGTAGAGCATTTGCGAAAGGTGTTGAACGTGCTTAGGAAGGAACGCCTCTTTGGCAATTTTAAAAAGTGTTCTTTTTGTTCAAATGACGTGGTGTTTCTAGGTTTTGTTGTGAGTTCACAGGGCATACAGGTCGATGAGAGCAAGATCAAGGCGATCCAAGATTGGCCGAGTCCTAAGACGGTTGGTGAGGTCCGAAGCTTCCACGGTTTAGCCGGTTTCTATAGACGGTTTGTTCGGGACTTCAGCACCATTGCCGCACCACTAACCGAAGTGATCAAGAAGGACGTGGGCTTTCAATGGGAACAAGCTCAAGAGGACGCTTTCCAACTCCTAAAACACAAGCTTACTCACGCCCCTCTTCTCGTTCTACCTGATTTTATGAAAACATTTGAGATTGAATGCGATGCTTCTGGTGTAGGTATAGGAGCCGTGCTCATGCAAGAGAAGAAGCCAATTGCTTTCTTTAGTGAGAAACTCGGAGGAGCAACTCTCAACTACCCGACGTACGATAAGGAGTTCTACGCCTTAGTCCGTGCACTCCAAACATGGCAACACTATCTCTGGCCGAAGGAGTTCGTGATCCACACCGATCATCAATCACTTAGGCACCTAAAGAGCCAACAAAAGTTGAACAAGAGGCATGCCCGTTGGATGGAGTTCGTGGAAACCTTTCCATACGTGATTCAATACAAGCAAGGCAAAGAGAATGTGGTGGCCGATGCTCTATCTCGGAGGTACACTTTGATCTCGACTCTCGATGCCAAGATTCTCGGATTTGAGATGATTAAGGGAGCATACGCAACCGATCCAGACTTTCAGGAAGTATTCCTTACTTGTGAAAAGTTTGCTAAAGGAAAGTACTTTAGAAGTGATGGGTTTTTGTTTTATGAAAACCGACTTTGCATTCCCAACTCTTCTTTGCGAGATCTTCTTGTTAGGGAAGCACACGGAGGAGGCTTGATGGGACACTTTGGAGTGGCCAAAACTCTTTCCATTGTGCAAGATCATTTCTTTTGGCCGCACATGAAGCGTGATGTTGAACGAATTTGCAGCCGATGCACCACATGTAAGCTCGCTAAATCAAAAAGCCAAGGCCAAGGTATGTACACTCCTTTACCGATTCCTAGTGCACCATGGACCGACATTTCGATGGATTTTGTCTTAGGTTTACCTCGGACTAGGAATGGTAGAGATTCGGTCTTTGTTGTGGTCGATAGGTTTTCTAAAATGGAAAATTTCATACCTTGCCATAAAACTGATGATGCATCTAACATTGCTGACTTATTCTTTAAGGAGATTGTCCGTCTACATGGAATGCCTAGGACCATAGTCTCGGATAGGGATACAAAGTTTCTGAGTTATTTTTGGAAGACCTTATGGTCTAAGCTAGGAACTAAGCTTTGTTTCTCTACTACTTGTCATCCGCAAACCGATGGACAAACCGAAGTGGTTAATAGGACTCTAGGGACACTCTTGAGAACCGTGATCAAAAAGAATCTTAAGTCATGGGAGGATTGTTTACCACATGTAGAGTTTGCATATAATCATGCCGTGCATTCTACTACTTGTTTTTCTCCTTTTCAACTTGTTTATGGCTTTAATCCGCTTACACCTCTTGATCTAACTCCTTTACCTTTGAGTGAGCGTGTAAGTATGGACGGAAAGAAAAAGGCTGAGTTGGTCAAACTAATGCACGAAAAGGCAAAGCAAAACATCGAGCATAAAACCGAGCAATACCGCAAGCAAGCCAACAAAGGTCGGAACAAAAAGACGTTTGAACCCGGCGACCTTGTTTGGATTTACTTGAGAAAGGAGCGGTTCCCGGAAGAAAGGAAGTCTAAACTCTTGCCAAGAGTTGATGGACCATTTACTATTTTGGAGAAGATCAATGATAATGCTTACAAAATTGATCTCCAAGGTAAGTATTCTGTTAGCTCTAGCTTCAACATTGCTGATATCATTCCTTTTATTGCAGATGGAGTCGATTTGAGGACAAATCCTTTTCAAGAGGAGAGGGATGATATGATCATGGATACGCAAGCCTTGGATGAGGTTCCCGAGGAAGCATTGATCGTTCCCGAAGGCCCCATGACTCGATCCAAGACAAGGAAGCTAGCCGGAGCTGTTTGGAAAGTACTTGGCAACGTTAGGAACAAGGAGGAAGACCAACTTACGCAATGCACCTTCACCTCAATATCATTTGTGGATTCATCTTGAGGTTGGCCGCAAGCTAAGTTGTTGTACTCTTTTTCCTATACTCGGTTTTGTCCCAATGGGTTTTCCGAATAGAGGTTTTAACGAGGCAATGACTTATGCTTACCATGGACGGTCCAAACTCACGTGAATTACATTTACATTATGGTTGGAAATAAATCAAAAGGACATGACCAAACCCATGGAACATTCTCGCCAATTTGGAGTCCAAGGGGTCATTCAAACTCTAATTTATTTTAGTCTTTGGTCTTAGTCTTTGTTTTCATTTTCAAGGTAGTCTTGTTGACTAGCCTCTTCTCATTCTTCTTCTTATAAACTCATGTAATCCTTTCATTTGAATAATCAATCTTTTATCTAAACTCTTTGAGAAGTTTCTCTCTTGTTCTTTTGTGAACTTTTTCGATCTCTTTGGTGGTTAGCCAACGAAATCACTTCGATCATTGGGTGGTTAGCCTCTTGATCTCAATCGATTCCAAGGTGGTTAGCCGAAGAGTCACAACCGTTCCTTAGGTGGTTAGCCTACGGTTCAAACCAGGTTTACCGAGAGCCGTTCATAGCCCTCGACGCAGCCATTCACCTTCCCCGCCTTGTTCATCCAAGGATCTATCCATTTCAATACCAACAAGAGTGTGCAATCTTTGGGAGTTCGTATCAAGAGTTCGTATCATCTCGGCTTTGAACTTTCCGCCAATTTTCTTTCAATGGATAATGCTTTGTGTTACCACGGCTTCTTTTTCGGTTCAGGTCAATGGTGTTTTAGCGGGATATTTCAGGAGTTCTAGAGGGTTACGCCAAGGCTGCTCACTCTCACCATAGTTATTTGTCATATGCATGGATGTACTCTCTAAAATGCTCGATTTAGCCGCTGAGGAAAAAAATTTTGGCTATCATCCTCGGTGTAAGAATCTTGGCCTCACTCATTTGAGCTTTGCGGATGATCTCATGGTTCTATCGGACGGGAGAGTGCGTTCAGTGGAGGGGATTATTGAGGTATTCAAAGAATTTGCTAAATGTTCAGGATTAAAGATAAGCATGGAGAAATCGACTTTATATTTGGCGGGAGCCCCGGCGGTGTCAAAGCATCAAATGGCTGCTCTCTTCCCGTTTGAAATGGGTCAGCTCCCAGTCCGTTACTTGGGACTTCCTTTGGTTACAAAACGATTCTCAGCTGCGGATTATAAGCCTTTGATTGAGGAACTTCGGAAAAGAATTGAGACTTGGACAGCACATTTCTTATCCTTTGCAGGTCGGCTTAATTTAATATCCTCAGTCTTATGGAGTGTATGTAATTTATGGTTGGCTGCATATAGACTCCCAAGTCAATGTATCCGGGAAGTAGAAAAACTCTGTTCAGCCTTTCTTTGGTCGGGTCCTGACTTGAAACCGCATAAAGCCAAGATAGCTTGGGAAAACGTATGTAAACCAAAACCGGAGGGTGGGCTGGGCCTGCGTTCGCTCAAGGAAGCAAATTATGTCTGTTGTTTGAAGCTCATATGGCGCATTGTCTCTCATGGTAACTCGTTATGGGTCAAATGGATTCATAAAAACCTTCTCAAACAAGCTTCTCTTTGGTCAATCAATGCTGGAAATACTGCGGGTTCTTGGTTTTGGAGGAAACTGCTAAAGTATAGAGACATGGCAAAGCCGTTTTGTCAAGTGGAAGTGGGGAATGGGGAGACCACTTCGTTCTGGTATGACAAGTGGTCGTCGATGGGCAGAATGGTGGAGATTGTGGGAGCACGGGGTCTCATTGACTTGGGTATAAATAAGAAGAGTTCTCTAGTGGCTGCTTGGACAACTCGTAGAAGACGAAGACACCGCGTGAACCAGCTGAATGAAATAGAAGAAGCTTTACACTTGCAGAGGCAGAAGCGAAGTGAACTTGCGGACAGATTCCTTTGGCGAGGGAAAAATGATACTTTTCAATATTCTTTCTCAACAAAAGATACTTGGAACCATATACGAACTACTTCTAGCACAGTTGCTTGGCACAGGGGAGTTTGGTTTGCACACGCAACACCAAAGTACTCCTTCTGCGTGTGGTTGGCAGCCCACAACAGACTCTCAACCGGTGTACGAATGGCCAAATGGAATCAAGGAACGGCGGGAACATGTATTTTGTGTCAGGGACAATTGGAAACAAGAGACCACCTCTTTTTCTCTTGTCACTACGGATCAAAAATATGGGCAGCCCTCGCAAAGGGTCTACTTAAAACAAGGTAAACAACAGATTGGTCCCTCATTCTTGAGTAAAGCTTCCTCATACGATATGTTTTCCAAGTGGTGGTCTATTCGATATGGCGAGAAAGAAATGGGAGACGGCATGGCGAGGACCCGCAACCGGCAGATAGCATTATAAGATGGATCGACAAGCAAATAAGGAATCAAATTTCGGCTATTAGACAACAGGGAGATAGGCGATACGAGACAGCCTATCAACTCTGGCTTCAAGCGGGTGATTAAGCTTTTTGAATTTTAATTTTATTTTTTCAGCTGATTTATTTCAAAGAACGATGCACTAGTTGTAAAAACGTATATTTTTTCTTTTGAATATAATTTAACATTAGATTCAAAAAAAAAATAAGAAAAGGAGGGAAACAAACACTTTGAGTGCCCCCACAAACACTACTCACCGAAAAAAGAGCGAGAGTTTGAGAAAAACCAAGTCAAAGGCCTTTGAGCAAACACCCTTGAGACATTCTAATTTCTTTGCGAGAAAATGAGAGGTTAAGAGCTTTATTTTCGAAATAACCTTTAATTATCTTTGTTTACAAGGAAGCTCTTACGAGCTTGACTAACCTTACACCAGAATTACCGAGTGAGATGACTTCTCTTTTGCAGGAATTTGAGGATGTGTTCCCGGAGGACAATCTAAAAGGATTACCACCTATCTGTGGTATTGAACACCAAATAGATTTTGTACCTGGAGCCTCACTTCCAAACCGGCCAGCTTATAGGACTAATCTCGTGGAGACAATGGAGCTTCAAAGACAAGTTAGTGAACTTATAGAGAAATATCACATAAGAGAAAACATGAGTCCTTGTGCCGTACCAGTCTTACTCGTGCCAAAGAAGGATGGAAGTTGGCACATGTGTGTTGATTGTAGAGCTATCAACAACATCACGGTAAAGTATCGTCATCATATTCCTAGGTTAGATGATATGCTTGATGAACTACATGGTTCTTGTGTCTTTTCTAAGATAGACCTCAAAAGTGGATATCACCAAATTTACAAGAAAGAAGAAATGAATAGAAAACAACTTTTAAAACTAAGCATGGGTTGTATGAATGGTTGGTTATGCCTTTTGGGCTAACAAATGCACCGAACACTTTCATGAGATTAATGAACTATGTTCTAAGGGCTTTAATTGGAGTTTTGTTGTAGTTTATTTTGATGATATCATGATCTATAACAAGAGTCTAAATGAGCATGTTCAGCATTTGAAAGAGATTCTAGAGGTTCTTAGAGAGGAAAAACTGTTTGCCAATCTTTAGAAATGCACTTTTTGTATGGATAACCTTGTCTTTCTAGGTTTTCTTGTTAGTGCAGAAGGCATCAAGGTTGATGAGGAGAAAGTTAAAGCCATTAGAGACTGGCCAAGTCCAAAAACCAGTTGGAGAAGTGAGAAGCTTTCACGGACTTGCTGGATTTTATAGATGTTTTGTGAAGGACTTTACCACCATAGCTGCACCACTCACTGAAGTGATCAAAAAGGATGTTGGATTTAGATGGTAGAAAGCACAAGAAGAAGCGTTCCAAGGTTTGAAAGGGAAGCTAACAAATGCACCACTTTTAACTTTGCCAAATTTCCTTAAAACTTTTGAAATTGAGTGTGATGCATCTGGTGTAGGTATTGGAGCTGTTCTCATGCAAGACAAGAAACCCATTGCATATTTTAGTGAGAAACTTGTAGGAACTACCTTGAACTATCCCACGTATGACAAGGAGTTGTATGCTTTGGTTTGGACTTTACAAACGTGGCAGCATTACCTATGGCCTAAAGAGTTTGTGATTCACACCGATCACGAGTCCCTCAAACATTTGAAAGGTCAACAAAAACTCAACAAGCAGCATGCTAGGTGGGTTGAATTTACTGAGACGTTTCCTTATGTCATCAAGTATAAGAAAGGTAAGGAAAATGTTGTTGCTGATGCATTGTGTCGACGTTATGCTCTAATCTCTACTCTTGATGTTAAGCTTTTGGGATTTGAACAAGTTAAGGGAATGTATGAAAACGATTATGACTTTAAAGAAGTCTAAAAAGCTTGTCAAAATTTTGCTTCGGGCAAATACTATATGCATGATGGGTTTCTTTTCTATGACAATCGTTTTTGCGTGCCTAATTGTTCTCTTTGAGAATTGCTTGTTAGGGAAGCCCATGGGAGAGGATTGATGGGTAACTTTAGAGTAGCAAAGACGATTAAGGTGATGCAAGACCATTTTCTTTGTCCTTATATGAGAGGTGTATCACTTGCAAGCAATCTAAGTCAAAGGTACAGCCCAACGGTTTGTATACTCCCTTGCCTATTCCTATTCAGCCTTGGCATGATATTTCTGTGGATTTTGTGCTTGGTTTGCCTAGAACTAGAAGTGGTAAAGATTCGGTTTTTGTGGTGGTTGAAAGATTTTTGAAAATGGCACATTTTATACCTTGTCACAAAACTGATAATGCCTTGCATGTTGCTGAGTTGTTCTTCAAAGAAATTTTTCGTTTGCATAGTATGCCTAAGACAATTGTTTCTGATAGGGATACTAAGTTCTTGAGTTACTTTGGGAAAACATTTTGGTCTAAACTAGGTACTAAGTTGCTCAGCTACTTGTCATCCACAAACTGATGGTCAAACATGAGTAGTTAATAGGACTTTGTCAACTCTTTTGCGTGCTTTAATCAAAAAGAACATAAAAACTTGGGAAGAATGTTTACCATATGTTGAGTTTGCATATAATTAATCGGTTCATTTTTCTACTAAGTTTTCTCTATTTCAAATCGTTTATAGATTTAACCCTTTATCTTCGTTGGATCTAACCCCTCTTCCTCCAAGCAAAAGATTTAGCTTGGATGGAAAAAAGAAAGCTGACCTTGTCAAACAGATTCATGAGAAAGCTAGGAAGAACATCGAGGAGTAGACGAAGCAATACGCAAAACAGGCCAACAAAGAAAGACGCAAAACTGGTATTTGAAGTTGGAGACCAAGTGTGGGTTCATTTGAGAAAAGAACAGTTCCCAGCCAAAAGAAAGTAAAAACTCATGCCAAGAATTGACAGATCATTTGAGATTAAAAGGAAGATCAATGATAATGCTTACCAACTTGGTCTTCAAGGTAAGTACAATGTGAGTTCAAGCTTTAATGTTTCTATTTTGGTTCCTTTTGTGGCAGATGATCTAGATTTGAGATCAAATCCTTTTCAAGAGGAGGAGAATGATGTGATCATGGATGGAGCTAAGGAGAAGGAGCTTGTAGCGGAGCTTGAACCTGAGGAACTTGTAGCTGAGCTTGAACCCGAGGAGCTTCGAGTCGAAGAACCATTACTTGTGCCGGAAGGACCAATGACTCTAGCAAGAGCTAAGCAGCTAAGAATGTACTTAGTGGGCTAATTCAAGAGCTTATGGCCAAGGAGAACATGAGAAAGTCTATTGGATCAGAGATGATATCTATCACGTCCAACCCACTTTGAGCCTAATACAAGTCCAAGAATGTCCAAAATAATGTCTCTATTTTATGGTCAAAGATAAGTGACGAAAATGAAGTTCAAGAGTCATACTTGAAGAGTCACACATGAAGTTCAAGATTTATTCTACATTCTATCTTTATTTTATTTTAGTTTCAAGAATAACAAGAGCTTGCATATGCCTGAGTGTGATGGCTGCTTGTTTCATAACTCGACTGCCACGAAAATTCTTGACTTGTCACTACAACTTTCAATACTCAAAACACCAATCCTGCCAAAGAGACAAAACAACAGATCATTACAAGCAGACATGGATTAAAATTATTCGTTTTAGGAAAAATTTAAAATCAACAAAAAGTTTACAGATCATTTTAGTTTCTTACTTTTTAAAGAAAATAGAAATAACCATTTTTACTTATGAGTAAAGAGAGAGAAACAGTGAACCATTACAAGCAGCACGGATTCTTGTTGAAGCCCATTGTCGCTTAAGCACCAAAAAAATCCATCGGGAGGAGCTTGGATGAAAGGTTGTGGAGGAACGTCCGCAGATCTTAAAGTTTGGAAGTTTTGTATCTGATTTGGTAAGAGAAGCTTTCATCTTATTTTCTTCTTTTTGGACATAAGACGCCCTCTTCTTAGACGAATTCGTGATTTGTTCGTTTCTCTAGCAAGGAAAACATGAGGAATCCAATTATCCACACATTACACATATATTAAGTTGTTAGCACACAATACATGAATAATAAAGAGAGAATATCCAACTAACCTATGAGTTCAATTTCATGGTGACTTGTTGCATTCAAAGCTATTGCAAGATCTGTGAATACGCTTACTTGATTTCGATTTCACAATGAGTCGAAAACGTTTTGGGAGAGGTATCGTGGTCTTAAGAGTTAAGATTTAGCGTAGCTGCTTGTACAGGTAATTGTTAAGACGCTGAACTTGAAAACCCTAAAGAAGGAATTGGAAGATGAGAAGGCGACGAAACGGTCTAACCTATAGACCTCCAATCGTCAACTTTTTGTGAGCCACGTGTCACACTCTCATGTGCTTATGTGTCACTCTCTTAGAGAGAGTTCTTCTTCTTTAATATATATGATTATTACTTGGATTTGTCTCCAAGTTTTCTTAGTTTCTATAAACCTAAGTAATCTCATTTGTGAGATAACCAACTTTTTATCAAAAACCTTTTTCTTCTTTGAGAGTGATTCTCATATGTTCCTTGTGAACAAAACCGATTGCTTGGTGCGTCATATCCAAACAATTAAAACTCGACTCGTCTTGATGTGTCATATCCAAGGAGTCATCGATCCGTCTTGGGGCGTCATATCCAAGGGATCAACCGGTATATCAAGAGCCATTCAACATCTCTTGTGCGAACATTCACTCCACTATCATTGTTCTTTGTGGCTTCAACATCCATTGAATCTAAGAAATATCTATCTACCAACTCTAGAGTTGGGAGGTTCGTACCATTCATGATGTACATTTGAACGCAACTATGATCTAGCATGCACATGATTTATAAATTCAAGTAGCACCTTGGTTGAGAATGGTTGCGGTGTTGTAGACCTACTTGCCTCAGATTGATTAAAATCGGTCCAGTTTTGAGCATATGTACGTATCTCGTTCATCCTCAACAATCACAAAAACTAGACAAAACACTCTTAGAAAAACCAAAATTTTCAGCTAAGAAGTCTAAAAGCTGTGTTTTTATGAAATTTATTCACCATTCAATCAAAAAGGAGTTTTGCCTTTTTCAATAGGCTCACAAGAAAACAAAACCAACATATAGATCTACTCTTTGTACAAAACTAAACTTAAAAAAAAAAACGATTCTTTTAACTAAATAGAACTTCGAAAAAATAATCAAATATTATACCATTCTACTTTCTGTGGAGAAACAGGAATGGGAGCCATTTTGTAGGCGAGATAGAGACGTTTTGGCTACTAGGCTATTGTATATATAGGTAGCACGTTTACCTAGATTACCCTTACGATGCTTCGCATTAGAAAAGAAAGATGAAAGACTAAGGGATACTCTAGTCTTTTCTAAATTGATGCACCCAAAGGACTGCTAGCTGGGAGTGACCGCCTTCTTTTTCAATTAAACAAAGAGGTGAGAGACAACATGATCGTTATGTGTGAACTAGGTCATAACTCTTATTTATCGGATACAAACATCAACCTTTATTATGCAATAATATACATGATCTTATAATGATAGCTAAATCAGCTATGTCTCACATGCGAACTGGTTCACGAATGATTTTAAATCGAGCTAGCAACACTCTAAATGCACATTCAATGTCCTTCCGACATAATTCTTGATGTTTTGCAAATAAATTGTATGGTTAACTCTGTAGAAGTCTGATTGATATCATGAAAGTCGGATAAAAAGGATATATATCGTCAGCTATATAGTATACTAGATAAGGCCCGCCTAAATAGGCGGGTATAATATATAAATATAAATTGTTATCGATGATATTTAAATTTTGATTAATATAGTAATCCATTCACTTTCCCTAATATTTAATAATTTAGTATTTTTTGTTTTAAACAAAAACTAAATCGTACACATTCCATTTTTCTATACATTTTAACTATTTATTTCATCGTAATAAACTGAATTTTAATTCTACATACTCTTCGTATTGATGATATTTAAATCCTAAATAGTAACCGACACACTTTTTATATATTTAATTTAGTATTTTTTTTTAAAACAAAATTTCAATCTTACACATTCCATTTTGCAATAAAATTTAACTATTTATAACATCATAATAAACTTGATTTTAAGTCTTCATAGTTCATCTTAGAGAAATTGTTAAAAATGCCCCTTTTTCAATACCCCTTTTCAAAAATGCCCCCTTTGAGAGTCCATTTTTAAGTTTGCCCTCTTTTAATTTTTAATGACCATTTTACCCTTATTTGAAACAAAATTAGGTCCACAAAATACAAAATATTTTTTGGCGGGAAAAGTGATCCCGCAATTTTCCCGCCAAAACACTTGTAAAAAACCTTTAAAATACCTTGTAAAATTTTCCCGTAAAATTTTTTCCCGCCAAAAAATATTTTTTGCGATAAAAGTGATTCCGCAATTTTTTTTTTTGGCGGGAAAATTTTTGGCGGGAAAAATTTACAAGGTATTTTAAAGGTTTTACAGAGTATTTACAAGTGTTTTGTAAGGTTTTACAATGTATTTTAAAAGGTTTTACAAGGTACCTATAAGGTTTTATAAGGTACTAGGTGAATACCCACGCTACGCGTGGGATTTTGTTTTAAAAGTAAGTAAAAAAAAATTGTTGATTTTTTTTAATAGTTATGTTCATTTTATTGTGTTACACGACTTGCATTATCAAATTGCCTAAGTATACCATATCTTGATATATTTTGTGATGTTGGTTAAACTTCTTGCTAATTTCGTTCCTCTTCTTTCAAACCAATTTAGCAATATTGACGGTTACTTTATTATTGACGGTTATTTTTCGATTGTGTCTTTTTATTGTAACTTTCCATCAAAATATTAGAGGTTACTTTTTTCGTTTGTGTATTTTTATCGTAACTTTCCGTTAAAATACTGACGGTTATTTTTTCTCGGTTGTGTCTTTTTATTGCAACTTTCCGTTAAAATATTGACGGTTATTTTTTCTCGGTTATGTCTTTTTATCGCAATTCTTCGTTAAAATATTGATGGTTACTTTTTCGTTGATGGTTATTTTTTCGGTTGTGTCTTTTTATCGCAACTTTCCGTTAAAATATTGACGGTAATTTTTTCTCGGTTGTGTCTGTATTTTCGTAACTTTCCGTTAAAATTTTGACGGCTATTATTTGTAGGTATCTTTTTATCGCAACTTTCCGTTAAAATATTGACAGTTATTTTTCCTCAGCTGTGTCTTTTTATTGCAAATCTTCGCTAAAATATTAACGGTTATTTTTTTGTTGATATTTATTTTTTCGGTTTTCTTTTATTGTAACTTTACGTTAAAATATTGACGGTTACATTTTTTCGTTTGTTTTTTTGTTATCGCAACTTTTCGTTAAAATATCGACTGTTTTTTTCTCGGTTGTGTCTTTCTATCGCAACTTTTCGTTAAAATATTGACGGTTATTTTTTCTCGGTTGTGTCTTTTTATCGCAACTTTTCGTTAAATATTGACTGTTATTTTTTTGGTTGTGTTTTTTTATCGATACCTTTCGTTAAAATATTGACAGTTAAATTTTTTTGTTTGTGTCTTTTTATTGCAACTTTCCGTTGAAATATTGACGGTTATTTTTTTTCGGTTGTGTTTTTTTATCGCAATTCTTCGTTAAAATATTTACGGTTACATTTTTTGTTGACGGTTATTTTTTCGGATGTGCCTTTTTATCGTAACTTTCCGTTAATATATTGACGGTTACTTTTTTCGGTTGTGTCTTTTTATCGTAACTTTCTGTTACAATATTGACGGTTTTTTTTTCTTGGTTGTGTCTTTTTATCGCAATTTTCTATTAAAATATTGACGGTTATTTTTTATCGGTTTTGTCTTTTCATCACAACTTTTTGTTAAAATATTGACGGTTACTTTTTCCGTTTATGTTTTTTTTATCGCAATTTTCCATTAAAATATTGGCGGTTATTTTTTCTAAGTTGTGTATTTGCATCTTTTCGTTAAAATATTGACGGTTATTTTTTAACACAGTTCTATTTGTTCAATTATAGTCGAATTTTTATAGTTTACAGTTGTTTCTTTATAGTTGCATCTATTTAAATGTTCGTGACTTTTAAGCTCTATATATTTTTCTTTCTTACTAAGTAATTCCCAAATTTTTGTTCTTTAACATAGATTATTTGTTTCATGATGAATCCAAAAAAAAATAATATGTAAAATGGCTCCAAATTCTTTATTCTCTAAACTATTTCTAAACATACATCATTTTAATATTAAAGACATTCTTCTCATTCTTGATCTAACTAAAAGTTTTTGAAATGAATTTAAAAATGGCGAAATTTAATCAACTTTAAATATAAAATTCTAATGAAGATACCAACAATTTTTTTCTTAGAATTGGACGGATTCTATTTATTATTATTATTATTTTAATAGGATATCCCAATAGAGCCTCTAATGTTAAATAACATTTTCACAATGAATGGTATATGTGAATTTAACAGAAACTCTTCCAAATTCAATGGATTAATACCAAACATACATTCTACATTATTATTTTCTTTATTTTTTGTTACTTTCGTCAGTGAAGTCTGGCCACCAACCTTCCTGTCTAGCTCTCTCTTCCGCTTGGACTCATCAACATCCTCTATACCAGCATCTGCCTCAGCTTTCAGAAGTGCATATGCATCAACTTTCATTTCATATAACGTTTATTTAAAAGAAATAACAAAACACTTAGAATTTGTTATATCCAATATAGATTCCAATGGTAGAATATAGAAGGGCCGTCAAGATACGTAATACATGAATAGAAGTCTTACCTTTCTTCTCTTTCTTTTTGCAGCTTGATCTATCATGTCTCTTTCATTGGCCAAATTTAAGGCATTTCAAGCAAGTTTATTTGGGGAGATTGTTGAGACGGTGTCACCCTTTATTGATTCAGGAAACTAATGGTAATGTAGATATAATAGCTCCATACAAACACAACTTAATCAACATTAAACATTTTGACGTAAATATTTGTATATAGAGGTCTGTTGCGTCACTTTGATTTTAGAGTTTTAGTTTTTAATAACTCAAGACACCAGACAAAAGAAAAACGTACCTTTCTTGAAAGGGTACAAGAAGAGACAAACCGTCACTTTGATTTCAAGGTTTTAGTTTTTAATAACTTAAATCACCAATTCACCATTCAGGGCCTTACTAATACAAATGTAGAGAACGAAAAACGTACCTTTCTTCAAAGGGTACAAGAAGAGTACCATTTGGAGGAGTAAAACAACCAGACTAAATTCTTGAACATTTCTGCTTCAGCGGGAGTCTTTTTTTTTTTTTTTTCTGAATGAAAACCGAGACTCCGAGAGTCCTTTTCATTCCTATAAAACAAACAAAGTAAAGAAGTTACACATACATTTGATGCTCGTACATTTCAAAACCCAAATCGTATTCTACCACATGTTAGAGTGACTAATTTAGACAAACATAAAAAATGCTATAAGTAATGGTGAAGCTAGTTGAAAGGGAGGGCCGGAGGGGATGACTTTTATAAATGTTTGTTTAGTATTTGGTGGAAAAATTGGTTGAAGGTATATAAGTTGAACCCATTAATCCAAATTCAGTTCATGTCTTTGCACCCATTGCCTATAAGTAAGAATTTCTCTTTAATTACTTCAATATCCCTTTCAGCTGCAATCTTTCCACTCATGAATCCTGAATGTTTAATTTCTCACCCATAGCCTATTAGTGATAAAGTACACCTCGTAAATACATATAGCTTTTCCCAGTCGATTAGAAAATAGGTACACCTAATGCTTTCCAAGACAAACAACACCCATACAAATCCTAACGTAGATTTTCCTATAGTTTTCGACTCTCACCTTGATGCAAATAACGACACTTCTCTTGTCTTCCTCGACCTTATCTGAAGAAATCAGGATCAGCCTCCTACGTTCCCAGCCTATGATATCTCCCCTCTGGTGATTAGCTTGAAGAATCTGAATCGATCCACCATTGGTAAAGCTACAATATGGTGGTTTCGCTCAATGGAGGTAAGGAAAGAGGTGTTATCACATCCGCATCTTCCGCTATGTGGTGAGTTTATGATTTGATTTGAGCTATGGGCACATATTCCCCCAGGTCATCAGATCTGCCATCATCTTCGTTGGTAGGTCAGATGGTTAAAAGATCCAAAACACATAGGCGCCTAGCGGTGGCGCAATAACCCTTTCAGGGATAGCCTCAGCAAAAAAAGCATAGGGCTTGTAAGTGCTCAATTTATACATGGGTCTCAGTGTTGTTGTCTAATTTGTCGCTGCGTTGTTATGTTATCGTCCCTTTGACAGAAAATTAATGGTTTCGGGAAGCTGACGGGCAAAAAGAGAAGAAGATGTAAACCTCAATTGAAACCTTGGATTTGAAAGTTGAAACCCTAGCATGAAAGTTGAAACCCTAGCGTCAAAATATAGTGCAATAGAGGATTTAAACCAAAATTACTACAATCAATAATGGAAATCTGCTTTGGCAAAAATTTATACCGTTAAAATTGGGAAACAAGGCTACCAAGTCACCGACGTTACGGTTACACCGATGTCAACCAAACCCCAAGCTTCCTGCTCTTAGTTTCTGTTCTCCACGTTCATAGGACATGTTCTTCTTCACCCGAATTGTAGGTTTAGTGTGAAACTAAGTGGATCGTACTTTCTTTGAAGGATAAGAGGAGAATCACAAAAAAAAAGCGAAAAAGAGGAAGATGGAGAGAGATAGAGATACCGTATCTTTATGGCTTATAATTATTGAAATCTTATTGTGGTCAGAAGAGCATATGAAACGTTTTGATTAACAGTGGAATAGATGGGGACGCTTCAGTTGCTCTTTCGATGTGATTCTGAAACGTTTGTAAACGATATTGAAAGTTGGAGAACGTAGGTGGTTGCTATATTAATTGCCTAAAAGAGTTAAGCTGCTGACAGTGAAAAATATTAGGTACACGTGTCAAGCATTTACGCGCTGACGTGTCACTCTGTGGGAGAGAGTTCACCTCCTTTCATATATATGATTTATAACTTCTAAAACCTTATAAAAAAAACTTGTAAAACCTTATAACTTGTAAAAACCTTATAAAATAGCTTGTAAAATCTTATAATATCTTATAAATACCTTGTAAATACGTTGTAAAACCTTTTAAAATACATTTTAAAACCTTATAAATACCTTGTAAAAAACCTTTAAAATACCTTGTAAATTTTTGGCGGGAAAAATTTTCCCGCCAAAAATTTAACGCCAAAAAAATTGCGGAATCACTTTTCCCGCAAAAAACATTTTTTGGCGGGAAAAAATTTTACGGGAAAATTTTACAAGGTTTTTTAAAGGTTTTTTACAAGTTTTTACAAGTGTTTTGGCGGAAAAAATTGCGGGATCACTTTTCCCGCCAAAAAATATTTTGTATTTTGTGGACCTAATTTTGTTATTTTCCTTATATATTTGTGATATCTTTTATTAAAAGAAGGGTAATTTAGTCATTTTGTACATAAAAGGGGTATTTTTAAAAATGGACAGCCAAAGGGGGCATTTTTGAAAAGGGGTATTAAAAAAGGGGCATTTTTGTGAGTCTCCCTTCATCTTAATAGATAAACTGCTAATAATAATTTTATTTCAAAATCGTATATATATCATGTCAAATCTATATCTTAGTTAATATTAAAAATTTAAATATAATTAACAAATAACAAAACATTTAATAAAAAAATAAAAATCCACAAATGTTTAAAATACAGTTTTCTATATAACATAATCTCATAAGTTAGTTTTACCTCATGGCAAACTAATTTTAAATGAGTTAAAATTAATTAATAATTCATTTTATATATATATATATATATATATATATATATATATATATTAACATTCTCATTAAGTAATCAAAAATTCAATCATATAAGCCATTTTTCCAAATATTTTAATTAGTTTATAATTATGACTACATGCACTAAAATTCTTAAAATAAAATTAAGTATAACCACACTAATTTTCTTATCAAATATTCAAATATTCTTTCGTTTTATAAGCTCATTATTTTTTGTAAAAATTTTGTGTTTTCATTTGACAAAGAAAAACACTATATTACGATGATAAATACAATTTTATCCAATTAAATTAATGTTAAATAACTTATATTGTTATTTAAAACTTCAACCGTTATTGTTTATTTGTTAATATTCATACTAAATGATTTTATAGAGAACAATTAACACATGTCAATTCTAATTGACCAATAACACGTGAAGAGAAATTGTTAGTTTTCCTTTATGGCTAAGAAAATAAAGTTAACAAATTTTAAAAATTAGATATATAAATTAGTATATGTAAATATTATTTTTTTGTTTTCCTATTTCGTTAATGAAGAAAGTTAAATATTTTTTGACACATGTCAACATCTGATCGATAGACTTGACACGTGTCACGATCATGCGAGTTATTAACTTTGAAAACCATACTTTATATAATAAGATATATGTCATATTATATGGACAATGGTTCACGAAAAAGTTCACTCTTGGAGTCTTCCCATGCTCAACATCATCGAATCTTGTAAAGTATTTAGGACGTTTATATCGTTCAATGTGTCCAGACATCAAAAAAAAGACATGCCAGATCCATAGATCGTAAGATGCAATTGCTTCAAGAATATTAGTAGTAATTTCCTTATCTCTTTCAGTAAATCGACCTTCCCACGCTGTAGGACAATTTTTCCATTTCTAGTGCATGCAATCAATACTCCCAATTATCTCTGGAAACCCCCGAATTTCACTAAGATACTGTAATTCTTTGCAAGTCATACAATTATATGATTCTTTTACAAAATTTTCGCAAGCACTCTTGAAGTACCTCATATTTTAAAGTATTCATCGACCGCATAGCCGTGGTTTGTGGTACATTTTGCTAATGGAGATTTACCTTTTTATTGGTTGCATCAACTCTTTTGGTGGAGTAGTTTTTATTGCTTGATAGGTCTCCAACGATACGAAGGAAAACATGTTTTCACATAAGGAGGAGTTTGAGATGAATATTGCATCATCGATCCAAATATGGAGGTTTGGAATATATGACATCATGAAGAAATTTGGTGGAAAACTAGAATTAGGTTTATTTTGTGATTGGTTCATAGATTGGTTTTGAAACTAATAATTGTTGGGATTTTGTTAGCTGAAAGGATAGTTAGAAGAATTTTGGGTGTTAAAAGGATTGTTGGGATCCATTTTACCAAAAAAAGAGAGTTTCTCTGTTCTTTTGTGAGACGCGCGACTCTCACCCACGACTGGTTTTAAAATATCTGAATTTTGTAATTATGATTGAAGGATATAATTATAAACTTTGTAAAATCTCAATTAATTAGGTCAGAAGAGAAGATTAGAATCGCAGAATATTTATCGTCTGTGAGTTTCCAAGAATAATGATTTGATTATAAAAAGCTAGCGACAGTCGCTGTTTCAGATTAAAGCTTGGGTCATGATCGCTGGTTTTTTCCGGCAACTCCAGACTCTTGATATTTAAGTCGCAACGACCAAAATTGAAGAAGAGAAGAAGAGAGGGGAAAGAGAAGCAAAGGCATTATTTATGGTCGCCGGTCGCTATCGCAGCTACTCATTCACGAACACGTCCTTTAAAGACTCAAAAAGAGTTGATTGGAGGACTATAAGAAATTATAGTGAAAGTAATTATATTTTTCCTATGTCCAATGAAGCAAGACTAGTCTCTATTTATAGATCTTAAAACTAATGAATTTTGGTAAAAATAAAAATTATAAATCAGTTACTACGAAATTATTGAGTTCAAATGATATGAGACAAAAATTACAAAAATCTCAATAACCAATTAGAGTACAACATGCATCCCTACAAAATAGGACAACTTTTGTGCACGCCTGCTACACCCGTTTAACATCTTCGCTTCTTAAAGTTCGCCACATGGCAACACATGTCACATTTTCTTTAATTCAACATGTTTAATGTTTTCAAAACAATTTAATTCACGTGTATTTCTCAAATAATTCAAGACATGTCTCATTATATAAATTAAACTGTTGAATAAATTATATCTATGGTTATCGCTCATGGTCTTATTTGTATAATATGTTCTCCATCTACAACTTTAGGGCTCCGATTGTTGACCATAAAAAGAACAATAGGGATATGAAAGAAAATAAACAAAAAATAACAAAAAGAAAAGAAATATGACCAAATCTAGGAATCAAAAGGAACATAAGAATTGAACAAACGATTATAATAAATGGTAACTAAAAAATTGAATAAATATTCAATATAATAATTATTAAAAATCATTTATTTTATAAATTTCCTTTATATTAATGTTTTATATAAATTTAAAATAAAATGTAGTATAAATTAAAATATTTTATCTAAAAATAATATAAATTTCACTTGAAAGCATTTATGTATTTATTTAAGTATAAATACTTAGTTAAAATAAAGTCATAACATTCATTTAAATTAAAGTTGGATAAAAGCTTTTTATATATAGATATATAATAAAATAACAGAAAATATTTATATGTAGAAATATAAATATTATCATAAAAGCTATTTTAAAATTATTTAACAATTAAAAACGAATTTTATATTTTTGTCCTTTTTGTTCCTCTAAAATTTTGGGGAGGAACAATTTTTTCTATCATTTTTTTTATGAGGAATGAAGAGGAAAAATATAGAACCCACATATCTGAAAATGGAACAAAAGTTTCATATAAATGTTAAAAAAAAGTGGGGAACAAAGAGAAAATCACATTCCTACTCATTCTTTTACTCAAAATTGGATACCAATTGGAACCTAGTTATTTAGATTACTTAGACTATATGTAATGAGGGTGTTGAATAATTTATTCAACAGTTGAACTGCTCCAAGAAGGTTGTTAAAAATGAAAAATATGATGTGGATTAAATTCATTTGAATAATTTCAGGTGGTTGAAAAATTAAATTGGACGATGTTAAGTGATATTTTTAATACATTTTATAGGTTTTTTCGAGTCTTTTATTCGGAAAAAGTTGTTTTTGATGTAAATAAGTATTTTTAGGAATTCGGACCTACGGAGCGGAAGTAAGCATATTGAAGACGAAATCAAGTGAGTTTGTAGGAATTAGGGATTGATGATCGAAGCAGTAATTAATAAGAAATTTGTAGATTATTATGCTAATTCTATAGAGGATGGTCAATGGTTGTCCATAATGAAACTTGCCGTAGTTGATAACTCGGATGTCATTAAAAAAATATCTCATCTCACTCGGACAGTCAATGATTTTTAGGTCCATTGGAAACCCTATTTTTTTCTATTTTCCTCACACATATATTTTTTATCTTTATCGAAGATTACTTTCTACTCCAGATGGGGGGGGGGGGGGGGAGTTCACATACTGTTTTGCTTGGATTTTGTGGTTCATATGGAAAGATAGGAATAAAAAGGTTTTCAAAGGTTTACAATCAGTACCCATAGATATTTTAAATCATTCTTTGAGTGAAAAATTAATGTGGGAAGAATCTCAATTGGAAACGGTCGAAACTAGCTCTACTACGGAAGTTCTGGAAAACCCAGTTCAATCAATAAGATGTCGAATTGATGGATCTTGGAAATATTCGGATCTAACTATGGGTATAGGATGGTGGTGTTTTCAAGGAATGGACCAAACAATTCTGCTCGGTGCAAAGTGCCTTCGAAAATGTCCCTCCCCCCTTCATTCGGAGATGGAAGCTTTAATTTGGGCTATGAAGAATATCCTTTCAAGAAAGATAGATTGTCAGGTGTTTGAAACAGATTGTTCGGAGTTGGTCTCGATGATACAGTCACCTGAAGATTGGCCCGCTTTCTCCAACCTGCTAGATGAGTTTGGTTTGCACCGTGTCTACTTTCCCTTGTTCTCGCTTTCTCTTATTTCTCGTTTATGTAATGTTAAAGCGGACTGTTTAGCCCGTTCTTCTAGACTTTTACTTTCTGAAGTTTCTTTTGTAAACACTTCTCCTCCTAATTGGGCAACCAATCAAGGAGTTATTTATTAATTAATGTGTGGTTGACAAAAAAAAACATGGTAAAAAGATACAACTCTAAATGAACAGATATAACTTTAATTAGTGCTCATAAGGTTCATCAAATTTACCAAAAGTTGTAATAGTTCATCAAATAAACTAAAGGTTGCAATGGTTCATCAATACCAAATGTTGCAACGGTTCATGATATAAACCAAAGGTTATAACATGTCGTCAAATAAGTAAAAAAGTTCATTGGCTCGTCAAATAAACCAAATGTTACCATGTTGAATAAACAATACCAACAATTTATTTAAATATATTTTAGTAATTAAAAATTTCTTATGAAAAATTATAACCAAGAGACGTGAATGTGGGTACTAAATATACCAAAAGTTACAATGGTTCACTAAATATACCAAATGTTGCAACGGTTCGTCAAACAAACTAAATATTACAATGATATTTGACGAATCATTGCAACTTTTGCTTCATAAAACAAAACTAAAAGTTGCAATGATACGTCAAATAAACCAAAGGTTGCGACAGTTTAATTAAACGGTTACAATTTTATTTAAATATATTTTACAAATTAAAAATAATAATTTATGAAAAGATACAACGAGATACGCGACTATAGATAATCAAGTGTTTGAGTTTGATTTTTCTTCCTACCTAGAGGCTATTCAGAGCGACAAGGATGAGTTTGATTTTTTCTCTTTATCTTTGATCTCTCGACGTGTGAATTCAAAAGCGGATAACTTGGCACGAACTGTTCGTACCCAACCGCATCAAGTCACTTATGTAAACAATATCCCCCATAATTGGCTATTTTAAGCTAATCTAATAAAGTTGTTTACAACTGCAAAAAAACATTTATTCGGGTTGTTATTTTTATATAGATTTAAATTTGATAAAAAAAAATCAAAAGATTAAAAACAAATATGAGCAAGCTTAATATATCAATTACAATAATAAAAGAAAAAAAGGAACTAGAAACTATAATGCTATTGTAGTCTAGAATTTAACTTCTGTTCACGACCATTCTTTTTCAAAGAACTTTAATAAATAACAGCTCAAGTTTAGAATTCCCATCACAAGATCAAAATCCATGTGTTCATACCATTCCACAACTGTTGTTAACATAATAACCTACATCAGAATAATAATCACGAAATAGCCTAACTAATACAGATTATAAGTCATAAAGACACTTTTGTTGGAGCAAAAAAAAGTTGATTAAAGTCATTTACCAGAACAAGTCAACAATCAATCGACCTTGCATTTATAAACGCATGCTGTTATGGCTAATACACCTCCAATGATAACTCCTAATATCGCCATTGCCAAGACTGTCAAATCGAACCAAACAACGTATATATCAGTACTCTGCAACATTCTTTCATCCGGACCAACCGAGTAACATTAACAATGAGGAAGAATGACATACCAGCAATGGTGAAGTAGATGAGAACTGCCAATCTGTATCTGATCAGTCCTGGTAATTCAATTTCGAGTGTGCAATATCGTTGGGACTTTCCCTTTGTTGTTGCATCTTTCAAAGAATTTGAGCCTCCTGGTTGGAGTTCGGATAATGAAACATTTGTGCCTAGTACTGTGTGTCCTTTAACATCTCTGATCTCGAGCCTTATGATAACCGGATTTGCATTCCAATCTATCGATATCGCTCCAAAATTTTGTTGTCCTGAAAGTAATTTTAAGATGTTGTGACCACTGTAATCCTCAACGGAGCCCCACTAGCTGCTTTCTAAACAACTCACAACAACTACAATCTGCTATATTCAGTCCTACGCTAGTTTATAGTACACCTATAGCTAAAGTTTGAGAATCTGAGCTTCTTAAAGTAGACTCACTGTGTCATGGATTACCAATAGATGTGTTGGAACGTTTCAAGAAATGGATAGCAATGTAAAACCACTTATAAGGAAAAACATAAAAGGAATCAATTTGAGAAAATTACCGTATGTGCATGATTTGAATTTGCAGTTATCATTGATAACTCTCATCGTGCTTGGGGTATACCAAAATAGAAGCCTAACGATGGAACGCAAGGGACGAGGGAAAACTTTCTCAACAGATTGTACTAGACCACTGGAGGTGACATCATATAATGGGTACCCAACAGAACAATCGTATCTCGTGATTTCTCCAAAATGAACATCTCCACTGATGAATATAACTCCATTTCTCTGTAATATCAAAGCAGCGGAGAATTATTGCAGACGAGGAAAGAAGAAAACTGACAGTTGGAAACATTACTGTCAACTATCCCATACCTTAGTGTCTGATATCAGTTGAAAAAGACGTTTCCTTTCCTTCGGAAAACGGCCCCATGATTCCATATAAAAGAGTGGTCCAGTGGTAGCAGAAAGATTTGATATAACCTGGACAAGTTAAGAGACAACATTTCTAGATGGAATAAGAGACTCAGCTTCATCAAGTTCAAGTTTATAACTAAAATGGAACCGGACACAAAAGTTTGATACTCTGCCGTGATAGATAGAAAGAAGATAAGTAACAGAATACCTGAACAGATGATCCAATGATAGTGATTTCGCTCCGCGGACCTCTCAATTCTTTTTCGAGCCAGCCCCACTGCGTATCACCCAAGATACTCCCGTCACTTCGCAAAGGGTCTCTATGATATCTGGTATCTAAAACTATAACCTGCAGGAGATTCAAAACTCTGTTAAATCACATATAAGCTCTTTGTTTAAAACTTTACAAAACTACCAAAGAAGACAACAACCGCATTGGACTTTCTGATGATACCTTAACTTTCCGATTAGGCGGACCATAAGTATAAGATGCATAAACTCCAGCTTGCTTTCTCCTCGGGCTATCAAGAGGCTCATCAAGGAAATCAAGCATGAGTTTTTGGTTAGTGACTTTACGATCAAACTCTTTTCCGGCGTCATTCAATCCGTAATCATGATCATCCCAAGTACCAATAACCTTAACCTTTCTCTGAAGACTAGAATAGCCAGGATTAGCTTTGGCTTTAGCGTATCTCAATTTCATTTCTTCCTCTGAAGAAGGCACAAACCTCGGTGTATTCCTCCATGGCCCAAAGGTTCTCTCTTTACCAATGACTGTAAGTGGTCTTCTAATATCTCCATAGATGTTATCACCCAACCAAATGAACAATTGTGGATCAAACTTGTTTATCGCATCCCATATCGGCTAAATTTAACAAAAACCATTACAAAAAATCACATTAAACCAAAAATATATAATCTAAACAATGTTTAACATGGTATCCTACAAGCTTAAATCATCTAAACAAACATCAGATTTTACAATTTATAGGCTAATCAAACAAAAACCGTAATCAAATTCGAATCTCACTTAAGCACTAGCCAAACAGAGCAGTCCTTAAACACGAAACTGTGAATTTTACCTGTGGAGCGCTTTGGTTAGCACATGATCCGAAGGCGATACGAGTGATTGGGGTCTCTTCTGCAGCAATCGCCACCGTAAATAGCAAAGAAAAACACCAGAAGGAGATGCGGTTCATGACCATGTGGTGGGAATTGGGGATCGAAGAGAAAACCCTAGAAGCAACCATGGAAACAGGAATCTTCAAGGTTTCATTCGTTTTTCGGTTGCTACGATTTCCAGTTACCGTTGGGAGTTTGATTAGAGAGATTAAACAAGTTGTCACTTTTACGATTGATTTCACTGCTTTTTCTACTTTCTTCTGGAGGCTTGCATTATAATATTATTTTTTGGTTTTGTTTTCCAGATGAACTTTTTGTTCCTTGCTAATGTGAATTTTTACGTGTATGGGTTCCGCTGTTTTATGTTTACAAACAAAAATCAAAATATATAAATGATCATTTATACGAATAAATCTCATAGTTTTATCAAATTAAAACGGTAGATTTTTTTACATATACACAGTGATTTTTTTATATTTTTTTCTAATAAGATAAGTTACACTAAAAATAAAATTTTGGTTTACAAAAATTCTGAAAAAAAATATATTAGCTGATGTCATACAATCCACCTTACCGTAACTTTGTACATCAACATTTCAATTTTTCTTTTTTAAGCAGAACTATGGAAACAGTAAAAAAATAAAATTCACTATATATGCCTGATAAATTATTTCAACATTATTGCAAATTTTTATCTATAATTCAAATTATTTCCAATGTCTCTTTGAATTTTAGATTTTTTTTTTAATAATCTAACTTGTAAATTTTCCTATGTAATGATAAATCCATTTAATATGTGCTATATTATGAAACTTTTGTTCTATTTTTATAGATTTTATAGATTTCATAATTATTATATTATCACCATCACATATAATATTTCTTTAACAATCAAAATAATAGTATTTTAGTAATAAGGAAATGTATAACATATATTAGATAAAATCTTATGTACCAATATATTTAATATTCAATACTAAAATATTTTTTGGGAAAATTAGAAATAAAGGAGCTCTAAAACAAAGTTTGACCATATACACTTTTTTCAGAGAATGTAAGTTTGGACTAAAATACCCTTACTCTCTATTTTAAGCATTTTTTGAATGATTTTACCAAAAAAACATGTAGATATACAAGATTATAGATGATTTGTAAAAAAAAATTGATGATTTAGTTGAAAAAAGTTGACTTTTTTATGGATAAAATTTCGTCTAAAATTATTAGAATACGTTTTCTAGTGTTCTACGAATATCAGAGTTTATATTCTAAACTTTTGTACATGTTCTACGAAAATCAGGGTTTGTATTGTAAACTTTTGTATATGTTCTACGACTTTTAGATTAGATACCTGTTCTAACAGATTCAGAAGACCGGAATACAATTTCCAAAAATCCGTAGAACATATATTCTACGCTTTTCTTCATGTTCTAATTTTATTCAGAAAATTCATTCTACGATTTATAACATGTTCTGAAAACGTTAGAAACCGTATTATTATTTTAGAATCCGTTTTCTAATATAATATAGATTTCAATTTCTGAAAAGTTTTAGAATTCCTAAATATAGAAAGTGAATCTTTCAAAAATGAAACTGAATATATATTAAATATTACGTTTTTATTGTTGAGATTACGATCTGAGGATGGTTAGAATACGTATTCTAATTTTTTCAGATGAAAAAAAAATTAAAAACAAAAATCTAGAGGGTGAAATCGTTTTTTAGCCCTAATCGTCAAAGTCTTCTTCTTTCACCTCTTCCTTTTGAGTTCACGTTGAAAGGTTAGACTAATTTGGTATATTATATTTGTCGTTGTTTTTCCCCATTTTGTGCCCTATTTTTCGAGATGCACATCTACGTAAGGAGTGGTGTGTGGAGATTTTGTGACAACAATGAGTGGAGATTTGTTGTTGATGAAAAAAATCGTGGGAGATTCCTCAATTTGGAATCGACTACAACTTTTGAAGAGTTAAAGGTGTTGGTTAAAGAAGACTATGACATAGATCAGAGTACAAGTGATGTGGAGTTAAGTTACTTACCCACAGATCTTAGCGTTGATTGTCCTCCTGTTGTTATGATGAATAACAGACATGTAAGTAATTTCCTTTCGTATTGTAAAAGGAAAAGTACGATCTCGCTATGTGTGACGTTCAATGGTGAAGTTAAAAATACTAGGAGTAGAGAAAAATTCGATATGAATAAGGAACCCGACGCTGCAACTAATGGATATGATGATGTTAATGTTGATGAAGAAGCAGCACCAATGATTGTGGTAGAAGAAAAACGACGAGTTGGTTTGGCAGAAAGTCCAAAAACGCATCATCAAGGTGGAGTTGGATCGTCGTCTAAGTCTTCTTCTGTAAGTAAGGGTCAGTATTTCAGAAGTAAAGAAGTTTTACAAGCAACCATGGAATTGTATGTGATGAAGTATAACTGCGACTACAGGATTACAAAGTCTGATACGAAATTTTGGTGTATACGATGCGTAGATGCTCGCTACAAGTGGAGTCTTCGAGCGGAGTGTTTTGAGCGGTCTTTGTAATTTAAAATCAACAAGTTTGTGGAAACGCATACATGTGCACCTTCCGAGAAAAGCAAATTTTGTTTAACACCGTCAGCAAAAACAATTGGACGTTTGATTATGCATAATTATGAAGGTGTGTTGGAAGGGCCTAAACCGAAAGATATCATCAATATAATTCAATCAGAATATGGGCACGAGCTAAGTTATCCCCAGGCGTGGGAGTCTCGTGAGTATGCAGTTAATGAAGTTAGAGGAATTCCAGAGAAAAGTTATGGTAAGATACCAAAATACTTGTACATGCTACAACAAGCGAATCCTGGTACGTATACAAACTATGAAGTTGATTGTGATGGTAGATTCAAATATCTATTTATATCTTTTGGTCAGTCAATTAGAAGGTTCTACAAGTCAATTCGTAAAGTGATTGTGGTTGATGGTACGTTTTTGAAGAGCAAATACAAAGGAGTTATGTTGGTTGCTACAGCTGTAGATGGTAACTCCAATTTGTATCCAATTGCATTTGGAGTTGCTAATTCTGAGATTGATTCTTCATGGGAGTGGTTTTTAAAACAACTTAAGATACTCATAGCGGATGATAGAGATTTAGCTTTTGTGTCTGATAGGCATTCGTCGATAAGTATATCGCTTGGAAAAATCTATCCATTGGCTTCTCATGGTATTTGCATCCACCACTTGATTGGTAATGTTATTACTTTTCACCATGGAAGAGGTGTGGCTGATATGGTCGCAAAAGCGTCTAAAGCGTATAGAGTTACTGAGTTTGAAAGGCTTTTCAAGAATATTTGCAACATCAGTCCAGCGATTGGAGATTACTTGCAGGATGCTAATGTGGAGAAATGGGCTCGCTATCATTTTCCAGGATACAGATACGACATTAACACCAACAACCCTGCAGAATCAATCAATTCAGCTTTGAGAACACCTAGAGAGTATCCAATAATTCCTTTGTTAGACAGCATCAGAGAGATGTTGACATGCTGGTTTTATGAGCGAAGAGTAAAAAGTGCGAAGCAAAAGGATCCTTTGACTGTTGAAGTGGAGAAAAAGATTTCCAGAAGAATTGAGAAAGGTAAAACATTTAAAGCTTATCCTATTACTAGAAACAGATTACAGGTTAAAGCAAACGGGGTCAACTTCGTCGTTGACTTGGAACAAAGAACATGCTCATGTGGGAAGTTCGGGATAGGGAAACTTCCTTGTAGACACGCCATAAGAGGAGCTTATGCTATAGGCAGATGTATATACCCATATGCTGATGATGTGTATACAACTGCCACTTGGAGATCATTATATGAGGAAACTATCAATCCAATAGGTGTTCCTGAAGAAGAATGGCGCGTCCCAGAGGTTGTTGAATCTGCAAAAGTTTTACCACCTGAAACAAGAAGACAACCTGGTAGACGAAGAAAATGAAGATATGAATCAGCTGAAGACAAGATAAAAGCATCACAACAGTCACAATTATCAAAAAAGCATAAGTGCGGTCGTTGTGGTAAAGAAGGCCATAATCGAGTAACATGTGATGTAGCAATATAAGGTTTGTGATCGTGATCTGACTACTAGTTTAAAACTTAAGTATAGATTCCCTACTTTTATATTTTGTTTTGATAATTGTTTTCTTTATCTTTTTCAGGATTGTGTTGCAACTGCTCTCATTGAACGTTTCTAGTTATCACTATATGGATTTTGAACTTCTTTCTCATTTCATGATTATTTTTGCATTTTTTATTTCAGATTTGAATTTCCTAGTACTCTATGTTTGAATTTTTGTTTTCATAATTGGATTCCCTACTACTCTATGTTCGTGGTTTTGCTTTGAGTTTTGGATTGACTTATCACTAAATTAAGTATATACAACATAAGTTCCAAGACCAATTTAACATAATTTAAAAAGAAACGTAAGAACCATAGTCTCAACCTACCAAGTAGGAATTTTCATTTAGTTTATTGTTTATCGATGAGGGAAGCCATTTGCTTCATAAAAGTCCATAAAATCACCATCTTTCATTCGTAGCTAGTGTACATAAGTTACCAAAAAAAAAAAAAAAATTACCACCACTTGTTGTTTTGCGTTCTCTTGATTCTGAACCTTGACCTCGAGGAGGATTTGTATTGTTGTTGGGCTTTAAATGACCTCTTTTATTTGGGATAAGTCTCCTTTCCAACAAGAGTATTTGAGAAAACAGAAATTTATCTGAATTTTTTTAAAAAACCCAAAGCAGGAGTGCGTAAGTTCCACGCGCGGGCGACTTCTCTCTCAAACCCAGTCCACTACCAAACCCTAGATCTGCTTTCCTCTGCCTCTCCGGCGTGTTTTTCCGGCGTCGGAGAGGGCTTTGCCTTTTTGTTTTTCTTCTGGTCTTTCTTCTCTGTCCGTTGTTTCCGTTCGTGGTGGGTGATGGCTCGTCGTATCCTTACCTTCTCGTCCTCCAGGTGGTGGTAAATCAAAGCTCAGGCTTCGCGTAGTGGCTAGGAGAGACGCGGCGGCTTGTTGTTGCTTCGAATTGTGGCTCGAGGTCACCTCGTTTTGATGGCATTCAGATGGTTGCTTTTAGTGGTCGTCCCTCTATGCGTGTTAGATCTGAGAGTTTGGTTTGTGGTTGTGGCTTTGTGGAGACAGCGGAGGGGCTCCGGACTTCATTCACGGTGGTTAGCTCCGGCGAATTTGTATTTCGGATGGTTCCGTGTCATCTGATTTCAGATTCTCGCCTCTTTGGTTTTGGGTTGGTGTCCGCTTCTCACCGGAAATCTCGGTTTGGGGAGTTTGGTGAAGCAGCATGTGGTGATTGGCTCGATTTCTTCTTCCTCGCCATGGAAAGGGCTTGGTCTGGTTCTTTGTCGACGGATCTAGAATTGGCCTTCTCTTTCTCGAGGCGCGGTACGGTGGTTTGGCGAGGCATCAAATCTGAGGTCGTCATGATGTCACCCAATGGCAGCGAGGACTTGAGGACTAGTCTGGGGTCATTGTGTGGTTGATCTTCTTCGGCTTTTAATGCTTTGCGAGGTAATTGCGTTCTCGGTGGTGTAAGGCTTTAGTTGTCGTCAAAGTTTGTTGCTCTTTTGTAGCAGCCTTAGCGGAGTTGCTTGGGGAAGTAGTGGCTGCCGGTGGTGGTCTTGCTTTCGTCTCCAATTGCAATTGTCTCCGGTTGATTCTCGTATCGTTTGCTTTGTCTTTTCAAGGATTTTGTTGGGATCCTTATATGTTGTCTATGTGACTTAAGCTCTTGGTTTGGATTGCGTTTAGTTTGTCGTCTCGTTTTCCCTAGGTTATGGAGGAGCTAGTAAGATCATTGGGTCGTTTGGTGCTGTTTCGTATTGTAATATTTTCGCTCTGTGCTAGCCGACTACGAGGTTGTACTTGGTAGAGGGAGCTAGTGCTAATCGTGTACATTGGTTCGTGTGGCTCCATCCTGAGATCGCTCATGGTTTCGCCGTTGACAGCTCAGTCCATGGGCCTCCAGTGAAAGGCTTCCACTACTTTGGCTTTCGTTTTTGCAATCTTTTCAATTTTCATTACCGTCTTTCGTCTTCTGTAGCTCATTCCGGAGGAACTTCAGAATCGTGTATCACTTCATCTGACACCGTTTGCTTCACGGCTTACGTTGAGTCGATGGACTGATTGTTTTTGCTTCCATGTTTTTATCTTTTTTTGCCATGGGACCAAAATTTTTAGGTTTAAAATCTATGATTGTAAAACTAAACATTTCATTTTTAATGAATATTTTCATTCTTAGCAAAAAAATTAAAAAAAATTTTGTTACTTATAGTTTCAAAATCTGGGGGTAAATTTGGGAAAGAGATTTTTAAAAAACCTATTTCACCAAACTTTTTATAGAAAAGTATATATGGACATTTATCCATTAAAACCTCTTTTATATATAATTTTCCCTTTTTTTTCTTTCCAATAACTGGGGGAATCCAAGGCTGAAAACCCCATACTAATCCCCGAGAACCATAGATTTCAGGTTTTCTTGCCATTGAATGCATCGACGGATAGTCAAGTGCAAGATTGTTTACGTATTAAAATAAATGTTTTAGAAACAATAGGGTATTAGCTTTTTTTATTGAATAAAAAAGTAAATTGGTGCAATAGACGTATTTTCTATAATTTTAATTGCAGAAATGGCCAATAATTTGAAAATAAATCACTGTTCTAGCATAACAAAATTGTAGATTTAGAAATGATGTGAAAGTATATACTCATTTACGTTGTTAATGGGGAGTTCGACTCCAACCTTATTCACTACTCTTTTTTTTTTGGCTAGCAAATATGTGCCAACCCGAAAGCCATTAACCCCATGAATAAGGTAGGAGTCGAACTCCCCACATGATAATTGGCAGTCTGTAGGCTATAGATCTTTCTCAATTTCATTTATTTTGTATTTCTTTCACATAATGTAAATAATCTCTCTCTTCTCTTTCTAAACTTTTGAGAGAGAGAGAGATTTCGATCAATCTCTTGGCCGTCTAGCATGTGTTGCCGATTTATGGATCCGGACGTGATCTGGTTTTGTTATCCCACATTACCGCCTTATCTCGTCGTCCGGTGTATCCGGCTTTAGTCCGACAGCCTCCAGTTACAATAGCGGCAGTTGGTTGGCTTTTCTCTAGCGGCGTTGGCTCTTTTAGCAACGTCGGCTACTTCTCTCCGGCATAGGTTGTTTCGTCAAAACCGTTGACCGGCTTTTGTCTTTGTTTGCTTTGAATTATCTCATCGGATCTAGTTGGTGATGATGGCAATATTAGTGTGTCTTCACTAATCAATTGTTTTCTCCGGCTTGTCCTTGAGTTTTTGGTTTCTTTTTATTTTCCTCTCTGATTTACAGGAATTAACCCAACGAATTGCAATTTTACTTGAAGAAAATAAGAAGAATCTGAAGCTTATTATCAATTTCCTTTAGATGTCTTTAATTTAGGCTCCGGTTGTCTTTTAAGCGGTGAAAACCACAAGATTCATTGTTCGAATCCTTATCGGTGGTGACTCTTTTTCACCGGAATCGGTGGCAAACGGCGGAGGCTGAAGTTGGTTTCCTTTAGATTACTCATCCTCCCATGTGTATTAAGTTTGTTTTTGTTCACGACACGTATTTGGGATGGAGGGGCCGATTGGTAAGGGTTGTTAGTTTTATCTATAAAGACTTTGATTTTAAGAACTTTGACTGTAGAAACTTTGCCTGTTAAAATCTGATTGGTAGAACAAAGTTGTAGAAGCTGTGACTGTTATTTTTTTAGAATTATATATATTCATAATAAATATAAATAATGTTATAAATGAATTCATCTGACAATATAATTTTATTGATGTAAATCATCTATTTTTTTCTTTTTTTTAAAAAAAGGTTCTTCTATTTAGAAGCTTGGGAAAGAAAATAAGACATGGTGCAACCCAATTGTGTGTTATAATAGCCTTTAGAACACACATAAATAGGAATTGAAAATGAAACATGAACCTAACTAGAACCCATCAATTACCCGTAAATGAAATAATCTGTATTCCGTACCTACCGAATTTAAGACTCAGTGGACACTACAAATTCGCAGAGCTAGGGTGAATGTAAAATAATCTTGTACGACATACTAAATGTCTCACGGCAGAGATTCATTTTATATATGGTTTCCACATATATAGACATACTAGTCCAGATTTTCCTCGAATACTTTAGAGGTGGGTCACTCAAGTTCAAATTTTAGTTATAATAAGGGTATAGTTAATTCTTATATATGAAATTTTAATTACCTACCTTTTTATGGGATATCTAACCTATGATAAATATATGGATTTTTCACCTAGCCAATGGTTTACTTAAGATAAATATATAAACAGAACACTAAAATTTGTATAACATCACCTGAAACTGATATCTTACACCGAGGTTTCAGTATTAGTCGTGGTTCTGATTGCCTTGCTAATTAGTTTGCCGCCTCTTTTATTATTAACTATTTTGCAATTATAGATTTTAGAACCCTTAATTAATTAGGGGGCTGATTGGTTGTGACTTTATAGACTGTATTTTATTTTTAAAGTGTTTTATTTATATTCTTAGTATCATTTATGTTGTTTTAAAATTTGTTTTTGTAAGAAAGGAAGAGTTTTATAGGATGAAATTTGGTATGAAATTTATTAGACATACAATGTGTCATTTCTCTGACTTGTTTTATATTAAAAAGAGTTTGCTATTAATAAAGCAATTATAAAGATATTTTGACAGAATATTAAAAATTAAACTACTAAAATATGTACAAATTTGGGCATACTTTTGTTTCTCTTATATATTAGTAAGTTTTCTTGTTAGTAATCAAACAATTTTAGAGTATTATATTTAACATATCTGATATGTGTGCATTTATTTTATAATTTTTAAAAATTGTATACAACTAATGACTATTTGATGTTTGCCAAAAATTTTCTTTTTTATTTTATTTTTATTACATTAAAAGAGAAATAAACTAATTTCCTAATAATAATTATCTATCAATTAACACATATATATCACAAAAGTAGTGCTAGCAAATTCAAAATATAAGAGAAACAAGTAATAAACATTTGATTAATTAATATTGATGATTTTTTTTTTTTTTTTAAGATCTATTTTCCATAATTTTTGGTAAGATTTCACTGAATATCAGAAACCGTCATAATATAATCATTTATATTATTTAAAGTTATCATTTCAAAACTCACAATTTTTACTATGTTGAAAAAAGCCTACCATTTTTACTAATTGGTTTTAAAGTCTCAACAACTAAAATTTTATAGCAAAATTTTTGATAGTCAAAGTCTTTATCCAATTGAGAAGATCTATCGACCTGAGATGATCAAAAGTTCTAATAGTCTCTACAACCAAAAGTAACAATCGTTATCGATCGACCCTAGGTATCTTCAATTATGGGGAGGCTGGATAAACATACAAATCAAAGTAGTTATAAGAAAAGTGAAACTACAAAAAATGTTTATTATGAAGTGTTTTAAAATATAAATAGATCAGATAGACACTAATATACAAAGGAATAAGAATCTCACAAAAAAATAATTAAATGAATAGAATCTGAAGATAAAACGAAAATGTACCCAAATCCCATTTATCATCATCTCAACGCATCATCAAAACAAACTCGTCAAAGCTGAGAACTCCATCGTCATTCTGATCAAACCCACGAATCATAACCTTACAAGCATCAACCGTACACGACTCGCCGAGTCGACTCAACGTCCTCCGTAAACTCGCCGCCGTAATAAACTCTTCCCCCTCCATCACATACATCCCAAACGCCACTCTCAGCTCCTTCCTCCTCTCTTCATCATTACCGTCTTCTCCTTCCATAAGCTTCAAAAACTCACCAAAATCTATAAACCCGTCTCCGTCAACGTCTGATATCTTCACCACCTCCTCCGCCTCACGTGACGATAACGCGCCGCCTAAGAGACTAACGCAGCTTTGTAGCTCTTCACCGGAGATTTTCCCGTCGGAGTTTGCATCCATGTAGTCAAAAACGGTTCTTAGCTCGTCGATGTTTAACGAGCTGCTTCCGCTACTGCTACTGCTGCTGGTTCTTGCTTCGTCTTCAAGATTTCTTGACGATTCTGATCTCTTCTTGGAAACCTTCTTGTATAGTCGTGACAATGGTGATTTTTGGTTCTTAGCGAGAGTCATAATTTATTGATTTGAATATAAATCTCGAAGATGTCGAAAATGGATTTCTGATGCAAATTGTTTTCAAGATGTGGTAGATTATATATAGATGAGGATGTGAATGCGTGTATAAATGTGTAGATTCTTGATTGTTCGACGGTTACAACACGGGTTTGAATATTTTGGGGTTATTATTTAAAGTTAGAGGCGGTTGCGCGGTGGTGGCCGGGAAGTTTCCTCCGTAATTGAGTGCTCGTGGGGAAAGGTCAAGTTGACAACGACTAATGGTATTTTCTTAATTATGTGATGAAGCTTCTCCCACGCATTGTGATGTCATATGAACGACTTGGAAGATTTTAGCAACTTGTTTGCTTCCTTGACTTTTGATTGAGTAAACGATGTGTGGACACGTGTTTTAATTCTCAATTGTTTTGATTTTTTTTTTTTTTAAGTTGTTGAAGTTTCATATTACCGTCCAAACACTATGAAGCTGAGGGCTTGACAAAAGACAAAAGTTGTATAATTTTTTTGTACCATATTATTTTTTTTTCTTAGAAATCATCTCAAAATCTATATACATACACCATGAGTTTTTTTTTTGAAACTATAAACTATACTAATTTTTTCGGAAAAACGGTCTATTTCCCCACGAGAAGTATCGTATCATGCCAGATAGAGCCCATTCTTTGACCTCGGTCTATATCTCCATGAAATCAAAGTTCTATTCCTATTTCCCCCCGAATCGAAAGTTCTATTAGCTAAATGTCCCCGAATCTGGGTTATATCGGTTAGCGCTTCAAACCCAAAGTAAACCGAATACCAAACCACTAAAATTTGATTCTAAACTGAATTAAAATTTGACCCACCCGTAAATGGTCCGATATCATCTTCTTCTTCACCCGATTCTTCAAACAACCAAATGAAGAAATACTCTAAAATGAGCAAAAAAATCTTTTGCATTTTGGATGGATTTAATCTCACATTATGAGAACAAAATAATGGAAGATTTAATATGGAAAATTCTAATGATTTACGATTGATTCGGCGTTACCAATTTATAAAAAATTAATTCCAAGTCCAACAATATCGAAAAAGAAATAAAGAAATATCTATAATTATTGAAACAGAGTAACATGGCGAAAGAGAGAGAGACGTACCGGCGGAGGAGGCAGATACGTCGTCGACATGGGCGTCGCAACCGCGGACGGAGGACGGAGGTGAGAGATGACGTGTCCCGACGCATGAAATTCTGACAACTCGCATCTTCGTTGAAATGAGATATTTTCTCCGGCTGGTTTTGGCGGAGAGAACGTGCTTGTTTGTTACTCTCTCTTGCAAAGTCAGCTTCGGCGACGGTAATCGACAACGACGGTAATCAAATTCTGAAGAAGACGAAAGCTGGGTTGGGTTTCAATTAGTTGTAATTGGGTTAAATTGATTTAGATTTAGGTTGAATCCGGTTTAGTGACTTCGTAATTTGGTTAAGCAAACTGTAAACCGAGCAAAACCAAAATTTGTGGATAATTAGGTTTTGAACTATTTATTTATGGAGAAATAGGTTTTAAACTTTGAACTCGGGAAGATATACATCGAGAAGTATTTTTTCATGGACATATGAACCGAGGTTAAAGATTGGGCTCTATCTGGCGTGATAAGCATACATATCGTGGGGAAATAGACCGTTTTTCCAATTTTTTCACCATATAAAAAATTACACGGACTTTTCTAGTTGGCCTATTTCAATACTCAAAATCTGAACCGTGTATTCATTTTATGGTATTTTTTTAAAAAAAAAATCTAGAAATTTATTATTGATCTTGAGGTGGAACCAAAGTAGAATACAAAGCCCAAAAACGAAAACTAAAGCCGGCGGACAACATAAAAATTCTCGGAGACAAAACCGGCGGAAGACGAGATTTTCTCGGAAGCTAAGCCCTCACGAAGGAAAACTAAATGTAATAGTAGAACAAAGCAAAAGATTTCAAAACACACACGTAGGAGGTCGAAACCAAAAACTAGGAAAGATGCAGAAGGGATAAACCTTAAAAGAAATAACAGACCCAAGAAAACAAGAAACCCAAAACTTCTGAAGCGCCTGGGATTGAGACTTACCAAGGATGCCCGCGGCCAATCCAAAGATAACATCTACCTCCTCCTATCACAAAGAGAGCTGATCTCTCGAAACCAAGAACCAGGACTTCAAAACTTGGCAAGCGAGACAAAAGAGTTAAAGGAACCTCGAGCACACTTCCGAATACGACTGCTGCGTCCACTAGCGTCAAACTAGAAACCTTCAAAAGGCGATCCTATCACAATAGATCAGGAAAGCAAGGAAAGGCCCAACCCCTCGAAAACCGAGACAGCTAACAACCACAACGAACAACATGCATCAGGGAGAAGAATGAACTGAATTGGATTTTATGTGTTCAACAATATTTGTTATTTCGTTTAGTGTCAAACGAGATTTAAGAAAATTATCCTAGCTGCTCATAACTTTTTATTTTTTAATTAGAAAATTCATCATATTCTAAAAAGCTAATTCTATAACCCTAGCTAATTTTCACAAGCTTGAAGATTTTGAATTCCGTTAATGTCACATATCTTATTTTATTTTTCAAAGTTATTAACTCACGTGATCGCGATACATGTCGAGTATATTAATGAGATATCGACACATGTCAAGTTTATAAATGAGATATCAACACTTGTCAAATCTAATTTTTGTTAATATAATATTTTAATATAGAAATTTCCTAACCATATCGAACAACACATGTAAGTCAAAACGTTTTGTTTATATATTCAAAATCTTTACGAATATATTAAACTACTAAACTAAAATTGTTAATATACTCAAAACAGAAGTAAAAGATCATTTTCTTTTTATTTTTAAAAATATAAATATATGTTTTAATATTATTCATTTTTGTAACTTTAATATATTTATGCTTTTATTTTCTTAAAAAGGAAAACATGATAAAATGACTACTACACCACATATTTACATAATATCAATATACATGTCTAAATTTTGTAGAGTTACATATAAATCATTATATAACGGGTTTTAAAAAAAATTTAGTTTTATGGAAGAAAACAGAGTATTGACTTATTGTCTTGTCAGTACAACAAATGCACAAATCAAACTCCAGTTTCATGAATTCACATAAACAAAAAATAAAAACACATTCCACTTGAAACAAGAGAGAGAGAGAGATTGTGAAATTAATCCTTATAATATACTCACAGTTCACAACATTCTTAGTTTTGAGTAATGAAATTTGTGACTACACTACTCTAATTTACCAAAAGAATGAACAACCAAAGTTCAATTGTCACAAGCCTACTAATATCCGTCCCTTTGTCTTTTGCAAATTCTTTGATGAAAACATCCTTGAGTTTTACAAACATCTCAGTGTTGTTGATCTCTGATGCGCTGCCTCCAACAATGAAGAAGTGTTGATGCAAAATTGCAGATTTTTCCGATTTTGTGTTTTGTGAGATGCTCAAGCCTCACCATGATATGCCTTGTTTCGGTAGTTGGTTAGCTGATGGGGGATTCCATGAGTAAAGAGAGAGTGTCTATGCATATTGATGTCTCTACTTCAGCCGCCAGAAGTCCTTTTGCATTGGCAACATCAACTGATTTCTTAGCTATTTCGAACAGTTCCAACATCTCCGTTAAGTTCTTCTTCAAGGGTGGGCAGTTTGTGAATATGAATGAGTCCATGTATGAGATTTGTAGCCTATAAAGCAATTTTACATGCACCAAACATGGTCAAAGAAACTATATAACAAATATCTCCCGAGATTTTCTAATGTTCATTTTAATAAAAAGATCATGCAACTTATAAAAAAGAATATGAGTATTGAAAGATATGAATGAAAAAATATATACGATCTATCTTGAGAACTAATTAATAGTCGAGTATATTATATGTCAGCCAATATAAGGTGAAAACAGAATTGATGTCGGGTGACGACGAGTGAATTATAGAAGATAACAAGAAATTTTTTACTAAAAAGTGTGAAAAAATATTTACTACTATGGAATGAAAATGAGTAAAGTAAATTTTTTAAAATTCAAATAATTCAAAGATTCACATTAATAAAAAATTTTAAACTAAAACTCCGCACAACGCATGGGTACATAATCTAGTAATTAATAGTTACGAAAACAAAACGAAAGGCATTTCGCAGAAAAAGGGGAAAAAAAACAAAAGGTTAAAATTGTAAGGGCTTGTTGAACAAAATAAAAAAAAATATATATATAAGGGCTTAAGCAAGCCCAGACCAAAAAAATTTAGAGAGGATGCAGTTCTTGAGTGAAGGAACACTGAAGAGTATTGGAAGCTGGGTAAATATGGGCTAATTTATCCAATTATTATCTATACTATTAATTGGGAAGCATTCCCTGAAAAATAACCTTAAAAAGTGTAAAAAATTACAAGGGAATGCCATTGGTTTTTAGTGTTTTTAAATAACTTCATTAAGGGTACAATAGTAATCACAAAATTAATATATTTAAATAAAAATAGTTTAATTCTTTTAAATAATTATTAATTTCCAAAAAAATAAACTAATTTTCTCTCTCTTATTAATTATAAACGAAAATTTGAAATTAATTTTAAAAAAATTGTTAACCAATAAGAATTGAAAAACTAAGATTTGATATCCAACTAAGATTTTATCTAAACCAATCGTAATAGACTATTCTATATCAAAAATAAAAAGAAAAATAATATCATTTTAATTCAAAATTAAAAACACTATCGTTTAAAAGATTTATCAATGGAGGACTTTAAGATTAAATTTAAAATTTTGTAAGAAAATTAAATACAAATATTTTAAGCTTCAGTTTTGTTATAATATTTTCACAAATTTTAAAATATAAAACAAAATTTTATTTCACAATTTCTAAAATACGATATTAGATATTAACAACTATTTATATTTATGATGAAATAAACTCAAATAATAATAAATTTAAAGTAATTATCATTATAGCCTTCGTTTAGAGCAAGTTTGATAAATATCTAACAATAGATTGTATATATTTATTTCTAAATTATTTTGCGTTTTATTTTTTGTTTTTCAACCGGATCTTTCTTAAATAAATCCCTAATATATTGCACACAGTTTTCAAATAATGTAAACTAATTATATATTTTGAATTCAAACAAATTATGCAGCAATAGCATATCCTTTTTAGAGATGTATCTCAAATTTTTATTTTTAGTCCAAAAACCAAATTAATTATGATTAAACAATAAAAAGAAGAATATGCAAAATTTAGCTAAAGAAAGAAACATTAATAAATTTGTTAAAATATATTTGTAACTTTAGCAGCATATATATTAATCTACAAAACTCACAGTATGTATTGTATGGTATTTAAAACTAAGCAAACAAGAATTTGGAACATGATTTTAATGGAATGAAATGAGAATAGGAATTACGAGACAAGATGAGAGGGGAACATAAATTAAAAATCAAACTAAATACCCAATTGGTATGAGTTCAGGTTATGAGCACTATATAAAATAAATTTGTTTACATATATAACCCTGTACGTACGTTTTTAGTTACACATATTCTATTTATGCCGGATACTGGACCGTCATATTTTTATTTCACGTATACAAGACGGGTTATGGGACCAAGAATTTATGACAGATACATGACGGGATAGGTTTCCCGTTCTAAAATAGTTACCCCTAGCTAATATACATGAAATAACCAAACTCAAACTGAATCTATATCCTATATATTTAACACATGTAATCAAACTATTAGAAATGTTTTGATTAGTTTAGAAAATAAAAAAGTAACATCATTTAACTTTTGCAACTAAATTATATCTTAGTTTTATCTTAAATATAATTTCGCACGTACGTGTAGGTCCGGATCTTAAAATATAACTATGCACTAACGCAACTGAATTTCGTTCATTACTCTAATTTTATAATATTTATACTATTATAAATTTCACTAACACAACAAAATATTTTATATTTTTAAAATCTATATAACAATTTCTATAAATATATCTCTGCACGTACGTGTGAATTCAGATCTAATACACTAAAATATATATCATAGAAACAACGAAATAATCTATATTGAATTAAAATTTGTTAGAATTTTTTTAAAAATATGAAACCCCGCACGCATGTGCGGGTCATGATCTAGTGTCTAATTAATTGGTAAGCATTAATTCTAAAATAACCGCCAAATAACTTTAAAGTGACGGTTACACATTAATTAAATTTAGCTACCGATTTGAAGGATTAGCCACTGCTATAAGTTATAGCGTCTTAACCCACGGTAGCTATTTGGCCAATATCTTGTAGTATATAATTATATGATAAAACATATAGAGAATATACATAAGATATATATGAACTGTTGTTTCTAATTTTTACAAATGCCAATACACTTTCTAGTTTTACAAATTAACTGTTGTTTCTAATTTTTACATGTCAATTGATATAGATATATATATATATATATATATATAGGATATCACAGAATTGTCCGTCCAAAACTTGAAGTCATTTGTGGAACTGTTTACTTGTTTAGCTGTCCAAATGTTGCAAAGTTTTTCCACGTCGAATTTGTATTTGATTCTTTAATTTTCTTTCAATAAAAGGGGCCTCCCTCGTATTCACCAAAAAAAAAAATGTTGCAAAGTTTTAGATTTGTTCGTCGTAAATGATAAAATCATAATTTGTTTTAGGATAATATGTAATGATGATGTAATAGTGGACGAAAAAAATGAAATTTTCAAGAATTATAAAAAAAACTATATATATAAACGACAGTAACATTTTCATGTTACATAAAACCAAACCCAAGTAAATAATTCACACAACGTCAAATTGAAGCACAACCAAATACAAGCAGAACATTTAAAAGTAGATGCAGGTTGCTGAGATTCGTGGGATAAACAGCTCAACTCCATCAGGACCATAACTGAAAGGAGAATGTGCAACACGGAGATCTGATCTATGAAGACTTAATCCCTACAAAAGCAATGAGGAGGTCAGAAATGCATTCACGATCTTGGCACAAAAAAAAAAACAAACTTATTGTATTACTCTTTGTTCATCACTTTTGTACTCCCAATTCTCATTTAATCAATCAACACTTTTACTTCATTCTTATTCTAATTCTTTTTTTTTTTCAACTTTAACGAAGATCTAAGTTCTCATTTCAATCGACCTACAAACAAAAGTAGTGCATGTGGGTTTCAACATTCACAATATTCTACAGTATCAAACTCAAGCACAACAAAAATAAACCATGAACATTAGAAAAAAAAATAATCTTACCAATCATAGTTGCGAGATTCGCCGTAAAAGGGTTCCTCCTCTCTCTGATTGCAGGCATGTGTCTTTCGCTTTAGATAATGCAGCTTACATTCATTTGGAAGCGCATAGAATATGCCTCGTGAAACCTCGTCTTTTGCTAGCAGCTCTATAGATTCCCAGTAAAGAGGGCTCTTAGGAACCATATTCACAACTTCTCCCACACGCTTAACAACAATGGCCATTTGTTCTTCCATTGATGGTTGTGATCGATAGTTTTGACTGATTACATCAGTCACCGCCTTAGATTTAGTTGCCATGTGTGATACAAACCTGACGAAAGATAATAGTTTACATAGCAACAATTTTAAGATCTCACATAGGCAAAAAAAATTTATATAAACTAAATATACAAGACTACAAGAGACATGCATGTGCCAATCCACCCATTACAATTGATTTTGAGTTGGAAGTCCATGGAAATGTGAGTGAAAAATTGACAGATCTACAAATAATTCCAGATACAGTAACTTGAATCTCAGACTAAGTACCCACTACCTAGGCTTATATCATCATATCGAGTTCAAACAGAGTACACAAAATCAAACACAGATCAGCCTGTTCGCAAGTTGACAACAAATAATCCAGCTGATATATTAACATCTTTATATCCAAAATAAATAAAAATAATAAAAACTAAATCCTTCTAACCAGAGAAACTGAAGAGAGAAACAATTCAGAGAAGTAAACAAAGAAACTAAAACATGAGACTGACAAAAACCTCAGTAAATGAAACTATATCAACAGAAATCATACCACGAGAGAGACCAAAGACAAAACAGTGAGAGAAGCAGCGAAAAAGAGTACAGCACCACCACCACAAAAAGTGAATAATTCCTTCACCCGAGAAAGTTAAAGCGAGAGCGAGGTAAGTAACAGTTGTCCTTCTGATCCCATCAATGAATGTAAGTTAATAGAGCCCAGAGTCCTTACGAAATGGGCTTAAAAGATTAATTAATGGGCTCTATATACCATTTAACGGCCCATTTTGTATTGCAGCCTATTTTACTTGGGAGGACTAGTTATGGAAAGTTAAAGAGAGGCATTATCAGATAATTTATATAGGTTATAGAGACTTAAAAAATGGAAAAAAAACCAGAGGTTTCCGTTTGTTCCAAGAAAGTCCATAAAGACTCTTAGCAATATTTTTATTATTAATTTTGAAAATTTTAAACTTAAGAGTTTAGGTAAGAGTTTTAATTTTTGACATTGTCCAATGGTAGTATCTTAAGTTGGGGTTCTTAAAAAAAATGTTTTGAAGTGATTTGGTTCTTACAAATTTGAAATGTTTTGGTTCTTAAAATTTTAAGTGTTTTGAAGTGTTTTGGTTTTTAAAAAATTTGGTTAAAACATATCTATAGCAAAATATTTAAGTGTATGAAACTAGAGAAGAAAGAAAGAAATTTTGGTTACATTTGAGTGTATGAACTTTAGTGATTGATTTGAGTGTACAAAGTTTTGGTTACATTTGAGTGTATGAACATAAAAGAAATTGAGAACATGGCCTATGCTTGTTCTAAAGGACCGGTAAAAAAAAATTGAGAACATAGCCTATACTTGACCCAATGGGCAAAAAATATTTTCTCGTAAAAATATTCATCGACCAATAAGAGACTGCCACGTCATGGCTCTTATGGGCTCCTAAAACTCTTAGCTAAGAACTGTTTCTTAGTTTTATTTGATGTTTTGATTTAATTTTAATTGTTTTTAGTCAGTTTAAGAACTCTCTTTAAGAGCCACCGTTGGAGGTGGTCTTAGACTCCAAGTTAGACTAAAACCGACTTCGTTTTTTTTTTTTTAACCTTGATGAAATGTGAAATTAATTGATGGGGAAACTAGTTATTTACAACAAATGAATAAAATAAATCAGCCGAGAACAGAGCAAAGCATTGGAACTAAAACAGAGCAACAATCTACTATTAATTTTGCCTTGAGGTAAACCACCTTTGGATGAAACCTCGAAGCTTCATATGCTCAAAATATCTCAACGACATGATTCTCGAACGGATAACTCTCTCAATTGTGCGGACTAATTGAGAATGTGTGCGATATGTCTTGGTGTGCCTTCTTGTTGTTGTAAGCTTGAAATAGCTTGTGGTTCAAGCTAAGTATATTTAGGAGATATCTAAATTTACATATCTAATATGTAAGTTTTCCTTTTCTTTAGGAGATATCTAAAGTTAATTTTCTTATTGTTATGAGGAGTGTTTCTTATATAATTGAGTTGTAGCACAACTTATGAGACTTGTGAGCTTAAGGTTTTTGAGTTTTTTTTCCTTACTAATAAGAGAGTCATTCTTATTAAGCGTTGAGTTTACAAGTTTGTGAAACTAGATTTGGTATCAGAGCGGTTTTGAGATTCACCAGTCCTCGAAGATTAAAATCATCAAGCAAGATATGGTTGATGTTGATGAGAAACATGAGTCGATCAAGGCCAAGGAGAGTGTACCTTTCTTTTCTCTGTTAAGTGTCTGATGCTAAACTCTGCAAATTGCACAATTTGGGCTATGCGAATGAAGATTGCTCTCAACGTAAACAAAGTATGGGAAACCATAGAACCTGGGAACAAAGACGATTACAAAAATAATATGGCGATTACCCTGTTATTCCAATCCATCCCAGAAGCTTTGATTCTACAAGTTGGAGAGCATGAGACGTCAAAAGGAGTTTGGGATGCAATCAATGCAAGACACGTTGGTGCTGAGAGAGTAAAAGAAGCTAGATTACAAACTCTAATGACTGAGTTTGATAGAATTAAGATGAAGGATGGAGACACGGTGGATGCTTTTGCTGGAAAACTTTCTGAAATTTCATCAAAATCAGCAGCCCTTGGAGAAATCATTTACGAATCAAAGCTTGTGAAGAAATTTCTTAAATCACTACCACAGAAAAGGTATATACACATCGTGACATCTCTTGAACAAGTTCTCGATCTTAACACAACGACGTTTGAAGATATTGTGGGAAGATTAAAGGCCTATGAGGAATGAATATGTGAAGAAGAAGAAGAAGAAGAAGAAGAGCAAGATGATCATGGCAAGCTTATGTACGCTAATACAGATTCTCGACAAGAAAGCTATGGGAATAACAGAGGTAGGGGACAAGGAGGATGATATTACTTGAGAGGAAGAGGCCGTGGACGTTTTGGTTCTTTCTAGAACGGATCATACAGACAGGGACAAGACAAAGAAACAGAGGCGATGATAACATTTTTTTGATGCGACAAACATGGTCATTACTGATAGTAAGATTTTTAGGAGTTCTCAATTCCTTAAATTACTATCATGTCATTGCAGTATTTAAGGTGTCAATCCAAATAGGTGTGATGCTAGCAATCAAGATGCAATCAGATTTCACAGAGTCAAGCCAAGCAATAACAGGTTTTTGAGTTTCTAACAGTCCTAGGTGAACATGTAGAAAACAGAAATTCTAACAGAAACAGTAAATATACTCGACCAACATACCTTGAATGCTTAAAACATGCATGCAAAACTATCCTAAACATGTAAAGTGATGACAAATGATGAGAAATGGTATGAAACAATGATGAAATGGTGCTAAAGTGATGACAAATGAATGCTTAAAACAAGTAAAATGCAGACTTATCAACTCCCCCAAACTTAGTCTTTGCTTGCCCTCAAGCAAACAATTAAGAACAAGCTGGAGGAGAGGTTTGAAAGCGGGGACTCAGAACCAAGCTAAGCATCAGATAAAAGATTCAACTTAAAGTCCTTGAGAATATTTCAAAGCTGCATGAATCAAACAATATACTCTTTCGTACTTCTCCATACTTATTTCTATGCATGATTCTAGTTCAACTTCTAGCTATTAGCAAAAACTCACAATCAAGCTGAAACAACTCTTTAACATTCTTTAGTGTTTGGTGCAGTCTCGCAGATGGTAAATGAATCAAACTCAATCGGTTTAGGGACAAAGGCTTTTGAAGGTGGTTTCAAGTGTTTCATTCTTTGGTGGCTTTCTCTCAAAAATAAGAAATGCAAGACAGTCATTAAATTTATCTAAGACCAAGAACATTTTATGCTACAAAGTTCAACTCTTGCTGTTCTACCCATCTTAGATGTAATCTCTAGTATCTACCCTTAGCTCAATCTTCTCATTCTCTCTTTTCCCAGAAACCACTTAGACCATTTGGTCTTTCTTTTAAACCACAACCCTCAAGATCATCTTTCTTTTTTACTAGCCACCTAGGGAATCCTTTTAAACACTTAGCTCTTTCTTAAACTTTTCCTAGACTTTTCTTTGTTCCCAATACTTGTATAACTTTGAAACTTTTTTTTTCTGTTGGGGGAACTAACTCATTCAACTTCTCTCATTTTTAGAGACTTAGAGCTTCTTACTTATGACTTTCATTCCCTAGGGACTCTTTTAAAACACTTAGACCAAGCGCAGTGGCGCATGTAGGCGTCGGGTGTATGTAATTTAATATAGAAAATAATGCAAAAAGTGGCTTTTCAACAACACCCACATGTAGAGTTGCATTCGGGTGTGGGCATTATAAAAAGGGAAAAAATTTTCTTGTCTCTATCTCTCTCTATCTCTCTCTTTTCTCTCTCTCTAATTATAATACTAAAAAATTATTTACACCCATACTAACACATTCACCACTGTGGGTGCTCTTAATGATGAACCTTTCTTTTTCATTCCCTTTTCTTTCTCCCAAACCCATTGATCAACCTTAGATATTGATCTAACCACCTATGTCTTCTCATTCCCAACCTATCAGCTAGTCTTAATAAAGTTCAGGAACCTAGCCTAAAGCAAGAGTTAAAGCCTTGTCGTTCTCGATATTCTCAAAGTTTCACAACCTAGAGTATTATCAAACAAGAGGCCTCACACGTAATTAAATCAAAGGTTTCAAAGAAAGGTTAAGGTTAAGGGCAGGGGAACCATTCTAAAGATGAGAATGGCCATTCAGGTTCACAATAGATTGGCGAAATGGATAAGAAAACTCGAATGAGTCATTTAGACAACCATGAGAATGCATTTAGATACCATAAGCGAGAGAATTAAATCAGTTTAAGTCCAAATTCATAGAGATGTTTTAGAGATCATGTAAGCATCGCACAAGTAGAAATTGCTTTCAAAACATGCAGAAGTCTAAGCATGGATTTTTCATTTTTTCACAGATGACAAAGCAGCGGTTAACTATGCTCAAGGGCTTTAAGTTGAATCCTAAACCAGAATTTCTACAAGGCAATATCATCATAATCCCCAATGCAAATTAATGATGCAACAGTCCTAAGTGATTGCATACTAAACAATCCTACATGACAATGCAAACTACATGAACACTCTTTTTTTGTGAAATCATTTTCAGAAATTTTTCAAATTTTTTGGTTTTTCTATTCCTTAGATGCAATGCAGACTATATGATGCAAAATTTGAAATAACAACAGAATAAACTTCATTAGATAACAAAACACTTCCTGAGCCCTCCCCCAAACTTGAATCACACAGTCCTCTGTGTGATCAAACTTGGAAGAGAGTACTCAGGACAAAAACATCACAGAAACAAAATAAACAGAGGATGGTATTTGACAATGGTGGATGGTAGTGCTTACCTCAATCGAAGTAAGAGCGCATGTGATCATCAATCCCCGCCTGTGACTCGTGCCAGGCCCTTGAAGAGTCTTCCTGTCGTGTTTCAGCTCCTCCTTCCTGTTGGTGCTCGACCTCTCTTCTTTTGTTGTGTCCAGCACCGCGGTCGAGTTATCTCCTGGAGCGCATAAGCCGCGCTGTGCTGTTGGAACGAACAAGTGCAGCCTTCTTTCTCCTCTTGTGTTCCCGAGGCTCGTGTGATGAATGCCTCGTAGGGACATGTGAGACGTCATGCTCACTAGGCTCAGGCCTGTGCTAGCTTGGCTCAGGCTCGTCATATCTCCTCGAGGGCATGTCCTGAGGAGGCTGTTCCTGTGGCATTGCTGTGCTGGAAGAGGAGCAGCTAACCATGGCCTTCAGAGACTTGATACTCTTAAGGCATATGGTGATGAACTTATCTTGCTTCTTGCACCACTTCTGCAACAGGCTCTGGTTTCTGTGAGCTTCACTCAAGCTCTTACTCTCCCTCGCTGGAGCTACATGCTCACTGAAGTGATACATACTTGTATCATACTGCTATTCCCTGTCCTCCTCCATCTCATCAATCTCATCTTCTGCAGCTTCTTCTACAGGAATATCCTCATTCATTGGCTGAGCTATCTCGACGTACAAGTCGTCGACTGCAGGCTCAAATCCGATGTTGTATCCCTCTATGATTCGTGTAAGCTCAGGGCAGAGGAGAATGATGTTGGCCTTCTTGTCTGTGGGATGCTCAAACCGGTATCGATACTTGTCACCAACCATTGCATACTCTAGGAATTCGCAGTGATGTAGGTGCTCAAAATCCATCACTTTTGGTGCATATCCCTTGGATGTGATGGGGACTCCGCACGCAATCAGAATCGGTGTCACCACACCTCATATGCAGAGAGAGCCTCGTGCTCTTTTGTTGTTATCGGTGATAGCCCATTTCTTGTACCCACACAGATGGATCAAAAGGAGTATAGCGAGAGGTGTGTCGCTGGTATCACAGTGCAGAGTCTTACCGTTCTTGGTCTGATGGAGAGTTCCTCTGAGAGCCATTGAGATCATCTCCATATCAGTGTTGGTCACCGTCCCTGTTGCCTCTATGGAGTAGAGGACATGAGCTACTGAGCGCTGGAAGTATCTGATGACGGGGTTGCGTATCTGGTTGCTCTTAGATCTTGAAGAGTTAAGCGTTGCAGTGCTTCCAATGGTGAACCATAGATCCTTCAACTCGCCTCTGTCAAACCTTTGTTTGGTTCCCGTTCCACTGGGGAAACCAAACAATCCTTCCAAGCGCTGGATTGTCAGCATGTAACTCTGCCCATACACGGAGAATGTGATGAACCCCAACCCTTCACTTTCCAACTCGTCTGCAGTCATACCTTGGTAGATTTCCACTTGTAGACTTGAGAGCAGCTGAATTGTTTCATCCTCGTAGGCAACATATGGGTAACTCATTAGAGTGTCCAGGTGACAACTCTGGAATAGATGCTCAACATCTTCCAGTAACCCCAGCTTTTCCAGAGTCTCAGGGCACGAATATCTTGTTCTGCATAACTCATTCAAGTTGAAGAGTCTGATGTACTCTTCAACTGGTAGTTCATCAGGTTTGTTCAGAAGCTTCGTAGCTCTGCGAGAATGCTCAGGCACATACTCGTCCTCCAACTCCTCTAGATCCTCATCTACCAGCTCATACCTTTCTGTCATTGCTCTCTTCCTACGAGCTATCTCAGCTCTCCTCCTGAAACTTTCATATTCCCTCTGTTCTCTTTCTGGTCTTGAAGACCAAGATTCAGCCTCATCGACGTTATAATCAGAATCTGTTGAAGGACCACCAGTGTAGTTGCTCATGTTGATCCTGAGAATGTTCAAAACTCAAAGCTGAACTTCAGTAGGTTAGTCTCAAATAGAAAGGAATAGAGAAAACACGTATGAATTCGGAAATTCAATTGGTTTCAAAAGGATGATGAAGAACCGGTTTTTAAGATCGAGCGAGTTGTTGACACGGCGGTCGAGTGGTTAGTTCGACTTGGTGATCGTTCGCTGTGGTCGAGTATGGCTAAAGCTTCTTCTCTAATGTGTTGGCTGAGAAATTTGATAGCGAGGTTGAGAGTTGTCGTGGCTTCGCGGTCGAGCACGGTTTGAGTGGCGAGGTCGATTGAGAAAATCACCGATGAGGTCGAGTGACTTGAATCGTGATTGGCGGTTGAGAGAAACTGAGCCGAGGTCGAGTAGCGAAGTTGAGTGTCGGCGAGGTGACGAGGTCGAGTGCTTCGTTGTGGAGGAGCTTGAGTGAGTAGCTTGGCGAGTTGAATGATGAAAAGTTGGTGCGGTCGAGTATGGTTGAGGAGACGGCGATTGAAAGGTGAAAACTGAGGCGGTGGTCGAGTAGTGAGGAAACGATGAGACTCTGGTGAGGTCGAGTAATCTCAAGCTTCTTCGCGATTTGAAACAAGTGTGGTGGAAAGGTGGTGGTCGAGTTATTGAGCTGGTTGAATTTGGTTGAAGAAGAGGTCGAGTGTTTGAGCTGTGGTTTCTTTTCCGGTGAAAACGAGTGCGGTTGTGAAGTATGGGGGTGAAAGCGATGGTGAACTTGATGACGGTGGGCGAAGTGTGAAAACAGATTCAAAGAAAAATGGAAGCGTAAGCGATTAGGGAGATGGAGGTGAGTTTAAGATGGAAAGAGAATGATATAGATCAAAAGGAAATCGGTTTGGTAGAGTGGTGGTGGAAATTGAGAGTGTTCTTGAGAGAGATGAGAGTGAAAAATGATGTGAGATGATGAAGAAATCGTGAGTGAGAGAGATGAGAGTGAAAAAGTGTTGTGACGAGAGAGATGACTTTGGCGAAAGGATGAGGGTACGTTAAGGTTGAGTGGTGGAGAAAGAAGGGTGGAATTTCACTTATCTTCAAAAACACGTGGGGAGACAAAAGGGAAAGGTGGTGGGCCACGGTCTGTCTCTTTATCTTGAATTGCTATTCTCTGTTGACTGGAAAAGTCTCAGAACATCCCGCAATCCTCTGTAAACTCAACAAAGCCTCTGTAAGTCTATGTAGCTTCTGTTGGTTGAGTATAATGTTGAATTTTTGGATTAAAACAACATCATACTCGAACTCGTCCTCTAATCACAATGTGGCTTCTGTTGGTCGAGTATAGTGATGATTTTTTAAAATTTTGGGCCAAAATCATCACATATACTCGACCACACTCTTCATTTGGATGTGGTCTCACGCGATAGAGTGACATGTTGAAACTTCAAAAATCTTGAGACTGAAACCCACTTCTTACTCGATTGCACAGCTACACTTGCTCTTCGCAGGATGTGGTCGAGTGTTTTGTTGCATAGTAGAGCCAAAATCCACTTCACTCAGCTCATGACACTTATCTCCTAAAAGCACTACCAAAATGCATTGAAAATAACAAGGAAAGTAAAAATATGTACAGGGATAGACATGGGACTCGGTCTGTCTCTTTATCTTGAATTGCTATTCTCTGTTGACTGGAAAAGTCTCAGAACATCCCGCAATCCTCTGTAAACTCAACAAAGCCTCTGTAAGTCTATGTAGCTTCTGTTGGTTGAGTATAATGTTGAATTTTTGGATTAAAACAACATCATACTCGAACTCGTCCTCTAATCACAATGTGGCTTCTGTTGGTCGAGTATAGTGATGATTTTTTAAAATTTTGGGCCAAAATCATCACATATACTCGACCACACTCTTCATTTGGATGTGGTCTCACGCGATAGAGTGACATGTTGAAACTTCAAAAATCTTGAGACTGAAACCCACTTCTTACTCGATTGCACAGCTACACTTGCTCTTCGCAGGATGTGGTCGAGTGTTTTGTTGCACAGTAGAGCCAAAATCCACTTCACTCAGCTCATGACACTTATCTCCTAAAAGCACTACCAAAATGCATTGAAAATAACAAGGAAAGTAAAAATATGTACAGGGATAGACATGGGACTTCCTCCCAAGTGAGCTTGTTTTAAGTCATTAGCTTGACTTCCTTACTCCCTTAAGCATCAAGAGGTCCCTGGAGATGAACTGAGGTCACCTCTGGAAGGATTTGATCTGCTAAGTATTTCTTGAGCCTTTGGCCATTCACTGTGAATCTCCACTCTTACCAGCTAGAGTGACTGCTCCATAAGGGCGGACTTCAGTAACACAAGGGACCAGACCATCTAGACTTGAGCTTTTCTGGAAAGAGTTTCAGGCGAGAATTGAATAGCAGCACTTGATCACCAACTTGGAAGTCCTTGGTGATGATCTTCTTATCATGGAAAAGCTTAGTCCTCTCCTTGTAGATTTTGGAGCTCTCATAAGCTTCTAAGCGAATCTCATTGGGATCATTCAGTGGGATCAACCGCTTCTCCTCGGCGGTTTTGATGGCAAAGTTCAGGAGTTTCACTGTCCACATAGCCTTGTACTCGAGCTCAACAGGTAGGTGACAGGATTTTCCATAGAAAAGGTTGAAGGGAGTTATACCAATAGGGGTCTTGAAAGCTGTTCTATAAGCCCCCTTGTAATCCCAACAGTCTTGAAAGCTGTTCAATAGTGCGTCATCAAGCTTTGCAGACCAGTCTTTCCTTGTAATCCCAACAGTCTTCTCCAGAATTGCTTTTATCTCCTTGTTGGAGATCTCCACCTGCCCGCTTGTTTGTGGATGATAAGGTGTTGCGACCTTGTATTTAACTCCATGTTTCTTCAGAAGGTTCTCAAAAACCTTGTTGATAAAGTGTTTTCCACCGTTACTGATTACTACCCTAGGAACTCCAAATCTTGGGAAGATTATGGTCTTGAACATCTTCAGCACAACTCTTGCATCGTTAGTAGGACTAGCTATAGCTTCGACCCACTTTGATATGTAATCTACTGCTACCAGTATATACTTATTACTGTATGAAGATGGGAATGGACCCATAAAATCAATTTCCCATACATCAAAGATCTCCACTTCCAAGATTGGGTTTTGAGGCATCTCATTTCTTCTGCTGATGTTTCCCTTCCTCTGGCATGAATCACATCTTGAGAAAAACCCCTGAGCGTCCTTGAACATGGTTGGTCACCAAAAGCCTGCTTGTAGGACCTTTGACACTGTCTTGAATGTTGCGAAGTGGCCACCATAGGTAGAGCCGTGGCAATGTAGCAGGATACCTTCTACTTTATCTTCTGAGACGCATCGCCTATAGATCTTGTCTTTGCAGAGAGTGTAGAGGTAGAGCTCATCCCATTAGTAATGGTGTATGTCCCTGAAAAACTTCTTCTTTTCATAACTGGTCAAGTTGGGAGGTTGTACTCCGCAGGCCAGATAATTGACATGATCAGCATACCATGGAGATCTTCCTTCAACAACAAGCAATTGGTGATACTCATTCCCACTGTAACTTCTTCCAAAGAATTATGTAACCATGAGTTGCTCCTATGGCATTGAATCATCAGTGGGGACTTCATCATCAATCCTCATCCTTGATAAGTGATCAGCTACACCGTTCTCTATACCTTTTTTGTCTACTATCTCCATATCAAATTCCTGCAGTAGTAGTATCCATCTCAACAGCCTTGGTTTAGTGTCCTTCCTTGCATAAATGTGTATCAAGGCTGCATGATCTGTGTAGACAATGACCTTAGAGCCCACCAAATAACTTCTGAATTTCTCGAATGCAAAAACCACTGCTAACAACTCCTTTTCTGTTGTGGCATACTTCACCTGAGCATCATCCATTGTTCTACTTGCGTAATAGATGACGTGGAGCTTCTTGTCAATTTTCTGTCCCAAGACTTCTCCTACAGCGTAGTCTGAAGCGTCCCACATGATTTCGAATGGATAGTCCCAGTTTGGAGCTTGGACTATTGGAGCTGAAGTCAGAGCTTCCTTGATGAGTTGAAAAGCTTTCAAGCACTCTTCATCAAAATCAAACTCTGTCTCCTTACACAGCAGCCTTGTCATTGGTCTTGCCAGCTTGGAGAAATCCTTGATGAACCTTCTATAAAACCCAACATGTCCCAAGAAACTTCTCACGTCCTTAACACTCTTTGGTGGTTGCAGCTGCACCATGACCTCAATCTTTGCTCTGTCAACCTCTATACCCTTCTCTGAAATCTTGTGTCCTAACACAATGCCTTCTTTGACCATGAAATGGCATTTTTCTCAGTTGAGTACCAAGTTTGTCTCCTCACACCTAGAAAGCACCCTGCACAAGTTTGACAAACAAGAGGAGAAGGAAGAGCCATACACGGGAAAGTCATCCATGAATACCTCAACCATCTCCTCAATTAAATCCGAGAAGATAGAAGTCATGCACCGCTGAAATGTAGCTGGTGCATTACAGAGACCAAAAGGCATTTTTTTATATGCAAAGGTTCCATATGGACATGTGAATGTGGTTTTTTCTTGATCATTAGGATGAATAGGTATCTGGAAAAATCCACTATAACCATCTAGAAAGCAATAGTAAGGGTGATTAGCTAACCTTTTTAGCATTTGATCAATGAATGGAAGTGGAAAATGATCTTTCCTAGATGCAGAATTCAACTTCCTATAGTCAATGCACATTCTATGTCCAGTTATAGTCCTAGTGGGTATGAGCTCATCTTTATCATTTTTTACAACAGTCATACCTCCTTTCTTAGGAACACAATGAACTGGAGATACCAAAGTGCTATCGGAAATAGGGTAAATTACATCTGCTTCCAATAGTTTAAGTATCTCCTTCTTTACAACTTCTTTTAAGTGAGGATTCAACCTTCTTTGTGGTTCAATACTAGAATAGGATTCATTTTCAAGGTGAATACGATGAGTGCATAAACTAGGTGAAATACCCTTATATCATCAAGTGAATAACCAATAGCTCTCCTATACTTTTTCAGTTCAGTTACAGAAGATGCACTTGTTCATCAGTTAATGCATCATTCACAATGACAGGATATGAAGAGTTATCACCTAGAAATGCATACCTGAGCCCTTTTATGAAGCGGCTTTAGTTCAACTTTTGGTGCTTTGAGTTCAGACCAGTCGTCTGATGTTGGAATGATCAGCTCCGTAGGGACGTCAACTGTTATGGTCGAGTGTTCAGTCGAGTAGGTCCTCGAGTGAGCAGGTTGAGCTTGTGTTGAACCTTCTTCATTCACTGCCATTACCTCTGTTGCTGACCTATTCAATTCCTCAAAGGATTCTGACTCTTCTACTGGTTTGTGTGAGTCCAACAGCTTCTGATATCCCAGGGTCTCCAAATGCAGGAACTCATCTTCACCATTCTTGGTCAGAGCACTCTTAAGGTGATCTTCTTCTGCTAGTTCCTACAGTAACTCATCAGCAAACTGATCCATCTTTTCAATCCAGAAGAGTTGCCCTTCTATAGTAGGCTTCCTCATTGCATCCTTTATGTTAAAGTTCATCTTAAGATCTTTTCTAAGGTTCAAATCGATCTTTCCCTTCTTGACATCGATGATAGCTCCAGCTGTTGCTAAGAAAGGTCTTCCCAAAACAAAGGGTCCTTGGGTTCTTCATCCATATCAAGCACTACAAAATCAGTAGGTATCTCCACGACTCCGATCTTGATTGGTAAGTCTTCAAGCAGGCCATGAGGTATTCTGATGGATCTGTCTACTAGAATCAGAGAGATATTGAAAGCTTTATATTTGCTGAAACCAAGCCTTTTTGCAACTGAGAGAGGCATGAGGCTCACTGATGCGCCTAGATCGCAGAGGCATATGTTGAATGTTAAAGGACCTAATGAACACGGCAGAGTGAATGAACCAGGATAACCAAGCTTCTTTGGAATGATCTTCTTCTGTATAATAGCATTGCATTCATGGCTCAGTACTACCATTCCTTGCACTTTTTGAATTCTCTCCATGATCAAGTCTTTCATAAACTTGTGGGAATCCAGAATAAGTGCGGGAGCATCAACAAGAGGTATCCTTAGTTCGACTTCCTGATGTTTTTGGCAAACATAGCTCTATACTTATCTGCCAATGCTTTCTTGTGACGACCAGGAAATGGAAGTGGGGGTTTGTAAGGAGGAGGAACGAAGACCTTCTCCTTGTTCTTAGCAGCAACTGGTTTTGGAGCAGTGGATGATGTTACTGGAATTGGTGGTCGAGTAACACTATCGAGTGGAGGGTCGAGTACTTCAGTTGGCTTGTCAGCTTGATCTTCATTGAAACTGAAATCCTCCCCATCTTGTTCTTCACTGTCCTCAGTGACTGTCTTTGGTCCCTCTCTGGTTGGAAGTTCTTTTCCACTGCGTAGGGTGATAGCATGAGCCTGAGCGTAGTCTTTAGGATTCTAAATTGCTTTGCCTGGAAGTTGTCCTGTAGGTTTCAGGGCAGAAGTAGATGCAGATTGTCCCTCCAAGTATCGGACTTTGGAATTCAATGCCTCCACTTTGACATTCAGGTCATTGTAGCTACAGTCCAGCTTATTGTGTAATTCAGATATCTTCTTAGCAATCTCCATGGAGCCAGATGCTTGTCCTTGGAGAAGCTGTTGTAGCATTTGTTTCATGTTAGAGTCTGGAGCAGCAGGACCTTGGTGTTGCGGAGGTACAAACCCAGGTGGTGGTTGCTGCTGGTAGTTACTCTGAAATTGTTGCTTAGGAGCAAAACTTTGGTTGTAGGGAACACAATGTTTGTTCTGACCCTGCTGTTGTTGTGGAGGATACACTTGATCCTGTGGATTAGCAACGTTGGTGCTGTGGTAAGAAAGGTTGGGGTTGTTAGTCTTGAAGTTGTTGTACTCTTTGTAGCCACCTTGATTGTTGATGTAGCTGATTTCTTCTAACTGGTTCCCCTCCCCATCTTGGACTTAATACTGCTCGTCATCAACTAGAAAGTGCACATGCTTCTGCTGACCAAGGAGAAGCCTATCCAGTTTCTCATTAAGAGCTTTCATCTCTTTCTTGTGTTTATCATCCGAGTCAGCTGTTCCTCTGATGGTCCTGTCGCAGCCCTCGTTGTAATTTCCATCTGATTGAGCTAAGTTCTCAACCAATTCCCAGCCTTCAGCGACATCCTTGTTTTGGAAATTCCCATTGCTCGCGGTATCTAGAAGCATTCTGATCCGTGGAAGAGCACCTCTGTAGAGAGTGATGAGCAAAGAAGCTTTACTGAAGCCGTGATGAGGACATTGGTTGGTGTAGATTTTGAAGCGCTCCCAGGCTTCACAGAAGCTTTCTCCATTATTTTGTGCAAAACCAGAGATCTCATTGCGGAGTCTAGCAGTCCTTGCGTTTGAGAAATTTTTTGCAAGAAAGGCCTTCTTGCAATCGTCCCAAGATATGATGGATCCATGTGGAAGATTCTTTTCCCAGATATGTGCTTTGTCACCCAAGGAGAAGGGGAACAACCGGAGCTTGAATCCATCTTCACTGACTCCGTTGATTTTTGTTAGGCTATAGAGCTTATCAAATTCGTCTAAGTGGTCGAGTGGGTCTTCCATAGGCAGACCATGGAACTTGTTTCCTTGAATCATCGAGATGAGACCACTCTTGATCTCGAAGTTGTTGTTTTGAACAGCAGGAGGCACAATCCCTTGCCTCTGACGGTGATTCCTTAGTGCATCTCCAACACCAATGTTTGTAGGTAGATTCTGGTCATCTTGATCATCAGCCATTCTTAATGGATGGTTGTGTTCAAGGTCGACTGTGTTTCTCCTTTCCCTTAGTTCTCTGTCTATGCGGTCAATGTTATCGTTGAAAAGGAGGTTCTGGTTGCCTTTTGATTTGGTTTGCATACAGCAGAATTGTACCTGGATCAAGAAGACAACAAGAAAAACACAAAATTAGTAACCATAGTGAAAGTTAAAATAGAACTTGATCTAAGCAAGTCTGAAATCTCAAATGTAACAAACAAACACCCAAATGGTAACAACGCTAAATTGATAGTAAGATTTTTACTAGTTCTCAATTCCTTAAATTATTATCATGTCATTGCAGTATTTAAGGTGTCAATCCAAATAGGTATGATGCTAGCAATCAAGATGCAATCAGATTTCACAGAGTCAAGCCAAACAATAACAGGTTTTTGAGTTTCTAACAGTCCTAGGTGAACATGTAGAAAACAGAAATTCTAACAGAAACTGTAAATATACTCGACCAACACACCTTGATGCTAAGCACTGGGTGTGGTCGAGTATCAGGTCGAGTAACAGATAGAAACTACAACAAATGTACTCTACCACACAGTCTGTTGCCAGACACTGGATGTGGTCGAGTAGCAAATAGAAACTGCAACAAATGTACTCTACCACACAGTCTGTTGCGAGACACTGGATGTGGTCGACTATATGAGTGAAAACAGGTAAGAAATGCAAAAACTAAATAACATGCAACAAGAACAAGCAATCAAAAGCAATGTAAACAGAGAAATCAATTGGAAGAGAAATTTCCGAGGATGGGGTAATCGAGTAATGAAGTCTCCTTAATCTACAGGTGGTTAACATGGTCAACAAACTATCCCTAGACAACAAGTTTAATCACCAAATCAAAGTGCTACCGCAACAGAGATCCTCAAGCTAAACTAGTCCCAGACTCAACCACCATTGACGAGAGCTTACCTAACAGGCATTACGAATCAACAAGTCAAAGCCAAAACGCTCCCTATAACCAACACCTAGGTACAGAGCTACGAATCTCTGGAATTAGTGGTTCAGACATTTCATCGAACACTTTGTGGGTGCGGAAATGTCTGGGCTCAAATTCCAGTTGATCGGAAAGCAATTAGTATTAAGAACAACTAATCCAAAAGGGATCTACCAATCAGACTCAACCACCTAGCAGATCAAGGATTCTAAACTACTCTAACCCATCCTCAAGAACCCTAATCACTACTCAAACTTCATCACAAAGAACATAAACCCAGAAATGCACAAAAACTTCATAATAGCAAGATCTTAACAAGATGAACAACTTTGTAGAAGAAATCAAAAGCCAATACTCAATAGATTAGGAGAAATCTGGATTACAAATGTGAAGAAAACATTAATTTTTCTGCAGAATAAAACTTAGTTCTGAAAATTAAGAGAAACAACCTATTTATAGTAAATACTAGGAAGCCCTAAAACACAAATGACAAAGTATTAAGATGGTTTAAAGATACATTCGACTTCGTGTAATCGAGTAGACGTGGTCGAGTAAAGCTGGCGCCTTTGCGGTTTCTTGCTCTGGTCGTGATGCAATCGAGCACCTAGGTCGAGTACTTGGTGGAGTACTGCTTCATCCTCTTCCCTTCCTTGTGCTCAAATGTCTGGTTGAGTGCGGATTTGAGAAGACTCTGAAGCTTTTAGTCGAGTGTGAGGTCGAGTACTTGGTCGAGTAGAATGGCGGAGGATACTCGACCAGGTTGGTCGAGTATGAGGTCGAGCAGAATGGTGGAGGATACTCGACTATGTTGGTCGAGTATGAGGTCGAGCATGATATTGCAGAGGATGGTCGAGTGGCCTGTGGAGGCTGGTAATCGAGTGCTTCTAAAGAAGTTGTGGTCGAGTGCTTATGAGGAGAATCCCCTGTAGATGCTCGACCGTGTACTCGAGTGGTGATCTGAAGATGTGGTCGAGTGATCTGAAGAAAGCTTGCTGGAGATGCTCGACCATGTACTCGAGTGGTGATCTGAAATTGTGCTCGATCCTGCCTTGCTTCTTCCAGTCAGCTCACCAATAGCTCCAAATCACCTGAAAACAACAGAAATGTGCAACATGCATGCAAAACTATCCTAAACATGTAAAGTGATGACAAATGATGAGAAGTGGTATGAAACAATGATGAAATGGTGCTGAAGTGATGACAAATGAATGCTTAAAACAAGTAAAATGCAGACTTATCAATTACGCATCGAATTGTCCCGATAGGTTGCTTAAGCTCCAAAAAGTAGTAGAAAGGAAGGATGATGACACAAAAAGAAGCTGATGAGCTGATGATGCATGAGGTGGTATATCTCAATGAATAAAAAGTGAAACCAAAAGGATTTGAAACAAGTCAAGATACCGAAAACGTGTGGTATCTTGATAATGGTGTGAGCAATAATATGAGTAGAAATTGCTTGTTCTTCTTGAATCTTGATGAGAGTGTGACAGGTTTGGTGAGATTTAGAGATGATTCCCACGTTGACATAAAGGGTAAAGGTTCCATTCGGTTTGTATTCAAGAATGGTGTGAAATTTTTTTTACACAATGTGTACTATATACCGGATTTGAAAAGCAACATAATAAGTCTCAGTTAGGCTACAGAAGCAGGATGTGAGGTTCGGATGAAAGAAGACCTGCTGATGCTATATGATAGTTTAGGATAGTTGTTGGTAAGTACAACAAGGTCAAGAAATCGGTTGAACAAAGTTATCTTGGATGTAGAAGATACCAAGTGCTTACAAGTAACAACATTGACTGAATCTTCGAAGTGGCATGCACGATTGGGTCATGTTAACTTGGAAACAATGAAGATGATGATTAATGAAGAGCTAGTGAGTGGTATACCAAGAATCACAGTAGAAAAGGAGATTTGTGCATCATGCCTCTTTGGGAAACAAACAAGGAAGTCCTTTCCTCAAGCAACCACATATCGAGCCTCTCAACCTCTTGAACTCATTCATGGAGACCTTTGTGGACCGATCACACCTTCCACTACAGCTCATAAGAGGTACGCTTTTGTGATCATTGATGATTACTCACGGTATATGTGGACTATCTTGTTGAAAGATAAGAATGAATGAAAATTTCAAAAATTTCAAGATACTTGTTGAACAAGAAACAAAGGCTGTGATAAAGACTTTTCGAACGGATAGAGGTGGAGAGTTCGTATCTCATGAGTTTCAAGGTTACTGTGATAAGTATGGAATCAAGAGACACTTGACAGCACCATATTCTCCTCAACAAAACGGCGTCGTCGAAAGACGTAATAGACCTCTCTTGGAGATGACTAGGAGTATCTTGAAACATATGAATGTACCAAACTATCTATGTGGAGAGGCCGTGAGACACGCTACCTATTTGATCAACAGACTTGCAATAAGGTCACTGACTAAATCGACACCATATGAGATGCTTAAAGGGAAGAAACAGAGTGTTGACCATGTTCGAGTGTTTGGTTGCATCGGATATACAAGAACAGAGGCTGCTGGGAGAAAAAAAACTAGATGACAGGTCGAGAATGCTGGTACATTTGGGAACAGATGCCAGTTTGAAGGCTTATCGCTTGTTTGATCCTACGACAAAGAAGATAATTGTCAGCCGAGATGTGATCTTCGATGAAAGTAAGAACTGGAGCTGGAACAATGTTGAAAGAATGACAGGTAGTGAGTACTCAGGAACGTTTGTTGTTGAATTGGGTGAGTTTGGTAATAAAGGTATCAAAGGGATCGAAGCTCGTGAAAAAACAGAGGAAAATATACATGATACTCAAGACCAAAGTGAGGATGTGTTGAATGAAGAAGAAGTAGAAGTAGAAAACGATGGAAATGGAGATGATGAAAGTGAAGATGATAGCGTGAATGGGTCTGTCTCACCACCATAGCTAAGGAGATCAATGAGACCGCGTGTAAAGCCAGCATACTTAAATGATTACATCCTTATCGCATAGTATGAATGTGAACGCGTCTTCTTTTGACTTTGAATGATGAACCATAGAACTTTAGTGAAGCAAAAGAGTTAAAGGTATGGATAGAAGCGTGTAAGGATGAACTCTCTTCAATCGAAAGGAATAAGACTTGGGATTTGGTAGATCTTCCTGCTGGTGTCAAGCCTATCAGATTAAAATGGGTATTCAAGATAAAGCGCAACTCCGATGAAAGCATCAACAAATACAAAGCACGTTTAGTGGTGAAAGGTTATGTTCAAAAACATAGCATTGATTAAGATGAAGTATTTGCTCCGGTGGCATGCATTGAGACAATTCGTTTCATCATTCCTTTAGCAGCCTCAAGTGGTTGGGAAATACATCATCTTGATGTAAAAACCGCATTTGTCCACTGTGAATTGAAAGAAGAAGTTTATGTCACTCAACCGGAAGGATTTATAACCTTAGGAAGTGAAGACAAGGTCCATACACTACAGGAAATGTGGGTATTAATAGCGGCCGAAAAACGCAATTATTCATCTACCATAGCGTTTCCTTAAGCGCTCTGACATCGCCCGTTATAGAAAGTCGGACACTTTTGATAGCGGTTTTGCGTTGTGCAATAGTTAAGTATACAACGATAGCGTTTAAGACGCTGCTATTATTAATATTTATAATAACGTGTAATAATCGTTATGATTGGGTTGTACCTATTTTCATAATTTCTTTTTTTCTGTAATATTTATATTTGATTAATTATTTCAGTAATATATATTTTTTACAATATTTTTAATTTTGTTAATTATTTTAATTGTATTTAAATCAAAAATAAAATAAAAAATACAATATTTTATTATCATTATTACATGAAATATATACAAAGGTCGATAAATCTCCTATCTTCATCTACCCCTATGTCTCCTATCTTCATCTTCCTCCTCTGTCTCCTATCTTTTAGAACCACAATGAGCAAACAAAGAACTCATATACAAAAAGGATCACTAAACTCAAATCAAAGTCACAGACCAAAGGCATAAGAATCTAGTCGTAGATTCAATCTACTAATGCACGTTTGAGCTCAAGGCTTGATGTATTCTCGAATGAAGTCTTGGATCTGGACGGTTTCTCCGGTGAGTCCAGATGCCTCAGCTACAGTGACTTTGTTGTAGCAATGCGAGAAGGAGAACACTTCTCCCTCAATTCCAATGCTGAAGTCGTTCGCTATAACAGCTGTAGATACCGCACTCCTAGAAGCCCTCAATTTCTCACTGCATAAACTCATTTAACCAATGATGATGATTAGCTTTTATCCAGCAAGATTGGCTTATATATAATTTGCCATGAAAATTGAAAATCTTACATTTCTTTCTCCATCTGCTTCCGAATAAACTCCTTGGTGTGTGCAGTGAGTTTATCTGTCTCCAAGGCATCCACTACAAACACAATGGCAGCTGCTTGGGGCAAGAATTCTTCAAGCTTGGGTCGAAGCCGAGAGTGCCCAGGAACATCAACAAGATGAACAGGATTGATTTTTCCTTTCTGTCGCATAGAGAAAGCACAGGACGTGGTTTGGTAATGTGTTAGTCCATCCCATCACAATCAACTGCACTTGTTGTTTAAGATAAAACAAAGTAAGAATCTTTACCTTAGTGTTTTCAGTGTGAAGAACGAAAGTGCCTTCATTCGGTTCCATTGATGTTACAGTACCCTGGTGCGACGATCCATCTCGGAGCTGCCAATCAAACAATTATCATGTTATAACTCCCCAACAATTTGCTTAGGCTGAAACAAAAACCAAATCATAAGCATCAATAGCTAACTGCCGACAACCTCAGCCACAACGGACCTAACCTAACCACCGGAGATTGTCCGGATTTCGTTAATCCCGACAAATGCAGATCTAAAACACCGGATTTAACCACATAAGCTTAACCGACGCAACCGGAGAATTGATTTCGCTGTCACCACCCTCATCTGCGAGATCTGCCGCTCAATATCCGTCACGGAGATGACCGAACCCATAAACCCAAATACACGACTGAAATCTGCCTTGAGCCTCCGTCCTCTAACAGCTCGGAATCAATAGAAGTAGCCACCTTCGCCTCGCGAGCCGGAAAAGAAATTCGAAGATGTCCTCACCGCCACAAAACAAAAAATGGCAAAGATAGCGAATTTGGGGCTGTTGCAGAGGAAGCCATTGTTGGTCGATGAGCTCACCTATCTCAACGAAGAAGAAGAGACTGAAAGTTTTAACCTATCCCATAAGATGTAAGATCTACGAACAGATCGTACTAAGGAAGAGAAAGCCAAAAGGAAAAGAAGTTTTAACCAAAAAAAAAGAAAAGAAGGAGAAACGTTTAGCCGTCGGATTAAATTCATCAACGGTGGAGAATAAGCCCAGAGTGCAATCTCGGTAGTTACTCCTTATTGGCTAAGAATATGAACGGCTCAGATCAAATCAGCGAGACAGATCAACGGTGTATATTAATCACGTCAACAATAAAAAAGGACGGCTCAGATCAAAGTCGGCGCGATCTAACGGTGTAGGATTCGTCCCACAATGTGGGAGGTGAGTTCTCATTGGCTAATAATGAAAAAATCAGAAAATTATCATATAAAATTTTTTATTAATGAAAAAAATAGAAATTATTTCTTTAAAAATTCAATATAAGTATTTGAATTTTTAGAATATTTTTTCTTATAAGTATAAAATTTTAAAATTAAGAACAATTAATATAAATTAGTATTCCAACTATCTAACTTATATGTTCATAAACACTAGGGCATAGTTTAGGGTTTAGGGTTTAAACTTTGGGGTTTAGATTTTTTTACTCAAGTTAGATAGTTTTTGGATTTTAATTTAGGATTTTAACTTTAATTTAGGGTTTAAAGATTTAATTTAATTAGGATTTTAACTTTAATTTAGGGTTTAGGGTTTAGGGTTTAGGGTTAGAGATTTAATTTAATTAAGATTTTAACTTTAATTTAAGGTTTAAAGATTTAATTTAATTAGGATTTTAAAGATTTAATTTAATTAGGATTTTAAAGATTTAATTTAATTAGGATTTTAACTTTAATTTAGGGTTTATAGACTTAATTTAGGAATTTAATTTTTTTATCATAATATTACAAAATGTACCAATATATACCATAATATTACACAATGTACCATTACCATAATCTAATTTCACAATACTAATATTACATAATCTAATAAGTTTCTTATACACATCCAAGCTATATACAGAACTAGAGAAATTGAAATCAAATGCATGAAACGACAATTACAAAATGTCAATTGAAGTTTACAAATGTTAAGTAAACACGTTTATAACTTGATTTGCTAGAAACTCCATCTCCATATCGGGAACCACCTTGTGAGACGCTTGTGCTGCTTGAATGAATCGCCTGAAACACAAAACAAGAAAATGACCTTAACACTTTTTCGAAATTTTTTGATAGGAAATGTAATAGTGATAGAGTTTACCTGAGAAACATTTTGGTGGTGGGAACAAGTGGTAATGACTCAGAATCTTGAATAAGGGAACATATCAGCAGCACCATCAGCTCCATTCCTTTCACAAAGTGGCTTCTCGAATACATCATGTAGTTCATAGTCTGTAATACATAGAATAACTCCGTTAAAAACAAATTCATAGTCAATGGTTAACTCAGTTTGACATGTGGAGATCAGAAGTTACCATAGAACTGATGTAGAAGCCTACAGTAGTGAAGTAATCTCCACGAGAGTTTCAGACTTCAGATCAATTTCTCAGTGTTTAGTAATCTCCTCATATGGTTAAGCTTCAAGCCCATCACACCGTTCTTCAGTAGATGCAGCGTAAATAGAGCTGGTGAACCTTAATCCTCGCTATATCAGCCTTAAACTCCTTCAATTAGTTCTGAAGATCAGTCTTTGACCTATCAGATTAAATCTAGTAATCAAAGCATAAAACCAAAAGAGGGGGACTTCTTGTACATACACTTAAGCATCTAAAGGGTTCGTATTGAGATAGTATCACTATTCGCAAAAAGATATATGTGAATCAATCATCAATTTAGCCAAATCAGAGAACAAGCAAAGATAAATCCTAGCTGATGAGAATATCTATTAACAGTTCTTGGACATCAAAATTTCTGCAGCTACTGAGCAAACTAAGAAGCTACAGATGACAATCAAAGCAATACATATCCTACAGAAAACGCTTTCGTCATACCTGTTCAAATTCAACACAAAACATCAATTTAGTACAGAAATACTCTGTGAAACTCTAAAATCTTGAGAAAAAGCAACGCAAAATAGCAATTGAATTGGATTCTGCAAACACGTAATTCTTCAGAACATTAACCCCAAAATCGAATCCAGTTCCTGACCCCAACCAAACATAAACACTCTTAAACCCTAAATTTCTAGCGAAAGAGCAATCCCAAAACAGTAATTGAGTTGAATTTTTCTATGAATTCGATTCTGCAAACAAGAAATTCTTCAGAACAGTAACCCAAACTCAATCAAATTCCTAAAACCTACCAAACAGAAACACGTGAAACCCTAATTTCTAAGAAAGATCGTCGCCGGGTTCAGAACGAAACAGAGACGACATTGGAATAAGATGCCAGCGACGACAACGGCGGCGAAGGTCGTCTCGGAATTTCACGGCGACAACGACAAAGCTTTGTACAGGTAGAGAGAAAGAGAGAAGGGGAACACGAGAGAAAGCTTAGTGTTCTTTTTGCTTTTTTTTCTAAGTGTTTTATCTTTGTTAGTGAGGGAAAAAATGCAAAAGTGATTTTTATTGTTTTCATTTATTTTGCCTTAGACAAAATCAGAAAACTTTTCCCTCTTAACATTTTTAATAGCGGGAATTGAACTTTAGTAACCCGAAAATTGGCCGCGTGAATTTCATAAATCCCGCTTCAATCATTTATAGCGTTTACAATTCACAAAACGCTATCTATTAAGTCAAACATAGCATAGACATAAAAAACGCTATCTTTTAGTGCTATCAATACCCACATTTCCTGTAGTGATAAACTGAAAAAGGCTCTTTATGGTGCAAAGCAAGCACCTAGAGCTTGGAATGGGAAGCTAAACAAAATCCTTAGAGAGTTGAAGTTTCATAGATGTCTAAAGGAGCCATCGTTATATCAAGGAAAGAGAAATAGCATCTCCTCATCGTGGTTGTGTATGTCGACGATTTACTTGTCACAAGTTCATCTTTCAAATTGGTTCTTGAGTTTAAAGAAGAGATGGCAACCAAGTTTGAGATTAGTGATCTTGGGAAATTAACGTTTTATCTTGGAATTGAAGTACATCAGTTTGAAGAAGGTATCATTCTAAATCAAGAAAGATATGCGCAGAAAATACTAAGAGAAACTAGAATGGAAGGCTGCAACTCATGTCATGTATAGATGGACCAAAATATGAAATTATCAAAGTCTCAAAAGGAGAAAAGCATTGATGAAAGGGAGTATAGAAGAAGCATTGGATGCTTGAGATATCTACTTCATACACGTCCCAATTTATCTTATAGTGTTGGTGTTTTGAGTAGATATATGCAAGAGCCAAAAAAATCCCATGGAGCAGCTCTAAAACAAGTTTTGAGGTATTTGCAAGGAACATTTTATTTTAGTCTTGTGTTTTCACAATCGGATTCTATAAGACTCATGGGTTATAGTGATAGTTCACACAATGTTGATGAGGATGATGGTAAAAGCACAACGAGACATATGTTCTATTTCGCCGATTGTCCAATCACTTAGTGTACACAAAGCAAGAGATTGTGGCTATGTCATCTTGTGAGGCCGAATTCATGGCAGCTACAGAAGCGGCAAAACAAGCGATTTGGCTTCAAGTGCTCTTTCCTGAGATAACCGGGAATGAATGTGAGAAGGTTACTATTCGGATCGGTAATAAGTCAGCCATTGCGCTAACTAAAAATCCGGTGTTCCATGGTCGAAGCAAGCATATACACAAAAGATACCACTTTATAAGAGAGTGTATCGGGAATGAACAAGTGGAAGTTGAGCATGTTCAGAGAAATGAGAAGAAGGCAGATATATTGACAAAAGCACTTGGAAGAACCAAATTCAATGAAATGAGAAGTTTTATTGGAGTTCAAGATGTGAGAGAATGTGGATGTAGGATTCACACTCAATTTTCTTTAAGTATTTCAGTGGAGAAAAACTCTTAAAATCAACAAAAGAATATAGGAATTTGAAAAGAAATTTAACCAAGAAGAAAAAGTAAAGAAATTTGATAAGAACAAAGTATGCAAAGCCTTGCGAAATAGTAAGAGAGAAAGTATGTTGTATTTCTTAGTTGTAAAGTGTAATAATCTGTACTTACCAAAAAAAAGTGTAATAATCTGTGAGAAGTCTGTCCCTCAAACACATGCGTTTGAGGTTGTTTTTATAGAGAAAACGTGATTAATGCGGTCATTCACTGCTCATAATTATATTGATCCGCATTAATCATGTAAGTTACAATTTTGACCGAAACGGCTCGAATTTGAACTATCTTGGGATTCACATGGGCTTTCCGAACTCTTTTTTGCTGACTCCGAACTCCCGCTCTTTGATGCTACTGCGAGCCTCGAACAATATTCTCCTCGCTTCGGCCTTTCTCTATGCGAACTATATATCGAATAAGAGCGAACTCCATACTGGCAAAGATCGAACTCTCCTATTGGATTGAATCGAACTCTCCTATTGGATTGAATCGAACTCCCAACCGGTTAAGTTCAATAAAATATCTTGAATTCCGAGAGGATTATTATGTAATAATGACGTGGACAGATCCTAGTGGATCCTACCGAAAATGTGTGGGATCCGACCCCAACAGAGAAGATGTGTTCAAGGTTAAGGGCGAGAATGTTGTTGTAAGCTTGAAATAGCTTGTGGTTCAAGCTAAGTATATTTAGGAGATATCTAAATATACATATCTAATATGTGAGTTTTACATTTCTTTAGGAGATATCTAAAGTTAATTTTCTTATTGTTATGAGGAGTGTTTCTTGTATAAGGATGTGCTGAGTTGTAGCACAACTTATGACACTTGTGATCTTAAGGTTTTTGAGTTATTTTTCCTTAATAGTAAGAGAGTAATTTTTATTAAGTGTTGAGTTTACAAGTTTGTGAAACTAGATTTCTCTCGTTACGTCCACGCCATATATAATATATGGTAGCTTGGAAACACAAGCGGAGGAAAATGTAGTCATACACGGCAAATGGTTGTGTGATCAACCGTTACATTGTCACAGTCCAATATGGATATGGGTCCGTATGTAATAAGTCACCTACAACCTGAATCCACACCATGAACGAATAAGGGCATGCAAAAAATAGATGATCCCGAGTTTCATCGGGTTCTCCACATAATAGGCATGATTGGCTTTCTCCCCATGCCCGATGAAACTCGGGATCATCCAACCCGTTTCATTAACCACTTCAGATACCTTTGCGAATTTTGGAACACCGAGTTGATAGAAGCTTGCAGGTCCGACTGTGTCCACTAGCCGGCCTATTGGGAGCCACTTATCAAGCCAGAAAAAAGTACTGCTTCCATCTCCAATCTCACAGAGTGTAAAGTCCGCAGCTATTGGCCTTAGCTTAAGGATTTTGCGTGTAAAACCGACTTCGTTTGAGACAATGTTTCCTTTTTTTGTCCGCATGAGAATTCCGTCTCATCGAGTATTTTAACGTCAAACAAAATTATAATCAAAATAGGAGAATAAACAAAATCATAATCAAACCAGAAGAATGTAATTAACTAATTATTAAATAAAAAATCTCATTAAAATTCTTAAAGGTGGCATTGACAGTCATTTCACTTTAAACCTCCAAAGTTTTGCTCTTTCTTTCCGACTCGCTTCACGACTCTTTTAGACTTTAAACCTCCAAAGTTTTGAAGTTCAATAATTAATTTTACAGTTTTGCTATTTTAATCTTTCAAAATGGCTTTTCTATACGCAAACCCACAAAAATATAATAGTCAAATTTACAATTCTTTTTGGTTACACATAATGACGATTTTAGTTATAATTTTGTATATTAGTAAAGATTAACTAAACTAGTTAATAGAAGAAGAAGGCACTCACGGCAGAAGAGGAGGGAGAAGAGCGAGATCACAACAATTTCATATCAGTTTTTTGTAGTTTGATGCCTTGAATAGAATAATTTTATAATATATTAAATTTTATAAAAAATTTTAAAAATACACTTAGTTTAATAGTAATTTGAAAACACCATTTTTGCCATTACAAATTGACCATAATACCCTTTATATTTATGTAATAATTATTTATATAAATTAATTTAAAATAATATAATGTAAATTCTTAATTAATTTTAAAGTAGTTAGATTTAACTACAATTCGTAATTAAGTTTTTAATATTCTAAAATTTAAAACATTTTTACTATATGTATAGTAATCATTGTCTAAAATTTTGAATAATAAAAATACAATTTTTTTTTTTTTTGTCATGCGAAATTAATTAGAGCTCAAAAGAGCCATTCCTATGGAATGTTGTTTTTACATGTGATATGAAACGGTTCTGTACGAATTTTTCGTGCCAGATTATCAACTTTTACATTAGCACTACAAGAAATTAAAGATAAAGAGAAGGTTGAGAATTCTTCCTTCTCGCTCTGAAATTTCTCCAAATACACTGAAAATGCCGGCTATTTGGTTGGAGAAGACACCATCTTCACCAGATCAGAACAGTCTGTAAAGAACACTACCTCTTGATTATCCGAACCAATCATACACTTCATCGCCCAGAAAAAGGTCTCGATTTTCAGTATGTAGTAGAGTTAGACTTCTACGGAGGTTGGCAGCTACCATGGTTGGCGGCTCTCCATTTAATGATGTACAGAACAACCCTGCACTTGAGAACTTATAACTTCATTTCCATGATCCATCCACAAAGTACCGGTGCCAAAATAATTCGAATCAAGTGAATCATCCCTCACTCGAGATCGAGTTACCAAATCCACAGAACCATGATTTTCATTATGAAGCTCGATTTGAGCTGACTATCATAATTGTGCTTCTTTTTCTGTTAACCGTAATACCTCTAACGGGTCTTTGTCTATATTTTCAAAGATTTTTTCATTCCTTGCTTTCCAAATATACCAGATAATCCATGAAAAGGCTGATGAATCAAATTCTGAAGGTGTTCTCCAAAATAAGTGATCCAGATTCGTAAAAATAGATTTCCTGGGAAAATTTCCCATAGCCGTAAGGATCTGTGAAAGCGCTCAAATCTGTCGTGCCGGGAGGCACTCAAAAAGTGTATGATTGATCGTTTCCTCTGATGCGCCACATCTGGCACATCCTGTGTCACAATAAATTCTTCTTTTCCGCAAATTCTCCGTAACCTGTACACAACCTGTTAAAATTTGCCACAAGAAATGACGTACCTTTGGTGGACACTGCACTTGCCAAGAATATGCTTTTAGCGGTTTGATGTCTGGGCCAATAAAAGATAATTTGGTCTCCGAATTTTCTATCAATATGGTGTGATATCTCGATTCGACTGTATATTTTTCGGATTTTGTAAAATGCCAATCCATAGTACCTTCTTTAGTTGGCGCACCCACTTGTAGGGCACTTATTAGCTCGACATCTTCAGGATCAAAGATCGCCTTCAAGAGATCAATATTCCAAAAGTTCGACCGACTATCTATAAGATTGTTAACTTTTAAAGATAGATCAATAATTGAGCCATTACTTATACAAAATTTATTTTTAATAATATTTTTTGGATTTGTAATTTCAAGTAATTCAAAATTATATAACTTATAATAAAACAAATATAATCTTTTTTCTTTGATATTTTTTAGTAGACTTATTTCATTATAGGTTGATTTATTAATAAAGTCCGATTTTTTGCACTAGTGACTTATTTTTTACTTCTGTTAACTTAATTTTCTTCTCCATCGACGTATTTTAAAACAGTTGACTTATGTTTTGGCTAGTTGATTTATGACATAGTCGGTGTTTTGAACTGTTGACATAATTTTTATCGATTTATAGCTGTCGACTTGTTTATTCATGGTAGACTTACTTTATTTTATGTTAACTTATTAATATGGTCGATTTTTTGAACTAACAACTTATATTTCGTTTCCGTTGACTAAATTTATTTTCGATGGACTTACTTTAAATTAGTCGACTTATATTCAAGGTTGATTGATTTTTTTTAAAATAGTTTACTTTTTAAAAATTATCCGCTTATTTTTCTTTATTGTTGATTTTATAATTTTTTCGCTGACTTGTTTATTCTTAGTAGATTTATTTTATTTTACGTTGATTTATTAATAAGTTAGACTTTTTGAACTGTCAGAGTTATAATTTATGATGTGTCAGTTTCTCATCACAAAAAAGCTGAAGTGTCACATCTAAAGAGATTCTTAAAGGTTTTGTTGTATTGAAGAAAATTTGATTTCTGGATTAGAGTCGGTTTATGATTTGTTCTAATTCTATTATAAATATAAATGGGTTGTTAAAGTTTGTTATAGTTGTTCTTGCAACAGAGTAACAATTTAATTTTAGACCTTGATCTTATTTTTTGTTTCTAGAGAACGAAGATGTGAATTCTCTGTGTATATGTCAATTGGTTTGTCTGTTTGTATGCTAGTCTAAGTCAAAATCATTACGGATGGATTATAGTCACGCCTAAAAACAAAGCAGTTAGAATTGTTTAGAAACCAATTTTGTTTGCATAAATTTATCTTTGTATCTTTGTATTCTGGAAACCAATGTTAATGTTCTTATCTATCTTTGTATTCTAGAAATTTAAGTTTCAATAAATGAGTTAGACAACAAAATGCAGTTAGGTATGAGAATATTAACCGAACCAAACCAAAATTTGGGAGTTCAGATAACATGTCGACAGTTTCTTGAAACGAGTTCGGTTCGAACCGAACGGTTAAACATTTTTTCTTTCTAATTTTAAATCCAATTTAACCGAAATAAATCGAATTTCATGAAATTATACAAAAATTCTTTGAAAAGCCCTACCCGAACCGAAAGCTAGAGGTCCAAAACCTTCAAACCTTCTTTTAATCAATCAAATTTTTGTACGGGTTTTAGCTGAATAACCGAACCAAATTAACTAATAGCTGAACTGATTTGAACCAAAGTTTTGTTTGATTACCCAAACCCAATTCAAAGTCGCATTGTTTTTCACGTCCGACTTAGACTCCCTAGTCGGACCGGTTAACCCAAGATCAAAAACATATTTCGGTTGAGATATAGTGTTTAAATCCGCCAATCTTATAACCCAAAAAATCCATTAAAACTTGCCATTATCCCACGACCTGGTCAACCGATTAAATCTTCTCGGTGACGGTCGAAGAAAATATTTTCAATCTATTGAGATTTTAACTTGAGAACCCGGGGATGTGCCTTTAGTCAAGTGGTTAAGTCCATTTGACTCCGCCTTCTCCACCGGAGTTCGACTCCACTAAGTCGCGTTATTCCGCGTAGTAGGGATTGGCTATGGATCGACAAAAAAAAAAAAAAAAAAAAAAAACTTGATAACCCTTTTGGTACAGATAGAAAATTTGATTTTGGAATTAAAATTTATGGTTTATTAAAAAAAAGAAAGAAAGAAACATGAATATACGAAAGAGTTAAGAAAAAAAAAATCAGGGAGGAGAAGACAATAAACGTAGCTACCTCATCTCCCTCTTCTTTTTTTATTTTATGTTTTAGTTTCGGGTCTCTCTTTTTCTCCTCCACCTTTAGTTTCTCTCCTTTGTCCTCAATAGCCGACGATGGCTTCATCGTCCTCCTCCATTTTCACTGGTGTTAAGTTCTCTCCGATCTTAGCTCCTTTTAACTCTGGAGATAGCCGCCGCTCTCGTTATCTAAAAGATAACCGGAATAAAGTTAGGTTTAATCCAACGTCGCCGCGTCTCACTCCCAATCGTGTTCTCGTCGAAGCTCAGTCTTTAATTCCTTGTAATGGTCTTTGGTACGTCTTAGTCTTCGCGCAGAGCTAAAGATTTTGAGATGGATATGTTTATCAGTAAATTAACAACATCTTTGTTATTGTTTCGAATTCGTGGAAATTGAAATTATAGCCACTGAGTCTTGTTTCTTCTCAGATGTTGAGTTCAGTTAATTGTGATTCCTAATAAGTTTTTTGATAAAGTTTGGTTGAATTTTGTGGTGTCAAAGGTCGCAGCCAACTTCGAATAAGGGACGTTTGAAGAGGAACATTGTTTTGGGGCAACGAAGCGCGATTTTCAGAAAAGAAGCTAGTGGGATATCACTTTCACAGGGACGTAATTTCTGTCTTACTTGTAAAAGAACTCAACCCGGAATTAGAAGATCATTACCTAGTGCCTTTGTGGATAGAACTTCATTTAGTTTGTCGAGGTCTCGTTTGACATCTTCTCTGGTTCGTAAGCTATACTATCTTCCCTTCTGTGTTCTAGTCTTGCGCCTTGGTTGAACTATGTGTTTAACTGACTCAACATGTGCTATATTTTCAGGGAAAACATTCACAGATTGTAAATGCAACTGTTGGACCAGATGAGCCACATGCTGCTGGTACAGCTTGGCCAGATGGGATAGTCGCAGAGAGACAAGATTTGGAGTTATTGCCTCCTGAGATAGATGGTGCAGAGCTAGAAGCATTTCTTGGTTGTGAACTTCCTTCTCATCCGAAGTTGCACCGGGGACAATTGAAAAATGGGCTTCGATATCTTATTTTGCCAAACAAAGTTCCACCAAACAGGTATATTGGGTAGAATGTTTTTAGTTGGTTTACTTGTGATAATCTTAATGGTTGCTTCATGCGTCAGAGTTAGATAATTAAGATGGTTTCCCTTACATAATATCGATACATCAATTATTTTCTTTGAAAAACAGTAAAGAAAATGGATAAATGGGGCCAATTTGTACACCGGTTCTGTTATAGCTTGAGTATATGGTGGAATCCTCTAAGGTCTTCTGCGTATGTCTTATGTAAGTACTGAAATTGTTTCTATGCTAGATTTGAGGCACACATGGAAGTTCATGTAGGATCGATTGATGAGGAAGATGATGAGCAAGGAATTGCTCATATGATAGAACATGTTGCTTTCCTTGGGAGCAAGAAACGTGAGAAACTTCTTGGTACAGGTGCCCGCTCTAATGCCTACACTGATTTCCACCATACAGTATTTCATATCCATTCTCCAACCCACACAAAGGTTTGTTATCTTGTACACCTATTGGCGTATTTATTGATGTAGCTTTTTCTTGGTTAGTTCAATTTCATAGGTTTTTGTTGCCTCTGTATTTACTTTAATAAATATGGTGCTTATAGTCTATATATCTATAATGTTGCACATCAAATATTATGTCTCTTATGAGCAAAAATACTGGGTTTGATGTTGATATTTATTTGTTTATAGACCTTAAAGTCTGTTTATTGATTTGAGTTATTGTGGTAATTTGGAGAACATGTCCTTACTGGCTTGCTAATCATGTTGATAGAGTTGGCTAGCTTCATATTAATTTTAGTTCTGAACCTTTTCAGGACTCTGAGGATGACCTCTTCCCATCTGTGCTCGATGCCTTGAATGAGGTATAATTTTGCTATCTAAGATGATGTCTTCCAATTGGATATGTCCTGAGTTTTTTTCTGTACCAAGAATCAAAATCCCTCTTATGTTTCATGGATTACGATTCATTTGGCAAACAAAATCTTATTTCTCAAATGATTACAGATAGCCTTTCACCCAAAATTCCTCTCTTCTCGAGTTGAGAAAGAAAGGCGGGCCATACTTTCAGAACTTCAGATGATGAATACAATTGAGTATCGTGTTGACTGCCAGGTAATCATGAAGAATAATTTTCTATATGTCAGCACATCAGCCTTTTGTGCTGCCCAATCTTTGGTGGATAATCAGTGACACATTTTGTTTTATTTCTTGAGACTAGTTGTTGCAACATCTACATTCTGAGAACAAGCTGGGTAGAAGGTTCCCTATTGGATTGGAAGAGCAGATTAAGAAGTGGGATGTTGACAAAATTAGGAAATTTCATGAGCGATGGTACTTCCCAGCCAATGCCACTCTTTATATTGTGGGTGACATTGAAAACATACCTCGTATAGTTCACAATATTGAAGTAAGATAGTCTCTTACCTTTCTCTTACATTGCTTTTGAATTTCTGCTGCGTAGTCTATCTTGACCAGACAATCGCTCTTCCACAGGCTGTGTTTGGAAAAACTAGTTTGGATAATGAATCAACACCCACTTCTTCTACTCCTGGTGCCTTCGGTGCCATGGCTAATTTTCTCGTTCCAAAGCTGCCAGCTGGTCTTGGTGGAACCTTTTCAAATGAGAGAACAAATAATTCTGATCAATCTAAGATGATTAAAAGAGAAAGACATGCAATTCGTCCCCCGGTTGAGCATAATTGGTCGCTTCCTGGAACCAGTGTTGATCTAAAGCCTCCACAGATATTTAAGCATGAGCTTCTTCAAAATTTTGCAATCAACATGTTTTGCAAGGTTCTTGTTACAATCTTTTAATTTCTCCTTTGTTTTTTCGGAAAGCTTCATATGACACATGCAACATAGGATGGTAGTTTATATTATGAAATGTTACAATTTATTTTCGTCTTCCTGCAGATACCTGTTAGCAAGGTTCAGACATTTGGAGACCTGCGAAATGTTCTGATGAAAAGAATATTTCTCTCTGCTCTACATTTTCGAATTAATACGAGATACAAGGTATGAGGGTGTTAGGATGTCGCCTTTCCGAATACATTTGTTCTCAATTTTACTCAAGGGAAAAATTGTTCTCATTTTCCTGCACAGTAACTTTGCTCAAGTTTTAATAGATTAAAATAAATCTCTTCAAATCTCACTGAAAATTTTATACAAGTGGCTCTCTTAATGGGTTTGTTCAAGTAATATAACTGTGTTTTTAATTATCTGGAGGTGCACTATCTAGAGTGAAAACTCTTTCTCAGTTCATGGATGTAGTTATATTATATATTGTAGGTTTTAGGAATTATGTCCATTATAAGTTTATAACTAGACTCAATACTGTCAGTAAATTTTGGTGATGTTATTTTTGTACTTTTCAGAGTTCAAACCCACCATTTACGTCAGTTGAACTGGACCATAGTGATTCAGGAAGGGAAGGATGCACTGTTACGACTCTTACTGTCACCGCAGAGCCCAAAAATTGGCAAAATGCAGTGAAAGTTGCTGTCCAAGAGGTTTGCTTATTATTTGTTCTCATTTGTCTTCACTGTGAATACTATTTTTTTTTTCTTTCGTTGGATTGATCATTTGGACTTGATGAATAATGGATTGGTTGAAGAAATAAGCTAAAAGACTGTTAGAGCCGTTGTCACTTTTTCTTTGCGTCTGAGAATTCATTCAGCTTTAACGTATAATTTTACTCGCAGGTTCGAAGACTTAAAGAATTTGGTGTCACCAGGGGTGAACTTACACGTTACATGGATGCTCTTCTAAAAGATAGTGAACATCTTGCAGCTATGATAGATAATGTTTCTTCTGTTGATAACCTGGATTTTATCATGGAAAGTGATGCACTAGGCCACACGGTTATGGATCAGACGCAAGGACATGAGACCTTGGTTGCTGTAGCTGGAACTGTTACGCTTGAAGAGGTAGGTTTTGCAGTTCCGCAGTTCCGCTTTTCTTGTAGAATGTGACGCGATAGATAACTGTTGATTTCAAAATTCTCGGTGTTATTCAAAACGCACATCAAGTCATCATCAATAACAACTGGATTTTTAACACTCCCTGCATATCATACTATTTCAATATTTTTTATTTCAGTCGGTTGCTTTCCTTCTGTTTTGATCATTCCTTGTCCAGGTAAACACTGTTGGCGCCAAGGTGCTAGAATTTATTTCTGATTTTGGAAGACCCACTTCACCTCTTCCCGCAGCAATAGTTGCTTGTGTTCCAACAAAGGTGCATGTTGATGGGGTTGGTGAGAGTGATTTCAATATATCTCCTGATGAAATAATAGAGTCTGTCAAATCAGGATTACTAGCACCCATTGAAGCTGAGCCTGAGGTATTCTTTCTTTTGTAACTTCTTCTTTTTGGCTTTATCTTCGCTTAATTCAAGTATAAACCAAAGGCTAGTTCTGATTCAGCTTTTTGCCTTCATCCTTGCAGCTGGAGGTGCCAAAAGAATTGATCTCTCAATCACAATTGAAAGAGTTAACCTTGCAGAGAGATCCATGCTTTGTCCCTATTCCTGGGTCAGGTGTAACCAAATTGCATGACAAAGAGACTGGGATCACTCAGCTTCGGTTATCCAATGGGATATCTGTAAATTACAAGGCACGTCTTTCATCTTTTTGCTCTTGCTTACTATTTAAGCATCTCCATGGTGATTTTCTTTCTACAATATAAGACATATTCCTCAATTTATATATTGTTCTTTGCTGTCTACTTATCAAATTGCAGTTCTTAACATTTTAAGAAAATATGCTTCGTTTTTAACGGAAAACATTTTATTTGGTGTTAATCAACACTACAGTTTTTTACTGTAGCATCTTGTATGTAGAAATAAAGACCATTCCCTTGACATTTCCCTTTTTAATATAGATATCCACGACCGAATCCCGGGCAGGTGTCATGCGGCTTATTGTTGGTGGTGGACGAGCTGCTGAAACATCTGATTCCAAAGGAGCTGTGGTTGTTGGTGTTCGTACACTCAGTGAGGGTGGTCGAGTTGGAGACTTTTCAAGGGAGCAGGCAAGTGAAGCTGTTGAAAACTGTATTGTGATTTTTAATCTAGTACTAAAAAAGGATATGAACTAATTATAAAGCCATTTGATTTCCGTATAGGTGGAGCTGTTCTGTGTAAATCATTTGATAAACTGTTCGTTGGAGTCAACTGAGGAGTTCATTGCCATGGAATTCCGGTTTACTCTGAGAGACAATGGAATGCAAGCAGCTTTTCAGCTGCTTCACATGGTGCTTGAGGTATATTAGATTATAACAAATAAGACATAAACTACTGCGCAACATTTCACTCTTGATTTATTGATTTGCTGGTCAATAGTGTTTTCTTTTACCCGTTTATTCTTTTTCCTCTTCTTTTGTTTTTTAATTTTTTTCTAATGATTCGCTGATAAAGAGTGGTGGTTCTCTGGCATGCAGCGTAGTGTCTGGTTGGAAGATGCTTTTGATCGAGCACGGCAGCTATATCTTTCGTATTTTCGATCAATTCCTAAAAGCTTGGAGCGTGCGACTGCTCATAAACTTATGATCGCGATGCTGAACGGTGATGAGCGTTTTGTTGAGCCGACACCTAAGTCACTACAGAGCTTGAATCTAGAATCTGTGAAAGATGCGGTCATGAGTCATTTTGTTGGGGCCAATATGGAGGTGAGATCTCGAACTAAAAAGCTGATATTTGCTCGACTTATATTAATTTTTTTTCATTTTTATAAAAGTTTCTGTGGTTTCCTACAGGTAAGCATTGTGGGTGACTTTTCAGAGGAGGAAATCGAGCGTTGCATCCTTGATTATCTTGGTACAGTTAAAGCTAGCCATGATTCTGCAAAACTACCAGGATCTGAACCTATCGTGTTTCGTCAACCTACAGCTGGCTTGCAATTTCAACAGGTTTGGAACAAAGCAGTAAATGCATGGACTTTCTTGTTCTTTTCTTTGGTTTCCCCATCCCCTTAGATGTGTGATTCAAGCAGGATATATTGACAAATTTATCTCTGGATAGGTATTCTTGAAGGATACTGATGAGAGAGCATGTGCATACATTGCTGGACCAGCGCCAAATCGATGGGGCTTGACTGTTGACGGGGTTGACCTTTTTCAGTCTGTTAGCAAACTTCCTGCTGCTCATGGTAAGTTACACCTTAACAGAACAGACTTAAAACTATGAGTCATATGATGTCGTAATATTCAACCTTATGGAAACTTTGTGTAATAGATCTGGTTCTCCGCGTGTCTCATACACCAGAAATTCATCTTCAGTAGTATTAATGAAGTTTAGTGATTAGCTCTGAGATAAACTAGCTTATAACATTTTATTCATGCACTATGAAACTGCAGATGGGCTTTTGAAATCAGAGGAACAATTGCTAGAGGGAGGAGACAGGGAGTTGCAAAAGAAGCTCCGTGCCCACCCTCTTTTCTTTGGAATTACAATGGGTCTTCTGGCAGAAATCATAAACTCAAGGTAACTCTTACTGTGTAGAGTAGATGGTTATATTATTCGAATGCTGAGTTCTTTGCTGCTATTGTGCTCTCTGGTTTGGTTCGTGTCCAGAATTTGCTGAGCAACTAACTGCCAGAATGAAGCACTGTTTAGAAAATGAACGCTTTCTCATGTGTCAACAAACATTTGGATTTAAAAGAATGTCTTTTTATGCATCTAAGCCTGCCTACTTACTATGTAGCTATATTTTACTTATATATATTCTGTCACTCAAAGCTGAAAAATATTTTTTTGCATCATTGCAGGCTTTTCACGACAGTAAGAGATTCTCTTGGACTGACATATGACGTATCATTTGAGCTAAACCTATTTGATAGGCTGAATCTCGGGTGGTATGTGATATCTGTGACTTCAACTCCTGGCAAGGTATGCAGTCTTTGTATTTTGCTTACAGTTAATGTGCTGCTCTTTCATTAACAATTTTCTTTACCAAGTTTCTCAATTCTCTTTCCAGGTATACAAAGCGGTTGATGCCTGTAAGAGCGTTCTAAGAGGTTTGCATAGCAACCAAATTGCCCCTAGGGAGTTGGATAGGGTTAGTTGTCTCTTTTTCCTTCTCAGCTTAGCTCTTTTTAGCTTGTTTTCTTTTTTAATGGAAAGTAATGTTGTTTGTAAATCAACAGGCAAAGCGAACTCTTCTTATGAGACATGAAGCTGAACTCAAGTCCAATGCCTATTGGCTTAATCTATTAGCTCACTTGCAGGCCTCCTCTGTTCCGAGGAAGGTGATAGTCACTTGCATATCCTCAAATGTTTCGTTTCTGACTTGACTTCTTCTGATGGGGTTGTTGTGGTTTATCTAGGAACTGTCATGCATTAAAGAACTTACTTCATTATATGAAGCTGCTTCGATTGAGGACATATATGTCGCTTATAATCAATTAAGAGTGGACGAGGACTCTCTGTACTCATGCATCGGGATTGCTGGGGCTCAGGCTGGTGAAGAGATTACTGGTAAGTGTGACGTCTCTTGAGCACAAACGGTTTGACATCAGTTGTATATCAAAATCTTGAAAACTCTGCTGTGCAGTTCTATCAGAAGAGGAAGAACCAGAAGATACTTTCTCAGGAGTTGTTCCTGTGGGACGAGGCTCATCGATGACCACAAGACCAACAACATGATCCACATTTGGCTTGTAAGATAATGTAGGTGAAGACATGTGCCATAGATACGACAGAGAATAAGCGAGATAACTTCATCAGATTCGTTTTCGCGGAAAGACGCTTCATCAGAGATTTTCCTGAGAGCTTTTGTGATCACCATCAAGGCTAATAAATGACCCCATTATCTATACACTTCGTCTCCTTCATATTTATAGAAAAAAAAAAAAATAGTGACAAATGTGTACCCTTTTTCTTTTTGGACTTGATCGTTACTACTACGGTGCAAAATTTATGGAGCTGTAAATGTAATTTGACTGATTTAAACGAGTCTTTTTGCTCTCATGTTCATTTATCTATAAAATCATTGGGCTCTAGGCAAAGACTCAAAAATATAGATTCATAAGACAACTCACATGAAATTAAAGATATCAAGAAAGCAAAAAAGCTCCCTTGTCATTCTCTATTAATAACGGATAAATTGGCACAAGCTGTTTGTGTACAACCACATTTTATTTCATATGTAAACAATATTCTCTTGGATTGTTTTGTTTGAATTATCCAAATAATAAAAAAATGTTGATAAAAAAATGACAACTCACGGACTATAAAACATGTTCCAAGCAACACGGCAAGATGATGTCAATTAGGCAAGATGAAAACAAAACTCACAACACTATTGTTTCACGTAAAATCAAGATGATGAATACAATTGCAAGACCTACGTAAACATTCACAACATGTATCACTCAACTGCTCAAGACTGATACCAACAAAAAAAACTACTCAAGAGTCAAGACTACTTTAAACACGTCGAAAGTACTTGTGTAAGCTTGAATTAGTAACCATCTATTTTGTAGAAATATGTATTCAAAACATTGTATAAAAACAAAGGCAATTTGCTAGAAGTCAACTTCAGAAGTTTCTTACACTAATTTCATGCTCTCTTTTGAATTTTCTACAAATTTATTTTTTGGCCAACACATCCACGAGACAAATAAATTTGGCTTTTAACCAGAAATAGCAAACGTACAAACCTTAGTCTTATCATATTGTGGGGGGAAAAAACTTCTTTTATGTCCTCCGAAACAAAGAAACCAAAGGTATTCGTGTAGAGAAAAGATTTTGTTTCCAAGACTTGTATAGTGTTTTGGTAGCTAAAATAGCTCGTACGCATTCGAGACGTTTTAAACTATTACAATCTCATTCATGGCAAAACAACTCGAGGCTTCTCACAAAAATGCTTCTAATTATTCTAGTGTGTCAGTCCCTATTTAGATTCTGATGAAGTAACTAAAACCACCAAATCATCTGATATATAAACTTGACATCTCTGTGTCATAGTGTCCTCCAATAAGTTGGAATAGTAAGAAACAAAAAGAAAAAAAAATAAACTAAATACAAAATAATATTAGACGTACCATGAGGAAATGGATTTTTGAGATTGCTAATCTTTTATAGCAATTCCTGCAAACAAAAACAAAACATAAAAACATGATATAAAATACTAAATATGACATAATAACACAACCTAAAAGAAGAAAATAAAATCCTAAAACCTCTTTGCTTTCATTGAGCCATAACAATGACCATATCTCTCTTATCCTTTATTGCTGTCCAAACCAACAAAGACCTGATGATTTGTATAAGTTGCATTTCTTTTTTAAATGGATTGCAAAATAAAGTGCTTAAATAAATTGATAAACTCTTGTTCCGTTGGACTCAAACACACAAGATTCAGCTCATTTGTTTGATAAAATTCAAGAACTATTATTATGAACAAAATTTAATTAAATTGGCCTTGATTATATTATATCTTGTCTTGTTGACGCCAACAACAACAAAAAGAAAAATAAAAAGATGTATCATCAGGAAAATAACTATTTCTAGTGTTAGTATGTGGGACAAAAAATAGTTACAGTTTTCAATTGAAAGAGAGGGGACTCATCTGCAGCAGGAGATGTATTTGCAAAAGAGAGATTCATCATCCTTCTCTCCACGTAAACCCTAAATATCTGAAAACCGCGGATAAGACACACCCGATTCAGTTTCCTCTAAAAACCACGTCCCTCCTTAGTTTAGCGATCCACGGCACCTGCTCACAAAAGCAATACATACTAAAAAGTAAGTAAGGCAACAATACTTCTAAACTTCATCTTTAACTTAAGCTGGTATAACACATGCAACCGTAATTCAATCACAAAACTAAACAAATCATCTCACTCAAGATACATGTGAAGAATAGTGTGAGATACAAGAAGCAACGAAACCAAGAAAACGTTAAACCAAATATGAAACTGATGCAACTTACTTTTGCGCTCCACAGTTACAGGGGATTTTGTCGTCCTCCAGTGGGAACTTGTAGTTGTAACTTATTTCTTCACCGGCGTCTATATGCCGCTTAGCATAAATGAATATCTTTTTCTTACCCTCTACGCTTATAATCTTGGTGTAACAGTTCGGCTGCAGAAGCACAATGTCTTCTATAAGACCCCAAATCCACAAAACACACTAGCCAATGATAGAAAACTATGCATACTATTACCTCACATGAATGGTTGATAAACCTCGCTATGCCACCACGCTTTGTGGCATCAACCTAGACTCATGGTAAGCAACAAGGGATTCAGAACAGTCGCTCGTTAAAAAATAAAAACATAAACAAGATAAGAGCTAATGTATCACACAGGTGACTAACCACATAACCATCGTCAAGCCTGAAAAGATAACTGCTTCCTATTCCCATCTTTTCATATTGGCGTTCACGTATCTCAGATATCTGTGAGAAGAACATATTAAAATCACAATCACGAACAAATTAAGCGAGAAAGCATAACAGACTGTCCTTTAATAAAACAACAAGGTTCATCAAAGAAGCTAGGATACTGTACAAAACTACTACCACCCACAAAATACTTAATGGAACACATAACCAAACAAGTCATACTTACAGAAGAACGTATCAACTCTCCAACATATTCGATCACAAAGTCCTCAGCTTCAATCGGTTCAAGTGCGACAAGACCCCAATCATGAATCTTGCTTTGTTGAAACCGTAAACGCTTTTTCCTAGCCTGACACCAATATGACACAGAAACAATAAAAGATCAATACACTACACATACATGTTTTTAATAGAGAAACCTAGTTTCTGTTTTAATCACCTTCAACTGAGAAATTTTCAAGACATCAGCCCCATCTGCAGCAGCTAAAAGATTACGCATTTTTGCCCTATTAGTTCTTGCAGAAAGAACGTTCTGAGTCGAATTACATTTGGAACCAAAATGTTGTATATGTACAGAAGAACTTCCCCTAACACGGGTTCTCTCTTCAGCACTAGCCTTCAACGACCATGCACGCCAATGCCAACCGTTAATAGATGTTCGTGCACATCCAACAGACTTTGGACATGACTGTAACACCTTTTTTTTGCTTGGTTTTGAACTCAATTTTTCCAATGGTTTTAATGCAATCGACTTAACCCTGCCATCATCCACTGACAAATCCTTAATGGGAGAACGTTCTGTTGTATGTTTTGCTAATAGCTTCCTTCTAAGCATCAATTTCTTCGGACCTACTACATAAACCAATCAAATACATGTAGTTTGAGGTAACTGATTTATAATAAAAACAATATAAACCCATGGAAGGTAAAAACTGAAAATTTGTAGGAAATTGCCTTTTTGCAGCTTATCTGATGTATCGCAGGGAAGCTTCTCTTCATTTCCAACATCATCATCAGAATCCTTGGAAGAAAGAGATAACCTCCGACGTGAAGGTACACTCGGGATTTTTTCATCCGACGGGTGCTTTCTCTTTAGTATTGATGATTGCGATGCTTCATGAAAAAAGTACTAAACAGTTAAAATCTGGGGGCCCATGTATTCAAGTAGCCTGATATCTTTTCGAGAAAATTAAGTATGAAACACCAACGAAGAACGACGATAGATACTTACACTTACAGGCCTTCTGTGCTATATTGCATGCTGACTTTTCCACAACTTTTTTTCCTTCAGCGAGTCTCTCGGGATTACCAGTAGGGTTTGACATATCCTGACCGTGCTTCGCAGCAACTACTGGAGATAGTAATTTAGTAAAGCAATTGCAGGAGGCATTCTCAAAACCTGGGAACTAAAACAAAGAGATCTTACTTTTCCTTCTCTTGCTGCGGTGTTGAGGGGAAACCTTATCACTGGTGACAAAACCAAGGCTTTCTGTATCACCTTTCTTTCCAGAAATCTCAGAAAAACCTCTTACTGCTCCATTGTGAGAAGATTTTGTACCTTCGACTATGACATCTGACATATTCTTTCTCTTTAGCTTTGATACATGAGCTGCATTTCAGAAGGATGATATCAATAGGCCCGGGTTTCATGGTAAAAAAGCTCAAAGTCAAACGACACGAATTAGAATGTGTAGGAAACAAATAGAGCAGTCTTTTACCTTTTTGCACTTTCTGAGAAGACTTATTTGAAAGACTTTCCTCATGATCTGTGCGGTCAACGGTTTCTTCAGATTCTTCAGCAGACACTGAAATCTCCTCACAGGATTTTGCAGCATTTTTACGTTCTCTTAACTCCTTTGATTTATTCCTAGATATTCCTAATAGAATACACACCAAAAAGAACATGAAAAAAAAAAGAGAGATAAACCCTGATACCAACATAGAAACAGTACAAAGAAAGCTTACTTCTTAGTCTTGTTATAAGAAGTTCGTCATCAAATTCATCTGCCCTTTCAAGATCTTGGCTTTTATCACAGATCACCTTACTAAAAGCATCTTTGCCATCATTTTCTTTCTGAAACTTCGTCGCATCCTTTATGATACCTGCATAATGATTAAAAAATACAATATAAGGTAACAGTCAGGTTTCTCTAATTCAGATGAAAAAGGCTAAATATTACATACAATGATCCGGCCGTTCAGTATTCCTCATCTTCTGTTGACTTAGTTTCCGAACTGACAAATCTATACTGGGTGTATCGACTTTAAGGGCTTCTTTCATGGAATGAGAATCTGACAGTTTCTTAGATCGTTTAACCAGAATTTTGTCAGACGATCCGACACATGGTTTCCTAGGCTTATCTGCTGTTTGATTTGAAATATTAGATTGTACTAGCTTTTTGTTCCGAGTAACAGTTTTGCGCTTCTTCAGTACTAATGTTTCTTTACGAGAAAGTTGATGGCTTCCTTTCCGTGAAGCAAGGAATTCGTTGAGATGACACTTCATGAACAGTGATTTCCAATCTTTCATAACATCACTGTGCAACTTCTGTCTACATAGAGCCGTTGCAACATATGCTTTAATCTCTGGAATGGTTTCCTTGGACCTTACAGGCCGAAACTTACAGGGCAGAGATGGCATTTTAATACTGCTTTCACATCCAGGTGGTGGTGGCTCATGCATATCCAGAGCATCAAGTTCATCACTAACAGGAATGTCTGATGTCTCCAATGTTGTACTAAAAATATCAGCGATAATATCTTCAGATGTGATTTGCTCAGAGGATTCTCCCTCTTGCAACAGTCTCTGAGAATCACTGAAATCATTGGAAAACCGCAACTTAGCAGAAACCACATTTAAGTCATTCTGCTTTTCACCAGACCCTTCCAGATTATACTGTTCACGGAAGGAACCCTGAAGAGATGACACGTTTTCCTGCAGTAATTTGCAACAATTTGAATTCAGCCCCCACTTGCTACCATATGAAAAAGAAGAAAAAACAAGAAAGGATAGTAATTCCCTTAGAAAACTTTCAAAAGTTCCCACACAAGGAGATTTTGTCTCCTTACCTCATGCATTTTGCCATCTCGTGCCGTACTAGTAGTATTATTCGCTCCATCTTTAATGAGAATACTAGTATAATCAGTTAGGTGAGTTTCAAGAGACAGAAAGAGTTCACTTTCAACATGTTCTGAGATGCTTGCTATGAGACTTTCCGTTCCATCAGTATCTGGTAAGGTTACTTTTCTAGATGACATTCCACGAACGCTGGCTCCATTGGTAGGTAAGTCGAGTTCATTAGAGTAAGCAGTTTTAGAGGAAGAGGAATCCACCCTACAAGTAAACTGCAAAACATTAAAAATGACATTCATTTCATTGATGAGCAAAGCTAACTAGAAAAAATGACACTGAATCTATTAAAGTCGTGGAAACTTTTTATAAGCTCACACTCTTAAATGCTTCAGGTTTGTCTGAATAATTTCTATGGGAACCTTTGCAGTAATTAAGGGTCGAGATATCAGAAGACTGAAACCAAAGTTTTTTCTTTCTCCAAGATGATGAATGAGTTGCCACAGTATCATAAAAAACAGCATTCCACATGATTTGCATGCAATGGTTGTGAAGCGTTCTACACACAGCTGAGCAAGATGTCTGAAAGTTCTCAATGCTTCCAACAGATTTAGTATATTTGAGCGACTCTGCAGCTATACTACTCTGACCCCACTCATTCAATATGTTCTTACATCCTGTTGTTTCAGTGTTTGAGACAACACTTTTCTCCGCATTAATAACTTGAGACTGCACAAACAAAAAGTTACCATATTAGTGTACGATTCAATGATAGCCCTTGGAGTTTTTTAGTTGAATGTATAATTTAAAAGGACCAACCGATATGGATTCAACAACATGTGCAGCAGAAGTGGGTGGATAAGACTTGAGATGCTCATCACTTTTCTTGGCCTTAAGAAAGTCTGAAATCACACTGCTGATGATTTCATCGAGTAGAGCTCTTCTAGCTATTTTTATTATTCCACTCTGAAGATGAACAGAGAGTTCTTCCGAAACTTCGGATATGAAGCTCTCACCAGTCAATGACTCGTCACAATTGGCATCACTACATTTCACCCTCCATACACCAATTAACGATGCTAATGTGATTGGTCTAAGCTTATTTTCACCATCACGTATCTGCAAAACAAAACTCTTAAGCAAACTGATAGAAACAAGATGCCATGATCTATCACAAACATTAGAAAAAGGGGAGATAAAATTTATTCTAACCAAGTATTCTAAAATCGTAAGTAAAAAGCTTCAAAACTGAAAAGAAGGGGTAGGGAGATTTCCAAAATAGGGATGAGACAAGAAGTAACCCACATTGTAATTGTCATTGCATCTGTGTGATATTTAACTAACCACAATATTTCAAAAATCTTTAAAAGTCTATATTCATAACAGCTTACCAGGGCTGCATCTGAAACATATCCATGCTGCTGCCAGTTATAAAGCTCCAATATAGAATGTGGTCCATGATTTCTACCTTCACCATCCACAAGAAACCAGCAAGCATGTTCGTTTCCCTGAAAGAAAACCCAAAAATTACAGAAAATTCTCATGTGAACTCGAGCCATCATGTCTGATGAACTTGTGAACTGAGTTTTCACCGTTGAAAGGAAGTTACCAATGAGAGGAATGAAGCTAACAGATTTGACTCATCGTGGTTTAATGTTAGCTGATCTGAGACAGGACCATTAGAACAGGTCTGTGGAGGTAACGTCTGATGGGAAATCAAATGAGTAGCAGAAGTTCCATGCTCTGTTCGAGTCTCATCTTGATGGACTGTGGCATTACTACTAGAAAGAGAAAGTGAACTAACAGGTGGGGTTACACTTATCATTCCATTTTGTAGATATGCAAAACCAGTGGCAACATGATCTGGAAACTGCTTGAAGTACTTTAACGGTACAGAATTTGCAGTATAACCATTGATAATTGGATATACAAGAAGATCCTCAGGTAAAAAACCAGTTGATAGCCCATCATATAGCTGTTGTTGCGTATAAGGGCCACACATCTGACCTTGCTGATTACCGTACATCCAACCGCTTGCATACATGGTATATCCTGGAACACTCTTGTCTAGACCTGGAGCTATGCCACTACCAGAAGCCTCTTGACCCGCACGACAGTCTCCATTGGACCGACATCCCATCTCCAAGGCTGAATCCAAACCACACAGTTCATCAAAATCGCAACTGGCCGAAGACACAGTCGCCAAATCACCACAGCTGAAAAGCAAAAATACACTTTTTTAAGCTCGACCATACAATAGTTAAATCACAACTACGAAAAACTAACAGCAAGTTGCACCTGTCACAAGAGTAATCTTGAGCTACTTCCCTTGGAGAGATTGAAACATCATCACTGTAGATTCCCATACACATTGAACCAAAATAATTCGGTTCCAAAGCAGAGACTTTCTTCCTTCTACTAGAACCAAAGCTACCATGGCTAGAGAAAGAGGAATCAACCGCAACCATGGCCCCGATAAACTCGAGATATCTTCTCTACACGAAAAACATGATCAGAAAATCAATACAAACACAAGCTTTGTCCAATTTTTAGACTGGGTATAAGCAAAACGACGTAAACAATCAGTTCAAAGCAATGTCATCAAATTTGAAATCGTACCCAAATCAGTACAGAGAGGAACACTAAAAAAGATTACAACTTTTTTAAAGAACATTCTAAAATCTGGGAACAAAAACGATCGCCAAGTTTGTGTACAGAGCAAAAAAATTGAGTCTTTCTTAAAATTAACTTCTTAAAGAAGACAATTTGCATGATACCCAGATGCTGTAACATTGAATCGAACAGAGAACCAGTAATGTGAAGGTGAAACACACACAAAGGAAAATCATCAAACCTCGAGAAACAGTACGGTAGGAAACAACATTACATACCTAAATTTCGAGGGAAGTGAAGCGAGATCAAGGTAGCGATGAGACTGTGATCAAATTGAAGTGAAATTGATAAGGAGACATAGAAGAAGAAGAAGAAGAAGAAGAGTTTTTTCTTATCAACGAATTAGAAAGAAAAAAAAAGGAAATAAGAAAAGAATGACAATTAGGGTTCGTTGATATAAGCTGGGATGATGATCTCTACAGAGTTTTCAAGCCATCTCAGCAATTACTTGCTTAGTTTTTACTTTTTAGGTACTAATTAATATTGTCGTGGTACGTATCAAGTTTATCGATTAGAAATTTTGTCGTATATCGTCATTTAATTTAAAATTTTATAATATATATTTCAATAATTTTTTGTCAGTTAGAAATATGGGAAAATTTCAATTAAGTTTTCATGTTATTTATTTGATTTTTTTCCAATTAGAATTATATGAGATCAATGTATACTTCTTCTTTTTGTAAATATTTAACTTAATTATTGTAAATTTGATTTTTTTTTACTTTTTTCCATTTTTATTATCTATTATATTTTAATTAACTATAATTTTCATATTATTTATTTTAATATTTGTTTTCTATTTTGTATTATATAAGATTCATATATCATAGTGTTTATAATTTTAGATTGCAACATGAATGTGTCATGGGGGTTTAATCTATTATTTATTTTATTTTTCTTTTTCTAATAAAAAAAATATGATGATTTAAAATAAATTTAGTATTGTTTATTTGAATTTCTTTTTTAACTAGTGTGAGGTCCTTGAAAGTTTTGAAGAAAATACCTCTTTTGATGTGCCATTTTTCAAAAATGCCACATTGAGCTGCTCATTTCAAAAATGTCCCTAATTAAATATGAAAAGTTTATAAAGTTTGGTTTTACAAAGTTTACTAGGTACTTCTGGATGGTAACCACTACTTGGAGACTCGATCCAAGTATTTATAAACTTTTATAAGGTTTTACAAGGTATTTACAAGGTTTAAGAAGGATATAATGGTAGTTTATGTATACTTTTGTAAGATTTCACATATTTTGGTAGATCACACATTTTTAGGGCATTTTTTACGAAGTTCAAGAAGGAGGACATTTTTGGAAAGTGATATTAAAAAAGAGCATTTTTGAAATTCCTCCAATATTTCTAGATTTTTAATTTTAATTTATATATTTTAAAAAATTATCTGAGATTCATATATTATCGCTCTTTTGATTTTTTTTTTTTTTTTTGTCAACCACACATTTATTAAAGGGAAAATTGGAAATAAAGGACAAATAATTAAACTATTGTCCATCTATGCATTCTATATTCATGATTGGTCATATATGATTTAATATAATTAAAATCCCAATATGCCCCCAGTCTTTTAAAATCTTACTAAACTATTAAAAAAATTCAAAATTAAATTGATTTCTTTCTAAAAACAATTTGGAAAAAATATAGGACAAAATCAACATTTATTTACATTCCATTATTTGTTTTGCCGTAGATAATTTCATATCTTCTTCTTCTTTGATTCTCTTGCTCATCAAAGTGAAGCTTTCGTAATTGTTCTCTCCTCTCTAATAACGCCATATTAAATAACTTTTTTTTTCTTCTTCTTCTTCAATCTCTCTATCTATCTCCCTCCCTTGATTTCAATTTCGTAATGGAGCGCAACTGTAATTTTCCGGGTTTTGAAACAAGAAATTAAGCGTAATCTATAGGAAAAAGTGTGAAGTATAAAGAAAAATTCTAATTTGTGTTATAATTTATTCACTTAGGTATAAAGAATTTTAAAGTATTCAAAATTCAACTAATTTTTTGGGTTTTGAGACAAGAAATTAAGCATAATCTATAGGAAAAAGTGTGAAGTATAAAGAAAAATTCTAATTTGTGTTATAATTTATTCACTTAGGTATAAAGAATTTTAAAGTATTCAGAATTCAACTTATGTAATTTCCAGATGTAATCAAATTCACTATATTCAATTTCCATATTTTAAGATTTTTTTTTAAAAAAATCTAAATTAGATAGAATGTACTTTCTAATTTTTATAGAATAAAAACAAATCTTAAGAATATGTTTTCTAACATTCTTAGAACATGAGTAAATGTTAGAAAACATATTCTAATTTTCGTAGAACAAAGAACAAAGTATAGAATATGTATTTTAAAAGTCGTAGAAACTAGTATTCTAAATACCGTAGAACAGAAATGACTTCTAAATTTTGTAGAACATATAGAGTGTGTAGTATACATAATCTAAATTTTATAGAACATGTAGAGTGTATAGAATATACATTCTAATTTCAGAAGACATATTGTAAACTTTATAGATCAAATTTTATCCATCTAAAACGAAAACAAAACAATATATTTTTGACATTTTATATATCTTCATGTCTTCTTCATCATTTTAATACATATTTTTCATAATTATTTTTGAAACAATTGGTTCAATCTTATGCAAGGGGTAGTTTAGGAATAGTTCATATTTGTTCATAGAATTCATATATGGACAAATACTTAAATATTTATCCTTTATTTCCAATTTTTCCTTTATTAAAATACTCCTTGATCGGTTGCCCAATTAGGAGGAGAATCGTTTACACTTTTTTTAATTATGTCAAATTGATTTTTTTTTTTCAACCTTTGTTATATGGTAATAGATTCATAGCAATTTTTTTTTATTATCATCCGAAATTACTTAGAGCTCAAAAGAGTCATTCCTGGAAAATTTTGTTTACAATATTCATAGCAATCTATATATTTAATTTTCATATCTAAGTCTTTCTTATAAATACATCATAAAAATAATTGATATGTGATATATTTTTTCAACACAATAATTTTTGTAGTTAAAAAACTCAAAATCATGCTTGATATGTAAAAAAAAAAAAAGCATATGCCTTAGGCCACCAAAAAGGACACAAATAAAAGGCCAAATGTTTTCTAAATTAGGCTAAGCATTTATTTTTATATATAGTGTTTTAGGTTTTTTTTTTTTTGGAAACAAAACTCATACCTTTGTTTTGGTTTCCTTTACATTAACTACTAAATCTCGTTTATTCATGAATTTTTTTTAAATTGAGCAACATTCATTTTTTTTTTACATTTTAAAATATATTTCTCTAAAAAAAAGACTTGGTTTTCGAAGCCACGTCACATAAGGTAAACTATTTTTATTATCTTCTTTTGTGTATTTATAAATGTTGGTTTCTCAATAAAATTAATATTTATATTAAAATTAGAAAAACTCTTATATGCTAAATCTAAAACTCCAATTATATTAAAAATTATCACGCAAACTTTAATATTTTTTTAGTGCATCATCTCACAATATAAAACTAAAATATTCATTTTTTCCTCACAAAAGTTTTTTGTATTTTTTTTAATTAACAAACCGTGGTTTCTCTTTTGTACGATCAAGTTCAAGAACTTATATTTTTCTCAGCTTTTCTACTACCAAGAAGAGAAAATTATTTAGTTTTTAACCACAATCATCGTCATGAAATTTTTACATCATAGAAATTGCAATTTAGCATGTTCGTTAAAGTAAAAAACAAATTCTACTTATAAGAGAGAAAATATTTTGATAACTATTCTTAAAAATATTTATTAAAAATATCTATTTTAAACGTATCAACAAATGACATTTCACTTCAAAAATAATATTTTGAAAACTATCATTAATAATATCTATTTCACCAGAAAATAAACGGACGCGTGTTGTGGATTCAAAACTTAGTAAAATATAAATAAGTAATTGCTTAGGAACATATCAACGATTTTTTTTTTTGGATATGTATTATTCTTATAAACATAGTCTCAATGTATCACAAGGAGACCATATCAACACTATCGTAATTTAATTAGTAAACAATTCATTCTCCACACCCAAAATTATGTTGTCATCTTCTTACCATTTATTTATGTTATTTTTTATCTATCACTTTTTTTCTCAATACCCTTTGTAATTTTGATTCTTAAATGGTATTTTAACATATGTCATGTTCAATATTTTCTTAACAATTGTTTTTCAGAAAAATACATCAAATTGCATTTATCTCCCTTATAGAGAATCCGTTAAATAGTCAATAGAAGATTTATAGATATAAATAACAACATTATTTTTATGTATTTCCTCCGTTTCAAATTATTTGTAGTTTAAAGTTTTTACACACACATTAATACAACATTTAGTTTTTCTATTTCATCTCTAACTAATGTATTATTTTATTTGATATCATCAATTAATAAGCTAAAAGAATAAGAATAAAAGTGGAAATTTTTTTCAAAAATATGCATTAAAAGCCTAAAAATCAACTAATTTGAAACAAAATTTAATTTTTTTAAAACGACAACTAATTTGAAATAGAAGGAGTAATGGTTATTGTGATTGAAGATGGAATGTAAAAACATTTAGTGAGACTAACTAATAGTTGTCGGTTATTTTTATATATTTTGGTAACAAAAGCTTATGTTTATCTTCTTTCTATATCTATTTATTTTCTTTTTATAAGTATCTTAGTATATAAATTTTGTGTGGGGATAGATACATGTAAGTAAATTTAAAACCTAAAATATTAAAAATTGTAGTGTAATGCATATAGAATATTTTAAAAAGGATAAGGGGGATTAGGGTTCAATTAAATGGTTTACACATGGACAATTTGTTGATGTAATTGAGTTAAAAAATAATAAAGGGTTAGGATTGAATATTACACAATAATGAATTGTGTATAATTCATCTATTCCTAGTATTTGAAGAGGTTAATTAAATCGGATTTAACTATATCTCTGTGAAGCTTATTGAATAGTTTATCTATTTTATATGTTTTAATAGTTTATTTATTACTATTATGTATTACATTATAAATGAATTATGTATATATAATGCTACTACAGATAATGTGTATATGTTAATTAATAATTTATTTATTCATTTTGTTGGAAAAAGTTAATTAAATCGGATTTAACTATATCTATTTAAAACTTATACAATAATTTATCTATTATTGATATATAATACACAATAATGAATTGTGTAATCACTAAAAAGGATAGTATATTTTGCTGTCATCTAAAAATTGGATATAAAGGACAAATAATTTAACTATTGTCCATCTATGCATTCTATATTCAAATGTCACATATTTCTAATATACCCTTTGTAATTGATTTAACCAATTTTTCAAATAAAATTCAAAATAGTTTGTAGGCAAATGATAAAGAAGTCATAGGGATACTTATAAAATCAAAAATATATCGTTTTTGTTACCGTTTTGGATGAATAAAATATGATCTACGAAATTTAGACTACGCCTTCTGAATTTAGAATGTGTATTCTATATATTGTACATGTTCTATAAAATTTAGATAATGTATTCTATGCACTCTACATGTTCTAGAAAATTTAGAACGCATTTCTGTTCTACGGTATTTAGAATGCTAAATTCTACGAAATTTAGAATACATATTCTATACTTTGCTCTTTCTTCTAGAAAAATTAGAATATGTTTTCTAATATTTACCCATGTTCTAAAATTGTTAGAAAACACATTCTTATATTTTTCTATATATTCTACAAAAAATAGAAATCAAATTCTATGTAATTTAGAATGTTTTTTTTTAAAAGGAAAATAAATTATAAAATATAGAAATCGAATATAAAAAGTTAAGATTACGAAACTACACAACTTTTTCGTGAAAAATACGTAACATGAGTGAAACGTGTTGCTCCACTTACACAAAATACAAAATACGTAATATAACCAAACTCAATTATAAACTAACAAAAGTACCACATTTGTGGGAAATTGTGGTTTACTATAGGCGTAATATTTGAAAGTGACTAACGTAAAAGTGAATTGACATGTAAAAAGGTTGCATAAATCATTGTGTGTTTGTTTTTCACTCAATCTCTATTATATTAGAATCTAGCTGTGGAGGTTCATACTTTGCCATTCGGTCATGAACACATGAGCAAATGTTATTTCCCGTAGATCATCTACAGGCCTTTGATCTGCATGTATATGTTGACATCGTCCAACATATTGATGGACAGTCCCAAAAGAGAAAATCAAAGAAGAAGTTGCCGTAAAAAAATAGAAGAAGAAGATGCCGTAAAAAAAAGAATTAAAGCGGAAGAAGATTTGAAATTATCTACGGCAAAAAAAAATAGAAAGTAATTAAATATTATTTTTGTCATATATTTTCTCCAAATCATTTTTAGAAAATAATCTAATTAATTTTGGAATTTTATAGTTTAGCAAGATTTAACAAAAAAAACTAGGGATATAAATGGGATTTTAATTATATCAAAGCATATATGACCAATTTTAAAGCATATATGACCAATTAGGAATATAGAATGCATAGATGGACAATAATTAAATTATTTATCCTTTATATCCAATTTTCCCTTCCCTTTTCTTGGTAAATTTCTTCATTTGTGATTGAAAGGTTTCTTTGGTAATTATCATGAGATCTTTATATACGTTGATTTTCACGTGATTATTATTGTCTTCCAGCTCCATAACATAATAGTTTAATATATCATCCGCACCTCGGGTGGATCTTGAGAATGTGGAAAACTTTCTACCTGTTGATAATTATAGTGGAGAGAATGTGCAAGTGGGATTTAAATTATAATAAATAGACACTACCTTTCATCTAACAGGTAACAGTGGTGGTCAAATAATATTCGGAGGTGTTAATATGAGGTTATACACTGGCCAAAATAGATATTATAACCTCTTCTAAAATTCATCTAAGTGGATAATCAATATGCAAATTGTTTCTGTTCAGGGGTACAGTAATTATGTATCATTATTTGTTTACATGAGAATAATTTTTTTTTGGCAAATTAATCAAAGTTTTATGTTAATTTCTACTTTCTGTAAAACAATATCGGTGCTACAAAGGCAAGATAGATAGCGGCTCTAAATACATTTACGGATCGTACGTAAGTATATTGGTTGAAATTGTTATTCATGTATTTCTTAATTTGTATATACTCTTTTATATTTTTAATTTTGTTTTGCTAAATACATATCAGAAAATAATTAACGCAATCAATACTCAAACCCTTTAGTCGAGAAGTCAGTTGTATTTTCAATATTTATATATTTTTTTATTTTTAGTTTTTAAGATTGATTCCATCATTTTCTTTTGTAGGTTCAACTTCATGGAACAACATTACTTACTAAAGAAGATGTGGTAGACTCAATAAATTTTTCTGACATGCGAATCACTTTTGGTGGTGGTGAGAAATATGGTTTTAACATTCTTGCACAAAACGTTCGGGTAATCGGTAATTTTTTTCTAACTTTATTTATTTATTTGGGAATTGTTTGTTAACTAAATATACTTTGAAATTTTTGTATTATATCTACGATGATGAAGATGTGACAGATAGATTCAGTATAGTCTTTAGACCAAGAGACTTATCTTAGGCCTAAACACATGTAAATTTAATTAATATAAACATTCAATTAAATTAATTCTCTACGTATTAATATAACAGATGCAACTTAAAAACAAAATTTAATATACAAATGATTATTTCAAGCCCCACATATGTTCTCCTTCTCTTTCGCAAGTGGAAAATACACTATAATTTTTAATATATATAATTTTGCTTTAATTTATACCTAAAACTAAAATAAAAATACAAATTAATTTTGTTTTTTTGTTTAAAAAATTTCGTTGGACTGGGATTGCAGTGATTTGTAGCAATTACAAAGTTTGCCACCTTTAACACGATACTTTGATAGAGAAAAATAGTGATTTTGAGTATTTTCTAGAAGTATAATACTATGTTAATATTTCACACATATAATAGAATTTATATATCAACTACATATATTACAAGATTTTCATATTTGTTCAATACAAAATAAATGATAAGTCATAATTTCATTGCATGAAAATATCTAAACTACACATTTAGAAAATCTTTTGAAATGATTTTCTCAGTAAAATAAACATTTATTTCAAACCAACTTTAATTTTTTTTTGCAAATTTTGTCAACGAGTTAGAAGATATGAAGATTTTTTTAAATTACTAGATTTTAACCCGCGGTACACCGCAGGATGATTTATTTTTAAAGTTAGTATAAAAATATTTTGTAAATTGTATCTCCTTATAAAATATTTATTTATATTATAGTTTACAATTGTTATTAAGTAACGGTATACCACGAATCCACGAGACAATTGTTAGTAAACTGAGGATTTAACCCGTATTAAAGCGGCATGTTAATGATATATATAAATATTGATTCAAATTCGTCCACCATATAAACCCGTTCCGAAATATAACCCGTTCCGTAATTTCTTAACCCGTCCCGTGATTTGTTTTTATTTTAAAATTTTAATAATTATTTATTATATATAAAAGTTTACAAATCATATCATTTTCTAAGTTATTTATATTTTAATAAACTGAAGATTTAATCTGTATTAAAGAGGCATGTTAATGATATTTTAAAATTTTATAAATATTCATTCAAACTCGTCCACCATATAACTTTGTTCCGAAATATAACCCGTCCTGTAACTTTTTAACCCGTCCCGTGATTTGTTTTCTAAACGTAGTAATTTTTAAAATTTAATAATTATTTATTATATATAAGAGTTTGCAAATTGTATCATTTTCTAAGATATTTATATTTTATAGTTTACAATTGTTATTAAGTAACATTATACCACGGGACAATTTTTGGTTTTATACAATCTTTTCTAAATGAGATTCATTTAATATGTCTAATATTGGTGGTATTAAAAAAAATTAAGGATTTAATCCGCATTGAAACGGCGGATTAATGATATTTTAATTTTTTTATTATTGTTGATTCAAAAACTCGTCCCGCCAAACCCATCCGGCCAACTCATTTATTTTATTAATGTTGATCTTATTTATGATATGATTCTGAATCATTGTCTAAATATTTTAATCGATGAACGTTGAACACACATTTTTGTCAATTGGATAATATATGTCCGTTTTTAAAATTTCGAATCACAGTATATGCAGAAAAAAAATTGATTTTTTTTTTTACTTTATATATTATATGATGATTCAAAACAGTTAAAAACAAATCAAACAAATATGATAGGAGAATCATAATTCTAAATCTTAATCAAATATTCTAAATATCTAAATTATTAAATATGGAATATCCGGTGTATGAATTGGGTTAAGTATAACCCGACCCAACAAACTTTTTATGACCAAAATTTGTAAACAGGTCGGATATCCAAAGTATCCGAGAATAATTTTACCCACCCGACTGAAAAGTGACTGCAAAAATACTAGTATAGATACATTTGGTCATCTGTTTTATATTTATCTTAAAATTAGGTTTTTGCATAATCTGTGATTTATCTACATTATTAATACTTGATTACTTATTTTTATCTTTGATGTATACGTGAACAAATAGATATGATGGAAAACACATTATACATCATATCCTTAACATGATAATCTTTCAATCTTGTGATATTTTTTATTGTTATTTTTTCTCCATAGCTAACCAAAGTATGTTAGAAATCAATTACCATGTATAACGTAGTCATATTTTGTTTATGCGCATTCAAACTAATTTGTATAAGAGATAAGAATATATATTCTCTCTAACTTAAACATTTTTCTACTAGTTACTCCAAAAATATATTTTTTACTTACAATAATTTTTTAATTATTTTTTTTGGTAAATTTAGTTTAATTTTAAAAATCAAAATCCACACATTGGACAGATCTTAATCTAGTTACTATAGATAACTAGGACTCAAGATCCCATGTGATGTTGTGGGAGAAAATATTACAAAAATCTTTAGATAATTAAGAATTTTAGAAAATCTCAAACTAAAATTAATGAATATTATTAAATCTTTTTAAAGTATATGATAACGATGGAATTGAAATTATCTAATAAAGGAGAACATAGAGTTATAGAGACATAGAATGTTAAATATACACATTTGTGAGTAAAAATCTAAACTATCAACAAGAAAAATTATGATAAAAAAAAGTGAACATAATTTAAAAAATATCTATGGTGAAGAGACGACTCTAAGGAGAAAAGTTTCAAATGAAAAGCCATAATGAAACGAGACAATTTTGCAAAAAAAAAATTTTTTAGTGATAACGAATATAAGATAAAATTTACGAAGAGTTATGATAAATCTTTGGAAGTGTCTATTGGAATTTATATTATAAAAAAAAATATCACCATGAAAAGACACAACTTTTTTTTTGTTGCTTCAATGCAGGTAGGACCAGAGAACATATTCAATCCAATATTTGTGTTAATTTTTATTAAAAAAAAAGCTCAAGATCATAGGGATAAAGTCATACGATCAAACATGTTTAATTTTATAGCATATGGTAACAATGTAAGACTACAAGGTTTATCCATCGATCGTCATTAGAACTTTCGACAAGTTGATTCCCACGTTACCATTCTTATATTTCTGTTCCATAACGAAATAATATGAAAACCGATTTATACATAGTATAACTTTTACACAACAAGATACCAAACAATCATATACGGTTTTCGGGGATCCCAATTCAACAATACAAAATACACAATAATATCCTTTACACTTCTACCCAACCAATCTACACCAAGAACCTATTGTCCCAACGACCCTCTATGGTTTATCCCTCTAAGGTTACCTGCAAAAAAAGGTGGAGTAATAAATACTAGAGACTTAGCGAGTTCGGCGCCTGATCTCGGAAATTAAACACCCCAAAGTCCCCAACAGAAAATAGATCAACAAGCAATAACAAGCAATCAAGCAAACAAACAAACAAGCAAGCAACAATCAATCTAACATGCAATATAAACAATCAAGCAATAACAACAATCAATGACATGCGATTACGATAATTAAATAAATCAGAGATGCAGCGATTATGCAATACTACGATGCATGCAAGGGTAAATGATAACGACAACAACAAAAATCCTATGGCCATGTGAACGATCCTTCCCATCAAACAAGTGAACAGTCCATTTACAGCCACAAAATCTATAAACGATGTACCACATGGGCCTTCCACGACGGGCAATCTCCGTTACCTCGTCAGGTAACTGTTCGGCCCTTGGGAGCGACCCAGTCTCTCCGAACCCCAAAACAAACAGGGAAGCGCACTCGAACACCACAAAACTCTATATGCAAAGCAACTAAGCTACGACAAATCGTACTTAAGCAATAAGCATATAAACATGAACTATAAATCCGCAACAGTTCTACGATTATCAACCACAATCAACAACAAACAACAACACAACAAGCAAGGAAGCAATCAAGAAGAGAAAGATCGTGTGCCACCACACACGCTTCGGAACTCACTGTGATTAACGGAAGGAATGTGTGATGTGATGTGATGTCTTAGCGGATCTTGACTAGATAAGAAGTCTTCAACTTTGGAACGGCTCTCGGAAACTCCTTCTTCTTCCGGAACTCGTCCACGGACTTGCTCACAGAGACTGGCGCGGACTCCGGAAGCTCGTCCTCCTCCTCCCTCCGTCGGCTTCTTGGTGGTCAGGCAGCACTTCACCAGAACGTTTTTAGAGAGTTTTCTCACAAACTCTCTTCGTTTTGGAGTGAATGCCTCAAGCCTCCAAGCCACGGTATTTATAGGGGAGGAAGGTTGGCGCATGGCGGACACATGTCACGCCTCCAGCGACACATGGCGGAGCGGTCCAAACCCCGTCACATCGCACGTGACAAATGGCGACGGACTTAGACCCTCGTCAATTCGATCCTCCCGATTGGTGGAGAGCTTCAACCCTCGTCAAATCGCTTGTGACAAATGGCGCTACACTTAAACCTTCGTCAAATCGATTCTCCCAATTGGCGGAGAGCTTCAACCCTCGTCACATCGCTCGTGAAAAATGGCGAAACAACCACAGTCTCGTCAAATCGTCTCCTCTGGTTGGCGAAGAGCTTCAACCCTCGTCACATCGCTTGTGACAAATGGCAGTACACTTAAATCCTCGTCAAATCGATTCTCCCAATTGGCGGAGAGCTTCAACCCTCGTCACATCGCTCGTGACAAATGGCGAAACAACCACAGTCTCGTCAAATCGTCTCCTCTGGTTGGCGGAGAGCTTCCACCCTCGTCACATCGCTCGTGATAATTGGCAAAACAACCACTGTCTCGTCAAATCGTCTCCTCCGGTTGGCGGAGAGCTTCCACCCTCGTCACATCGCTCGTGACAAATGGCGTAACAACCACAGGCTCGTCAAATCGTCTCCTCCGGTTGGCGGAGAGCTTCCACCCATGTCACATCGCTCGTGACAAATGGCGGAACAACCAAAGTCTTGTCAAATCGTCTCTTCCGGTTGGCGGAGAGCTTCCACCCTCGGCACATCGCTCGTGACAAATGGCGGCAATTTTCTTCCGACGACGACTACACATACAACAAATCCCTTAAATCAGGAGATCTTGTCTCCAAAAATCTTTCTCGAGATTTGGCCTCCAAATATTTATCTCTTCCATCCAATTAATTTTTCTTAACTCCGTTCGCACAATACGACACGGTTTACGCTTGGTCCGATCCTTCAACAACATCCGATCGCGACCGAAAACTATTTTTGTCAAGTAAATAATTTTTACTCAACATTCTCTACAAACTTTAACGATTATAAGTCCTCCCCTGACATCTTATGACCTTCTTTAAATTTCTAAAATTATCGAACACGGCGTAACGCCCACCGGTCGATCTACGACAAACTTTTCTCGTACCGAAACCATCTTTTCTCGGTAACTATTATTTTTCTTTGATGATTAAGTCCCCTTTCATGCTTCCGATAATTACTAACGAAAGCCGAACTCTTTTCCTTAACTTCAAAATTTTAGTCTGGCCCGCGACTTCACGATCGTCCGTCCCGACTGTTCTTATGTCAAAGTACGGGTTACTACATTCACCCCCTCTCATTGGAATTCCCAATCAGAGAAATCGTCAACGTTCCTAACTTCAGTGAGAACTTCCTCCTTTCAGACTCTTCATCATTGAGCTCTTTGGTTACTCCAAACTTTTAAACTTCTCAGCTTTATCAAATCGGAGCTCTACTCTTTTCCCCAAAGTTATCGGTTTTGGATTCTCTCTAATCCTTACAGATTATCTCCAACCTGATTCATAGAACTCAATTTCTATAATCAAATGAATTTCTCAACCACTCTTAACTCCTTATCTCGTGAATTTCGAAAAAATACAAGGCTTTTTCTCCTCTTCCTTTGGATGAATTTTCAACTCAAATACCCATCAACTCTACCTTCGTATACCGATCATAACCTCATGATCGATCACACACGTTAAGTTTAAATCCTTTGTAGATTCAACATTTGGATCTACACTCATTCTCGAAGATCAACACTTCTTGAATTGAACACAAAAACAACGCATCATGGTAAACCCGCGATCCTTTAACTTGATATGGTTCCTTTCCTTTCCTTACACAATTTCATACTTGATCGTTTAATTTCAAGAATTTCGTCACTTGAGACTTAAACATCACAATACCACTTTAGTTATCTCACATAGATAAACTAAAACTTTTTCAAACACTTCAAAATTCACACATTTTTGAAAGTTTTCTTTACAACACTCATCCTTTTTCCATAGATGATTAAATAATATCACAACACAAAATTTCTTTTTTGTACTTCCATGTACATTCATACATCACAACACAAAATTTCTGCACCACATCACCACATTTTTCCTTTTCACAACACAACACAACATACAAAGTTATCCAACGATAAGACTTTGTTCAATCCATAAACATATCTTACATTCATATCATACATCCTTTCTTACAAAGGTGGGTTTACACATACCCATTTAAACTTTCTTACAATGCGGATTTATAACCATTACACACTTGCTTCCATACTCTTCGTCGAAGCGATTACAAACCAAATATTACAAACCTAAATGCAATGCTAGAATGAAATGCAACACGGAATCATACAATGAGTTAGAACCCTTACTTACCTCGCCGGAACCCAACGGTCTGAAGGTTTAGGGTAATCCTAGTTAATACTAAGGTTTTTCTTCTTCTTTGCGGACGTACTCGGGCTTGGGCTTGACGGACCGGGATTCTCTGGACGCTTCCTTGGACACACGGTCGCATAATGACCTTCACCTCCACACTCATAACAGATCACGTACGGGCGAGCATAAGGATGATAGTGACGAACATAAGGACAAGCTCTCGTGTAATGACCATCTTGGCCGCAAGTGAAACAGAACGGCGTCACACTATAAGGTTCGGACCTACGTCCATCCTCATGCTCCAACTCAGTCACAACGGTTCCATCCGCGGATCTCCTTATGCTCTCATTCCAAACGGACATACCTTTGGGTGGTCGGATCGGTTCAATACCAAGGGTACCTGCAGCAATCATGTTTTCAATCATCGTAGCCATTGAACTAGATCCCAAAGTCACCGGCTCACAAAGCGACTCATCCGGAGGAAACAACACTCATGGCTCCTCAACAGGCGGCAGAGTATATGGTAAAGTCTCATACTCAAACGTCGGATCCGGTACTTGTTCATCAACTTCCTCATCAACTTCTTCTTCCTCAAAACTCATATGGAAATCTCACTGTTAGCTCCATCATACCCATCATACCAAGTCCTACTCGCAAATATCCTTGGCGAAAGAGACATCCTCAACGGCTCGCTCTTCACACTGTTGGAAAATGGCACCCCATTACCCAACTCATCCGCATCGGATAACTCACTATCCGACGAGATCTCAACAAAGTTCGAAGTCGGCGGACTAGGCGGTGTAGCAAATTTGACATCAGGCGACACCATGTTGTAAGCCAGCGCTTGCCTAGGAATCGCAAATTCTGTCGGCATGAACACAACATAGTCAGAATCGCGCGAGGCATTACCTCCTGAAGGTGCATCAGAAACACCAAAGTCTGTTCCTAAGGACATTTAGCTGAACGAATCCAACGTCAACAAGCTATCCGGCGTCGGAGGATAATAGTACGGATTCGCATGAACTCCTGGCTGCCACGAGTCATCAGAATTGAACTCATACAAAACTTCATTGGGGCCTTCCCACATAGGCTCATCAATATCGCTATCTCCGAAGAGAAAACCAGTCGCCATCTGCTCTTCAGACTCTTCCGAAGAATCACCATCAGAATCATCGGAAAGCACCACAAAGTCAGTGATCGGGACTTTCCCAAAACTTCCTCCCAAAGCAACCAAAGGGACAAATTCTTCAGACTCTGCACTAGTCTCGACATCGTCATCCTCAAACTCATCAAGATCTTCCGAAGGGTCATTCTCAACAGAACTATCTGATCCTTCCATCTCCCTCGTAGGAATGGATTCAACCGAGGTCACTGAAGGACTCGTAGCCATGAAAGACTCCGATTCGGATCCCTCTAACATTCGCCTCACATGTTCCGACGGAATCATAGAATCGTCAGAACTACCATCATTATTCCCGTACGGATTGTTACTCGGTCCAGCACTTGACAAAAATCCCCACGGTCGTCCACCTCGAAGCCTAGTATGTCGCGACGGCATTTGCATCACCAAAACAAGGTTAGTCCTAAAATTCCCATCTACTTAAATCCCACGTTGGAACAACTTGGTTTATCCTAAGGTAGAAGTGCGACTCTAATTTTGACTCGATAAAACGTTTGAAAAGCGGGATGGTTCCCGAGCATCTGTTACCATGCTCTGATACCACCTAAAACTGTAGCGACCATGAACCGTACTAGAAATAAGTCCGGCTAGGCGTGTACAGGTGACAAGTACTTCGTACGAGCGGACCGGAGTTTTAGCACACAACTAGCACCCCAGTCTACCAATACTTAGTACCGTCCCTTCCAAACCCGATATTAGGCTTGCCAACCCTCTACCGAAAAAAGAAGTTATGCGGTTCGGACAGAAACCTTATATCATCAAACCATCCCTATTTTTTTGAAAACCGATTTATACATAGTATAACTTTTACACAACAAGATACCAAACAATCATATACGGTTTTCGGGGATCCCAATTCAACAATACATAATACACAATAATATCCTTTACACTTCTACCCAACCAATCTATACCAAGAACCTATTGTCCCAACGACCCTCTATGGTTTATCCCTCTAAGGTTACTTGCAACAAAAAGGTAGAGTCATAAATACTAGAGACTTAGCGAGTTCGGCGCATGATCATGGAAATTAAACACCCCAAAGTCCCCAACAGAAAATAGATCAACAAGCAATGACAAGCAATCAAGCAAACAAACAAACAAGCAAGCAACAATCAATCTAACATGCAACCTAAACAATCAAGCAATAACAACAATCAATGACATACGATTATGACAATTAAATAAATCAGAGATGCAGCGATTATTCAATACTACGATGCATGCAAGGGTAAATGATAACGACAACAACAAAAATCCTATGGCCATGTGAACGATCCTTCCCATCGAACAAGTGAACAGTCCGTTTACAGCCACAAAATCTATAAACGATGTACCACATGGGCCTTCCACGACGGGCAATCTCCGTTACCTCGTCAGGTAACTGTTCGGCCCTTGGGAGCGACCCAGTCTCTCCGAACCCCAAAACAAACAGGGAAGCGCACTCGAACACCACAAAACTCTATATGCAAAGCAACTAAGCTACGACAAATCGTACTTAAGCAATAAGCATATAAACATGAACTATAAATCCGCAACAGTTCTACGATTATCAACCACAATCAACAACAAACAACAACACAACAAGAAATCAAGAAGAGAAAGATCGTGTGCCACCACACACGCTCTGGAAGCTCGTCCTCCTCCTCCCTCCGTCAGCTGCTTGGCGGTTAGGCAGCACTTCACCGGAATGTTTTCAAAGAGTTTTCTCACGAACTCTCTTCGTTTTGGAGTGAATGCCTCAAGCCTCCAAGCCACGGTATTTATAGGGGAGGAAGGTTGGCGCATGGCGGACACATGTCACGCCTCCGGCGACACATGGCGGAGCGCTCCAAACCCCCGTCACATCGCACGTGACAAATGGCGACGGACTTAGACCCTCGTCAATTCGGTCCTCCTGATTGGTGGAGAGCTTCAACCCTCGTCACATCGCTTGTGAGAAATGGCGGTACACTTAAACCCTCGTCAAATCAATTCTCCCGATTGGCGGAGAGCTTCAACCCTCGTAACATCGCTCGTGACAAATGGCGAAACAACCACAGTCTCGTCAAATCGTTTCCTCTGGTTGGCGGAGAGCTTCCACCCTCGTCACATCGCTCGTGACAAATGGCGCAACAACCATTGTCTCGTCAAATCGTCTCCTCCGATTGGCGGAGAGCTTCCACCCTCGTCACATCGCTCGTGACAAATGGCATAACAACCACAGTCTCGTCAAATCGTCTCCTCCGATTGGCGGAGAGCTTCTACCCTCATCACATCGCTCGTGACAAATGGCGGAACAACCACAGTCTCGTCAAATCGTCTCCTCCGGTTGGCGGAGAGCTTCCACCCTCGGCACATCGCTCGTGACAAATGGCGGCAATTTTCGTCCGACGGCGACTACACGATCGTTCGTCCCGACTGTTCTTATGTCAAAGTACGGGCTACTACAACGTTAGTACAACTCCTTCCATCAATGATGAGGCTGCAAACTTTTCCTTGTACATGACATCGCATGTGAAACAAGTTTTCTCGCTGTTCTTGCTCTTCGCTCTTAGTTTGGACGCTTAAAGTTCTCCTAGCTACCAACAACTCTCCTTTAGCGGGCAGCTCTTCATTTGCTTCCAACGAAGTAGGTGAATTTGGAGTCTCTTCTTCGGATTCTATATCTCCATTATCTAGAAGAATCATGACTCTTTTGTTGGGACATTCATTCGCATAATGCCCTTTTCTTTGACATTTATAACACCTCACATCACGAACTCTAGATGTAGTAAACCTCAGCTTTTCCTTTGTGATCTTGAACTGCAGCATATGGTTTACTTTCAGCCCTCGAATTGACAAACGGCTTGCTCTCTCTTTGATAGCTGCTAGTTCTCTCCTCTCTTGGATAACTAGGCTTACTAGCAACAGTTCCTGAACCATAACTAGATCTTGACGAACTCTTTCTCTTAATTTGCTGCTCAAACAGAATTGCTTTGTGCAACATCTCTTCCATTTCCATGTAGTGTTGGGTCTCCAATCTGTCTTGAATTTCTCTGTTTAAACCCCCTAGAAACCTTGACATAGTTGCCTCTAGATCTTCTGAGATATCCGCCCGCAACATCAAAGTCTCCATTTCCTTGTAATACTCTTCAACAGAACGACTCCCTTGTGTAAGATTCTTCAATTTTAGATGCAGCTCACGGTGGTAATGACAAGGAACAAATCTCTTCCTCATGATAACTTTCATTTCAGACCAAGATTCCAGTGGAAGCTCTTGGTTACGTCTCCTTGAAGTAACTAGCTGATCCCACCAACTTAGAGCATAATCATAAAATTCAGTTGCAGCAACTCTTACTCTATTGATCTCGGTAGTGCTGAAGGTTGAAAACAATTTCAATCTTTTTTTCCCATTCCAAATATGCATCAGGATCATTCTTTCCATAGAATGGTGGACTTTTAAGCTTTAAACCTCCCAAGATTGTCTTGCAAAAGATCTCTGCCTTCTCTTGCATGTCTATGGTACCTCTTTTGAGTTTCTCGAGATGAACTGCTCATATGGCCATAATATTGATCTGTTGCTTCATCCCTACGTTGTACAGGCTGTTCATGAGTTTTCCTTAGTTCTCTTGAGCGATTTTTCCCTGAATCTAATTTCTCATGAAACTCTTGGCGCATAGCTTCCAATTCAGCTTTCATCATTTGCTTCATAGCTTCAATCAAAAGTTTGTTGTTCCGATTGTGGCTAGTCTCCTCCTCATCGGATTCAGCCATCCTATCTACAAGTGAAACAACAAAACAACACCAGTAACTAGTTCTTTTTGAAATAAACACGAAATGACTCTTCAAATGCCACCAAATTCTCCTAGAACCCTAATCACGACTGTTTGACTTGTTCGGACTCTAAAAATTATCAAATCACGCAGCAAAATTCCAGAAATAATTTTAGAAAATACTAGACACTTTTTCGAATCCGTGACAGTTTATTTCGCAATTTTAGCAGATACCATATAATTATGAAAATTAATACAACGTGACAGACGAAACTGAGAAGATGAACAAACAAGGAATGATAGTGATAGAATACTCAACTTTCAGAGTGTGCTCTGATACCACTTGACACGATCCTCCCGAGGACTCGGCACTCTTGAGTTGATCAAGGATAGATATGGCTGTGAAGCCGTGATGATGGATAGATTTTGAATGATCGATGGATATCACAGAAGCTTGCGGAAGAGCTTTACGATACCGAAACTTAGATTCTTTGGATATACGCACCAAAAGAGACTAAGGGTTTTGCTGGATATACACACCAACAAGATGATCTTCTTAGAAAAGGTTTTTGATAAAAAGAAAGATGAGTTCTCATAAGAGATTACAAGAGAATATATAGAGAAGGAGAAGAGAAGAGAATGTAGAAAACGAGACAAGTCTTGGAACATGCTCCAAGGCTGCCTAGAAAACACAAGAGAAATTAAAATAGAGTTTGAATTTGAAAAATAACCCTTCAACTTCAAAGGCCACAAAATTGTCTCATTATTTAGTGGGATTGGGTCTTGAATCATCAAAATAGATTATATGAAGTGAAAACATAAGCCTCATTAAAAACCTCCCTTTGGAAAACCCAGTGGGACAAAACCAAAGGCAGGGAAAAAGAGCACTCATGAATCACTTATCCATTTTGATGAGGTCCTTGAGCATGGATCAAAACCAATGAGGTAGTGACTTGGCTCAAGTCATTTGGTCGGTCCCAAATGTGGTTAAGCATCCCTCCAATGGCTTAGTTGAATAGCTTAACTCTAGAACGAGTCATTGGACCAGTTAGTGCGATCAAAGCTTCCTCGGCTACAAGCTCCTCCTCAGCTACAAGCTTAGCTCCTTCAGCTCCTTCCTCAGCTACAAGCTCACGTTCAAGCTCTAGTTCATGCTCCACATCCTTAGTGCTGTCCAAGATCATATCATTAGAACTCACATGGAAAGATTTTCGGACCAAACGAGTGGTTAAAGACAATTCTAGACACGTCCCAAACCACCAATTAATTCACCTAAATTCAACCGTCTATCAGAAAAATTTGTACAATATACCATCAGAAAGATAATTTCAAGATAAATCTTAATCATATATCATATTTTCCAAAACCAGTTTGAAAGCACCCATACTGGTACAAATTATGATCGGTTTAAATTCAAAACTCAACCAATTCGAAAATATATTTAATCGAGTATTATACATAGACAAACTATCCCAACACCGGTTTTCAAACGTTAAGAACCGGTGTAACTAAATCCCGATTTCATTATGAATCAACAAAATCAAAATATTTACCAATCAGATTCCGATCAATCCCGATTTTCGTTTGATGAGATGTCAATGGCGTTGGATCCGCATGAACGAGAGCTTTCTAACAAGGTATAGATCAAGTTCTAATTCTTCCTGAAACAAAATCTACCATTAAAGAACTTGAAGCTCACTTCCATGGAAGAAAATTGAAGAAGGAAGAAGATGAAGCTTACCAACCTCTTCTACCAAAGCTGAAAACAACGCAAAACTAAATCACCAACAACAGAGACCACAACCAACCTAAATCACCACGAATTCTGATCATAAATTATAAAAATATGCAAATCGGAGTTGAGGCAAATAGGATCTCGAAAACTCATTAAAAGTCCAAATCTCTAGGGCTTCGAAACGCATAAATAAGTGCTATTAGGGTTGGAAGGATGAAGATTCGAGTTGCCAAAAACTATCTCTCTGATTTCGGAAAGGATGAAATCGATTTCCATTTCTTTTTCACGTTTTTGCACTTCAGTCCTTAGACTTTTCTCTATTTCTAGATTCTGCCCCATACTTTTGAATTTCTCATAAATTCTCTAGAAATCAGACAGTTTCAAAACTATCAATTTAACCCAAAATATGATTCTTCATTTTCTTTTAATTACGGAGGTTACAAGAGTGAAACTTTATATATATATATATATATATATATATGATTTACCGATAAAGAAACCGATAAGATGAAAACTTGTTTTTCATTTTGTACTGTAAGTTTATTTTATTTAACAAATAATTTTTAATTTATGGTTTATGAAGTTATTACTAATAAGTATGAAAACCTCACTGTTTTTATCTTCTTCGCCTTTCTATTATAATGTTATTTATGGTTTATGAAGTTATTACTAATAAGTGCATGAAAGACTCTTTGGTATATGGAAAACTAAAACACTATGTTGTATCAAAGAGATTAATCATGTTTTCTTTATACATAATAAATCACATCAAAACTATACAATTTATATCATCTAAAATATTAATTTTATTTTAAATTCTGCGTCGATTCTATACAAATTACTAATCATAATTCGAAAACAGTCATTAAATATAGTCTTGCAAAAGTGGTGGATAATATAAAATAAAAAATATATCTTAGACAATAATAATAAATCACCTTTTTTTTTGCGCGTTTTACATCACTTCAACAATTTCCTATGTTGCAGACTAGCAAATACTTGTAATAATAACAATAATTGTAATCATAGAAGGACAATTCTCATTAATGTTGAGAATCATTCTAACAAGGTGAATGATCCTGATGCGAAAATGGTAAGCAAAGACAAACAACACATTGTTTGGTATCAAGCCTTCGAAGGTATTCACTAGGCTATAAAAATTTGTTTATCAACTACTTTACTATATTATGCCTGTTCACTATTTGTATTAGATTTATGTGATGTTTTTTTGTAAGATTTATCTAATAAACATGATATAAAAAATACATATTTGTTTGCATGCAGATAAATAAAATATGATTATATTACATATAATTTATTAATTCATCAGTCAACAACCATGATATTTGATCTCTAACATACTTTAGATTAAATGTAGAGAAAATATAACAATAAGTTACACCAACAAAGTCACTTTTCCAAAATATCAATAATCAACAAGATTGAAAGGATCATCATTTTATATATATGGTGTATAATATGTTTTTCATAATATCTATGCGGTCGTGTATACATTATAGATAACAATATATGTTCTAGTATTAAAAATGTAGAAATCCTGAAAATATCAAAATGAATTCATACACAAATTACTGATTATACAAAAATATAATTTCAAGGATTATCGAACAAATGAGTCAAAATGTAATTTGAAAAAATCGTCATCTCTTCTTACTCATATAACAGCTGCAATTTTAAAAAACTCGGTTTGGAATACACATTTATTTTACCGAGTAAATCATTTGAAAAAAATTCTAGAAGTATAGTTGAGACATCTTCATACTATAAAACCATGACTTATCATTAATTTTGTACTAAACAAGTATGAATAGAGTATTAAACTTATAAAAATTTCTCAAAGTCATAAAGTATTCGAGTTTATTATAAATTTCTATTTCTATAATAATATTTCTACTTCCTCTTTGATTACATAAATAATCTCAACGAAGAAGATTTGTTAATAGTAAAATAATAGTCAATGTCTTTTTGAGCTGCGGATAAGAAAACCAATGAGATGATAGTTTGTTTTCCATTTGGTTTCCAAAGATTTTCGGAATGCATAACCATATATAATCTTTAGCCATGTCTATAATACTAAATTGTTTCAGTTGCTAATAGCTACAAAATTTTACACATTACACCATAATTGTATAGAGGTCATGATCATTCAAATTAAACATCGTCCCTAAATTAGTTATTATCATGTAAAAAAAAAAGACATTACAAAAACTAAAAGCTACAAAGAAAACTTAAAATCAATTACAAGTAGGCCTGGGCAATCGGTTTAATCGGGTTAATCGGTTTTCCAGTTTTTCTGGTTTATCAAAATTCTATCGAATTGAACCGAGTAAAAATTCGGTTCGGTTCGGTTCGGTACTCGGTTTTCTCGGCTCGGTTACTAAGATTTATAATTCCCTGAATTTGAGCCGAAATTTTTTTTAATCGGTTTTAATTAGTTAACCAAATCGGTTTGGGTCAATTTTATATATAATGGGCTAAGTTTTTCAAAGCCCAAACATGTATTTTAACTTTTAAAAGTCCAAACGCTTTTTCCCTAGGTCAAGTAAAGCCTATCACCCACATCTAGGGTTTTGTTATTCAGTTTTTGAAGGCGATGACAAAACGGACATAGTGAAGTGAAGAAAAACAACGGTGAAGAAGAAGAACATCGAAAACAAAGAAGATGGATCTGTGCGACCCGGTTGCGAGACGGACGAGAAGAGATGTAGAGAACCAAAAAATTGTTGTCGCTAAATTTGATGCCGGAGAGGATTGATGTTGGTGGATTGACATAAAACACCTACGAAACAAAAGTGGAGAAGAAGAACAAAGACAAGGAGAAGAAGAAGAAAGAAGAATGATTAGAAGGTCAAAGATAAGAATGGGTTGGAAAAGAGGAGAAAAGAAGGGGTTCGTGAGGAGGAGAGGTTACAAAACAAAACAATAAAGATGAAGTGATAGATCTAGCGTTTTCTGTTTTTATATAAGGTATCTCCCATAATCGAAAAAACCGATCGGTTTCGATGAACCGAACAAAAAAACCCGAAAATCCAAATCAATTTAAAATTCCGCCGATCGGTTTACAAAAGAAAATCAGTTTGAAACCAAAAACCGAAATCGTCGGTTTGTTTGGTTCGGTTTAAAAAGACATCCAGGCCTAATTACAGGAATTAAAACTAAACCCTAAACCGATAATTTGAAAACAGTAAAATAGAAAATGAAATTGGCACTATTTTAAAAATCGAGAAAATTGTAGAAGAGACATGAAAACATGGAGTGAGAGAGCAAGCTGACGATAATCAAGACGAAACGTAGATTTTTAATCTACATACATACTATTCATAGACTTACATGCATTATTTTTACACATACACGACAAATCATACAATAAGACGTACTAAGTTTTTGTCTTTCTTTGTAACGCCTCGAAATTCAAAAGAATTTTGAAGCATTACTAATAACAATATCATAAAAATACTATAAATTTTATAATATATAAAGTTTGAAATCTCATAAAACTCTACATCTTAGAAACAAAATAAATTAAACATAGGAACATCTACCAAGTCGCGCTCTACGACCGAAATACAAACTCTAACTTTAGCTGCATGATGCTCCTCCTCAAAGTCCTCTTCAGGGAAATCAGAACTTATGTGAGCAAAAAATCGCTCAGAGAAAACAAACCCGATGAACAAGTACCAATAAGATATAATCCCGCAAAGAAAAATATTCAGGTGTTGGTACTAACAAACATTAATTTCAATTCAATAAATTATAAATAAGGTAAATCACATCAGAACATATACTAAATGTATATACTAAATGTTCATACCGAACCGCTTCTTATTAAATATGTAAACAATATCCCCGTCATTGGCTCATCTGAGCTAATCTATTAAAGTTGTTGACAAAAAAAAGGAGGCATCACAATCTTTTCCACATTATCAATACAATACTACTTTCTCTTCACATTTCCGACATACATTTTTATACCTTTCTATACGTATTTGTCTTGTATTTCTTACTGTAAGCGTTTAAACCCAAGAATAATATAAATTCTTGAGTGTGTGAATCCAACATCCACGGTATGTACCTTTTTTACTTATAACCATTTAAAAAAAATCCTAAAGCTGTTTCAAAGAGTCATATTTTCCTATTGTTTTTAATTATAAATATTTTTTCATATAGATTTTTGCCATGTGTGTTTATTCACGACTCATGTATTTGCAACCCTATTTATTTTTAATTTGCTAAAAACTTAGTTTTCATTTGTACATATTAATTGTTCTGTGGATGCAAATTTTAATTAAAAAAATAGTTGCAATTGAGTATTTAACAAAATTACTAAAAACATATTATTTTGAAGATTGAATTTTTGTTTAGAATTATTGGTTTTAACAAAATATTTTTGGAATTTTATTAGAAGTTTATTTTTAATTTTATCACTTTCGTAAAAAACATTTGGACTGTCTCCTATTTTTATTATAACTTTGGTGCTGTATTTTTTACTTAAAAATGTTTTTACCTTTCTTAAAAATGTTTCAAAAAATCGTGTTCTTAGTCATAACTTTTTTTATATACATTTTGATTTATAAATATTTTAACAATTTTTAAAAATATTTAAGATAAAACATAAAAATTTGGTAGGATTTACATAATATTTCAAATATTTAAGTTTATTATTTTTTTTTTTTTCCTTCCAAAACCTTTATTAACGTTAAGAATCAACATCATTGTTTACAAAGCTGCTAAGAAACCGAGGACAAGAATTATACAAAGTCCAATCATTGGTACAAGTTGTAGCTCTCTTTGCTAAAAAATCAGCACAGATGTTCTGTTCCCGTGGTTTAAACTTGAAGGTGATCGCAGAGAAGCATTTCTTCCATTCCCAAATTGTTCCAAGGTAGTGTTGTAGGCGTGGGTTTGGTACCGTCTCATTGATGATACGATTTATATTTTGGTTATCGCCTTCGAATTCGATCATTCTATATCCCAATCCCCAGGCGCATTGGAGAGCCCAAATGAGGCTTGAGCATTCAGCCTCCTCTGTTGTCATACGTCCTTGGAACTTTCCTAAGCCACACTCATGGAACATACCAGTTGAGTCTCTAATAATCCATCCTAGACCAGAGACTTTGTTTCCCTCATGATGGGAGACGTCATAGTTGCATTTCATAATTCCTCTTGGTGGTTTGCTCCATCCCGATCGACGAACGTTCCTGGCTATATCAGGACCGGTCAGCTTTGCATCCTTTTTATAGTGATCCAACCATTCCTTAGTATCCAACTCCGCTTGGTGAACAGTGTCCATCGCTGCGATGTCCTTACGGTTAAACACCATATCATTTCGACTTTTCCACAGTCTCCACATTATCCAAAAAGGTAAATATCGTGTTGGCCGGTTTATATGACTATCCTTATGGACGTTAAAGATATACCGAAGTTTATCCTCAATTGGTTTCCCCGGGTCGCATATTTGATGTGTAGGGATGCCTGCTGCTCTCCATACGCCTTCAGCATGTCGGCATGTGAAGAGAATGTGATCACTAGTCTCAAGCAATGTGCAACAGCGTGAGCAGTAGGGGTTGACATTTATGTTCCGACGTCTCAAATTATCTGCGGTCCCTATCGCACGTGAGGCTACTCGCCACAAGAAATGCTTTAGTTTGGGAGTGATTCCCAACTTCCAAATGTTTGTAGCGATGTCTGGAGAGTGTGCTAAAGGAGGTTGTGGGGTGTCGTCATCTGCGATTAAATTGACAGCTGTCCAATAACCCGATTTAACCGAGTAGTTGCCGTCCTTGGTTGGGCTCCATAGATATGAATCCTCTTGAGGCCTTAAAGGTAGATATATCTTGTGGATGAAATGGTGATCTTCTGGTTGAACTAGTCGTGAGATCATGTCCTCATTCCATTGGTTCAAATTTGGGTCAATGAGTATAGCTACCTTGGTGTCGGGATCGGTTGTTGGTAGTAATCTTGGTGCCCGTGGAGGAATCGTTGGGAGCCAAGGATCATTTCCAAGTGATGTAGATTTCCCATTCCCAATAGTCACCTGGATTCTCTGTTGTAGGAGATCCCTACCAAATCGCAGTGAATTCCATCCATATGACGGTTTTGTACCTCTTGTAGCCGAAAGTATGCTCCCATCGCGGAAGTATCGTCCTTTGAGAATACGGAATAGTAGGGATTGCGGTCGCTGTATTAATTTCCAAACTTGATTTGCTAGGAGCGCTTGATTAAATAAGTGCAAATCCCGAAATCCCATTCCTCCACTTTTCTTTGATATCGCCATCTTTTTCCAGGCTACCCATGATAGCTTTCTTTTTTCCGTCGTTGAACCCCACCAGAAGCGTGCGATCATAGCATCAATGTCTGAACATAGCTCCATTGGTAATTGAAAACAGTTCATTGAGTATACCGGCATTGCGTATGCTACACTTTTGATAAGTGTTTCTTTCCCGGCCGCAGAGAGAAACTTGGTTTGCCAACCATCTATCTTACTTTGGACCCGGTTTTGAATATATTGGAACATGTCTTTTTTCCTCCTCCCAAATTGTTCAGGGAGGCCTAGGTACTTCCCACCACCTCCTACATGTGGTATCTGAAGCGTTCTCATAATCCCATCCCGCATAACTTGATACACGTTATTTCCGAAGGTTATTGAAGACTTGTCAAGATTGATCATTTGGCCAGACGCTGCTTCGTATTCTTTGAAAATATGTAGCAGGTTGCAGCTATTTTTGTGATCCGCTTTTAAGAAAAATAAGGAGTCGTCCGCAAAGAGTAGGTGTGAGACCGAAGGACCTCTATTGCTTACTCGTATTCCTTGAATCTTTCTTTCTCTTGTGGCATTGGTCATAAGCGAGCTTAGAACATCCGCGCAAAGTATAAAGAGATATGGGGACAAGGGGTCTCCTTGTCGTAATCCACGACTCGCTTTGAAATTCCCGTATGGGCTGCCATTAATTAAAACAGAGAAAGACACCGATCGTACACATTCCATTATCCAATTGATCCAACACATTGCGAAACCTTTCTTTCGGAGCACTTCTTCTAGAAATCTCCATTCAACTCTATCGTATGCTTTACTTATGTCAGTTTTCACTGCCATATACGAGTTCGCACACCGTTTACGAACTCGTAGTGAATGAAAGACCTTGTGAGCTATGAGGACGTTGTCGGTAATGTGTCTCCCTGTTATAAACGCAGCTTGGTTCTCTGAAACTACGGATGGCAGGACTGCTTTCAATCTCTTAACCATAATTTTGGAGATGATCTTATAGATGACGTTGCACAAGCTGATCGGCCGAAAATCTTTCATTGTCTTTGGATGGGTGATTTTAGGGATGAGACAAAGATTTGTGTGATTCCAATCAATCGGCATCTCTCCTGTTTCGAAAAACCGTTGTACCTCCGTGACTATAGCAGGTCCCACTATTTGCCAATATGTTTGATAAAAAGCTGCATTGAATCCATCCGGCCCTGGCGCTCTTGTACCTCCAATGGCGAATAAAGCTTGTTTTATTTCTTCCCCAGTTACAGTAGCCGTAAGAGATGCATTCATTTCTTCCGAAACCACTGATTGTATATTTCGAAGTGTATAAGATGGGTCTGCAGGGTTTGTGCTGGTAAATAACTGACCAAAATATTTGGTGGCCTCCTCGCCGATCTCTCTGTTCCCATACACTTCAGTCCCGTTATTGTCTTGAATGGAGGTTAACCGGTTACGCGCGATTCTGTTCTTGGTTGACGCATGAAAAACCGTGTATTAGCATCTCCTTCATCGAGCCATTGGTTCCGACTTTTCAGTTTCCAAAATGTTTCTTCCTCTCTATACGCTTGTGCCAGCTCCCTGCGGAGACAACGGATCTGTTCAATGGTTGTGACGTTGTCGGAGTGAGCAGCGTCAATGACTTGGCTGAGTTCTTTGATACGGGTTGCCGAATTAGTATTGTTGTTTCGCTTCCATGCCGATATATCTCTTCTGCAGCTCTTTATTCGATCTTGTACTGTAAGGTTAGTATCTCCCTCATACTGCTTCCAGCTTTCTAATACCACAGTTTCAAACTCTGGTTTTTGACATAACCGTGTATCGAATTGAAATTGTCTCCTTCCATGTTCAGTTGTCCTTCTGATTTTTATTATGGCAGGACGATGATCTGATTCTATCATCTCAAGATACTCAATTTCGGAGGCAGGGAAGATAGCTTTCCATTGATCATTCGCCATTGCTCTATCTAACCAGCTTTCCACATTGTGAGTTCTTCTTTTCCCAGCCCAAGTCATGTTATTCCCTTTGAAAGGAAGATCAGAAACTTTGCAGGTTTGAACCATATTTCTAAAATCAACAAAGCTCCACGGTTCTCTTAATGGTCCTCCTCGTTTTTCATTTGCGTGGAGTATTTCGTTAAAGTCTCCGCACATCAACCATGGTTCATTGCGTTTTAGTGCTAATCGTTGAAGTCTTTCCCATAAGATATGACGCAATTGACGAATTGGATGGCCATAAACGCAAGAGAAGTAGAAAGACATATCTTTATTACTTATCTTACAATCAATAAGTCTTGCATCAACATCATAAAAACAAACCGAAACAGACTTGTTCCATAACAACGCTAAACCACCCCCAATTCCCAAAGGAGATACACACTTGGCATAATCATAACCCAACTGACCAGCCACATCTCTTACGACATCATCCGGATTCTTCGTCTCGAGCAAAAAGAGTAAGTCCGGGGAATAAGTTGCCTTGATTCCCTTGAGGCGTCGAACTACCAGGGACCCTTTTAAGCCCCGGCAGTTCCAAAAGGCTGTATTCATGGCGGCTCCGGTGGCTTATGGCCCACCGTACCATCACAGTTGTTTGTTGGTGCTGTCGGAGTGGATCTTCCTGCTTCAGTTGGTTGCGGGGAAGGGACCTGCTGTATGAGGTACCAAGCACGAGCCTCCATGGTCTCTGATTGACGGCGTTGGCGTTTGCAAACTTGGTGGTCTGAATCTTCTAGAGCACGTGTATGTTTCATGTCATAACACACAAGTGGAAAGGCCTGAATGTTTTCTTGTGAACCAGACGGTTCCATCTTCCTCTTCTTAGAGGATCCTACATTGTCTTCAGCCTTGCCACTATCCATGACATTGTTGCCTCCGTGCCTCTGGGGATCGCCTGCTTGGTTGTTACCAGGTGCTTCTGGATTGTAGTCTTGATCTTCATCGTCATCATCATCTGACGGTGGCGGCGGTGGGAGGTTGTTGTTCAAAGGACAGTCCGTCGCTTCATGTGTCAGCATCCCACATGTAGAGCAGAAATTTCGCAACTTTTCATACTTAAACTTTAAGACAGCGGTCTCATCACCAAACTGAAACAGCCTTTGGAATCGTAATGGATCCTCAATATTCCAGAGAATTTTGACTCTGACATAGTCGACCAATACCGCATTTTCTCCTCCAAAATCAGTTTCCAGGAAATGACCCATCCTTCCTCCAATTGATGTGATCATTCGGAGCGTGAGGAAATGGAGAGGGATTCCCCTAATCTGGATCCAAAAAGGAATGTTCTTCAAGTCGCCATCCGTAAGACTCGGGTTCCATCGTTGTGTGATACACATCCATTCGTTGAAAGACCACGGACCACGTCTTAATACAGAGGCCATCGATTCCTCTGATTGGAACAGAAATTGGATCCTTCTGTTCTCCAGAATTCGGCCTGTGACTTCGTCTCCAACTCCCCAAAGCCGTGGTAGCGTGCCGAGCATCGCCCGAAGGTTTTGCTTCCTCGGATTGACAGGTTTGACAATGAGGCTAAATCGGGTTTCAGTAATCGCTTCTTCACACAATTCAAAGGATAGGTTGATCGGTTCATCTTCGATTCCAAGGGCGATTTCTTGCATCTGTCGCCTGAGTTTATCCGCCATGATTAGAATGAATAGGGGAAAAGGATTTTGATATTCACTCGGATCAACACGATTAATCCAGAGACAAGCGCAGGGGTTATATAGATTCTCGGATATGACAGTTAACTTGGAATTAACTGTATTACCGTTAATCTCTCCTGAAGAAACCGCCGGAAACCGGCGAAAACTGTCGGAAATCGACAAGAGGCACGGGAAAAAGTTGAAACGATGTGATCGCTCAAAAAATCGTCTCTCTCTCATTTTAACTATAATATTTAAGTTTATTATATCACAGTACTTTAATTCATAAACACAATCTTTTTTTTTTTTAATTTAATATTTTGTTTAAAATGAGGTCTCCAGCGTTTTCACAGAGGCTTATATCTAATCTACTTTTTTTGGTAGTATATAATCTATTCTAGTTAATAATACGATGAATAATAATAGATTAATAGTAATTAAAATATCCTTGGACTTGACTTCAGCCTTGGATTGTGAAACCACCTTCAAAGGATCAACACGAAATTTGTTGAAGACAAGATTGTTGCGGGATTTCCATATTCTCCAAATAATCCAAAAAGGTAACAACATGATAATAACATAGGACGACAAGACCACACAAGTTCTTCACCAGCAAATTGGACACCTCCTCCCCAATCACATGTTAAATGTAATGTTGACGCGGGCTACGATAGAAACGCTTCTTTAGCGACTGGCGGCTGGATTGTTCATAATTATCATGGTCACACTATCATGTGGGGTTCGGGTCGATTATGTCAAGCCCAGTCTCCTTTAGAAGCAGAAGCAAGAGCATTACTGGCGGCAATTCAACAAGTCTGGATGAAAGGATTCAAGGCGGTAATATTTGAAGGGGACTGTGAAGTCCTAATAAAAATCCTTAATGATGAGAGTCAAGACATATCTGTTCTGAGCATCTGTCAAGATATTAAGCATTGGTCGAGGAAGTTTGAAAACGTTGTAATAATAGGGCTGCTCATCTCTTAGCTAAAGGCATTTCTGTAAATTCTGATTATTTTTCAAATGTTTCTCATGTTCCCCCGTGGCTACACCATCGGTTGTAGGGATGTTAAAAGTGGGCTTTAGCCCAGTGGGTACCCAAAACTCATGTTAAATAAGAAGCCCAAAGATCTACTTTCTTTGTTAAAAAAACGCGGGCTTCAAATGGTCTGGGTACCCGGATAAAGAAAGTCTTATACGGGTTTATCTTATTGGGTTATGGGTACCCATGGGCTTTTTTAATTTTTTTATTCACTGTCACAAAACGACGTCATTCTTCTTCTTCTTCAATTTTTTCCCCAAATTCGATTTTGTGTAGCTAAAGTTTCGATTTTTGTTTATGGGTTTTTAATTTCTCCCTCTTATAGAATCGTTTCTGGATTTTGTTCCTGGGTTTTAAAACTTGGTTTTGTGGCGATTTGTTTTAAGTAGTTACATTTGTGTCTGCTACGTTTGTGGAAGTTTCTAAGTGGATGGTTGGTTTTAGTCTTTTAGATTAATGGGATAGTTAAAGTGAAGTGTTTTGCTGGTTTGTGTAAACCGAGTTTATAAAGAGACAACACAAACTAAAGTCTTTATCTGATTATATCAATCGCCATAACTACATTCACTTGGAATTTCTTAGGATACATAGTAAGGAAAGTTTGAGATTTCTAGCAATGTTTATGTTTGATTCCAGTGTTGTGTCATCATTACTGGTTAATGCGTTTGAAATTGCATTCATCTAAAGTTGACACTTTGGTTATATTCAAGTGTTTATGAACTTACCTCATGTTCTCCATATTTTGTGTTTATGAGTTAGGTGTCTATCATGATTATATACAAAATATAAAATACATGATTATATGCAAAATACATAATATTAATACATATGACACATAATATATATACATATGAAAAATACAGAATATAAATACATTTGAGAAAAAGTAAAGAAAAATCAGTTCGGGTACCCACGGGTAGTCTTGGAACCTATCGGGTTTTTTCGGGTTTACCCACAAGACCCAAAACCCATTCGGGTTTTTTAAATTCGGGTTTTTAGTGGGCGGGCTCATGTCGGGTTTGGGTCGGGCTGGATTTTTTTACCCACAACAACATTCCTAATCGGTTGTACTCTTTTAACATTGATTAGTGCAATAAAATTCATATTTCGACGAAAAAAAAAATATATATCCTTGGACTTATCAAAAGAATTGTCCGCGTAGGACTTGGTTCTACGTTGACTTCTGTATCAAACATCTTCAAACACTCCCATTCTTCTTTTTCGTTAGGAAGGGGGGACGAATCTCCGAGTCCAGCTTCGCGTCTTCTTTTTTTTAACTCTTAAATTTTCATACAGATTTAATATTATGCAATCAAAATATATATTAAAATGTTTACAGTCCCAAATCTATCCACATGATGATTTACGTTCTAGCATTACATCAACAATTGTTTTTTTTTAAAAATAACCAATTATTTAGCTTTTTGGCAAAGAAATATTAAAATTTCAGTAAATTTCAAACATTCGAGTTTAAAATATAAAAGAGGATTAAAAATAGGAAAAAGGATAATTAAGAACAAATAAATTATTTCTGGTTATGATCATTGACCCGTAGCCTATGTAACTAAGTCTTTGTGGCTAACGGTCTAATCCATGTAAAATGTTGTCGTTAACCTTATAATTATACCATTAAAAAAAAAAATCTTATTTTATGGGATACTATTAAGATTATATAAGGATTGATATCTAAACTTTTCTTGTAACAAAAACATACAAATAACTAGCTTCTCTAAAGTTAAGAAGAAATGAACCAATATCAAATTATTTTCCAAAATAAATCAATTCATTTCATGGTATAACATGGTCACGGTGCAATCATTAATATATAAGATGTAGCAACCATATAATAATCCAGCTATGATAAAATAACATATTGTAAAACTTGTCCGAACAAGTTGGGATGATATTGTAATAGAATAACTATAAAACCCATTCTAGACAATGCATTAAAAATGATAATATATGATTAAAGAAAGAAGCACGTCAAGTCACTTCCATTCCTACCTGCCAAATCGCTGGCTTCTTTTTATTATTATCCTCGACTTGAACCGGCTCGGCTCAAGATCAATTAGTCCGGCTTTTGACCGGTTAACAAAAATTCACAATCGACCAAATTGGCAATTAAAGCTTGTTTTTGTTGGAGAGATCGTTAGTTTATTATAAATTGAGTGTAGAAGTCGTAATTCTTATCATTTTCAGTATTTTACTATAATTTATTGCTCGAATAAAAGTTTGTGAAAATCGGTATAAAATGCCAATACTAAAAAACCGGTTTGGTTTAGCCTATTAAGCTGCAAGCCGAGTAAATTAAACGCGGTGCGGCAAACAATACGATTCTCCGCAGCTTCTTCATAAATCCTTCAACCTTTCTCCTTTTTTTTTCTTGTTCACTACGTAAACCCAACAACACTTGTGTAGTTGTATACACATATAAATATGTATATACATAATGTTATCTTACAAACACAAAACACAAATTAGCAAATTCTAAGAGAGGAACAAAAAAAACAAGATCAGCCTTTGGATTCAAACAAATCAGTAGAAGGAGAATGAGAAGCGTGGTGAAGAAGTTACTATGGTGCGGAGCGAAGAACAATGCTTCTTCGAGAACATTGGAGTTACCAGAGGAAGGGAGAGTTCGGGTTTACGTAGGTAAAGATAGGGAGAGTCAATGTAAGCTAGAAGTTGAGGCTAATTTGCTAAACCACCCAATGTTGGAAGATCTATTGAGGCTGTCTGAGGAAGAATTCGGACACTCGTATGAAGGAGCTTTGAGGATTGCTTGCGAGATTGATGTCTTCATCAAACTGGTTAATCTACACAAATCAACTAATCATCATAACACCACAAAATTATCGTAGCTTTTATTATACCTCTCTTATTCATCATTCTTTAATTCAAAGAAGGAAGGAAAAAAAATGGACGAAGTTCGTTTCCTTTTTTTTATATATAATTTATTTATTTCTAGAGTCGAATGTCAATGGACATTTGTATTAGTAATGACTTCATCAAGTCATATACATCCATCTTCTTTTTTATTTTTCCGACAAAGCTTAATTATATTAATTCAAATGTGAAAGTACTTAGTCATGGTGAATATATCAGTTTATAACCAAATATGAATTTATGGAGGGGTTATTGGTTCATGGATTTATAAGGAATTAAAATCCAAACAAAAATCATTTGTTATTCAATCATTGATTTTAAAATCCTAATTAAATTCATGTGTTATTGGTTTTATGATTTATAAATACTAGTTAAAATCATATGTTATTCGTTTAGTCATTTGTTTTTGGATTTGAGAATCCAAATTATGTTTTAAATGGATTTGAATGGAATTGAAAGAGAAAAATAGAAGGATTCAAATCCATGGGTAAACACATGTTATTTCAAAATCCATATATCTTGATTTCATAATTAATAGAAATTTTCAAATTCTATATAGATTTATGAATTAATAAACCAATAATATAACTTGAATCAAAATGAGAATGAGTGAATGGTTCTTGGCTGAATTGGAATCTCGTTTTACATGCTTGAACTTATGACAATGTATTTTTGTTGTCTAGTAGAGAATATCCTTGCAGAAGTTGGTGATGCTTATGTCTTTTGATTTTTCTGTAAAACGTTGTTTAGAACAAGTTAATCTCATTTTCACAAAAAAAAAATAACAAGTTAGTCTCCTTCAAAGATTATATGAAAACAAAAGATGAATAGGCCCGGTTGATTAGTATAAATAAGTCACCCCAAAATAGTATGTTAAATTGTAAATCGAAGTAAACCGGTTATGTCATCTTCCACATTCACGGACTTCTTTGCTCTGTTGATATCTCGATCGAGCTGCTATCTTAAGGATGACTAATCGGTTAGATCACTTCGAAATCATGACTTGCAACATATGCATATGTATCCAGGGACCAAATGGTTGCGGTAAGCAAAAATAAACCAGTATATATGTAAACCCAAACCAAATTATAACTAAGATCATTCGGTTCTATTTTTGTTTAACTATATCCACATAAAATTAGACAAACGGTCATCGGCGTCAAACGACATTTTCATGAAATCTGCACGATGTGGACTTTTCTCTTTTCGTCATTCTATTCTATTGGCCTTAAGTAATTTCCAGTTTGTGAATCTTCCATCTCCGGTTTGATTCTTGCTTTTGTTCTGGCTAAGTTTTGGTTTACTACCTTATGTCACTTATGTAATATAGTTTTCTCTCCCTTTTCCTTTATGGTTTTGGATCCTTTTTTGTCGTCGTATTTCCTCTCCTAAATTCTTTGTTGTATACTCTTATTCTCTGGAACTAATTCTTCAAATCCTCCATCATTCGGGATTAGGTTGCGGCATGAAGTTTCCTCGGAAGGTGGGAGATTTTGTGGTGTTATGAAATAGAAATGGAGCTGGGATGAAGAGGCAATCATCCGCATGTATTTGTTGGTGTCTTATAGATTGGAGTTTGTTGTCTTGGCAGTTTTTAGAGATATTTAATGATGCTTGAAGGCAGTTGATGATGCTTGAAACGTTCATGAAAATTATTTCATGGTGATGATAATCGATTGGCAGTTCATAAACCTATTTCACATGTACATTTCAAAGTTTTGACTTTCTTCTTAACTTTCGAGTATTTGGGCTTTCGAGATATACTACTTAAAACAAAGACTAAAGGCAAATCATTTTGTGAGTGTAAAATAGAGTCGTTCCTAAGAAAATGAAGGGCAATGTATATTCTCCAAATTCACTAATGATCAACCAAACATGCCCAAGGCTAAAATAAACACAAAAGAGAACCTAGTTTTTTGAGGAATCAAACCGTATTATAGAGGTTGTCTCGATTTACATAAAAGTTTGGATGGATCAAGACATCATGTTCATCTTTTGGTCAATTAAACCCCACAAATAACAATAAGTGGTTCGCAACTGAAAAATGGTGCAAACTCAGATACAATGATTTTTTGTTTAAACTCTCAAAAACCTTAAATTATGCCGAGTTTCGTCGAGTCTAGTCAACTCTGTTAAATCTTTCGAGTCGTCAAATATCTAGAATCATTCTTGTTCATGTTGGAACTTGTTTTTGACAAAGTGGTTCCGACCACTTTTTGGATGGTTTTTCGGTGAGAAGTTATTCGTCGTTATATTCCAACGACCCAATTGATTATATATCTTTATATTTTCAAATTTGTATAAGTTATTACTGATTAGTATTCTTCTTTAAAATTGAGTTTTATAAGGAAAAAAAAATCGATATACAACATTAAGCTGAGAATCAATGTTCATTAAAAATCGAATTATGCTCTTTATTGCACCAACATTTGAGCACTTCTTTATATATCCAAGCCATGTCTTCTCATTTTAATCATCGAGTTCTTCTATAGTTTCGTGTCTAAGAGTATTCACAAAACTTCTGTCCTTTGATGTTGAGAGTCTGAAAAAATATTATAGTTATGATTTTTTGGTTTCTTACCGCTATTGCATGATGTCTCGTCTCTACAGTTTCCTTTCATCTTTCCGATTTTATATTATATTATCGATTTATTTTCTTTAGTTATTACTAACTTTTAAAGAAAATCTTTAATCATATCATTTTTTGAACACCAATAATTTTTATTTATCTATATATACATTTTTGGATCACAATTAGCAAATAAATCCTGAAGTTGAGAAGTATTTACAATGACATGCCATTAGCATTAATTATTTAGATTTGTTTTATTTAATTAAAGATTTTTAATTGAAATTCATTTCTCATATATTTAGCAAAAGTCTCTACAAAATCTTTCCTTATCTATTTAAGTAAAGATTTTGAAATCAAATATGTTCTCAACAATTTACCAAAAATCTCTACACAATTTTTTTAAAAATATATCTCGACTTAGTTAACTTCTGATTTTTATCTGCAAAAAAAAAAAATTAATTGTAACGAGTGATGTAAAAATCGGGAATGTTGATACTACAATTTCTTCTACTTCTTTTTTTCATATAATGAAAATTATTTTTTAGGGATATTTTCTTAAAACCTCTAAACAAAACAAAGAGTTTCAAAAGATAGCTTCTCTTTTGGCGGGTCGACCCGCAAACCCGCAACTCTCTACGGGCTTATCCGCATGAATCTGCGACCCGTAGTGGATAAAAATATTATTCAAAAAAAATAACAAATGATTTTTAATTTTACGGGACGGGGTTATATGGTGCAACGGGTTTAGATCAATATTAATATTAAACAATATACTATGGATGAAATCCTAGAATTAAAAATCAAAATTTAATTATAAAATCAGAAACACTAAACAAAATAAACAAAATTAACAAAACAAATACAATTTAAAATTTTGCAAAATAATTTTTTAGTTATAAAAAAATCGACCCGCGGTGTACCGCGGGGTAAAATCTAGATTTGGAAGTTTAAGGAAGAAAAATCTTTTTTAAAAAATAATAGCTCCGCGGTGTACCGCAAGAAAAATCTTTCTCCTAAACTGAGGCAAGAAGAAGAAGAAAGCCAAATATATAGATATACCATTTAAACCTAAAACACAATTAATATACTCAAAACTATTAATATAGATATATGGATGGTACATTTATAAAATAGGTCGAAATATTATATTATACTCTCTATTAATAAACAAAACTAATTATATTTAGATTTTTTAAAAAAAAATTATAGCCCCGCGGTGTACCGCGGGTTCAAATCTAGTCAATTACATTTTCGTAAAAACTCAGGCTCCTACATGAATAATCAATATATTTTTATGTGATCTCCACTTGTTCCTGAAGACAAATGCATAGTTATGACTTTTATGGATTGGCTGCTTAAACAAAAAGTTACCAAAGACTTTGACTTTGCGTAATGCAAAAATAACGGCAGCATGAAAAGAGGTTCCCTCCGCCTCTTCTTCTGCCTAAGTTACCGGTCAACAAGCACTTCTATATTTCTCTTGTTTTTTTTTTCTTACAAAATAAATTATAAACATATATTAAATATTTAATTATTCTGACTTTCCTTAGAAATGAAAAAAGTACAAATATTCATATACGAAAAACAGAGGTAATATTATCAATTCAATAAATATGTATTGGTTTTTATTAGAAAAATAGTTTTATTCAAAATATTTATTAAAAAAAAAAATCTTAAACAGTTGGTTTACTTCAAAATTATGTATAAAATTTATTAACTTACACGAAAATTTTCAAAGATTATTAAAAATATATTGAAATATTACAAAAATAAAACAAGAAAATTTGTAAACCATATTATTTACATCCCACAATCTTATGATATATTTATTTGAGAATATATATATTATATCCGTCAGCGCAATATATATATGAGAATTTATAGTAACTAGCCATGGATTCAAAAAGAATTAAGAAAATAGCCATGAGCTACAGTACTTTGTCTGTTGGATGTCGGAAAGCACGTGTAATTACACACATGCCCTTTATAACATGTTTTTTTCTCGAATTACATGTGATAGAATAATATATCTCTTTTTATCATATTATTTTCCGGTATTACACCTTATTTATAAAGAGCACATGATATTTTTTGAAAAAACACTCTATTCAGTTTAATATCTTTCTCTATCATGTTATTTTATAGTAATACACGTTTTTTTATTATGATCACATGTGATTTCTTTTAAAAAAGATTCTTATTTTCTAGTAATTCACGGTTTTTATTAAGATCACATGTTATTTCTTTGAAAAAACACTCTATTCAGTTTAATATCTTTCGCTATCATGTTATTTTGTAGTAATACAAGTTTTTTATTATGATCACATGTGATTTCTTTAAAAAATTATTCTTATTTTCTAGTAATTCACGGTTTTTATTAAGATCACATGTTATTTCTTTATAAAAAGATTCTATTCAAGTTTAATTTTTCCGTAACAATGTTTTTAAAAAAAAAAACACTACGTAACAATGTTTTTTCTTAAAAATTCACTACGTTTTTTTTAAATAGCATGTCTTTTAGTTAAATATAACATGTGAAATTTAGATCTTACGTGCTATTTTGAAAAATATCACGAAACAATGTCGCCTACTGTAGATCTCAAAACAAACGGAGGATGGTTTTGTTATTTCACCTCTTCAGACAAGGTGGGTCCATGCTGTTTTCCGACAGAAATTTCTCTCTCTGCTAGTTTCTTAATTTATGTGTCAAATTTGGTTAGTTAGTAATATTACCCATATATATATATATATTTCAAATACGATATCATTTTCGGACATTTACATTTGCTGTAAATTGTATAAGGTTAATAAAAAGTCAACTGTTAAATGACTAAAGTTTGGACTAAATAAGTTGAAAATAAGTTGAAAATCTTCAAACTACTAAAGATTTTGTAATGTTTATATATGTATAATCCATGTTTCAATAAATCATACTTTAATACACAGAAAATATCAAATCCCATTACCGAAAAATCGATTAATCTATATTTTTTACATATCACACTCATCCACATTTTTTCTTGTCATTACATATTCAATTATTTTCTTAGTACAATAATAACCAGTGTTCTAAAAAGCGGTCTAGGCGGTCGCTTAGTCCCCGACTAGGCGCTAGGCTCTCATGCGACGCCTAGATAACTGCCTTGACCGCCTAAAATTACATAGAACTTGTTTAATGTATTTTTTCAATTTCAATTAGAGTTTTATTTATATATATAGTTATCAATATTTATATATTGTTTAATATAAATATAAATAAATGTTTTATCTAGTTTTTGTTTATAATTTCATAATTTTTAGTTTTATATAGATATTTTATATATAATATTATATTTATAATATTTTATGTTATAAACGTCTAAACCGCCTAAAAAATATCATAGGCCCCGATTAGGCGTTCTAGGCGCTAGGCACTGGATCACCGCCCGATTAGCGCCTAGCGCTTTCTTGAACACTGATAATAACAAATTGTAATGATAAATTTTCATGCGGGTAAAGTAAAATATTAAATCTATACTAGACAAACTTCCTTTTTAAAAAGTATTTATTTCAGATTTGAGATTTGTCAGATATTTTTAAGAGAAAAGAGAATCTCAGAAGGTGAGCCTCCAACAAAGCGTGAATCTCTCTCTCTGACTCTCTCTTTCTCCGAGATCGCATCACCGGGAGATCTCACGGCGGTGGAGTTGGTGAAAGTTGACCAGAGATGGCGGCGGAGAATGAGAGAAAATCTCCTTCTGCAGTCTCCGATATGGGAGCTTGGGCAATGAATGTGATAAGCTCCGTCGGAATCATCATGGCGAATAAACAACTAATGTCTTCTTCTGGATTCGCATTTAGTTTCGGTTCGTCTTCTTCTTCTTCTCCGATCTCTCGATTTTGATTTGAGATCTGATGATTTTCCGATTGTTTTTCAGCTACAACTCTCACCGGATTCCACTTCGCTTTAACCGCATTGGTCGGTATGGTATCGAACGCTACCGGATTCTCTGCTTCGAAGCATGTTCCTATGTGGGAGCTTATTTGGTTCTCCATTGTTGCTAATGTCTCTATCGCTGCTATGAATTTCAGTCTCATGCTCAATTCCGTTGGCTTTTACCAAGTAATTCCTCTTTCGATTCTTCTCGGTCTCGATCTTGTTCGTATAGAACTAAATTGAGTGATAAGTAGCTTTTGGATTATTGAATTCACATATAGACTTTGATTTTGGATTATTGGATTCACATATAGACTTTGATTTTGGAGTATTGGATTTGCATTGCTTGAATCGGTTCTGTGTTGATTAGATCTCGAAGCTGAGCATGATTCCTGTGGTGTGTGTTATGGAATGGATTCTACACAGCAAGAGATACTCCAGAGAAGTGAAAATATCTGTTGTGGTTGTTGTTGTTGGTGTTGGTATTTGTACTGTGACTGATGTTAAGGTTAATGCCAAGGGATTTATTTGTGCTTGTGTTGCGATTTTCTCGTCATCATTGCAGCAAATTGTAAGTTTTTTTTGATGTTTTGTTTGTTTAATTGGTTTTGAAGATTTGAATCAAATCTGATCTGTTGGTGTTTTTTTTCTTTGTTGCTAGTTAATAGGTTCCCTGCAGAAGAAATATTCAATTGGGTCTTTTGAGTTGTTGAGTAAAACAGCGCCGATTCAAGCTCTTTCGCTTCTTGTTGTTGGTCCTTTAGTTGATTATCTTCTTAGTGGGAAGTTCATTATGAACTACAATATGTCTTCCGGTTGCTTTGTAAGTATCTCTGTCCATGGCTTTGGTAGTATAGTTATGTTATCGTTGTCTAATACTCTACCATTTGCAGCTATTCATCCTTCTCTCGTGTGCTCTAGCTGTGTTCTGCAACATAAGCCAGTACCTTTGCATCGGGCGTTTTTCAGCAGTATCGTTCCAGGTTATAGGTCACATGAAAACCGTGTGCATCCTCACGCTTGGATGGCTCCTTTTTGATTCTGCAATGACTTTCAAAAACGTAGCGGGCATGATTGTTGCGATTGTTGGGATGGTAATCTATAGCTGGGCAATGGAATTGGAGAAACAGTCTATTATTGCAGCAAAGGCTTTGAACAGTGTGAAACACAGTTTAACAGAAGAAGAATTTGAACTTTTGAAGGAAGGTGTAGAAACGACGCAATCGAAAGATGTTGAACTTGGCCGCACAAAAGATTAGACAGATGGATAGAAAGAAACATAGTCTTCAGACTTCAGGTACAATTTGTTCTGTTATAATTTTGTATGTTTTGTGTTATCTAAACCAAGAGATCGGATCCTCGGAGATTAGTGTCTAGGCTTCGATCTAAAGTTTCCTTTGGTTATACAAATGTTTTGTGTTATTTATATCTCTACCCAATTCCATGGAAATAACTTCAATGACACACATGTTATTGTTTTACAAAGCACTCAAAGAGTATATTCCTTTATTTGTATCTCTTCTTATAGAATATGACAACAAATAAAGAGTATATTCCATTTCCTCACAAATAAAGAGTGTATTTCATGGTATGAAAAATCAAGACAGAGAAAAGAAGAATAATGTACAAGGCTTAAAATAACTTTTGATAAAACATAAGTTCGCTCCCAAGTAATGCGAAACCTGTAAATGACTCACAGGCCAAAGTAAATATTATGTTATAAATATTATGAAGAAAGCTTCAGCCATGGTTGTGATTTGAATAACCCTATAATTTATTTCAATATTATGAAGAAAACTTGCAAGGGAAGCAATAAGTAAATTAATCATCATCTGAAAAACACAATGCATGAAATTTGTTAGCGCTCTCAAAATGATCTTGTTCCAGGTGAGCACCGAGTCTCACTTGATGATCATCTCTAGGTGGGTTTACTCTTCTGTTCTGGTGGGCTTATAGATGTTTCATATCATATGTCATATGTTGTCATCTTAGTATTACACTTAAGATCCTATACATGGTCTACAAAGGCGTAAACTCTATTCCATTCTTGGTCTTCTCCAAAACCTTGGATTTAGACAATTAGAAGAGTGTTCCTTGCGGGATTAAAGTAGAAGACATAAAATGCCTTACATGCCTTCTCCTTTGCCAAAACAATTTCACCTTTAGAAGTCATCCCAACAATAAAAAGATTGTAGTAAACCTTAACGATATTATTCTCAGCCCTCAAAGTGTAGAAATATGTTGTCCATTTCTCGACATCCTCTAGAACCCACATACATAAGTTAAGGGGAAATCCACAATCAGATGCATACTTCAAATGAATCACACCTAATTTACCCTTATAGTTTATCAATTGAGTAGACCATTTACAAAGGCAGTTTGGCTTTGGATATAGAAACTTGAATTTCTCAGACTAACCGTTAGTAATCTAGGAAATACAAAACTCCGTTGATGCATCTTCCTCCATCTCACATTTTCAGTTCCTAATGTCAAAATATGAACGTCTGTTTCATTATTGTTTATATTGTTCATGAGCAATACCTTGAATTGCTTGCCAATCCGATTAAACACTAAAAAGCTTCTCGTCTCTCCATACGTCGATCAGTTTAGGTAAGATCGCATATTCGCCTTCTTTAGTTTAGAATTTAAACATTATAAAGGTAATCACAGCTTCATCTTAAAAATATAGAGCTTGATGGCTCCATTTAAGTTCAAGGCTTTATAGTTTATACCCGCAGTTTTCATTTTGACTGCATCAAGAAAGCAAGAGATGTGATATGTATAAATTGGTTAACGATAAACCTTTTTAACAACATGTTGTCGCATACGTTACAAACAATGTCAGAACTTATCACCAAGAAGAAGAAAAAGGTCAAATGTTTTAATGCCCAGTGTGTTTCATTCTTCTTACACACCACTCTTCGCAATCTCACTCGTTTGGTGTCTTTCAATGCATCTAGTTTGGTCTTGGATATTAGTTCTTGCTCTGTTAGTGGTGTCGTTCCTTTTACTCTTGGTAATCTCACATCATCAATGTGAAGTACGAAATCTGAATAATATATTCGAATCATCAACCAAATATACAGAAAAGAAGCATTTTTGTTTGACGAAATAAGATATAACGAATCATCATTAAGAAACAAAAGAGAATTTAAGCTATTAATACCACAACTATAAAATACCACAACTACTGGTGGTTGTTGATCTTTGGTCATGTTGATGAGAACCGATTCCAACAAAGCCCTTTGTTGGGAAGTTTTCCATAACATCTTTTTGTCCTCCCATTCCTTCCATTCTTCTTCTTCAATGAGAATGCAGCTTCATGATGATGATCATCATCCTTCTTCGTGGGATTATTTTTCTTTTTAATCTTGCAAACGACTAGCTTCTGAAACGTATCGGCTTTGCTCGGTAACACAAACTCATTCATAATCCAGCGGCTTTCACTGCCCGTAACATTAGCAGAAGAACCGTCTCCTCTCTTTTGCTTCTTCGTATTGTTGTCGTTGTTGCCCTTATGGAAAGTTAGACTTTGGTTTACACCTATGATCATCCCTGTCTTCTCATCGATGATATTTGTGTTCCCATTCAACCTCCAATACCCACGGTCAATGCCATCGTTGTGGTCTCCCATGATCTTCCGCTTCACGTTCTTACCACAACTGATCTTTCTTTCGGAGATTTGAGTCCTTATCCCAAAGTAATACCACTCATTTTCGTTGAAAAAAGGATCGTTGGTATGGTCCAACAACCATGGTTCCTTAGCGTAAACATCCTTTTCCACTATGAAGTTTCCACATGGTTCACCTCTTTCCTTCCACATAAGATAGTCGATGATTTCTTGGTCCGAGGGATCAAAGTGAAAACCACCGTCTTCTTCGGAATCATAGCCGTTCGACATCTCCCTTAGGATTATTTAGGGTTTTGACTTTTGAGTGTGTGTTGCTATGTGGTTTTGCTGCAAATCATTAAAACAAAAAGTGATTAGGTTTTGAGACCAATCTAGAAAATGTTATGAATTGAAAGGAACGAGAAGCCGCATATGATATATGAACGTACCTTAGCCGATTACAACATCCACAAAGGAACAAGCTTCAAGTTTTCTTTCTTCTCTTGAGATAAGATTGATGTGTATTTATAGAGTTAGGGCATTTGTCGGTCTTCTATTCTTAATTTAACAAGTAAAAGCTTAAATATAGATATTAAATAAATAAATAAAAAATTAGTACAAGGAATAGTACGTAAAGGCCCATGGTGTGCATGGGCTGAGTAAATTAAAGCCGACTCTTTCATCTTGTTTGATCGGAGAATATTTATGGTATCAGAGTTAATTGGCGGGTTGGCGCGTAGAGTTCACAAGTGATGTTGATTGGATAATCTTTTAAAATAGTGTTAATTTTGATTTAAGATACGATAGAAGACATTAATATTATCTAGAGGTTATCCTGCTAATATATATATATTAATCCTGAAATACATTTAACCTTAGTTAAAATTTGTCAATTATACATCAAATGTCATAGCTTTAAAATCAAAATGAATTATTTTATTAAAGAGAAATAATTCATTAATAAAAAGTCATATTCTAATAGCTAAACGAGATGTAAATAAAAGTTTCTACTATTATTTTTGTAACAAAACAAAAACTATATATATATCTTTTTTTTGGATCTCAGTTATGTTAATTTAGAAGTCTAGAAAACCATTCCGGAGACACCTTGTTTTTATCTAAAATATAATAAGGGTAGAAACGGGAAATTCATGTTAACTTAGGTGCTTTAACATTAACATTACGCCCGTGATGAAAGCAACTTCAATCTTTTGTTCTGAAATGATTCATCGTCCACACTAGTGTTTCCAATTTGGTATGTAAAAGGGAGAAACTAACGAAGATTACAAGCTCCCACAAGTGATGCTTTACTGTTGACTTTCGAACAATCCCATCATAACCCTAGATAGGGACTTGTTCGTTCCATAAACCATTAATAAAGCAATGATAACCTGTAAAGTCACTTCTCTCCCCACATATAGTGAAGTGTAAGATGAGGCTCCCTGTCCCTGATAAACAGAACTTGCGCCAAGCTTCGTGCTTGAGCTTCACCTTCTACTAATTGAAGGATTTCCAGCTGATCTCTATCCAAATCATCAAAAATCTTATCATTTAGCGCTTTCAAGATATACTAGATGATCAAAGGAAAACTTTGAGTTTGAGTTTTCTTTGGTAATCGTCAGAATAGATAATTAATATATCGTAAAAAGTTACATACCGTAAATCACATTTAAGACATATATACATCCAACACAACAACTATGTATCCAAATAAGTCGTATACAATATTTTTTTCATATCGTTTTTTACTTAAAATATTTTTATTTCCTTTTCAAAATAGACATTAAAGCTTCACCAAATAATTCCAATTAAATTACAAACTTTTACAAAACCGAATGAATGGGAATAACCAAGGAAGGAGGAATGGGTTCTTATCTGGGAATTCTCGAAAGTCTCGGGGGATCCAAAAGTAAAATTTTTAACTACGTCCGGGAATGACATAATGATCGGATAAATTGTTGGTCAGCGAAATATTTGTCCAAGGGAGGGAAAGAGACTTTGATTAAATTGGTTGCTTTTTCCTCTTCCGACATAAGTTATGTCCTGCTTTAAACTCCCCCAGGAGCTACATTCAAAACTAACAAGTGCTATATCTAATTATTGGTGGAGTTCTAGTGGGAAGGACAGAGGTCTCCACTGGATATCTTGGGAGAAAATGTGTAAAGCTAAACATGAAGGAGATGTAGGCTTTCGTTCCCTTGAATTTTATAATGACGCAATGTTGGCAAAACAATATTGGCATCTAATAAATTACCCGGACTCTTTAGTAGCTCGGATGCTGAAAGGAAGATACTTTAAGAATAAACATCCAATAGAAGCAAAGAAAAACAAACAAATTCCCCTTCATTCGGATGGAGGAATATTTTTTCAACAAAAAATTTGGTGGAAAAGGGAGCTAGGTGGAAATGTAGGCTCATGTTTTAATATATTGGTCAGGAAAGACCCTTGGATACCAGATGTTAACCCACGCTCAGCAAGGAGTAGAGGAAAACATCTTCATCCTAATCTAAAGGTTAATTATTTAATTAATCCAATTTCAAAGGAATGGCACCCTCCTATTTTGCAAGAATTTTTTGATCCGGAAGATATTCAGATCATTCAAGGAATGACTATAAGTCAAAATTACAAATCTGATAGGTTAATCCAGCATTATACAAAATATGGGAGATATACAGTTAAATCTAGTTATTGGCTTGCACAATCTTTATCTGAAACGGTAGGATGGGTTCCAAGCTTTAAAGCTCTCAAAGCTCAAGCGTGGAAAGTTACAGCACCACCAAAACTCAGACATTTCTTATGGGAAGTTGCATCGGGATCTCTACCAGTTACTTCTTCCTTAGTTCAACGTGGGAAACGTTGTGATATTATGTGTCAAAGATGTAAGACGGCGGAAGAAACCATAAATCATGTTCTTTTTGAATGTCCACACTCCCAGCAAATCTTGGCATTGTCTCTGATTCCATTAATACCAGGAAGTTTTCCCCTAACTTTGGTATTTTCAAATCTAGACTTCTTATTTTGGAGATTACCAACTAATGCAGATGAGAGAGGTAAATGTCACTACTTTCCTTGGATTTTGTGGTTCATATGGAATATTAAGGTTTTTAAAGGTACACAATCTGAACCCTTAGACATAATAAGACACGCTTTAAGTGAACAAGTTATGTGGGAAGAGGCTCAATTGATTTCAGACGAAATAATTGAGAATGGATAAACTTCGGTTATCCTTCACAAACTCTTAAGATGTCGAGTCGATAGTTCGTGGAAACAATCAGATCATACCATGGGTTTAGGATGGTGGTGCTTTCGGGGAGACGAACATACTGTTCTACTTGGAGCAAAATGTTATCGTACTCGCCCTTTTCCACTACACGCGGAAATGAAAGCTCTGTTATGGGCTATGCAATGTATACTCTCAAACAGGATTGACTGCCAGGTGTTCAAAACAGATAGTACAGAGCTAGTGTCGATGTTGAAGTCACCTGAGGAGTGGCATGCTTTCTCCAATCTTCTGGTTGAGATTGTTTTGATGCGTGACCTTTTTACTTCTTTCTCTCTTTCTAGTATTTCTCGCTCTTGTAATGCTAAGGCAGATTGTCTAACTCGTCATTCTATATCTATAGTTTTGGGTGGTGTCACGAACGTATGCAATAAGTAAATAAGAAACCAAGTAAATCGTAAAGTAAATAGTAATAGGCAAACGTTGGGCATTCAAGGGATCACAGGGGTGCAATGATCTTTCTAAATAGGTAATACAAAGATTAGGTTTGTTTACTACATACGAAACATTAATGATCGGCTAACCCTAGGTTATAAGATCGGCTAAAATCCTTATACTTTGTTACTCAAATCATGCAGGCAAAGACGCATATATCAAGGAAATAAGATCGAGTTCGATTCTAGTCCATAAATCCCTATAACTAAGTGGTTTGTGCTTGTTATAACACGATACTCATTCGTAAGCAAGGTTCGAGTGTATTAAGCAAAATTTTGGGAAACATAAAAACTTGAGATCAGAGTTAGGACATGAGGCTAACTACATGCATTAAGAGAAAGCTTAACTAGAAAGATAACAGTGTAAACGATCAAACAAAACCCTAATTATCGCCACCTAAACGATCGATCATGTTCACCCTTTGATTAGCTCTTTAAACCCAACTAGAAAACTACTCTAGCATGGTTAAGGAACTCATCAAAGCAAGGTTTGATAAACTCATAAGAATAAGATGAATAAGAACTGAATAGGGTTTAGAGATTACTTATTTAATCGTCGTATACAAGAGGTAAGATTTCACCTTAATAGATTTTATAAAACAAGAGAGAAATAAGAGATTTGGTGTCTTCAAAGCTTCGAATCAAGGAGGGAGACAGCTGCTGCATTTATAGGCTTCCCGGTGAAGGCACGAGAAAGACACACGAGACACTAGGGTTTACAACAAGTATTTATAGGTCTTGGGAAGTCGGAAGTCGGTTTAGGATTTTTCGGGCAAAACTACGTAGTTTCATTTAAGTACAAGGACGAGGCTTTAGAACGGGTACGGGCTTCTTGACCGGGCTCTGGAGAAGGAACCACACCAGTCACGTGGGCCATTACTGGTCCCAAGAGGGGCTTCACCACCGGTCACAAGGAGTGTGACCTGTCTAGAACAGGGCTCCATTCAAACATGCACTAAAAACGATCGTTGATCGTATGAGCCTAATTCCATTTCGTCGCAAATCCTGACTCTTCTAGATTTCTATAGAGTCCAAGATCTCTCAATTTGATGATGCATGGAAAAAGTCTCCAACGGATCAAAAATCTCCGGAGCTTCGAATATGTCCGGAAACATGTTTTTGTCCTCTCTTGGTCATTTTTGCTTTAAAACTCATAAAACCTTCTTGACACCTAAAATACTTGAATATCATCTTTTTAGCCTTGGAATCACACCAAATGCTTCCTAAGGCATAAGAAAACAATAGCTAATCTAGGTAAAAATACGATGTGATCACAAGGGTTTCATCCAATGGGAGCTCAAAAGAGAAAATAAATAAATAGTATTCCTTCACTTCAATATATAAAATGTTTTAGCTTAAAGTATGCAGATTAAGAAATATATATATTTTAAAAGTTTAACCAATAAAAAAAAAAAAAAAAAAAAAGTTTAACCAATAAAGAAAAAGAGTGTATAATATAAATAATTATAAAATATTAAATTAATCTATAATTTGCCTAAAAACTTGAAAACATCTTATATTGTAAACCAAAAAAGGTTTCCAAAATATCTTATATTATGAAACAGATGGAGTAATTATTATGTACTCGTCTTTAATGTTAAATTTTATAATGTTACCAATATGTGATATTTAGAAAACTATTTTATATGCTAGACATTTATTAAAATTTATAAGATTCCTTTTTAATAAATAAATTATATTAATTAATCCCAAAAGGGGAAATCGGAACCGGTTGGTAGACGGTGGTGAGGAAATGAATATGTAGCCAAAATAAAGCAAAACGGATATGTAGCCATAATCATGATTTAATAAAACATAACCACGGATAAATATTCACATGTGCTTTAACAATCATAGTTTCTAATATTGTAAAATATATAGAAATTAATACTCGATAAACTAATAATCATTATAAATTAATAAAAAAAATTTGGTCCCAAATTGGACAAGTGTAAAATTTAATATAATTCGATAAAATAATAAGATAACAAAATTCAATAAAATCAAAGAAATTTTGTGTTGTTTTCTAGACCCAAGAATTACTTTTTATTTGTAGTTAGTTCTAGAATGATATTGATTATAATGGAAAAACTTATTTTTTCAGACAATTTTTTTTAAGAAATTAGCCAAATCTCTCTATAAATTAATAAATATTATTTAGTAATAGCTTCATAAATTAATAGAATTTTTGCGGTCCAATATTATTAATTTATAGAGTTTTACTGTAGTTGCATCAACTATGAGGTAAGGAGTATATGCATTATATTTGCAATTCAGTTTGTTTAACTGTATAATTGCTTTATTTCTTAAAAGATGTTTTGGAAAGAATTTTGCAAAATTAACCAAAATATATTACTATGTAAATATTTATGTATTGATCAATGTTCTTAAACATGGATCGGACTAGTCGGTTGGATCAGTCCGACCGCAACCAAGCTGATAATCTGGTCTGATTTACCTCTAACAACTAGACAGGTAATAAAAATTCGAATAGTATCGGAAAACCCCGCTAATAACCCGTGAATGGGTGGTTGAACCGGCGGGTTGGGTCAAATCCAAACACTTTATTTCAAGACTTAGTTGTGGGCCTTCAAAACCCAAACAAATAAAGACAGATGTTGCTATATCGAAAGAATCGCTTAATTTATCTCTTACTAATAAAAGCTTCTAACTGAGGCCTCTCAAGCCATCCATATCAGTTTTGTTAAGAGTGTTTTCCGAGCTGCCACACCAGCAAGTTGAGCCACATCAGTTTATTAAAGATGAGCCACATCAGCTTATTAAAGACTATATTTATACAAGCTGTCGCCACGTCAGCAAGCTTTAATCGGATGCCTGCCCTTTCGCTTCGCGCTTCTCTATTTCTCTTTGTAACATTGTATCGTTTCTTCTTCCCAAATTAAATAACAATCACTAAATACATTGGCAGTGGCAGCGACATCTCTTGATATTCTACAAATATAAATCCCAACAACACCTTCATGTATAGATTTCTATGTAGCGAAGTGATGAAAGTTTGTGTTGAGAATGGATGTAGCTCTCCGGACTAATATGACTCATATCACTTTCAATTTCATCTCTTGTTGGGTCTTAGGTCAATTTCGTTTGTTCATATGTGGTTTATGTTTCTTTCCTTTTTCCTGTTAAAATTTTTTTAGATAAAAATAGAAATCCTAAGTAAATATATTCAATGGACTACGCACATATTTGTGATTTTCTTAATAAGAGAATAAGTACTTGCAAACATGGCAGATTTGATATTGTTGAACAACTTACTAGATCAAACCATATAAATTATAATTGGACCAAAAGAGGCTTCTGGGATATATACTTCAACTTCTCAATTTATGGTGATTACGTATTGTAATTCCCAACATTTTAAGAAATTATTTTCTAAAACGTATTTGTTAATTTGCATATGGTTGTTCCATTTTTGCTTTGAATTTCTATAAGAGTTTACTTTTTCCTTACAATTCTTTTATTCCCATCGTTCATATATTTTGTTTTCATCAGGCTTGCCATTCGCACATCTGGAGGGTATGTCCAGGTTTACCATATATCATACACATTTTAATCATATATTTTAGTGCATAATCATTTTTTCCCTGGTTTTAATGATAAGCTGCTAATCACTTCTTCTCAATCCCTTAGCAATTGTGGTCCGAGTATTGAAGTCGAGGTTGTTTCTTGAAAATCCAAAGGGCAGATCAGGCACCAATCCATACAGTAAGCATGAAGGAGATCCATACTCATTATAAAGAAAACTCAGACACCACAATAATAGAAGTTTGCTGAAAAGGGTAGGTTACGTTCCTTTAGTAACATTTTCCTTCGATCTCAAAATCGAGTAGAAGTTCCACTCATGCTAATGGCGGAGATGGGTGACTGGATTTTATATTGTAGTATATACATAATCCTCAACTATTAACGCCTATGTACAGACCCCGGTCCTAGGATATTTGTGGCCTAAAGCATAGTTAAATAATATAATGTTTTTATAAAAACTATTGTTAAAAATTTATCATTAAAATGCTAAAATATATTAAAAGAACATTAGAAAAGTTACTGAATAATGTAAAACAATCTCTCCATGTTTTTTCACCCAAAAAAAAAAACAATCTAAAAATCGACTTTTCTAACTTTCATCGCAGCAAAATCATTGATTAGCTTCTCATAGTCAAGTTCTTCGATCAAATCTCTCTCGTTGGACATCATTGCTAATCCATTCAACCTGTCTTGTGACATCGTAGATCGTAGATAATTCTTTATCAGCTTCAACTTTGAAAAACTTCTCTCTGCAGAGGCAACTGAAACTGGAATTGTCAACAATATACGGTAAGCAATCCATGTATTTGGATAACAATCCTCCATTCTTTTTAAGAAATCCAACACCTCTATAGCCCTTTTAAGCTCTAAGAATAAATCTTTTCCATTCACATCATAATGTTCACCATGCGTTAAAAATGCTTATAACTTAACACAAGATTCCATCAACCCATCATCACTAGCTGTTTTCAACTTCTTTAAATCAAACAAAAATCAAAAAATAAGCTCATACCTTTGAAATTGTTCAAATCTTGTCTCAACAGAAGCAATTGCTTGATCCATATATGATGTTTATGAAATAATTGATCCTAAAGCCTTCTTCACCTTGTAAAACCATACCTTCATTAACATAGGCTATGTAAAACAAATAAACAATGAAAGCGTTCCACTACACGTAAGGTTACAATCAATATATATAGTGTTAACTCTCATTTGTGTATAGATGCATATCAGTTTGTAACTGCTACTATGATAAAAAAAAAAAAAAAGAAGTTAACTACAGGGAGAGCATGGATTTGCATACTCGCTCGGCCATTTTAAGAAACAAAGCAATGATTGGAAAATGTTTGGCATTATAGAAGATGAGGTGTTTCCACGTGAATTGGTCATTCAATATTTAGTATGACTGGTCCGATGAGGACATGTTATCTAGGTGTTGGTTAGTTATTATATCTTGACTTTAAGGTCCTCTAACTTTAGTCAGTGTCTATGGAGCAAAAGTAACACTAATCTGGGTGAGAACAAATCTTACAACTTAAGAGTCAATGCAGAAGTGTTGGTTCTTCAATTTGATTGCACACTTAGCTATTTCAATCACTGACTAAAGGTAATGTATTTGACTATTGTTTTGAAGAGTAACTTCATTAACTCTCAGTTATATGATTTAAGATCATATAATAAGTATTGACTGTAAGAAATATTGAAAGTGTTTGTGACTCGGTTTAACTAAAAAATTTAAATGCAACATTGAAGGTGTTTCCTAAATCATAAATGCCTTGATCGTTTCATTTCCCTACATGATTCATACTCTCTCTGTTTCAAAATATAAGATGTTTTAGACATTTTTATTTTGTTTCATATTATAAGATGTTTTGCAAGTCTGTATACAAATTTAAATGCATTTGATCATTTGTGACCATTTATTTTCTCCAGTATTTTTTTATCGGGGAGATTTTTTTTATTAAATATAAATCATATTTTTTAAAATAAAAACAAACTACCGAAATATGTGTGTTTTACCTTAAACATCTTATAATTTGAAACATATAGAGAAATTTGTATCATTAAAATAAAACTTTACAACATGAAATTTTTTAAAAATTAATATCTTATCTAAATATTATCATTCACAGTTACCAACACATTATAACCATTTATATTCAAAAATTAAACGCAATAAATTTTTTTTTGTCAACCACACATTCATTAAAAAATAACTTCACAATTGGTTTGCCCAATTAGGAGGAGAGGAGTTTACAAAAGTAATATCAGTAAATAAAAGTTTTTTTAAATATTAAATTTGTGTTATTCTAAGCTTTGGAAATGATGTGTTAAATTTGAAAACAAAAATTATTTTTGTGTTATTTGTGAGAATTGCCTTTTATTTAATTTATTGTTTATTGTGTTTGTCCATTTAAAAATAAAATAAAAACAAATCTCCATCTTGTTTTGGGTGGAGGATTTTTATTACTTTTATTAACATTACATGCAAGTTTTGTCTAGTTACCGATTTGAGATTTATTTTAAAAGTTGAATTTTGCTTAATATTTAATTAGGTATGTGTTGTTCATATACAGTTAAACCTCTATAAATCAATAATGTTGGGACCATGAAATTTTATTAATTTAGAGAGGTATTAAATTATCGATAAATTAATAATATTAATTTATAGAGAGATTTTACTAATTTTGTAATTTCTTAAAAAATATTCTATCTAAAAATAATTTTTTTCTTTATAAACAATATTTTTTAGAAACTAATTACAAGTAGAGAAACAATTATTAAGTTTAAAAAACAACACAAACTTTTTTCGAATAATAGAGTCATATCATCAAATTTTTTACATATAATATTTTAAATATATATCATAGTAATTCATATATAACATATATAAATTTATATAATATATATATATATTTTGATATGTTAATACAATTATTAATTTATGATATAGATGGGACCATATGTTTACATGAGATTTTTAAAAAAATTATTATCTTATTAATTTATCGATTTATGTCATATTTTACACTGGTCCCAACTCGGGACCGAAATAATTTATTAATTTAGAGAGATTATTAATTTATAGAGTATTAATTTATAGAGGTTTTACTGTATATATATATTCTAATTATAAACAGTAAATAAAACTATAAATTAATTGATCCATGGTTCAACAAGCCTGACCAGTTGACCAAATGATCCGAAAGACTTCCACTTCACCTTCCGCTCCGGTTTTAAAAACAATGGTATTGATGGGTGGATTATATAAGAAAAAAATTCTTTTTATCATCATAAATTTTATCAAAAATTGGTAATACTATATATGCGAGTGAAAAAATAAAATATCTTTGGAACTAAACCGGCTTCGGTAGTGTTAATAATATAACCGTAAGTATATATGCAAACGCATTAGTATTTAGAGATCAAATTCATAGAGACCAAAAAAACACACAAAAGACCTATGAAGATTTAAACTAAGCTAGAATAATAAGAAGTTACAAAATCTCAAGTAAAATTGAAGAGAAATTAATAATATAAGATAATATAATAAATAAATATAATATAATATATAAGAAAAAGAGAATAGGGAATTTATTAGAGAATATATGAAAAACATGTAAGCTCGATTATGACTCTAAAGGTTCTTGAAATCTGACTTCTATTGTGAATTATCCTAATTGTGTTTTTGTAAATTCTTATGAAAAGATTACAGAGATCCATAAGCTTTTGGTGAGGTTTGTTCTAAGCAATCAAATCAAGCATTAAGAATAGAATCCAATAAATTCACAAAACACGATAACATCAACTTGTGGTTTGGTTGGTTAAAGGAGATTTGCCTATCTTTAATAGATCCATCAATTCAACACCACTTTTTTGTGGCATGAGGAATTAGATCATGGGCAATAAGTTAATTGGCCTAATTCATCTAAAACATTAAGAACAATTAAAGATAGAGAACTCAATCAAATCATAATAGAAAAATACACATCGAGTTTTACATAATATTATCTCCTCTTAAATCCCTACTGATCGGTGAAACTCCTTGATGGGAGTACTCACACATGTACATGTAATCAATGTAGAAGAAAAATCAAGAGTTTAGAAGGAACTACCAAAGAGTTTTAGAAATTTTAAAGATAAAATAAAGAAAGAAGAAGAAGAGAAGAAAACCTTAAAACTATACAATTCGTAAAACAAAGTATGCTCTGCGGTGGGCGGCGCCTTTCTGTACCGACTGGCTTTTTTGCTCATGTGATCGGTTTGATTGCTCCACCGACCGGTATGCTTACTGGATCATGTCTTCTCTTGACGCGTTTTGGTCCATTCTTCCTCTAAAATCCCATTTCTGTTTCGTAGGTCCAGAACCCTAAAAACACTAAAAGACATCGAAAACGACTTGTTTTCGATTAAAAGACTCGATAAAATAAAATAAATAAACCTATAAAATATTTTTAAGATATCACTTAACAATGTTGAGATTTCAGGTGACAACAGTCCTAAAAGGAGAATATTTTAGAAAAGACTAGAAAAATATAAATTAAAAACGCTAAATCATATGCTTACAGCTTACTTAATCCGATTTGATGCGCCTTCTTTTGAAGTTTAATTTGGAACCATCCGTTATTCGACGATATTGGTACCGTCGAGTACTCAACTAAGGTCCAATTTAGAAAAGAAAAAAAACCAAAACTCTAGTTCCTAAAACATAAATTTCTAACAATAAAACGTATATAAATAGAAAATCCAAACTTATTTTGTAATATTTTTAGTCCGATTAATTTACCCAATTATTCCAATATGTAACGAACTTCACTTGTGTAATAAAAAAGACAACAAACATAACTAATTACATCTACCTATGGAGCAAAGACTACATAATTCTTCCAACAACTCCACCACTTGATTCATAGTAGGCCTTTCTCTAGTCGACTCTTTAATACAAAGACAAGCAATCCTAAAATACTCTTCCACACCTTTCTCACCACCACCAACACCTCCAAAATCCAACATTTCATAATACCGATTTTGCTCCACCACGATCACAGCCCATTGAGCCAACCCAACTTCCTTCTCATCCACAAAAACCGTCAAGTTCGGCCGTCTCCGCGTCGCCAATTCCAACATCAAAACACCAAAACTATAAACATCAGCTTTAACAGTAGCAGCGGTATTCCCTTCCCAATACTCCGGTGGCATGTACCCCATCGTCCCCGCCACCTGCGTCGACACATGAGACCTCGACTCATCCATCCTACGCGCCAACCCGAAATCCGCTATATGTGCAACAAAATCCGAATCCAACAACACATTACTCGATTTAATATCTCTATGTATAATCGGCTTCGGTAGTCCATGAAGATAAGCTAAACCCTTGGCCACATCGCGCGTGATATTTACGCGCGTTGGCCAAGTCAATGGACTGTTCTCATCATCAGTCTCGTGTAACCAATAATCGAGGCTACTTTTCTCTAAGAACTCGTAGATCAGAATCCGATCCAATCCGGAGATACAATAACCGAGAATCCGAACTATGTTTGGGTGTTTGAGACGACCTAGAGTGTCCATTTCAGCTGCGAATTCACGGAATCCTTGTAAAGCGTCGTGATCGAGCTTTTTAACGGCGACTACGACGCCGTTTGAGAGCTGAGCTTTATAAACGAGACCGAAACTTCCGTCGCCGACGATTAGATCAGATGAGAAGTTTTTTGTTGCTATAGTGAGTTCCGCCATGGATATTTCACATATTGATGGATCAAAGCTTTCGGTTACCGTTTCGGTGTTTAGATCGGGATCGGGGAAGTTAAGATTCCGGCGAGGATGGTTTTCGATAGCTGGACGACGGCGACATACCAACATAACGACGGAGAAGACGATTAGCAAGAGGAAGATGGAGCTTGTACTGGTGGCTAGGATTAGTGAGGTTTGGTAATCCATTGATACTGGTTGGGATTAGTATGAGATTGAGAGAGAGAGATTGAGAAAGAGAGAGAGTAAGAGATGATCCGCCATTGATAGTGACGGAGGAGGAAGTGTAAGGTTTGATTGAGTCGTAGATAAGACGAGTCAACGATTGTTGCTGGAGAAGTCTACGGAAGTAGTGCACGTGTCTTGATGATATTGGTGGTTACGAAGTTGGTGTAAAATGCTTGAAAAATCGAATATTCGTTAACTTGAGTTAAAAGTTAAAAATATTATAAGCTGAATTATATAACTACAAGTTAATGCTCACAAAACGGAAAACGTGTTTAAACATAAACTATCTAAAGTCATTTACAGACGGAATATGAACTTTTTTTGACATAGAAAGTTAGGAATATAAACTCAAAGCTTTTATATTTAAACTCAAACCAAAAAGCAAAATATTATTCTTCATTTTCGTCATCAATAAAATTGACTCATGTATTAGCTTACACATATGCGAAACCAAAACGAAAATCGAGGATACGTAGGTTCTGATTGGTAGCCGCGTAATAGCGGAATGACGTTTTCTAATGTGATTGTGCAAAAAATTTGCAAATTTGCAGAAAATCTTGATAATCGCATTAGAAAATGCAAAAACGCAAGATTTGCATTTTCGCCTAAAAAACAGAAGTAAAATCTTATTATGTGCAGAATAATTTTATACACACCAAATATTAGCAACTAAAAATACAAGAAAATAAATTTTTTACTATGAAACCTATACCATTTTCGAGTAATATTTAAAAATTTCACAATGTTTTAACAATTTTGAAAAAACAAAGAAATGGTGAGAGGGCTGCCAAGCTTTGTTGACACTGATGTTGTGTGCACAGATTGCTTGAAAGGGAAACAACATAGAGAGGTTATTCCAAAGAAAGCCATGTGGAGAGCTTCTGAAAGATTGGAGCTAATCCATGCTGATATTTGTGGTCCAATCTCACCAACATCAAACGGTGGAAAAAGGTACCTCATCTACTTCATTGACGATTTTAGTAGAAAGGCTTGGGTACACTTTCTGGTTTACAAAGCTGATGCATTTGCTTTCTTCAAGCAATTTAAAAGTAGTGTAGAGAAAGAAACTGGTTTTTCTATTAAGTGCTTGAGAACTGATCGTGGTGGAGAATTTACATCGACTGAATTCAATGATTATTGTAGAGACAATGGAATCAAGAGACAGTTGACTACAGCTTATACGCCACAACAAAATGGCGTTGTAGAGAGGACAAACAGAACCGTGATGAACATGGTAAGAAGTCTACTAGTGGAGAAAAATATTCCAAAGAATTTCTGGCCTAAAGCAGTGACTTGGGCATTTTACATTCTCAATCGATCTCCAACAACTTCAGTGAAAGACATGACACCGGAGGAAGCTTGGAGTGGAGTAAAGCCTTATGTGGAACACTTGAGAGTGTTCGGATGTATAACACATGCTCATGTACCTGATGCTCGACGAACAAAGCTTCAAAATAAGAGTCGCAGCTGTGTTTTATTTGGAATGAGTGCAGAATCAAAAGGATATATGCTCTACGATCCTGTATCCAAGAAGATCGTTTTTAGTAAAGATGTTGTCTTTGAGGAAGAGAAAGAGTGGAATTGGGATGCAAGTGTTTGCGTCAACGTCAGTGTCCCCAAAGAAGGTAAATACTTGATCACTAGTTTGTACGTTTATCTTTACTAGAAATGATGAGGCAATGATGAAGGAATTTAAGGAATCTATATTGAAAGAGTTTGATATGTCTGATCTGGGAAGGATGAACTATTTCCTTGGCTTAGAAGTGGTACAGTCTGATGGGAGAATCTTTATTAGCCAGAAGAAGTATGTGAAAAAATTTGGAATGGGCGAATGTAATTCTGTTTTGAATCCAATTGTTCCGGGATTCAAAATTCATAAGGATGAAGACGGAGTTAAAGTCGATGGTTCACTCTACAAGCAGCTAGTGGGGAGCATGATGTACTTGACAGCCACAAGGCCGGACGTAATGTATGCTGTCAGTCTCATCAGCAGGTATATGTCCCAACCAACAGAGCAGCTAAGAGAATTCTAAGGAATCTACAAGGCACCTCTGGTTATGGAATTCTCTACAAAAGGGCAGGAAACAGGGAGCTTGTAGGCTTCACTGACAGTAATTATGCAGGATGTGTGGAGGACAGAAAGAGTACATCAGGGTATGCATTCATTCTAAGCGATGCAACAGTAGCTTGGTCGTCTAGTCTAGAAAGCAACCCATTGTCACTTTGAGTACAACAGAAGCTGAATTTGTAGCTTGTCAAATGGTTTGGATGAAAAGGATATTGAAGAAGATCGGTTATGAAGGAAACACAAGTCCAGTCATTTTCTGTGATAACAGCTCAACTATCAAGCTATCAAAGAACCCGATAATGCATGTTAAGAGCAAACATATTGATGTTCGTTTTCTGGTGAATGAAGGGGCTGTGCAACTTAAGTTTTGTGGCACTCAACAACAAATTGCAGACATATTTACCAAGCCACACAAGTTAGAGAAGTTTCAAGAGTTGAGAAAGAAGTTGGGGGTCTGTGATGAAGCAACGTTAAACAAGCTCTGTCTAGTTTAGGAGAGGGAATGATAAGATTAAGTTTATTAGCAGTTTTAGTTTATGTCCGAATGTTCGGGGCACTTTGTTATTTGATGTTATTTGTTTCAGTCAAATGCGATCACGTTTAGCACTCTGTTTCTTTTTTATTCTTCCTTTTTGGGTTTAAATCTTCATCATTGTAAACTTCTTTCAACTTTCCAGTAATTTGATTTAATTGGAATCAACATTTTATATCTATCTAATAAACTGTAGATCAATTATTTTCAGCCATGGGTAAATCAAATTCCGGCATGTCAAAAATTCTATCTACCAAGTTAAGTACCCGGAACTTGGTAAGAATTATTTCGCCATCGTCTGATTCTAAAAATATTCAACATCCGTAAAAAATTATACAAGTTTGTTCATAGGGTTATTCATACTCAAATATAAATCTAATTCACAAAGACACAAAAAACAGGTTTTTGTTTCAAAGAAAACGAAATCAAAGTTTGTAAAAATAATCCAAGGAAAAAAAAAAAAGTTGAAGAGTCAGAAATCTCGTGTGGAAAATCGACGCTCATCGCGACAATAAGACACTAGCGTTCGATATAAATTTTGATTTCATCATTCTCCTCTAAAATAAAAAAAAAATCGAATCTTAAATCAAAACTCAGAACGAAAAAATAAAAAGTGCAGATTCATTCAAGAATTGAAGATGAATTAGATTTGAAGTAGAAGACGGAAACATAGAGATAAAGATGGCTTTATATAAGGCACAATTATTTGCCCTAATTTCGCAGTTATTGGGCTTTTAGGCCCAATAAGAAAACGGGTTCACATTTGTCTCCTTAGGGTTGGGAAGGATCTAGATATCACGTTAAGAGTTCTAATTTTGGGCTTAATCTGTATACAGGCCTTGATTGCATATATATAATAAAGGGGAAAAATATCAAAAAGAAAAGTTTGAGCATATAATAAAGGGGAAAAATGTCAAAAAAAGCATCAACTTTCTAAAAGTGTTGAAAGAAAATATCCACTTTAGTTGTGGTGAATTAAACACCAACTTTCAATTAAATCGTTAAGTCAACTGACGGATCTATTTAACGGGGTTAAGTCAATATTAACAGTTTTCGTTAAACCGTAAAACAACGTCGTTTTGTATTTTTTTTTTTTAAGAACAAATCTGAGATTTGAACCAAATCCCCTTGAGAGAAGATATTAACCAACTGAGCTAAACTGTTTTATTGACAATTTCACACACACATACTGTATATACCATATATGTGGATAAAATTATTTTTTCTATAATTAAAATTTAAAATTTGTTTACTTAAATTTGTTTTTTTTTCTAATATCAAACTTTCAAGTTTAAAACTAAAACATTTTTATAATAAACAAAATCGTAATTTCATTTATATTAAATTATTTTAATTAATAATTAATAATGAAAATAAGTATTTATACAGTATTAAATATTAATTTGTATCATAAATTAATTTGTATTAATAATAATAAATAATAATGTATAAATATTTATTTTAATTTTTATTATAAAATAATTTATATAAATTTATTTTAAAGTCATGTCATCTACTAGTTGAGCTTGAGTACAAGGCCATGTGGGCGGTTAAGCTTTTAAATTTTGATATCAAGACCGCCGCGGAGAAGAGGTTGATCCAATTGAATGATCTTGATGAGATTCGTTTAGACGCCTATGAGAATTCCAAAATCTACAAGGAGAAAACTAAGGCGTTTCATGACAAGAAGATCATTTCAAGAGATTTCAAGGTAGATGATCAAGTGTTGTTGTTTAATTCCCGTTTGAGATTCTTTCCGGGAAAGCTCAATTCTCGTTGGTCGGGTCCGTTTAAGATCAAGGAAGTAAGGCCATATGGAGCTTTTGTGTTGAGGAACAAGAATGGTGGTGAGTTTGTTCTTTGTTGTGAATGGTCAACGCTTGAAACCATACATGGCAAATGATCAAGTCGAGGAAGGAACCACGGTTTCTCTCTCGAAGCCTCAATCTGCCTAAGTGGCGAGAAAACGTCAAGCTATGTGACGCAAAACAAGCGCACTTGGGAGGCAATCCCATGGTATCCTTGTATATACTTGCTTTATTTTGTTTTGTTTCATGTTTTTATTGATTTTGGTTATAGGTCTTATGAGAAGTGAGGTTTCATGAAGATTTGAGGGGTTTATTGCGTGAGCCCGTTGGCGAGATGTCTTTTGATCCATTTCAGGTTAAAATAAGGATGATACACATTTAAATGGATAGAAAAGCAAAGAAGGTTCAGAACCAATTGAAAACGTCTCAAAGATCGACTCAGATGAAGATCTTGTATTGAGATTTAGCTTCGGGTCTCTTCACAAAAGGTATAGGAAATTGAGTTAGCTTTCCAATGGTGGGGATTTCATGCAAATCAGAGCTGAAATGCAAAAGTTATGGCGGATTTAGTGGACGTATGTCAATCTGGCGCGGAAATGAGCAAAGAGAGAAGAAGGCATTCATTTCCAGTGACTTCCGCGGCCATCTCCATCGGGCAAGTGTTAACCGATAGCTGGTTTGGAGGAAAATGCCAGGGAGTTCAGCGGTTTGTTCCACCGGGCAAATACAGACCGGTTGGTGTCAATCGACGAAGTCTCCACCGTTGGAACCCAGGTAAGTCAACTCATCTCTTGTTGACCGGTTTAGTTCGGTCTAATTTAAGTGAACCCAGCCCAATTTAAAATCAATTTAGCTGGTTTATTTCTCCTTCTTCTCCCACAAATCGATCTTTTCTTTCTTCTCCCACAAGCTCTTCACTTTCACAACACCAAAACTTTGATTTCTCTCTCAATTCTTCACCAAATTCTCTGAAATCACTTGCTTTCATTCCGAAATCTTGCACCCAACTGATTAATTCCTTACCCAAATCCCGGATTTCATCTCCATCGATTTTAAGGTATGGACACTATTTTCAAACTCTTTCAAGTTTTTGTTGCAAGAACTTAAATGTTAAGCTTGATTGAGTTCGATTCTTCGAGAAAACGCGTTCTAATGGTGTTTATGCTTGTTATAATCGATTCCCTAGTTGAATTTGAGCTTGATTGATTGAAATTTTAAAATTTCACATGTTAGGGTTCTTGAGAGAAGAGAATTAAACGGAAATTTTGGGAATTCTTTGGGATTGTGGTTTCATTGGAACTAATTAGGCTCATTAAGCCTCAGATTGAAAGACTACTTGATTTGAGAACAATGTGTGTTCATGTTTCAAGTTTTAGAAGTGAGAATGATGAATTGTGATTCATGGTGCTCTTGAATTGTGTTGTTGGTGTTTTGTATGGCTTTGTTCTTGAACTTGTGATGATTAAAACTGTTTAGTTGTGCTCCTCATGACATAATTCCTTCACTTATGATTTGATTCACACTCTTGTCGCTCCTTGTGAGCAAGACTAACGTTTTTCGAAAAGTGTTTCTATCATTTTGAAGGTTACTAATGACGACAACTACAAAACGTGCGGGTGAAAAAGAACAAGAACAAGTGCTACCTCCAACAACAAAAGGGAACAGAAAAGCACAAGCGAAGCCTTCCAAAACTGCGAACCACGCCTCAAGCATCAAGCTCTAAAGCTCCTCCAAAAAACCGGAACGACAAACAAAAGGTAGTTGAGCCGAGTGATCTCGAGGATGAAAGTTGAGTTTTGGGTGAAATAAAAAAAGGGTTCTAGAGAGTTCCTTCAATCGTTTCGAGCAGCGAGGAAGACGAGGAAGGATTTGAAAAACTCACCGACATGGCGGGAATGGCTTTGACGAGGACGAATAAGGCCTTCACATTGGTGCTTTCTAGCTCTAAGACCTAAATACCAAAAGCGCCATCTCCATCATTATTGTTCAGCTAGGCTTTGAAACTTAGAGAATAGGATTCGTAGACATAAGCAACAATTATTTACCTTTGTGCATAGTTTTTCAGCCTGCTTGTAATCTTTCAACTTCAGTTTGCAGGCTACATCCTTTAGATTGCACGCCACCTTCAATGCTTTTGCTTGCTTCTTCTCTTCCTCACTGAAGGATGTGTCATATTCAATGAATTTGACAGCCTGAGAACAAACTAAACCATGTAAGATTACGTTCGACATACTCACATATCACCGAGCACTTTAATAGAATATACCTTCTCATATCTCTTGGAAGCCAGGGCATATTTGCCTGCTTTAAACTTGGCATTTCCTTCTTCCTTCTTCTTACCAGCAGCTTCTATCTTCTCCTCAGTGTTCACGTCCCACAATTCTCTTTCCTAAAAATCCAGCGGCAAACAAGTGTTGGACACCTATACTTCCATATTGAGTGAATTGTGAATTGCATAAGCATCCAAAACACTCCACTAACCTTTTCGAAAGTCACAAGGTCAACCTCATAATTAACGGTTGAGTTTGGCGGCACCACAGCCAATTCCTGTCGTGACACAGTAGAACCAAAGGCATACTCTGGTTCTATGGTCACCAAAGCCACTTCACCCTTTTTCATCTTCATGACAGCGCATCACTTGCTCTGTTTAAGCATACGGAAAATGAGTTACTACGACTAAGTAAACCAAGGAAAATTCCGGCACATCCAATGTGTTTAGTGAGTATGGGATCACTAGACATGAGTTAATTAATTTTAAAAAAAATGGGTTGGGTGTTTCAATTTGGTATCAGAGCGGAGTTCGGTTCTAGGATGCGTAGGAAATTTAATTGATGAGTTGATTTCCTGATGATTGTTGAGTGATGAGCTAAGGTGTTAGCATACTGAGAATTGATTATTAGAGTGTTTAATCAATTGTGTGCTGTTGGAGTTCTAGTATCATCCTCTCCGAACCTTAAACGAGATTCCACGGTAAGTTGTGTGTTAATCTTTTGTTGTTCTAGTTTCTTAGTCTTCTGTTCTTGGGTAGCGCAGATGGCTAGAGGAGCTGGAGTTTCCGGTAGAGGTCGTGGTCGTGGCAGAGCAGGAGCTCTTGAGGGTGCCGCGATGGAGCAGATTGCGGGTCTGCAGCCTGAGGTTGAGGAGGGGACCGGGGCAGTTGACGGTACTGGCGTCGCCGCAGCGGAGTTGGCTGGTGGCGGTGCCGGTGAGCGTGTCGTTGGTGCAGATAACCCGGGAGTGTTGGGTGCTGCAGCCGGAGTAGCCCAGGGTCAGGACGGAGGCTTGGCGGACCTGCTGAGGCAGTTGTTGGAGCGGTTGCCAGGTGTGGTACCAGTGCAGGCTCCAGTGGCACAGCAGGTGCCAGTTGCACCACGGGTGCAGGAGGAGGTACAACCTAGAGCTGCAGTTGCTGGAGGTGTTCCGTCATACATTAAGATGATGGAGCAGCTGCAGAAGATTGGTACTGGGTACTTTTCTGGTGGTCCTAGTTCTGAGGAGGCTGATACCTGGAGGGATCGAGTTGAGAGGAACTTTCGTTCCACTAGATCCCCGGAGGAGTATCGGGTAGATCTGGCAGTCCATTTCCTGGAGAAGGATGCACATTTGTGGTGGCGTAGTGTGATCGCCAGGAGGAGTCAGGCGGAGATGACTTGGGCGGACTTCTTGAAGGAGTTTAACGCCAAGTATTTTCCGCAGGAGGCGCTTGATCGTATGGAGGCGCGTTTTCTCAGGCTGTCGCAAGAGGAGCGGACGGTCCGAGAGTATGATCAGGAGTTTAACAAACTCTTGGTGTATGATGGGCATGGCATGGAGGAGGATAAGACCTAGATGCGAAAGTTCCTGATGGGACTTAGGCCTGACCTGAGAGCGCGGTGCAGGGGTTTGAATTGCACCACGAAGGCGGGCTTGGTGGAGATGGCTGCTGAGATTTAGGGGGATCTCCAGGGAGAGGTTCTGCCGGCTATTCCAGCGGCTCAGCCGAAGAGGACTCAGCAGCAGGTGGCACCTGGCAGGGGCGGCAAGCCTGCGCAGGGGCAGAAGAGGAAGTGGGACCACACTTCCAGAGTTGGTCAGAGTGGCCAGGGTGGTCGTGCTGGGTGTTTTTCTTGTGGGAGTCTTGACCACAAGGTAGCGGACTGCACTCGACGTGTGGAGACCAGGGAGTGCTACCATTGCAAGGAGAAGGGACATCTCAAACCGAATTGTCCTAAGTTGCAGCGGACGGCAGTGGCAGCGGTGCAGCAGGGCGCGCAGCCGCAGGGCGGGCTGCAGTTGGCGCAGATCGCAGCACCACCTTAGGGGTACACCACGTTCGAGATGGGAGACACCAGCACCAGAGCAGCGATCACTGGTATGAATTCTAGAACTCAGACTTTGTAAATTTCTGATTGTTTTAGATAGAATTGTTTTTGTTGGGTGTTGAATGTTAGGGTTCTTAGCACATAAGGTTTGTGGAGGGACCTTATTGGTGGGCGGTGTAGAGGCCCATGTGTTGTTTGACTCTGGAGCGTCTCACTGCTGTATTACCTCGGATTGTGCCTTGCGTGGCAACATCCGAGGAGACCCTGGCGAGCAGGTTGGACCAGTTAAGGTCGCTGGAGGAGGGCTCCTAGAGGTCTTTGGGAGAGTTAAGGGTGTGGATATTCAGATTGCAGGGGAGTCGATGCCAGCGGATCTGATTATTTGCCCTGTGGAGCTGCATGATGTTATTCTGGGGATGGATTGGTTAGACCAATACAGAGTACATCTGGATTGTCACCGAGGGAGAGTTTCGTTCGAAAGGCCAGAGGGGAGGTTGGTATTTCAGGGAGTGAGGCCTACCTCAACGAGTCTCGTCATCTCAGCAGTGCAGGCAGGGAGGATGATCGAGAAGGGCTACGAGGCTTACCTGGTGACAATATCTATGCCGGAGTCTGTGGGGCAGGCGTCAGTGAGTGACATTCGGGTTGTTCAGGAGTTCGGGGATGTGTTTTAGTCGTTGCAGGGATTACCACCTTCTCGGTCAGATCCTTTCACGATTGAGTTGGAACCAGGGACAGCGCTGTTGTCTAAGGCACCCTACAGGATGGCTCCAGCAGAGATGACAGAGCTGAAGAAGCAGCTGGAGGATTTGTTCGGTAAGGGATTCATTCGTCCTAGCACTTCACCTTGGAGAGCGCCGGTGTTGTTCGTGAAGAAGAAGGACGGATGTTTCCGCTTGTCTATTGACTACCGGGGGTTGAACCGGGTCACTGTGAAGAACAAGTACCCTTTGCCGAGGATCGATGACTTGTTGGATCAGCTGAGGAGCGCTACTTGGTTTTCTAAGATTGACTTGGCGTCGGGTTATCATCAGATCCCGATAGCGGAGGCAGATGTGCGCAAGACTGCTTTCAGGACGAGATACGGGCATTTTGAGTTTGTGGTGATGCCTTTCGGCGGCGTGTTCCAGGAGTTTTTGGATGAGTTCGTGATCATCTTTATTGATGACATTCTGGTGTATTCGAAGAGTCATGAGGAGCATGAGGTGCATCTGAGGAGAGTGATGGAGAGGCTACGGGAGCAGAAGCTGTTCGCTAAGTTGAGTAAGTGCAGTTTCTGGCAGCGGGAGATGGGCTTTATGGGCCACATTGTTTCTGCAGAGGGAGTTTCTATGGTTTCGGAGAAGATTGAGGCTATTAGAGACTGGCCTAGACCGACGAATGCCACTGAGATCAGGAGTTTTCTTGGATTGGCAGGTTACTACAGGAGGTTCGTCAAGGGGTTTGCGAGTATGGCACAGCCGATGACTAAGCTTACAGGGAAGGATGTTCCGTTTATCTGGTCACCGAAGTGCGAGCAGGGTTTCGAAAGCCTGAAGGAGTTGTTGACGAGTACACCAGTGTTGGCACTGCCGGAGCATGGAGAGCCTTACACAGTGTACACAGATGCCTCGAGAGTTGGTTGGGGTTGTGTTCTGATGCAGCGTGGGAAGGTTATTGCCTATGCTTCGCAGCAGTTGCGGAAGCACGAGGGCAACTACCCTACTCATGATTTGGAGATGGCTGCAGTGGTTTTCGCCCTGAAGATTTGGAGGTCTTATCTTTATGGCGGACAGGTGCAGGTGCTCACGGATCATAAGAGTCTGAGGTATATCTTCACTCAGCCAGAGCTGAACCTGAGTCAGAGGCGGTGGATGGAGCTGGTGGCTGATTATGATCTGGAGATAGCTTACCATCCTGGTAAAGCTAATGTGGTTGCTGATGCGCTAAGCCGTAAGCGTGCAGGTGCTGCTCCAGGGCAGAGTGTGGAGGCCCTGGTGAGCGAGATTGGTGCTTTGCGGTTGTGTGCTATTACCCGAGAGCCGTTGGGGTTGGAAGCTGTGGATCATGCAGATCTTCTGAGTAGAGTTCGGTTGGCTCAGGAGAAGGATGAGGGTTTGATTGCGGCTTCTAAGGCAGAGGGCTCTGAGTATCAGTTCGCATCTAATGGGACTATCCTTGTACATGGACGGGTTTGCGTGCCTAAGGATGAGGGGTTGCGACAGGAGATTTTGAGCGAGGCTCATGCGAGTATGTTTTCCATTCATCCGGGAGCGACTAAGATGTACCGAGATCTCAAGCGGTACTATCATTGGGTCGGGATGAAGAGGGATGTAGCTGACTGGGTCGCTAAGTGCGACACTTGCCAGTTGGTGAAGGCTGAGCATCAGGTTCCTGGTGGTCTGTTGAGGAGTTTGCCCATTCCGGAGTGGAAGTGTGATATGATCACTATGGACTTTGTGGTTGGTTTGCCTTTGTCGCGGACCAAGGATTCTATTTGGGTGATTGTGGACCGTCTGACTAAGTCAGCACATTTTCTGGCCATCAGAAAAATCGATGGAGTGGCGGTTTTAGCTAAAAAATATGTGAGCGAGATCGTGAAGTTGCATGGAGTACCTGTGAGTATTGTGTCAGACAGGGACCCCAGGTTTACTTCAGCTTTCTGGGATGCCTTTCAGGCAGAGATGGGCACTAAGGTGCATATGAGTACGGCGTATCATCCTCAGACAGATGGGCAATCAGAGAGGACTATCCAGACACTGGAGGACATGTTGCGGATGTGTGTCTTGGATTGGGGTGGTCATTGGGCAGATCACCTGAGTCTGGCAGAGTTTGCTTATAACAATAGCTACCAGGCGAGTATCGGGATGGCTCCTTATGAGGCGTTATATGGGAGGCCATGCAGGACACCATTATGCTGGACCCAAGTGGGGGAGAGGAGCATTTATGGTGCAGATTTTGTTCAGGCGACCTCAGAGAGGATTCGGGTCCTTAAGCTGAACATGAAGGAAGCTCAGGATCGTCAGCGGAGTTATGCTGACAAGAGGAGGAGAGAGCTTGAGTTTGAGGTTGGGGACAGAGTGTACCTCATGATGGCCATGTTGCGAGGTTCGAACAGGTCTATCTCTGAGAATAAGTTGAGTCCGAGGTACATGGGCCCGTTTGAGATTGTTGAGAGGGTGGGACCAGTGGCATACAGGCTGGAGTTGCCAGAGGTTATGCGCGCGTTCCACAAGGTGTTCCATGTGTCGATGCTGAGGAAGTGTCTTCGCAAGGATGATCAGGTGTTGGCTAAGATTCCTGAGGATCTTCAGCCCAACATGACTGTAGAGGCGAGACCAGTGAGGATTCTCGAGAGGAGGATCAAGGAACTTCGGCGGAAGAAGATTCCTTTTATCAGAGTCCAGTGGGACTGCGACGGAGTGTCGGAGGAGACTTGGGAGCCAGAGTCGAGGATAGAGGCAAAGTTCGGGAAGTGGTTCGAGAAGCAGGCGGCTGCTTGAGTGCCTATCCTTGGTTTCCAGTTTCAGAGTTTTTAGAGTTTTTGAGTTTGAGTTGTTGTTCTTATTTTTCCTTTCATTATGTATTTTCGTTTGGAGTTGTAACGATTACGACATTTTGAGGATTAATAAGATGAGTATTTTCTTGGATTTGCCTTGAGTTGTCTTATTTAAGAAAGAGTTGTGCGGTTTCTAAAAAAGGGAAAGTTTCCCGGAAAGGAAATTTCTATTTGTGGAAAGTTCGAGGGAGTACTCGGAAGCGGTTAGTATTGTTGCTCCGGGACATAAGTGTCCTGATGACTCGTGGGGAGCGGGGTATGCTCCTGAGGTACCGGTAACTCGAGGGACTTGGTGTCTTTAGAGTGCGTTGGGTACGGTGGCTTCGGGTGACGATCCGAGAGCGTGTCTTAGGGTGACGACCCGACGACGAGTTTGTGGTATTATTTCTCCAAGTGTCGTAACTTGATGACTTTGTGGCTGATAGTGAGCGGACACAGCTCCGGGTTTTGACTTGGGAGGGGGGAAATAATATGTTCGATACCTGAGATACCGTAGGCCGAGGCCTGAGAGTGACGGTTTATGCTCAAAGACTGCGGTCTAAGAGTAGTTTTTAGAGTTGTGAGCAACAATGAATAGTGAAACCGTGAGTTGCAGTTGGAAGTGCGGACAGAAGTGTCGGTTGTTCAGAGTTTGCGGATTGGAGGTGTTAAGCTAGATTCGAGGACGAATCTATGTTAGTGGGGGAGAATTGTAACGCCCGCGAACGAGGTTCCGGTCAGAGGACGAGGTTCCGGTCGATCGACACTAGCATTTCGAGCAGTTGGGCTTTTGGGCTTTTAATTGCGCGTTTTGTCGGGTTTAGGGAAAGGAAACCCTAGGGGGCTCGTTTAAAAGGTCAGAGGACGCGACCTAGGGCTTTCATTAGCCTCCTTTGTCGTTTTCAAGAGAGAAATCAGAGAAGAAAAGTCTGTGAGAGTTTTCTGTGAGTTCCTGAGCCTTTTTCCTGAGAGATTTCCTGGTGGTGAAGGAGATCTGAGCCTAGTGTTGTGTTGAGAAGGTTGTAAGGGTCGTTCTTCTTCCTGTTTCCGTTCAGAATCGTTCTGTTTAAGAGGTGAGTGCATGACTGAGGGCTTATCTGAGCATTAGATCCTTTGTTTGATCTGTTTATATGTTGATTAGATGAGTTATTGACTGTTTTGTGTGTTTGCTTGGTCGTGCTTGCCTTGCTGGGTTCTTGTGTGGCCTATGTGTGAGTCGCTGGTCGATTTGGGGCACTGGAGAAGGAGAATTCGTGATGGGGAGATCGCAAGAAAAGTGCCTGCGCGATCGGTGTCGATCGACACCAAAGGGGGGTGTCGCTCGACACCAGTCGGGCTCAGTGTCGATCGACACGAGGGAAGTGTGTCGATCGACACCAGTTGCGAGCAGTGTCGATCGACACGGAGGTCGTGTGTCGATCGACACACGTTCGTCAGACAGTCTGTTTGTCTGGTTTGTTTGTGGTATATTGTTTGTGTATTGTTCTATTGCATGTGTGTATAGCCTGTTGCTTGGGAGGATTGCCTCACTAAGTATTTATAAAATACTTACGCATCTCATTTGTGTTGTTGATGCAGGTAAAGGCAAGTTGTGACCGTGGGATCGTGGCGAGGAAGAGGGGATGATCTAGATGCTCATGTGTTGTGATCATCGCTGCTGTTGTTTCTGTTTTGCTAGGTTGTTAGTTCAGGAGTTAGAACTTTCACCTAGGTTGCTGATTTCATGAACCTTTGAGTTATGTTTTATTCTTTGGAGATTATTTATTATTTAATGGATTTATTTGTTAGACTTTAATGCTCTTTCCCGTTGATTGTGTTGACGTGTTTAGTGAGTATGAGATCACTAGACATGAGTTAATTAATTTAAAAACAAAATGGGTTGGGGTGTTTCAAATTTAGGACGGGATTTTACAGGAACGAAAACGGGACAAAAATTTGGAAAACAAAAAAGAGGTCCCATTTATGTCTCAGTTAAAATGCGGGACAGGACAGGATGAGACTGAAAATATAGGACATAATTTTACTAGAAAGAGAACAAGACAGAAATTTGAAAATCGAAAACGAGGTTCCATTTATGTCCCAATTAAAATCCGGAACGGGACGGGAGAGGAATTTTAGGACGGGATTTTACGGAAAAGAAATCGAAAAAGATGTTCCATTTATCATTTATGTTCCAGTTAAAATTTGCGATGGGAACAGGATGAGACCGAAAATTTAGGACCGGATTTTACTAGAATGGGAATGAGACTGGAATTTGGAAATCGAAAGAGGTTCGATTTATGTCCCAGTTAAAATTCAGGACGAGAACGAAATATGACAAGATGGGAACGGGAAAGGGTTCACATTTTTTGCTGGAAATATGCGGGTTCATCTTTTTACAGAAAATTTGCGCGCTCAAGTTTTTTGGCATAAAATTAACGGATTTAAATGGCAAAACACATCATTCAAGGAAAATTATGGAATCTTATTTTTGGCGGAAAAATATGAATTATCGTATTTATCGAAAAAATTGTAGGTTAATCTTTTTGACGGGAAATTTGCGGAATCACGTTCGAGCTTGATAGTTAAAATTTTGATTGCATGTGTAGTGGATAAGAGTATTAATGATCATGTTTGACAGATCCTGAAGACAAGTATGTGGCATTGGAGAAGTATGGAAGAGATTTGACAGCAATGGCGGTGAAAAGGCAATGCGAGGCACATGAAAAGGACGTGATTGATTCCCAATTTATGTTTAGATAAAGAAAACTATGTTACGAAACTCTAATTATCTGAAAAAACGTGTGGTCTCAGGAAGGAAAATAGGAAGAAGATGGAGACAATTGATGCTAGAGAGATACACAAACAGTTTGGAAACGAAGACTGGGGAGAATATCTAATCCAAAAATTTACTAAGTTAAACTTTTGAAAGAAAAGTGCATACGAAAGGAAACTACACAAACTAAAATACTCAACTTAAAAAAAATTATATAAATGTCCAATGTTTTTTACACCGGACCGACAACTGAACCGGACAAGCATTTGGGTCACGGGTTAACATGGTCCGACCGGGTTTGATGACATCTTTTTAAATTAGTATATATAATACAGTTATTGTTCATATACTTTTCAGTTTTAGACAAAGAAAGAAAGAATAAATATTGCAATGTAATATGCATTGATGCTGCTTTAAAATTACTTAAACCCGGGTTAAATGGTTCAATTGGTTTGACGGTTTCCTTTTTTGGCGATTTAATGCGTTTTTTGAACCGGTCTAACTACTCCTCATTTTTAGAGTCGATCCAACCCGGTGATGCATCCAATTCGTGGTTAAACCCATCCGACCGTTGGTTTGGTTCGGTTTTAAAAACACTGCAAATATCCGAACCATTTACAATTCCGACAGAACATAAAACAAAAAAAAAACATTAAACTCTAATGTTTCCAAAAAAAGACAAAATAATACAGAAAATATCAAACAAACTTAAACGAACTTGCCACCACTCTATACATCGACTATTAAAAAAAGAAAAATTCTCGTGCTGTAGCACGGGCCATATACTAGTACATTATAAATGAACACCCTTATTAGAATTATTTTCTTAAACTTATACAATACCATTATAAGCTTAAAATATGAGAGTTAGACATCCGGATCCACGGCCCAATGGAGCGCGTCTGATCAGAAGCTTGCGTGTTTGTTTCTCGTTGGGTTCAAATCCCCGAACATTCACTATAAATATTTTTCTCTAATTGCAAATCTATTTAACAAAAAAAAAAACAAAAATAATATTTTTCTCTAATTTACTTTACCAATTCGCCGGCACGATGTCGATATGATAAACAACGAAACGGCAGCATTTACCTAATTACACGACAAGTCATCTGAGATAATACAGTAAAAACGCCACAGAGTCCGAATAACTTAGACCATGATCATTATCCCTAGTCCTTAAAATGTTTTATTAATATTTTTAGTGTAAGAGTTGGTTGTAAAAAACATTTAAACTGAGTTGATTTATTGGTACAACTCTTAACCCATTAGTAATCCTGTCTTTGACAATCCACAAGGTCCTATAATAAAATCTTTGCTCGACGATTTCGCCAGAAGCTAAAAATGCAGTCTCAGTCTTCCCTGCTCCACTTTCACCACTTACCAATACCGATTGACTAATTCCCTCATTAATCATTCAATAAAAAAGTAGGAAAAGAAAATGTCAAGCAGGTAACAACCAATGATGAATGGAACATGAAAAAATTCAACAACTTCAAAGCTGAATACTTGTTTTCAAACTAAGGTTTGAGGTGTAAGCTTCATCTGCAACTGCAAATGGATGGGGACTCAATTCTCCCAAGGCTGCTCCTTTATATTGTGTCATTGTAAAGATCCGATACTTGTTTAAAAGGGTTTACCGCAATCAAAATATTTCCTGTTTTAAGGAAAAAGGAGGCCAGGTTTTAGGCAAATTTTACACACCAAAAAGAGAAAATATCTCGATTTCATCTAAAAATATAATATCTTGGAATTCAAACTTAAGGTTTAAGTTGGATAGAAAAACAAAAGGTCCACAGTTCGGATATTCGGGTCGGGTTTTTCGGGTTTTTCGGGTTCGGGTTTTTCGGGTTTAGAAAACTAAGACCCGTTCGGGTATTTTAAAACTTCGGGTTCGGATCGGGTTCGGGTCGGGTATTTCGGGTTCGGATTCGGGTTTACCCGAAGTATCCAAATATTTAAAAATTTGTATCCGATTCTATGAAAAGTATTGAAAATCCTCAGAAAATCTATAAATTTTAAGTATTTTATACCCTATTCTAACCAAAAGTAGCTAAAACACCCGAAAATATCTTAGCATCCGAATAATTTAGACACTTAGACTATTACAAGTATAAATATTACTAATATATTATAGCTATGTATTTATATTTCGGATATGTTCGGGTACTTGTTCGGGTTCGAGTTCGGGTCGGGTTCGGGTTCGGGTTTTCGGGTTGTGAAGTTTAGAACCCGTTCGGTTATTTTAAAACTTCGGGTTCGGGTCGGGTTTTTCAGGTCGGGTTCGGTTCGGTTCTTCGGGTTCGGGTATTATGCCCAGGCCTAGTCCACACACACATAGAAACTCTGCGAAAAGCTTGAGTTTAAAACACTAACAAACATGAAATCCATACAAGATGATCAATGAAGCAACCCACGCCTACTTAGTCATCGTTCATCATATCCTGGTATTGTCAGAATCCTCATCATCAACATCATAACCAACATCTTCATAATCCTAGTTTCACTACCGATTTGCCGTCCCTCAATGCCGACGACGTCGTCGTCGTCATCAGCCTGATCATATCCTCATCATCAACATCAAAACCAACATCTTCATAATCCTTACGAGATAGAATGTTATTGTAATCGTAATACACCGGATGCAGCAAGCACCCATCCTTTAGTTGTTTCAGTCCCTCAATGTAGAGTTCCTTGGGTTTCACTACCGCTTTGCCGCGCAGAGCATCCTTTTGTTGTTTCAGTCCCTCAATGCCGCCGTCGTCGTCGTCGTCATCATCATCATCATCATCATCATCATCATCAGCCTTGCGTGTCGTTAGCACATCGTCCACCAACATCTTGATTGGTATATCGTCAATCTTGTTGAGTGATGGATACTCGGCCTTGTTAAAATAGCGGGCTCTGACCTCATCATTCATCTGATCGTTATATTGCATGAGATAATAAATCATAGGATGGACTGTATCATTTAAAGTCTTCACTGGCACCTGCAAAACACACAACAAACGGTGAGTACTTTCAGATTTTTTTTTTTTTTTATGTTTAGATTAACAACTTACATCCAACTTTGACATGATCTCTGTACATGCCAAGATAGCAGAAAGGTTCGATTCATATCCATTAGGACCATTACCCAAACCGAACATTACAGCAGCTCGGCCCAGCTGAATCCAAGAACTTGTTGATGTTACACGTTAACAAATGACAAGGAACCAAATAAAAAAAAAAAAAAAAACAGAGATGCCTACCTTCGTTCTGGACGACGTGAAGAGAGATGTATCAATTACAGATGTGGGAGTGGGAGGTGGTTTTCCAATTTGATTACATCCGTAAGTCAACCTTTCACAATTGACTTTGTCATGAACCATCCACATTCTATTGTTGAGCAGGGAGTGGATCCACTTGTAGTTGCGCTCAAAATCGATATTACCGGAAGCCAAAGTATCACCCAGCGTCTGAGACAAGACTAGGGCTCCTCCGAAGAATAAATTACTACCATTGGGTTTGCAATCAAATATTACAAACGTGCGATCGATCTGTAGTTCCGAGAAAATAATTCAATCTGGAAATCGGAAACAGATACAAACTAAACAAACAAAGAGCGAAAGTCAAGAAAGAAGCTTTTCTTACCTCCATCGGAACACAACACACACGAATCAGTGAGTTTGAGAGAGAGAGGTTTTGTTGTTTCTGAAACACAGATTTGCTTGCTTCTCTTCGATAGATCTGGGTAGATCTAGGGTTCTTCGCGAAACGACAACAAAGTAAACCGACACACACATTCACATAACTATTTTAATTACAGAAATACCCAGGCCCATGTAGCAAAGAGTAAGGCCCATTCACACGTTCAATTCCAGCCCATAAAATGGAGGCATATATATCGTGTGCTGGTTAGTTCAAGAAACCTGATCGATTACATCTTAAAAGCATCAGTCGTATGAGAAATTTCTCGATGAGAATGAATCCATGGATTGCGAGTATTGGACTACCGTATGGAAATTTGGTGGGTTGATGTAGATCCGTTGATGGCAATATAACTACACCCTTTAATGGACTTGTGCCTTGGTCGTTTCAAAAGAATATATATAAATGGATTCGTTTATACATGGAACTTGCATTCCTCAAAACATCAAGAATTATATATAAGGTATGTTGAAAATTTTGGCATATAATCTAACAATCTTGAATTTATTTTTAGCCCTTAAATTCTTTCTACTACGTCGTTCTTAGTTTCGAACTTACTTATCATTAGTAAAAATAAGTAAAGATTTATGAAAGTGATTTTTTTCTAACTTTTCACCATGTCTATAATTTTCTATCAGTAATTACCAATCCGGAAGAGACAAAACTGTTGAAGATTGTTCCTCCAATAATACACGTCATGGATCGAGGAAAAGCACGATTGAAAAACTGAAGCCAATCAGAATCACAGGCACAAGTCATTGATCACCTTGTCGTAATTTTATCGTAGTTTTAGAGAGATTAGGGATATCTCCCGTGGAAGGCCTTCTGTATTTCTTGACTCTTTCTTACTTGTTCTTACAATTAAAGAGATCATATCATTTGAGAATGAGGATCGCCTAATAAAATGTTTATGCTCTAAAAGAATTTAAATGGTCGTTCGGATTGTTAAGCTTATTGGTTTTTATACAATTTGTGAGTTGTTTTATATGTTACTAACTAGATTCTGACCCGCACGTACGTGCGGGGTTATGTATCAAAATATTGTTAATTAGTCGTAAGATTATAGTTGAACATGTTATGTATCGTATAGAATATGCGATTTGGAAGTTGAGAATATGATGCAGTGTAATCCATAATGAGTAATTGATATATATATATATATATATATAGAGAGAGAGAGAGAGAGTATGTGAAGTAGTGAGATTATGGTTGTGTGTATTAAGATGAAAAAGTTGACAAACACATTTTGAGAAGCAAATACATTTATCTAAACATTTCAGAAAATTCATGAAGATCAGAAAAATAACCATTTTGGGGATGATTTCGTTTATGGAGTTAAATATAACTCTCGTGGAAGGCCTTTTGTATTTCTTGACTCTTTCTTACTTGTTCTTACAATTTAAGAGATCATATCATTTGAAAATGAGGATCGCCTAATAAAATGTTTATGCTCTAAAAGAATTTAAATGGTCGCTCGGATTGTTAAGCTTATTGGTTTTTATACAATTTGTGAGTTGTTTTATATGTTACTAATATTATGCATATTCTATTACTTTTTTGCTAAAACAAATTTAGTATATATAATATAAATAGATTCATTATTTGAATATGCAAAAAAAAGAAACGAATCTCAATTTGAAACTAACCAAGAAAGGAAAAAAGAAAACCAAAACCTAAAAGTAATATTTCATTAAAATTTAATTTAACTACCAAAACTATTTATATAAAATTAATTTTATACTTTGAATACTAAATTACTAATAACCTAAATATCCAAACCGAACCAGAATCTATGTTAGATATATGCTATCCATGCATAATATTTTATGTTACTCTCAAATGATGTATAGTGTTGAAATTAATACAAACAATTAAAATTAGATTATATATATGTTTTAGTATTCTTTTTAACACTTATTTTTTTGTTCATCCAATCTTTATTCCATTTTTTCTTGCATTATTCCTTATGTTTTATTTTTATTATTTCATTTTTTTTGTGAAAGACAATACATATATCATTAATTTTTTAGTTTAATTTGATTTGTATTTGTTTTTTTAATTACAGTATGTGACACTTTTGCAAATAGACTATATATGACTTTCATTTTTTTTTTTTGGTAGGATGACTTTCATTTATTATGTATATCCTAATAGTTAATATTAAATATTAAATAAATATATTTACAGGATGTCAACAACAAAAGCTCAACCAAAGTAGTATAAAGAATCGTATGCCTATCCAACGAATTACGAATCTCTTGAGTAAGCATATGAACATGAAAGCCAGTCTCTTTCTTAATCATAATCAATCCAACTTCACGTCCAAGCTCATGAGCCGAATCGGCTGCAGCAACAGAAGCTTCAATTGCCATGAGAATCGGAAAAAAAAAAAATTGAAAGAAAAAGGAAAAATAAAGAAAGAATAAGGATCATAATTGCTCTGATACCATATTGAACAATGAATCTCTTATTGATTGATTTAATTGAACAATAAGGTTACATGAGTATAAATAGAGAATAGAGAGAGAGACACGAAGAGACAAAAGAGAGAGTCAAGAGAAGAGATTAATGGTGAGAGAAACTAAGCTACAAAACAATGCATAACATGTAACCTTATTTGAAGATTACAATATCGTTTGCACAAGGCTTCCTAAAATAATGACTCACCTGAAACAATCACCAAAACCCTCTTTAGCTCACATACTAAAAACCTATTTTACTCTTAAAGATGTAACCTTTGACATTGTAATCAAACACACATAACCAACAATGTGAGAAAACAATACCTTCTCTGCTACTAATCTGTCTCCGACATCAAAAGTAGGATACATATAATATCTTTGTCCCTTCATTGCCAAAGCAAAAGAAAGCACAAAAGTTAACAATTTTTTCTAGTCTTAAACGGAAACAGGGAGACAAACAAACATAAAGTAGCTCAATGTGCAGAACTTTCACAATAACAAACCCAAAAGCATACCTGAATCCTAAGAGATACACCTTGAAGTTGAGATTTAAGCTTGTAAAACTTCTCAATCTGATGCCTCGTTCTGATAAGATCCTTTGCAACATCCAAGAAGAAAAAGAATAAGGATCTTCAACAAAAGTCAAAAGCATGAGATAGATTTTTAACAAATGAAAGTCAGTGAGAACAAAATTTACAGAGGCTAATGCATTCAATTAGGATCAATCCTAAACCAGAAACCTTAAGAAATTGCATTCAAGACCATGAAATTGAAGCTAAATCAGATAATCTTACAGGTCTATAAACACATTTGCTAATCATTATAATGCAAAATTAGGGGAAAAATGGGTAGAAAAACCCTCACCTTTCATAAGAACATAGAAAAAACCCTCAACTTTTTTTGTGGGTTTTTAAACCCCCACCTTTTCATAAATGGTAAAATAAACCCTAATATTAAAAAACTTAATTTAAATTCAAAAAAATCGTTATACTAAAACATAAATAAATAGGAACAATTTGATTTAGGGTGTTTCTTCTAAAATTCTAGTTTACAATATTTTTTTAAATTAAAAATATGTTAGTCATGATGTAAAAAAGTTAATTAGTGAAGTTTTATTCGGGGCGTTACAAAAATTCATCAACGTGAAACCAAACAGATTTTGTTACGAATTATATGTAAATTTTTCTATCGATACCGAATATGAGTTTATATTAATAAAGGTTTCTTAGGTTCGATCACACAAATTTACTAACGTAAAACCAAACCAAATTTTATAATACTATGAAAAGTACATCAATTTCCACATCAAAATATTTTCATTGGACAAACTAAATAAGATTTACTAACAATTAATATATATATATATATATATATATATATATATATATATTACGATATATTAAAATATAATATAAATTATATTTAATTAATCATTATTTAACTATATTTTTATCCAAAACCTGAACACTCGAATAAAAAAAATCAAATGTGATATCCTATAAATTTTTGTAGTTTATATAAAATAACTTCTAATTGTAAAAAAAATAATTTGCGTAATCTCGACTAAATGGCGAATAAATGTTCATAGCAAAAAAAACCCTAATTTTAGAAAAAAAAAATTGTAAACTCGAATTTGAAATAAAAAATCATAAATTAAATTTTTTTGGTTACTTACTGTTTTAATATAATGATTTTTAAAAAATTAAATTGATTTTATTAATATTAGGGTTTATTTAACCATTTATAAAAAAATGAGGGTTTAAAAACCCACAAAAAAAGTTCAGGGTTTTTTCTATGTTTTTAAGAAAGGTGAGGGTTTTTTTACCCATTTTTCCAAAATTAGGTGCATAAGAAGCTTACTTGAGAGCTAATTTTCTGTACGCAGATTTGATTTCTTGATCATTAGCGTCTTCTTCGCAGATCAAATGAATAAATAAAAAAATTTAACAAAATCAGTGAAGCAAAGTGGTGAATTAGAAAGGATGATTACGGAAGTTGAGAAGAAATTCATAAGATCGATTTCAGCATCAGAAGCACTACGAGCCCCAGAATTAATTTGATGTATCAGATTCGACAGTGTAGATGAAAAAGTACTTACAATCTATAAAACCAAGCAAGTTCGCGAGTTATCACAGTTCCAAAATCAAAGAATGGGACCTATGAATCTTAGACCTATGCTCTGTTCGAAATCGAAGAAGAAAATGAGGATGAGAGATACGGCTTACCTCCAACAACGGTGAGCTTACAAAGGGGATCACATCAGAGTGATTACCATTACCATTACCATTGTTATCATCTACATATATCTTCCCTCTTCATTCTCTATATAGCAACCCTGTATTTTCCAGAAGAAGCATTCCTACAAATAACCTATTAAAACTCTGAAATTAAGCAGAAATAAAGAAAGAAAGGGTCAGACCGAGGTTGTGATATCATTGTATTTAGGACGTGATCGATCCGTAGATATCACTTCTTCCATTGCTTTCCTCTTATTACTACTTGACATTGGCTCAAGTTGCTCGGATTCAATTTCTTGGTGGAGAGGCAAGATCTCAATAACTGATGAATCTTCTTCTTCTTCTTCTTCTTCTTCTTCTTCTTCTTCTTCTTCTTCTTCTTCAATTCTTCTTCTATCTCCGATTTAGAAACTGCATTCTCCTCTTCTTTGGCTGGTTTCTCATTTTCTTTCTTCAATTTGGTTTTCATCATATGAGGTTTCAACTTGGTAAGATCAGCTAACTTTACTGGTTTCAAGAAAAACTCTTCAGCTCCTTCTTCCAAATACCTGTTGTTCAATTTGCAATGTTCAAAGTTAAAGACTTGTTGTTAAGACCAAAGAATCAAATAATACCCACTTGACTAATGCCAACTTTTTCAAATGATCAATAAGACTCAAATTAATAATAAAGAAACAGAGCTCTTACCTGGAGATTCTAGCAGGAACGTTCTCAGATGAATTACTACAAGTATGCTTTTAAATGCCGCTGATTTCCTACACAATCATATAAATTTTCTGTAAATTTCACACAAGCAAATAAATGGTTCTCTATCATACAATGACATAAAGAATGTTTTTGTGAGTGAGAAAATATTCTAATGAGATTTTCTTCATTGACATTCTCATTTTTAAAAACTAAAGAGAAAAAATTTATTTCTTTTTCTGGAAAACGAATTTGGCAGAGATGGAAAAGACAGCAACCCAATTTGAGAAAAAAAAATGAGCCAAAATCAAAGAATGAAGAAATACCTTAACTTTCTTGAGCAAATCATAATCAGTCGTGCCAGGCATACATTAATCTGTAATTATAAGATTTATTTCTACTTCCTGCCACAATTACAAACAAACAAATTTCAATAAAAATGAATTGTAAATTCGAAAAATAAATAAAACCCATTTGAATCATGTAAATAAAACGGAGCCTGATGAATTTGGGGTGGTGTAGAGAGCGCATTTGGATCGTCATCTACTCTCAAACCCAGAAATTCGAGAGCTTTAGAGCCTGAATCAACTGTGGTTACTACAAAACATAGGAACAATAACAAACAAAAAAAAACTTTGTTTTTATCGAAACATCACCCTTGTGAGTCTAACTCATATGATTTTAACTATGTCCAATAACCTTAACTGCAGGTGATAATTGTAATACTTGAAACCAGTTTAACCTTCTATGATGAAACCTAAATATAAAATGCCCAAATGGAAAAGAATTTTGAATTTGGCAATGCCCAATGCTAATACTCTGATTCACAGTGTGTAATTTTCTACTGAAATTTTTCCCAATCCAATAGAAATATCAAATCAAATATTGAATAAATCCAAGTCGTCGATCAGAGTAAAATTCAAAATCGGAGTATTACTTACCATAAAAAAAGTGTTCATAGAAACTAGACTCCAAAAACCGACCCAAATAGGAAGAAGTGGTGGAGACCCAACATAGCAAAAATTAATCAGGAGCACAAGTCGCTTCATCCTCTTTTCCGATTTTGAAATCTATCGATCTAGCATCTCTATTGCCTTCCTCTTATCTTCCTCGATTCCTCCATCCTCTCCGCTTTATGTCTACTCCTATACGGTATAAAGAAAAGGGTTATATTACTAACTAGCCAAATTTGACACATAAATTAGGTAAATAGCCATGCGTCAGAAAACATTAGTAACTAGCCTTTTCTTCGGATGCGAAATAACCAAAATAACCTGGAAAGAGAGGCGGGAACTCTTGTTCCGACAATAGGTGTCTAGAGGTAGGGAACAAAAACATGAGTAGGTAATGATTAAACCGTTTTCTTTATAAATTACACGCTATTTACAGATTCCTTTGATATTTAAAACATAACTTATATCTCTACACATAATATAACACATCCCATTAAGAGATGCCTTTGAGATTTAAACCATAACTTATATCAGTACATCATTGTGATTCAAACCACTTACAACTTCTATTAGTACATTTCAAAACTATTGATAAAAGACGTCAAAAAATTTGATGAGGACTTACGAGCTTTAGTGAGGAAATTGTAAGGATACAGATTTTTAACACAAACAGACCACCACCAAACATGAGCTTCAGTGAAAAAATTGTAAGGATACAGATTTTTGCTGTATAGGCGACTCCTTATTGAGGGGAGACTCAAGGGAAAAAAATTCATTTGTAACGTTAAAACCGAACGTTATGTAAGAACAACACATGAAATGTTTGGTTATAACAGTAATCATTATTCTTCAAGTTGCTACATAAATGGGGATTTTTTCTTGTTTTTTTTGCCGATATGATATTAGATACGTATCTACTGCATTAAATGCGGCGACAGTGTTATATACGGGTTCCAATGTTGCATTGGGGGAGGGGTGGAAGAAAGTCTACAAACAACATGTTTCTTGTAAGTATAACAGAGGATAACCACTTACCCAACACCGGATTGACGACACGTCGCATATGACGTCTTTGCCACTACAGCTAAATCTAGCCCAGTCTTGTATAAGATCTGCGGAATATACGTCTTGACAAGTACGTACATGGTCTGGAATGAATTTATCTGTGCTAATGTTAAGAAACATGAATTGCTGTTGTTATGCATGCAGTTTTAATACAATTCAGTTATAAGCTTGATGCGACATTTACAGAAGCAACTTCTTTCCTCAATTCGAAGGCCTCGAGAGTTTGGGGGGGAACTCATTATTTTTCAAAAGTATGTGGCTTAAAACGTTGTTAGCACTGTTGCCCAAAAATATCTTAATTCGCTGTAGCCCTACTTCAATGTGAGAGCTTCCCTATATAACAGGAGATATGAGTAGCATTTAAAGATCACACCACTTCCTCTTTCAAAAAAACACAAGGAACAAATTCTAAAACAAAGGAGAAGGAAAAGTTACTGCAGTACTAGGTATGCCATAAATGATAGATTTGTTTCCCAGAGTCCCTTGTTTTCTTTATTAATCAGTGTTGAATTGAAGCATCTTTTCCGTTTCCAATTTAATGCAACCCCTTTTCGCTTTTTGCTGTTGTAGGTAGCAATGGTTGTTATTACCGAAATAACAGACCGAGATATACGGACCGTGAGCGGATCATGGGGAATCGGGGCTGATGGTAGCTGGGTTTTCATCCCGAACCCACATAACGCCGTTAGACGGATGAGCATTCGTGAGGGGGAGAAAGTAGCTGTTGTTCGACAGTTAGTTCGGGAAGCCTATGGATTAGAGTACGTGGGATGTGAACTTCATATGTCATACCAGTGGCCTGATTGGATGGATATGGAAGGTGATTTTGGGGGCAGGACGCGGCCTGTCCCGATAACGACGGATGAGACGATGTCCATGTACCTGACTATGCGTTTTGAGTTGGAAGATTTAAGCTTGTTTGTATCCAAAGTTAACGTAGAGGGAGGTTTTAGTGGAGAAGGAAGTAGTAACACGACGAGTTATGGTCTACCAGACAAAGGGAAAACGCCTTTACACTGTGATGAGCCTCCCTCTCCTCATCACGATCCCATGCTCTTGCGAAGGCTAATGAATGATGATGCGGTGCTTCGCTGGATAAGCTCTACTCAGCCTGCCGGGGGAACCGTGGGAGAATCTTCGTCAAACATTCAATCAGTACCACCAAGGACAAACAATGAGCGAGTTTTTACTATCTCATCCAGCGATGATAGTGACACTGAAGATGGAAATGAGGTATAAATGTATTTAATTTGGTTCTATGCAATATGAATATTAACTACATGAATGGAAAGTATATATTACCTAAAACTAGTTTCTTGACATCACGCAGGCTGAAGACTCACAATTTGTTGAGGCAGATTTACTTGCAAATCTTGGTATGCCATCAATAAATCTGGCTGACGATATAGACGGTTCAGAAAGTCAAAGTGGAGGAGGTGCTGACGAAAATAGCATAAGAGAGACGATTACAGAGTGTAATTTCTTTGGCCCTTCTACAACCGAGATGGATGGACCATTACGTGGACACTTGGATCTCCATGTCCCGCTGCAGGAGGCTCTAGAGGACATGTGTCTGAACTTTGCATTTTTCAACCGGGATGCTGCACCGACCTTAGATGACCAAGGCGAGGAAGGTAAATGTCGCTTATACAAAATAACAAGCATCAAATTTTTTTTTATAACCAGATATTGTACTAGTTTCCATGTTATATATACTAAAAACAAAGCAAGCATGTAAGTTCACATATTATTAAGATACATATTGTATTTTAAGTTTACTAAATCTGACTTCCGTTTGACATGTCAACTGTGTTATATGCCATTTTATAGAACACCCTGTTATTTATCAAGTATACATGTTATATTTTAAAACCCCTCACCTATTTTCCAATGTATAGGCCGTGTAGGGATGGAATTAGCTATCCGCGATGTCCAGTATGAAGGCGACGAACTTTTCGTGGGCCGTGTATTCAAAAACAAGCAAGACTGTAATGTGAAAATAGCTGTGCACGCACTGAATCGCCGTTTCCATTTCCGTCGTGATCGCTCTACCAAGAAAATACTAACTCTCACTTGCGTTTCCGACTCCTGCTCGTGGCGTGTCTACATAGTGAGATTGGAAGATTCTGAAAATTATCAAATTCGAAGTGCTACACTTGAACACACTTGCACCGTCGAGGAAAGAAGCAATTACCACAAGCAAGCCACTACCCGCGTGATTGGTAGCATAATGAAATCAAAGTACGAGGGGAACACCAGAGGTCCACGGGCAATTGACCTACAGCGTCTTCTGCTGGCTGATCATTCGGTGAGGATTTCTTATTGGAAGGCATGGAAATCACGAGAACTTGCTTTGGAGGGAGCAAAAGGATCATCAGCAAATAGCTTTTCTCTACTACCTGCATACTTACATGTACTACGAGAGGCTAACCCTGGATCCCTTGTTGAACTTAAAACAGAAGTTGAGCCAGAGGGTGTCTATAGGTTTAAGTACCTATTCATAGCATTTGCAGCATCCCTGGAAGGATTTGCGAACATGAAACGAGTAATTGTCATCGACGGGGCCCATCTGAAAGGGAAATATGGAGGCTGCCTACTAACCGCAAGCTGTCAAGACGCAAATTTCCAAGTTTTCCCGCTAGCCTTTGGTGTAGTTGATAGCGAAAACGATAATGCTTGGGAATGGTTTTTTCGGGTGTTGAGCACAGCCATACCCGACGCATCCAATCTTTCGTTTGTCTCAGACCGACATTCCTCAATATACACAGGACTGCGAAGGGAATGGACCGGTAAATATATCAAAAACAGGGTTACGGGAAAAAACAGGGTTACGGGAAGACTTTGTAGATATAATAGAATACATGTTATTTTATCTTAAATCAGTAATCATAAAACTGCAACTTATTACAACCAAAAATAAAATTGATTTGTACGATTTGACACACTGGTCATTCCGTAAGAAAAAATTAGATACGTATCCAGTGCGTTAAATGCGGCGACAGTGTTATATACGGGTTCCAATGTTGCATTGGGGGAAGGGGTGCAAGAAATTAAAAAAACAACATGTATATTATAAGTATAACAGAGGAGAGAAGCACTGACCTACCACAACACTAACGACACGTCGCATATGACGTCTTTGCCACGACAGCTATATCTGGCCCAATCTTGTCTAAGATCTGCGAAATCTTGGCCTCGATAAGTGGTACATGGTGTGAAGGGAAAATATCTGTAATATTTTCACGCAACATAAATTATTGTTTTGATGCATGCCATCTTAATACAATTCACTGATAAGGTTGATGCGACATTTGCAGCCATCCAGTGTTTGGGGGGAAATCATATTGTTTTCAAAAGCATGTGGCTTAGAAACGTTGTTACCACTGTTTACGCAAAATATCTAACTGGATTGTAGCCCTACTTCAATGTGAGAGCTACCCTATATAATAGGAGAGATGAGTAGCATTTAACCATCACACCACTTCCTCTTTAAAAAAAACATAAGGAACAAAAACTAAAAGAAAGGAGAAGGAAAAGTTACAGCAGTAGTAGAAAATTACATTGTCACCCCCTTTCGGTAATAACTGATAAATTTGTTTTACAGAGTCCCTTGTTTTCTTTATTTATCAGTCTTGTTTTTAAGGATGTTTTCCGTTTCGAATTTAATGCAACATCTTTTCCCTTTCCCCCTTTTGTAGGAAGCAATGGTTGTTATTACCGAAATAACATCCCGAGATATACGGACCGTGAGCGGATCATGGGCTATCGGACCAGATGGTAGTTGGGTTTTTATCCCCAACCCACATAACGCCGTCAGACGGGTCAGTATTCGAGATGGGGAGAAAGTAGATGTTGTTCGAGAGTTAGTGAGGGAAGCCTATGGATTGGAGTACGTCGGACGTGAACTGCACATGTCATACCAGTGGCCTGATTGGATTGGGACGCCGCCAGTCCCTATAAAGACGGATGAGGCGATGTCTATGTACATGAATATGCGTTTTGAGTTGGCAGATTTGAGCTTGTTAGTGTCCCTCGTTAACGTGGAGGAAGGTTTTAGTGGAGATGGAAGCAGTAACGCGTCGACCCTAAATGAACAAGGGGAAGAAGGTAAATGTGGCATATTGTAAAAAAAGTCGTAAACTAATTTCGTAAAAACAAGTCGTTTTGGTAGTTTATATGTAAAAAACAAGCATGTCAGTTTACATGTCTAATAGTTTACGAACTCTGACTTTCGTTTTACATTTTTGCAAGTTGACATGTGTTATACTGTGTTGCTATATTAACACCCCCCATGTTATATATACAAGTTGGATGTTATGATTTAACATACCTAACCTATTTTTTTAATCTATAGGCCATGTTGGGATGGAGTTACCTATCATGGAACTTGCTACCGAGGGAGCTACCGGATCAACAGATAATCCCTTTTCTCTATTACCAGCATACCTACAGGGTCTAGGAGAGGCGAACCCTGGATCCCTTGTTGAACTTAAAACGGTAGTTGATGCAAAGGGTGTCTATAGGTTTAAATACCTATTCATAGCATTTGCAGCTTCCCTGGAAGGATTTGCAAGCATGAGGCGAGTCATTGTAATCGACGGGACCCATCTGAAAGGGAAATACGGAGGCTGCCTACTCACCGCAAGCTGTCAAGACGCAAATTTCCAAGTTTTCCCGCTAGCCTTTGGTGTAGTTGATAGCGAAAACGATAGTGCTTGGGAATGGTATTTCCGGGAGCTGAGCAGAGCAATACCGGACACCACGAATCTTTCGTTTGTCTCAGACCGCCATTCCTCGATATACAGAGGACTGCAAAGGGTAAGCCTTAAACTCGTTATGTTAGAAAACACATTCATCTGGCTTATACAATGTACTTTTATAATATACATGAATATGTTTTACTTGACATGCAGTAAGTAATAACACAATGTTATCTTTTAATAAAGTATGTTCTAAATTAAAGTTTCGTTTACTAAAGGTGTATCCGAAGGCTAGACATGGAGCTTGCGTGGTTCATCTCCAGCGAGAAATAGCTTCCGCATACAACCAAAAAGGACTGCTGTTGCACGTTTCCAGAGCCGCTAGAGCATATACGATTTCTGATTTCCATACCTACTTCAATGAGGTGATAAGGCTTGACCCGGCTTGTGCACGCTACCTGGATTTAGTTGGCTTTTGTCACTGGACAAGGGCCTACTTTGTAGGGGAACGCTACAACGTTATGACCACCAATGTTGCGGAATCATTGAACGCGGTGATGAAGGAAGCGTGTGAACTCCCTATCATTTCCCTTCTAGAGTTCATTCGCACAACCCTAATGACCTGGTTTGCGGAGAGGCGGGACGCAGCGAGATCTGAAACTTCAGCAATGCCACCAAAGATGAGAGAAGTTATGCATCTGAACTTCGATAAGTGTAGGAGTTTTTCTGCTAGACGCATTGACCGGTATGACTATGAGATCCGAGGAGATGGTTCGGGTGTATTCCATGTTAAGCTTCTGGAACGCACGTGCACTTGTAGAGAATTTGATTTGCTACATCTCCCTTGCCCGCACGCTTTAGCTGCAGCAGTTGCAGAAGGTGTGCCTATCCTAGGGTTAATGGCCCCAGAGTACTCTGTTGAGAGTTGGAGGATGTCGTACGAAGGGACAATAAAACCTCTGCCTGATGTAGGAGATGTGTTTCCTTTGCCTGAACCAATTGCTTCTCTACAGCTATTCCCACCTTCAGCTTGTAGGCCACCGGGTAGGCCAATTAGCAACATGCCCGTATAAAGGTAGATGACTTTGTAGAAATAATATATGAAATCCGATGCAAGTTAATGGGTTTAATATTCTTTTCTTCTTTTCACAGGGGTGCTGGGTGTCTCGCGTTGTAAAAATGGGTTATAGGTTGTGGTAGTTACTCAAAGGGAAGTCCATCAAGGATGGAATCTGAAAAGAAGACTACTTGATTTTATGTATATAGTAGCATAGAGACCTATCTTTAAGGGTGGCGCCTAAAGATATGGACTGAATGCACTCAAGTAGATCATGTTCCAAGTTGATTTTTGTCGTTTTCTGGTGTTTCTGTGTAGATAAAGTTCGAATTCCCCCTTTTGTATCCTCAACCCACGATATTAAATAACAACGCGAGTGTTTAATTAATATTTTATGTGTCGAATTGAAAACACACGTTTACTAGGCAGCTAGAATTTCCCACGTGGTTCACTAAAAGCGTTCAAGTCACAATTACTGAAAACACACGTATACTACCTCACCCAAGTTGTTAATAAAAAAAGCGAGGCTTTTATAATTAGACGATGGAATTTTAAACCGCGTTTACCTTGGTTCTATTAAAACCTACAGCTTTGTGTTGAAACATGACTTGTTAGAACAAGTCCGACTTCTTGTTATCTATTTTGCTTACTTGTCTAAATTGATTGAACAAGTTTAACGTTTGAATGAACAAGTTTTTTTGGGACTTACAAATTCAAATATAATTAGCTTAACACATAAGGATGAAAGACGATTTCAACAAACAACATTAGCTTAAGGTTCATCAAATACACGTACTACAAAGAAACATTAGCTTATCTCTCACCAAAATATCAAAACAAACACAATCAAAACATAAACATGTAAACCAACAGTAACACCAGAACACACCCAATCATATTCTTCAAGCTCCGAAGCTCTATTTTGCACTCTTGCATCTCGTTTTCTACTACAGCTTCACACACCCGATTTTCCATTTGTAGAGTTCCAACCACTGATTCACAAGCATTGTAACTCTTCTGTAATGACCTTGAATCTTCTTCCAAATTATTCATTTGTAACTTCAAATCCTCAATCTCTTCAACCATACACTCATCCGTCCATTTAAACGTGTGAAACCATCGATCCTGTAAGAAAACCAAACTCAAACTTACAAATTCATACATAATGAAACAAATCTCGAAATTGACATTACCTCAGCCGATCCATTAGGACAAGAGTGAAATAATCTCCCTGGGTTTTTAGCAGTCCTCGACGTACCCATCTTTACAGTTTCACCGCATCTGCATCTCGTTGGGAACCCTCGATCACCCATCACTCTCGATGCTAACTCTCTGTTTCGACGCTCTCACTCTTCGTTTCTCTGTTTGGAGACAAAATGAACATGAACCCTAATTTTAATGTTTTCCCCAAATTAAAACGAAGTCGTTTCGTCTCAGGAAAGAAAAAAGTAAGACGCCCGTTTCCCGAGGAAATTAATGCCATGGGTGGATAGCTACGATGACGTTACCCAACAAAGTTACCAATTATACGCGTTTATCAATAAATGCATGTATACAAAAAATACCTCATCGAGCTTTTATTCAACCAATGCAATCTTCAGAAACAACATGTCATACCTAAACCACTTGGAGTAAATTTATGCGGTGGGTGGATAACTTTAATGACAATTCCACCGGTCTTTCCAACCATACTCTAGTACGAGTAAATGCATGTATACACTATCATACTTGTTGGGTCGTATATTTAAATACAACATGACTATTTTCTTTGCAAACGAACCTATTTCGATATACAAAGGTAGAACAAACCATTCACTAGATTTGGGGGTCAAATGAGAGAATTTCGCCAACATCCGGTCTACATGATGGTTGGAGGCTTATTCAGGTCACAATTTGAAAAGGCTTTGGAGGAAAATAACCCGGAAGCTCATTACTTAGAAGGTCTAAGGTATGCTTGTTGGGAAAAAGACATACCCATGGCAAAAAAACATATTTACAAAGCTGTAAACTTAGTACCTGAGGCAACATTCGTCTTCGCTATGTTGTCTATTTGTGCTGGAGAGAAAGAGCTCGGAGAGTTCTTCACCGACCAATTGCTTGAACAACCATGGTCTGAGGTTTTAGCTATGGGTGACTCACTCTTTGCACATCTTGAACGCATGAAGGTCCAAAACGGCACAGCTTATGCCCAAACGTGGAATGGCGCCGTCCCAGAGTGTTCTGAGCTCCATAACATATACAACCGCTGCGAAGAGTGCTACATCTTTTGGTGTTCGAAAGAATTTTGTCGTCGTTGTTAGGTAAGACAATGTTTACGATCTAACCTGTTGTTCCTTTGCTATTTTCAAAAAGCTCATGTTGTATTTAGGAAGAGCATGTAATATAAGTTGTTCTAGATGTACTATACTGTTATTTCTTTGATATTTTCAACAATATTATGTTTTATTTAGAAAGAGCATGTAATATAAGTTGTTCTATATGTAATATAAGTTGTTGTTTCTTCTTGATGTACTATACTGTTGTTTCTTGTTTGTGTAGTATATTGTTGTTTCTTGAGGTTTGAATGTAAAATACAAAAATGTGTTGGCATATGTATCTAGTTTTAAATAATATTAAGTTAGATACAACATGGTTTCCTAAAAACTTGATGTAATATTTTAATACCACATGTGTTTCATACAATAAGCTTGCTACAAAATAAATACACAATATGATTGGTACAGCCATAAATTAAAAAACGCTTTATATTATTATAAACGGATGCAATCATGGAAAAAACCCATGAGTTCTGTAGGTAATCGTTAAAAACGGTTGCATTCATGGAAAACAACATGAGGTCTGCAAACGTTAACAATAAAATTGTCCTGTTTGTTTACAAAAAGATATGTACTATATAAAACAACATATGACTTTTACATATAACAGTACAGAATCAGAAAACGATCGCAGTTCAGAAAAAAAGTGCGTGACATCTACAAAAGGGAAGATAGATAATCAGTAAGGTACTAACAACATTGTCTCATACTAGGCATACACATCAATCCCAATATATTACAAGATCCGGTTAAAGGAAGAGTCAAACAATCCCATTTGCTAACTCATAGGCAGCGATCATGTAATTTTTAGCAGCAGAGAACACATCAACAAGCTTCACACGCTTGCATGCTTCAATCCCGCCATGAGCATGAGCTTCAATTAAATGGGCAGCCATAACACCTGAATGACGGACAAAAGCAGCCTGCGGGATCTCTTTCTCCCTATGCACAACAAACGGCTTAATATATTTTTTCTTTTCCCCACCTTTGTTCGAAACAAATCGAAACAGGTATGGTAACATCTCAGCCAAGGGCAAAAGAACATTCTTCAGCTTTGGTTCACGCCATAATCCTGTAAAACAGTCTAACACAGTCATCTTCCAATCCTTCGTATCAACAATGAGCCCAACCCAATGCTGTTTGTCACAAAGAAACGGAAGGTACACCCTTTCAAACCCAATGGGAGTGCATTCTAGAAGATCATGATCAAACTCATACATCCCTTTCTCTGTTGTCTTGCTAAACTTGGGGTAATGCTTGAATAATTCATAAACAAAGGTGGAATCAATGAACGCGACATCTTGGTGCTTCAAGATACTAGTTTTGGCTTGCCAATCAATCCTTATGCTGTTTATGAAGATGTCCATAACCTACAAAACAATAAAATAATGTCCTATATTGTTCATATGAAGTGAGAAAAGAATAACTTTGTTGAATAAAACAGATTGAAACATACCAGTTGCGGTACTATTGCCTTCAACTGAACAATATCTCGAAGCTCAGTGGATAAGAGGGCACGATCCGTCCCAAAATTAATCTCTCTTCAAATATAAGGGAAATAAGTTAGCAAGAAAAGTAGGAACAAATGATAGTTATTCAAATTTCGAAGCAACTGGTTTTCCTTACCCATCCATGGAAGTTATGCGGCTTATCTTATTTACTCGGCCTACATCATGGCCAAATGTAACAGTCCTACTATTTGCGCATGGGGCAGTGAACTTGTTGGATGGAAGCTGATATTTACAGGAAGATACTTAGTAGGAAAATCTAAAATTCTTAATTGATATATTCAACTATTACCTCAGATGTCTGCAGAGGATTAGGAGAATTACCCTTTGATAGAACCTCCTAAAAAAAAGACAACAAGCTTTTTTAGTAGGTTAGTCTACTATTTTAATTTAATGCACCATATTTTTTTAGAAAGGTTCACAAGGGTTATGTTAAAGAAGGCTGAATTACTCTAGTGTACTATTCATAAGTAATCATTGATATTTATACAAAGTTCATAAAATTAAGTTTATACTCACATAGAATTGGAAACATGCTGTTAATTTAAGTGAGCATATTTTTTTAAAAAGGGTCAGAAGGGTTCTGACAAACAAGGTTAAATATCTTAGTTGGTTATACTTAATCCACCGTATTTAGAAAATAGGTTGAAAACAATACACATTTCATGTGGTTTTTAAATATATATTGTTGTTTTAAAATAAACGTTGTTGTTTTCAAAAACACCTAACAAACCTTGTTTTTTCCTCTGGAAACTTAGCTCCAGTAGCTTAGTACGATAAAAACTAAGACTTCTACTACGAAGACAAAATACAAAGCCCTAAACTAAAAACATTTAAGAGGAAGAGCGTGCCTCAATGTCACCAAACTTGGAATCGTCAACCTTGACCTGTTCATTGGTGGTGGCAGTTGGGGGGGGCAAGTGATTCGGGAGATGGTTCCAATGGATTCAGCAAATTCTCCGCAGGGAGGAGGCCCTACAGTAAAAAAAATCAATCATAAGAATTATAAACATCAATCAAATCCCACAACTGAAAATTAAAAATGTATAAACCAACTGTTAAAATCACACAACATGCCTCATTCTCTAGAAGCATGGATTCAACACCCAAATCCTCTTCAACGAAGGCAACCGAATCGGCATTTACTGCCTTAGCAGCCAGGTTTGTTTCTGGATGAGGCGTATCAAGCTGCCAGAGACAGAGATATATGAGCAACCCAAATCAGTAAAAAAGATATATGAAGGGAAAACAGCGCCTACACTATCTTCAAATCCATCTGGCCTGTGGAGATCTGTCTCAGGGTCAACATTTTTGGCAGCAGCTGCAGGTTCATCAGGGTCCTGCTGAGTTTCATCCTCTGTTTGGGCTCCAACACCAGCCCCATGGACAACAAAATCTACACATACAGTCTCATCTGCACGACTAGAAACGGTTTTTGGTTTACCTCTTTTCCTCTTCTGCAAATGTCAAAAAAGGTACCATAGTTAAAAAATCAGCCAATAGTGTTCTGTGTTAAGTGTAAATTCTCCTCTGCAGTAGTTACCTTCTCCTCTGTTGCATTCATCTTCTCCGCTGCATTAACCACATTCTCCTCTGTATGTAGCGCCTCACTTAACTCATTCAGCTTCTCCGAAGCGTCAGTATTCCCAACATCTCCAACTTCAAAGTAAGTTGGTGATGAAACACCATCAAGAGAAGCAGGGTATCTTTTCCCATCCTCAGGTACCGTCGCGCTGATCTCATTTTCAATAATGGTTTCAAGAGAAGGCTTTCCAGCTTGACGCTTTGGTGGAGCAATTGTCGTGGTACGACTGTTTCTTCTCGTCTTTTTCTGGACATGTAAAGAAAGTACAAAAGAGTTTAGTGTTACTCAAAGATTGGATTCATAGCAACAAAAAAAGTTTTCTTACAAAAGGTCTATGCCAAGTAGGATCTGCTAATTCCACAGCACCAGCGTTGATTTCTGGCAACACTGACTCAAGAACATGCTCCAAAAACTCAGTACCGTATGATTCAGCTGATTTACTACCAGATGCGGCTGTATGATCAACATTTGAGGGATTCTCCTTACCAGTACCCTCCTCCTGACCACTAACCTCCTCATCACCACTAGAAACGACCTTTTCTGACCTCCCAACATGTCCACATACTTCAGAAGGAAGATTGGTAGTCCCCTGTTTCGGCGATGAAATAGCTTCCATGATCAACTTGGTCAAGCGACCCTCAGACTCAGAGATTGCCTTCAGCATACGATTCTCTGATTGCTTGTCTTTCATATCAACGTATTGCTTCATCACCTCAGAAATTTGGACATTGGCTTTACCTTTCCTTTTTCTTTTGGGACCATTTACCTCATCCAAGGAATCATGAGTGCTACAAACGTCGCTGTTGTCATTTTTATCATCCGGAAGAGAGTCAGGCAACAGTCCACCACCAAACATGGAAGCTGTGAATTTGTCTCTTCTTCCTATAAGTTGGATCATTTGGTCAACAGCAGCATCATCTCTGTCCTCAACCCATGCTGCACTCCCAAGCGGGTCACCATTAACTTCTCCACTGAGAATAGAGACAACATTGGTCTACAGAAATAACAAGTGAAACAACAACGTTAAGAAAATGGTATACTGGAAAAAACATGTCTCATAACAGTTATGTTAGCTTGCACTCCATTCACAAGTTCACATCTGTAGACAAAACAAGTTACTAATATAAAAAACATGCAACAGATAGAAAACACTGAAATGTAAAAGAAAAACATAAATTTCGTTGCAAACTTGATATGCCTAAACAGAAATGACAGAGTACTTAAATGACAAAGCAATAAGTGAATATAGCAAGCATAATTATTAAAATCACACCAACTACTTATAATATACATGGCATCTATATAAAACACATGCAACAACTACAAAACAAGATACAAATGGTCAACAGTACAATTTAAGATTACAACATAGTACTCTTCTTCACTGGATATACATCTAGTGAATATGACAGAGTACTCAAATGACGCACGTAATTATATAAGAACTTACGGATTAGACATATCATGGTATCTATATAAAACACCTGAACCAACTATAAATAACATGCATACAGAGAACTGACATATACAAACATGCTATCACAATAGGTCAATATAAGAACCATGGAGTATATATGGATAGCAGGGAATAAAAAAAAAAGAGTATATAAGAATACCGTACCGTCGATTTCTTATCAACCTTCCAAACAATATCCAACTTCAAGCTCCAAAGACGTTCGATTTCTGTGTCAATTTCCTCCATTTCTGAATCACCATCTGCCTCTAGATCAGGGTCAGGAAATTGCAACTCCCTGATAATTGGGACAGAGTGCAACAATAGAAGTTGGAGGGCATGAGGGAATCCTTGGACAGTCACGGACTTTCGCTTTAGCTTCTCTGCTCCCCTTGCTTTGATGCTCTTCAACGTCAATTGGAAAGATGTAGTACCCCAGGGGTGATTGAGAAATTTTTCTAGATTCTCTGACATATCTGCGTGAGTAGGAGAAATTTTGGGTTTGCCAAACGTTGGACACAACACGCCATCAATGAGAGCAAGCATAGCGTAGCGGAGACGAATTTCTTTGTCTGGGACCAAACGCTTCTTCAATCGACCAACCACCCACTCAACAGAAACGTCAGCTCGATCAAATAGCGTGTACCAATACTTCCCAGGGAGGAGTTTGCGTTTGCTCTTCCTCGCTTTCGACTGTGGAGGTTTGTTGCAGTTTAATCCTGTCATTCTTTGAAACTCTGAAATAGAGAACCGTAGAGGGGAGCCAGCAAAGACCACCCAGATTTCATTTTCCTTGTTAACTACAAGCTGTCTGGACAACAAGAAATGTATTAGCTTCCCAGAATATGCCGGTCCCTCTGGAATCTCAAACAGTTTCCCAAACTGCGAATCTCGAAGAAATTGGAGGTCTTCCGCATCCAAGCTGTTAGCGATTTCGTCGATGAAGGGTAGCTCACTATAAGATTGAACTCTCTCACCGTTGGGTTCGGCACCTTCCCTAAACAGACGCATCGGTAAGAGAGGATTGGCCATCTAAACAAAACGCAATGGAAAATAGGTTAGTAATATGATAATATACAAACCGAAGAAAACAAATCAAGACGCAACATATGGACAAACCTCTTGTTTTTTTTTTAAAACCCTAGACGGACGAAGAAGAATCCACAGAGTTTGAGAAATTTCCCAAATCTCGCCTTATCTAACTTCATGTAGAGAGAAAGTGTAAAAATCAAGGGTTAGGAACCAAAACTTAGATCTGGACGCAATCGGAAAGAACCGTATTTCCGATACTTACAGAAGTATACAGGGGAAGAAATAGAAGAAGACAGAGACAGATAATCGGGAACCCAGGTCTCAACTTACCACATTCCTCGGCGAAGACTTGATTGGAGAGGAGGAGAACGAATTAAAACTTCTCTCGGAAACGGCGACGGGAAGAAAAAGAAGATTACAGAGAGAGATAATCGGAAACAAATTCCTAAGTCCTCGGCTGGTCCTTGATTAGGGACGACGACTTTGACACCCAAAGCTGTTTCGCAAACGGCGCTAGGGTTTTGGAGAATTTAATGCATTTACTCCCAAATTTTTTTTTTTTCATTTATCACTGTTAGCGTGAGAGAGTGTGTATAATGTTCCGAAAATTTCAAATTTCAAACCCCACAATCATTACGCTCCCAAATAGTATATTGTCCCCTCTATGTCTAAGGTTATACATGTAATAACACTCTCGTTTCCGACAGAGACTATTCAGCCATGGCTATTTTGTTAATTCTTTTTGAATCCATGGCTATTTAGTATAAATTCTCTAAAGAAAACGGGTCTGGTATGAATTTAGATCCGCGTGTTTGTATAATAATGAAATAATAATGCTTCTAATAATGACTTATCTAGTGACACGATATTTAACACGTTCAAAAGTGGTTAATATTGCTCAAATAATAGTGTAGGGATGTAAAATTCATGTGGTGTGTGATAAAACTTTCACGTTTATTACCAGTAAGGATAATAAATCTAAACTAGATCATCACCCGTACTACAGTACGGGTTGAATTTCATTTATTACAAAATTTATATATTATATAGTTATAGAATAAAATCGTGATATATTATAATAGTAAGTAAAAAAATATTAATTTTTTTATGTCAGTCCATATATATAATATTAGAATGAATATATTTTTATTTTTCTGTAATCCTTAATTATGGATATATTTTTTAAAGATATGAGAACGGAAATTAATATTATTTTCAAAAAAATAATATTGTTTTAACAATGAGTTAATTTATGTTAACAACCACAAAATGAGAGTGCATATAATTTAGTTAGATCAAAAATCAAAATATCATAAATGAATCGCATCTAAAACGTAGATTAATTAGTTAGTTAGCTATTATTTTGAATTAATTTAGAAAATTATTTTTTCAAATTCTAATTCATTGCTTGTTGAAATAGAGATTTGTTTGAGCTAATTACGGAATTTACCAATTATTCACATAATCGAATATGTTATGAACATATATTTGGTATATAATAATACCAAATTCGATCCGTGTGTGGAGTCTATATTTTCATTTTATAATCCCTATGAAAATATTGTGACACAATCTATTATTCATTATTTCCAAAATTGCTTGCAGAATTAAATATTCAAATATTTAGAAGTGTCAAACCTTATTTAACTCATCTCATCATAAAATCTTAAAATGTCGTCTACTATAAGGATCATAACTTTCTATCATATAATACATTACTTTTAACCCGCCGCCTACTATAAATATATTAAACATATCTTTTTAGAAAATCAAATTAGTATTTATAATTTTTTTATCTTTTTAATCTATTAAATATTTATTATATTCTTTAATATATTAAATTAAACTTTTTTAAATGTTCCAAATTAAAATCTTTAAAATTTTTATTGTAGTATGTAAAATTATGAATTTAAATATATATATATATATATGAAATTAAATATAAATATTCAAATAGTTATAAGGATCATAACTCATTTCATCATATAATACATTATATTTAACCCGCCGCCTATTATAAATATTTGTTTCAAAAAATCAAATTAGAGTATTTATATTTCTTAACTTTTTGATCTATTAAGTATTGATGATATTAAAAAAAGAATATATTACTCAAATATGAATTTTTGACCCGTTAAATTTGTTTTTTCATACATTGAACAATTTATATTCGTTTTTAACAATTCAAATCTTTGTATATGCGGAAAAAATTACTTTTTTTATTATGTAGATGATATATTAATTTATTTATTTTATAGAAATAGAATAATATAAAGATGAGAGGTGAAGTATAATGATTAATAACAAATTAATGTGATAAGTTAGATATCAAATCTTATATGTTCATTTTGATTGGTCATTCTTTTAAAAAAAATTAATAATAGATTTTCGTTTTTATAATTAAATTAAATTAATTAAATTGCATAAAATAGTATTTGACTTGTTTATCCTTAATGAGTTGAATTAATTTACACTATAAAATTTTATTTCTAATGGCATTCTTAAGTAAATTCTTACAAAAGGGAAGGTTAGTTAAAGGTATCTTATAAAGTGTACTCCCCAAATAATAGTATAGGATTCTGGCCTCAAAAGTTACTAATCAATTATTGTGATTAAATGTGTCATCGAATAATGTGAAACTGCTAGTGGAAATGTGGAATACACTGAGGACTGAGGAGATGGTAGTGGACCGTTTCTTAGGATCACTTTGGATCCAAGTTTCTTGAACCGGATTGGATTGGTTATTAGACACCGCCAAGTCAGAAAATGTTGGTATGATTTAATTTAATTCACAGTTTAGTTTTGATTTACAGCATTATATAATGACAAAATGCAACCATGCGGAGATTGGAAGGTGGTGGTGTCCACTTACTTTACTGCTAGTATTCTAAACATTTATCTTTGATCGACCAATCAATGTACAATGCTATTTTTAAACAACAATTATAAATTTTGTAGATATTTTCATTTAGTATATTCGTATTAAGTATTAAGATAATTTTCATTTTTATTCGCTATTTCTAATAGTTTTTTGGATCATCCGATGTATATAATTAGATGACTTAGAAAAACTACGTTCACTTAATATAATATTATTTTTAAATCACATTAATACATTTTATAGATATTTTATGTGTGATTTTCCAACATTATAAGTCATAAACTTGACAAAACAATTGGATGAAAAAGCAAATCGGAAAAATAAACATAGTTAATAAATTTAAAAATGAGTAGAAAATTAATCATGGTCTAATATGGATTATAAGAGCTAAGAACGAGAAAGATATATAAGACAGATTCTATGAGAAGATGCTTCAAAGAAAGAAAATGAATGAAGAATGAACGAGTATTCCAAAAAAACTAGTGATGTTTGAATTATTATTTTTGGATTTAATTAGAATTCTTACTCATTGCAAAATACTAATTCTAACATTTGATTTGTGAGATAGTCTCAGTTGTTCATAGAAGGAATTTGTTTCCGTAGTGTTGGCTTTCTTTTGGCCGCTGGTGTGTTGTTTTTTCTGCTTTTTTTTTGTATTTTTTTTGTTTTTCTAAGAGTTTGGACTTTGGAATTTTGCTGGCGTCGCTGATGCTTGGTATCAAACTTTTCTTTAATTAGTTTTCTGTCTTGGTTTTGGCTTTTAATCCAATCCAGTTCAGTTTTTAGTTCATTATTGGCTTAATTTGTATGTTTAGTTTTCTTTTCTAAAGGCTAAGTTTCCGGAAAAATCATACTTTTAAGCGGTATATGTTTTTTATCTATAATTTTATAAATATAAAAAAATTTAAACGGAAAAAAAATCAAATCTAAAGCTAGTAAATAAGCCACAAATTGTTGATCCAATATAATTTTTTTTTTTAAACCCGAAAAAGATAACCCTAATCAAAAGATAACTCTTTTTATTGGAAATCGTTATGTTTTTCTTGTAGTGAGATGAGTGATCAATACCCAGGCCCGGCGCGCAGGACAGGCTACCCAAGCCACTGCTTGGGGTCCCACAATTTTTTTTTTTTTTTTTAGTATTTTTTGGTTATTGAGGCCCATTTTGAAATTTTACTTAGTTAAATTAGTGATATTGAGGCCCATTTTTTTGGATATTTTTTTAAAACAATAATAAAAATTAGCATATATAAAAAAAAAATCATATGTTAAATATTGTTAATAAATATCAGGGCCTCATTTTATATTTCGTGTAAGGTCTCACAAATGCTCGGACCGGCACTGTCAATACCAACATCAACTTTGCTACTAAACCATCTTATCGAACAATGTATTTCTAAAAACTATTTTTTAAGTGGTATATATGTTTTTATCCATGATTTTACAAGTATAAAAAGTTTAGATGGAAAAAAAAATATCAATTCTAAAGCTAAAAGATAAGCCATAAATTATTGATCTAATATATTATTTTTTAAATCGGAGAAAGATAACACTAATTGAAAGATAACCCTAATCGAAAGATAACTCTTTTTGTTGGAAATTGTTATGTTTCTTGTAGTGAGGTGAGTGATCAATACCAATACTAACTTTGCTATTAAACCGCCTTATCATACAATGTCTTTTTAAAAGTTATTTTTAAGCGGTATATATGTTTTTTTATCCATGATTTTATAAGTACAATAAATTTTAGACCAAAAAAAAAATCAATTCTAAACATAATGGATAAACCATAAATATAATTGTTGATCTAATATATATATTTTCTTTTTTAAATCGGAAAAAGATAACCCTAATCGAAAGATAAATCTTTTCGTCGGAAATCGTTATGTTTTTTTCTTGTTGAGGTGATTGATCAATATCAACACCAACTTTGCTACTAAACCACCTTATCGTACAATGTCTTATATTAAATTGAAAAAAGATAACCCTAATCAAAAGATAAATCTTTTCGTCGAAATCGTTATATTTTCTTGTAACGAGATGAGTGATCAATACCAACACTAACTTTGCTACTAAACCGTCTTATCTTACAATGTCTTATTCTAAAAGCTATATAGGTCAAAGCATCTTTGTCTTTGTGGAGTCTAGGTTCAAAATATATATATACAGTCATCAAACTTCATATGAAGCAACCTAATAGCCCATTTGCAACAAATTCACATACTACGTACGACAAGTCGATCACATAGTTAATGAAACCAAACAAAGGTAACTGCATCACAGAGTTTATAATATATCTTGAGAGTGGAGACATGTATGGCGACAAATTAATCCTTAACTTATTAGATATGATGATTGCCGGCCCGGAGGACAGGCCACCCAAGCCACCGCTTGGGGCACCACATTTTTTTTTTTTTAAAGGTTTTTTTTTTTTTTTTTTGGAAAAAGGGCCCAATTTTAGAAAAAAAAAAAATTAAGCCCATAAAATGAAAATATTTGATAGAAACTAAAGCTTTTTCGAAAAAAATAAATAAAATAGGGTCCAAACAATTAAATTTGAATGTAATAATATTCAAAATATCATTATTTTTATATAATTTACTAAAAATAGGTCAAAAAAAAATTTTTAGCCCTAAAATTTATAAATATGTTGTGTAGGGCCTCACAAATGCTCGGACCGGCACTGATGATATCATCTCTTAGTGTCACGCGACTATGATATGCACTTCACGTGGTACGATGAGACGTGTATATATAGTCTCTTAGACCGCTTAAAGAACGACCAACACTTGGACTTACGAAACTTCATGAAAATTAGAGATATGTGTATTTAATCACCACCGATTTCACGTGTCGAAATCTTGTAGTCTCTTTAGGAAACAATACGTCTTGGTTATTGGACTTTTTAGACATGTAAAGCATGCATGTGAGATTACTGGTCGGTCACACTTGTTCATGTGTCAATAGCTTCTTAGCTTCGTCCATGCTTAATGCTTATTAGGTACGTTGATTGTGTTTTCACTTGTTTTTGTTCATAAACTTTGCATTTAGTTGCATTTAGGAGTGCATTTGCATATTATTTTGTGTTCATTAGGTGCCTAGTACCGCCTCGATGGACTCAGACATTCTTCCATATGTCTATCTTGGAGTGGTTGTTCACAAACTTGGGAGATGTCACAGATACTAGAGGGGCTCCATGGGCTACGGTATTCGCTGTGGCGGTATGGTGGGGTTGGAAGTGGAGATGTGGCAACGTTTTTGGGACCAATGGGAAGTGTAGAGATCGGGTAAAGTTCCTGCGAGATATGGCCAAAGAGGTGGCAGAGGCACATATGAGTAGATGTGGGCTATCTCGCCGAGTTGAGAGAGTGGAAAGATTGATCTCATGGTCCCCTCCGAGAGGTGAATGGTTCAAGCTTAATACGGATGGAGCATCGCGAGGGAACCCGGGATTGGCTACGGCAGGTGGTGTGGTGAGAGATGGAGAGGGCAATTGGTGTTGTGGTTTCGGTTTAAACATTGGTATATGTTCGGCACCATTGGCGGAGTTGTGGGGAGTCTACTATGGACTCTATATCGCGTGGGAGCGAGGGATCACGCGACTGGAGTTAGAGGTGGATTCCGAAATAGTGGTTGGGTTTCTTCAAAAAGGTATCGAAGATTCACATCCACTATCATTCCTAGTACATTTGTGCTATGGCTTTCTTTCAAAGGACTGGATTGTCCGTATTTGTCATGTGTATAGGGAAGCTAATCGTCTTGCGGATGGATTAGCGAACTATGCGTTTTCTTTGCATTTAGGTTTTCACATGTTTCATTCTTGTCCGGATGACACTCGTTTGATTTTGTTAGAGGATGGTAGTGGGGCTGCGAACCCGAGGCATGTTCGTTTGTAATTTTTTACTAGTTTATGAATAATATGGGGAGAAATCCCCTTTTTCCGACCAAAAAAAAAAAACAAAGGACCAAGTGGGACGAAATTTTTACTTCGGTTTTCTATTTTCCAATAAATTCAACTCCATTTAAACTTCTTTTGGAATCCGACGTCAACTAAACGTTTGACTTTGACAAACAAAAACATTTCACTTTGGACTTACCTAGTAAATTCATGTTTTTAGATTTGATCGAGTGTGTGAGCTTTTGAAAAACCAAAAAGAAACTGTAGATTAGTTTTATCGATCTTATTATTTATCACTACAATTCATACCAAAAAAAAAAACATCATTAGTTGAATATATAACTTACATGCTTAATAGTTGTATTTATTTAACTTTAGAATCCATACATCCTTTGAACAAAAAAAAAAAGAATCCATACATCCATATTAGTGGAGGAGAATAAGAAGAACATGAAGACTGTATTACAATTTTTACAAGAGATTTTTTCAAAAGCATAGTATGCGATTACATTAGCTTTATGATCGGCATGTCCCGAAGACGATTCTTGTAAATTGTATGTAAATAATCCCCTTTGATCTTCACATTTGTTGATGGATGCGACAATGTTAAGACAATCACTTTCAAATCAAGCATGTGATAACCCTTGTTTCCAAACCTTATAAAAAGAGTAACTTTCCTGCGAGAGTGTAAAAAGTAAAAACAATGGCTCTAAATTTTGAGCAACAAAAACAAGAGTAAATTTCCTTATTTACGAGAGTGTAAAAACAGTGGCTCTAAAATGAGAAACTGTGTATTGCGTGAGTAAGTGAGTTTGATTATAGTATATAACTAACGGGAAAAATGTCGTTTTATCTCCCAACTTTCAAAAAGTGGCCAATCAATACGTCAAGATCGAAAAGTGGCCAATCAAAAAATGTCGTAATTAATGTTAGATTTTTAAAATAAAAATAAATAATTAAAAATTGTGGTGCTCACACCTCATAAAAAACATAGAATCAAGATCGAATTTAAATTGTTTTTTTTGAAAAAGATATTGTAAAAATTATTTGGAAAAATGATTTTGAAATAAAGAAATACCAATAAATGTTAATAACATTGCCTGTAAATAAGTTCCAAGCTATTTTTTTTTTGTCAAATGTACATTCAAAATAATAATATGATAGACTAAACCAAACTCGACTTCCTTTTATTTTGGCTTAGGCTTGTAATAGGCTTGACTTTCTACTAGTTTGTACTGGCTCCATTCGCCCTGGGACTACAGATGAAACCGTACAAACCGGACCGAACAAACCGAGATGTTCGGTTCTCGGAGATTGCAATCTGAGGAGGGCCAAACCGTTCGACACTTTTTGTTTTGGAAATCGAATGTCGGTTCGGGTCGGTTTGGTACTCGGGTTCCGATCGGGTTAACCTAAACCGAGAATTAGCATCACTTAATATATATAAAGAACATTTCTCACACTTTCTTATAGGGTTTGTCGTTTCAACAGAGGCTGCGATATACCAAAGTGCGAACCCAAAAAAACTCCATCCGTGAATCTCTTCTTCTTCGATTTTAGCTCAGCTTATCTCTGTATTAGAAAGTCCCACATTGCTTGGGATTAAGATCTTTGGGTAGTATATAAAGGATGTGGCAATCTTTAACTCTTGAGCTAGCTTTTGGGTTAAGTTAGGCCACATTCCTAATATGGTATTAGAGCCCAAGGTTGGCCCAACAAGCAAATTCTCACACAAATGGTTTCCCACCTATGTGGCCCATATAAGTGGCATGTCTTGTTGTATTTCCGAGATGTTGGGCTTGGGCTGTTTCCCGTTGGACCGTTTCCCACCCACATCTCGAGGAGGCCTATTAGAAAGTCCCACATTGCTTGGGATTAAGATCTTTGGGTAGTATATAAAGGATGTGGCAATCCTTAATTCTTGAGCTAGCTTTTGGGTTAAGTTAGGTGATGGAGTCTCGGAAATACGGTTCACATCCATGGTTCATCAACAAATGGGTCAATGCAAATTAAGCCCAAAATTCAAAGGAGTTTCTAGAAGACAATCAATTCATGGATATATCAAGAAAGTGTCTAGATACAAAGAACCAATCTCCATCAATGATGATTGATAAAATCTCTCAAATTTATTCTTGATTGATTCATGTAATTAATTTGATTTATTTTGTACTTATGTTATTGATTTGTAAATTGAGCCTATATAAGCTCATGTTTCCCTTCATTGTAAATATATAGATTTTTTTGGAAAAAAATAAAGAGAGAGTTTCTCACTTTTAAAAGCTTAGGCTTTGTTTGCTTGTCTTTTCTATTGTGTGTGATTCCTTTAGAAAACAAGTTGAATCTCTATCTTTGTGTGCGATTCACATAGATATTGATTTGTGTTCTTATCACAAAGTCATTCCATAACTTTGTGTGGCGAACTTCGATCCATCCAACTATCCATCTCCATCTCTATCGAATCTGTTGAGAGTGACCTTAGTCCAGCGACAGTTTCACCATCTATTCACTTCTATCTTCATCTTCCCTTCCATTCGAATCTGTTGAGAGTGACCTTAGTCCAGCAACAGCTTCTCCATCAATCACCACGCTCGTTCTTATATCATCTGGTATCAGAGCTTTAAAAGCTCCTATCACCAAGTATTTATCTCTTTTTCAGTTTTGTTCTTTTGGTTTATTAAAAAAAAAAAAAAAAAAGTTGCATTCTGTTTTGTTTGATTCGTTTTTATAAAATTAAAAAAAGAAAAAAATTCTTCTTTGTTTTAAATTCGTTTCTGTTTTTCATTTTAAAAAAAAAAAAAATTCTTTATTTTGGTTTGTTGAATTTCTGTTTTCATTAATTAAAAAAAAAAAAAATCTTTTATCTTTCTTTTTGCTCATTCAAAAAAAAAAAAAGTGATAAAAAAAAATGCAAAACCTGGTTTTAGTTTTGAGGACAAAACCTTTTGAAGAAGGGGAGAATGATGGAGTCTCGGAAATACGGTTCACATCCATGGTTCATCAACAAATGGGTCAATGCAAATTAAGCCCAAAATTCAAAGGAGTTTCTAGAAGACAATCAATTCATGGATATATCAAGAAAGTGTCTAGATACAAAGAACCAATCTCCATCAATGATGATTGATAAAATCTCTCAAATTTATTATTGATTGATTCATGTAATTAATTTGATTTATTTTGTACTTATGTTATTGATTTGTAAATTGAGCCTATATAAGCTCATGTTTCCCTTCATTGTAAATATATAGATTTTTTTGGAAAAAAATAAAGAGAGAGTTTCTCACTTTTAAAAGCTTAGGCTTTGTTTGCTTGTCTTTTCTATTGTGTGTGATTCCTTTAGAAAACAAGTTGAATCTCTATCTTTGTGTGCGATTCACATAGATATTGATTTGTGTTCTTATCACAAAGTCATTCCATAACTTTGTGTGGCGAACTTCGATCCATCCAACTATCCATCTCCATCTCTATCGAATCTGTTGAGAGTGACCTTAGTCCAGCGACAGTTTCACCATCTATTCACTTCTATCTTCATCTTCCCTTCCATTCGAATCTGTTGAGAGTGACCTTAGTCCAGCAACAGCTTCTCCATCAATCACCACGCTCGTTCTTATATCATCAGGCCACATTCCTAATACTCTGTAATCGATTAATCTTCATCAATTCTCATCCTCGACAGCTTCTTCTCGTCTATTACTTATTGATGGTTCTGTACCCTCTTCCTCATGTAATAGCTAGCTTAAACTTGATGATTTGCTAGCTAAAGCATGATGATATGCTAGCTTATTATCTTCTAGGTCTGTAATGTTTGCTAGATGTAAAACTCCATGAAAAACTAGCTTATCCCTATAATGTATTGTCGGCTTTGTCTCAGGTTTTGTTGTTTTTGTACTTTGTTTCTATTTTTTGCAGGTTAATTCGGTTTAATTAAACCGAAATTTACAGGTTTCAATGTTTTCAGTTTAAATAATCCGAATTCTACAGGTTTTCAATTGATTTCGGTTTAAATAAACCGATTTCTCCATGATTTCAATTTTAATCGGAAATCATAAAATTCCTGATAACCGACCCGGTTAACCCGTGTACCGTTTGAACCGAACCGAATTTCATTTTGGTTTAAAGCGGCTAGATTTTTTAGAAACCGAATTTTAGCTATTCCGAATAACACGACCCGTTGAATTTTCCGTAATCCCAGGGCGAGGCTCCGTAATATATAAAGAAACGCTATTGTGACAAAAGAAAAAAAGATTAAGGGGCCGATTGGTGACAACTGCTACTTTTGGCTGTTGAGACTTTGTTTTTAAAAATTTTGGCTGTAGAGGAGACTTTATCTGTAGAGACTTTGACTGTTAAAACTTATAAAATTCTGATTGGTAATAAAAAGCTGTAAAAGATAAATTTTAATATTGATATAATTGATGATGGTTTTCGAAAAATAGTAAATCTCACCGAAAATTATGAAAAACGGATCTTAAAAGAATCAGAAAAAATAATGATTATTTGTTAATATAATATATATTTGTAATAAACTATACATAGATTAGAAAATAATTTTTAATATTAATGGAGAAAATAAGAACAATAGAAGATAAGAAAGAGAAAAAATTTAATTTAACTTTTTAAGAAAAAGTTTTAAAAGCCATGTATACTAGCCCTGAGACGGATCCGGATATCCGGCAAAATTGGGTGTATCCGGATCCGGATCCGTATCCGGCGGATCCAACGTTTTAATATCCGGATCCGGATCCGACTACCCCGGATATCCGGGTTTCGGGTATCCGTGTAAAAACCCGGATATCCGCGGATATCCGGATCCGGTCTGAACTTCTTTCAATATCGACGAAACCCTAGATTGAGCCATCGTTGAAGAGAATCGTCCAGCTTTCGGCCAAGACTCGCCCTAGATCTCGTCATCTCGCTCTGAATTTGGCCAGATTCAAAAATCTGATGAAGCATGGACCATAGCGAAATCCATCGAAGAAGAGGCTTATGGCGTCGCATCGAGTGCTATGGGATCGACCATATCTACTGTTTATATTGGAAGATGAAGCGGAGAGGAGACGTGACGGTAGTTGCTTAGCTGATTCGTCGGAGAAGACAAAGCAGATAGAAAATAAGGCAGAGAGGTGGTGGTGGCTGGCTTTTCTTTTTTTTTGGGAAAAAGAAATCAAAGAAGCTAAACCTAATTTTTGACATAATCTGAATTTTTTTTAGCATCATACGTATTGGGCCAAGTCAAACATTAAGCCCAAGTTGAGATTATTATTTTTTACCATAATGTTGTACATATTAGACCATAATCAGACTTTAAGCCCAAGTAAAAAATTAAGCCATGTATTATGCCGGATAACGGATATCCGTTGCTATATTTTAATGTTATCCGGATCCGGATCCGCCCGGATCCAAAAAATCAAGATCCGGATCCGGATCCGCACTCCCGGATATCCGGTTTAAATTTCTCCGCAAGAGCTCTATGAGTTTGTCGACGTAAATTAAATTTTTCAGCAAGATCCTCTAGTTTTTGGAGTGGATATAAATCTTCTAGATTGTTCTGATTTATCCACTCATATGTATCAATTACTAATCTAGGTTCTGGCACAAGTAACCCTAAGTCATAGAAGCGGTCTCTGAGAACTTGTATATCGCACTTTCTGATGTTGTGACCTATGACAACCCTGTGGTGAAGACAATCAAAAAATTGTCTGGGATATATCACTGAACCTAGGTGATGAATCGGCCTCTAGCTTTGTTCTAGGGATACTGGACCGACCAACATAAGACTTCATAAACTCCTTTGTTTGCCTTAGAATTGCATGAAATTCTTTCATTTTCCACGTCACGAGGTCCACAAGGACAATCCCAACCTCCAGAATCGTATGGTGTTTAAACTCCAAATCCAGGAAGACTACTTGGAATGAGTCGCTTAAGTGAGCTCTCAAGTGATCTGTCTGGACGGGATCTAGTGATTTCGCAAGTGAGTTCTCATCTTCAGATATTTTAATACCTGAAATTTACCGCTTTAGCTAAGCGCATAGCTAATTCTTCCCTATTAGTTCCACCAGACCTTAACAAGCGTAACCTAAGCTGACTTTGTAAGTCTGTGGTTTTTAAATTAAAGATTGGGTTGCCTCGTACCTTTTTAAAGTACCCATTTTCTTCCATCCTAATGGAGTAAGCTAAATGTATTAGCATAGTTTGCTTTCCTCCCAAAATACCCAAAGAACGATTATCTAGCTCCAGCTTCAATTCATTCAGACTCAACTCAGTAATTGGTCTTGCTCCGATCTTTGGGAAATCTACTTGGTCAAGATACTCCATCTCACCAAGGTCTAAGACAGACATTATATCAGACAAGTAATGCTGCAAGCAAAGCAAAAGAAACTTTTAAGTTAAACCCAAGAAATATAAAAGACGTTGAAACGACTGGTAAGTTAATACAAAAAACGCTTCATTATTTTAAGTGTAAAGTAATTTTAAATATAACTGTTTATGGATGGAAGCACTAATACTGAAATGTTTGAAGCGTGAAATGTTTATGGATGGAAGCACTAATACTGAAAGAAGAAAGGTTGGTAGTAACCATCCTCTTGGGTTTGGAGTTTTAGGTTTTTGGTATAGTAATTTGTTTTGGTATTATACTGATTTGTTTTGGTAATGTTCTCTCATGCCTCAGAGCTCAAGATCAATAAGGACAACCTGGATCTTTGTTAGTGAAATGGTGCAGGTAGCTTGCATCAGCTTTAGTACTTCAAAGTTCCTCTTTTTGCTGTCTTCATATTACTTTTGGAAGTTTTTATTCTGCTTATATAAATGGTTGACAAGGACTTGGTTTATATTTTTTTTGTGTAGCACAGGTTGAAACAGTGGCTCAATTTGGTGTTGTTTTTCTCCTTTTTGCTTTAGGATTATAATTTTCTGCAGCGAAGTTTTGCATGTTTCTGCCCTCTTTTTTATGTATCTTCATTCGAAGTGATTAAAACTTCTGAGATAGTTATTGTACTATGTGGTTCGTGCAGTAGCTATTCCAGGAGGTCTTCTTCAGATTTTTTTGTTTATGTGCTTGAGTGGAATAACAGCCTCGGTATGTATAAAAAAAAATTGTAGCAATTTAAACACCATATTCGGGTCACCGGTTATCTATGATAAAGAGAAAATGTCGAGATTCGGGGTTTTGTCAAAGCATGATAAACACCATTAAAACTCATTCTCTCTCAAAATTAAACTCAAACAAGCTTGATATTCAAATTCTTGAAATGAAAGCTTAAAGAGTGTGAGAATGACTTTTGTACCTTGAAATCGATGGAGAAAGAGTTAGGATTGGGATTTGGTACAGGAGTTAATCGAATGGGCTAAGGATTTCGGATTGAAAGCACAAAATGTCAAAGATTTTGGTGGAGAGAATTGAGAGAGATCGATGTGTGTGTGTTGTGAAAGAGAAAGGAGTCGTGAAAATGGAGAGGGGAAGAAATCGATTTGGGGAAAGAGGATGAAGAAGAGAAAACCGGCAAAATCGATTTGTAATTACACTGGTTCACTTGATTTAAACCGGAGCAGACCGGTCAAAGAGAAGAGGTTGACTTATATCTGGGTGGAGACTTCGCCGATGCACGAGCCATTGTTATGATACGGCTTGTCTTTGGCCGATGGAGATGACCGCTAGTCTCTCGGGAATTTTCTGCAAAACCAGCCTACGGTCAACACTTGCCCGATGTGATCAAGACCGATGGAGAGCAGAAGCAGTCGGGCTCGAGAACCAACACTTGTCTTTATTGTATATTAAGAAACCGGACTGGTTTACTAAGAACCGGTGGTCTAAAACCTTTTTCTCGCAAGTCATATATAACACACTTTGCCAAATGAAGCAGAACGAATGAAGTTGGTTACATCACACTTCAAATAAAATTAAGGAATAAAATACTAAAAATAAAAAGACTCAAACCTGCTAAACAGGAACCAAACTCAACTTGCATATGAGAAAAATTTTCGATGCGAGAAATGTCATTTTGACAAAAAGTACATAAACTGAATTATTTCACCGAGTAAAGCATATGAAAATAAGATAAACGTAGAATTCGCCAAAAACCCTAAATTCATATGGATGTCATAGTTTTAAAAATTTAGATTATAATACGGAAAATAAAAAGACTCAGGCTTCGAATGGTAACCATGCAAACCAAACCGCAATAGTAACAAAAATTTCTACATATACATATGTATATATTTTTGATACTATTAGAATCGCAATGCACTTCTCCTGCTATTATTCTGCACGTTCCCATTTGGAGCCTCAAACCCGCTAAAGGGGAACCAGGCTCAACTTACAGATGAGATAATTTTTCGATGAGAGAAATGTCATTTTTATATAACTACATAAACTAAATTCCTTCACCGAGTAAAACATATGAAACTAAGGTAGAAACAAAAAGCGCCAAAATCCCAAAATTCATACGGATGTCATAGTTTTTTCCTGTAATTTTAAAGTTTTAAAAAAGAATTAGTTAACATAAGTCTTGTGCACAAGAAAACAACAAGTTAATAAAAGAAAACTTTAGCAAGAAGAATAAATCAATCATTTAAAGAAGAGTAAATGTTTTACTTGTACCTTACATCATGTTTTAGTTATGTTTTCAAAATTGTTTAGTGGTTTTTTATCCTAGCCGAGATCTAACGAGTCCCTACTCGAAAATGACTGAGCGACCGAAGATTCAACGCCACGAGACGCTCTCCGAGCTTAACCCTTGTTGAGCGACCAATGGAGATAACTTTGTTTGACAAATTCACCAGCCTATTTACATCTAAAAACAAACGCGGACGAAACTTCTTATCACACCATTACGACGTTTCGACGTCATCAAAGATGAAGGGATCTTGCCTCACCAGGCCAGAAACTTCGATGGAACACTTCTCAGAGGAAAAATTTGCCATCCTCGGAGCAACTTCATCACCTCAGGGGAGATGATCATCCCGAGTTTAATCGCATCAAAAAGCTCCACAACCTCCGCCAGCCGTTCAATGACGTATGTCTTTAGAAAACCCGATCGATTAAAACCTCTTTTATTTGTTTCATCTCTTTTTTATATACTTTTATTACCATTTTTGCAGGTATAACATTTTTTAATATAATTAGCAATAATGTTTTAGGGATGGGATTACCCATTGTAACATCACAACTTCGTACTAAGAAAAAGAACCTAAAACCTAGTACAATTGCACCTTGCCAACATGCACATGCTACGAAATCCTCTAATCAATATATACATATACACATGCAAAATGCTTCACACCATTTATTGTTTGCACAAAATCTAACAGTAGTTAATGTTTACTCATGCCTAACTGTATTTGTCAGCTTTTAGTAGTATAGCCATTAGTCTACGTAGAATTTTGTGTACGTAGAATTTGCTTCGTAAAATTAACTCTTGTCTTTTATCTTCTCGCTTACATTACATGTGCCTTCATCACCACTACTTTGCAGATTCTTCAGAAATCATTTTTTTGTTTGTTTTAAACTTCAGAAATTGTTTGTCTTCAAAATGATGTATGATGATTGTTTAACGAAACAAAATTCCTAGCAAATATTTGAAATATCTTATCAATAATGGAAATAAAACTCTATATTTATTTAATTTTCATGTTGACGTGAACAAAATATTTTCTTTTGGGCAAAACATTCTTGATTTTATTAATTTATACTAAGTACAAAGTTTAAATAAACATCAATCTCATGGTTGGAAACATCAAAGATAGTTACTAGCATTTTTACAAACGAATGGTAGAGAAAATAAATGCGATAATTCGACGAAAAGTCCATACATCGAAAATAAGAACATGATAGTAACTTACCACAAGCGAGAGAATGGTGAGTAGACAACAATTTCACAAATACTTAAGAAAATTGTTGATTGGTCACATATAATTTGTTTTAAGGTGTATGTGTGATGGAAAAAAAAAAACCAGATTTATATTTTAATAACTGGATAATTTATTGATCCAATATCTAATTTCAATCATTCAATGTATATAGTAAAATAATATCTCAGTTCAATCAATATTTCTACAACAACACAAACGATCCTTACCATGTTCTGGCATACATAAAGCATTCTTATAAGGTGGTTTGCCTCCACATTTCTCGAAACAATCTTCTCTTCTCGTACAAGGTGTAAACGGGATATGAGTATAACTTCCACAAAAGTCTCTGCGGACTTTTATCTCACGAGTGGCTTGCACATTGTTAATAAGAAGAAAACATACAACAATGAGAAGAACAAAACATTTAATTTTCGACATCATTTTTTGATGAGTTTTCTACTTTATAAGTTAATATGTAATTTTTTTGTGGGTGAGAACTAATCATGGTTGCTTTATATAGTTTTATTTTATTTTTCTTTTTCTGATGTTTTGGTTTTAGCTTGTATAGTTAGAAAATCTAAGATAATTATAAACTTGTGTTAGCTTTTAAAAGTACATAGATAATTGTTAGAGATAAGTACATGCACTTGTAAAGTACATGAATATATATATATATATATATACACCTTTATGCACACCAACAAAAATATATGTTAGAATTAAGTAGATGTATATCATCATCAGTTATACATGCACATGTTAATTAGTGGTAATTACATGTATATTATCAATAAAGCACACATATACACTTATAAACATAAATATGTATATATAGCATTACATGTAGTGTTTCCAAACATTAGTCAAATATCAGATCTTATTGCTTTGACATATTTCATCCACTTATTTATTTTTGATTAAATTTAATAAAAATACAAAAGACAATGAATTTTCAATTACACATATAGTAAAGTATGTAATTCAGAAGTAAGAATAAGAATTGTGAATAGATAGGATTAACCACCTTGTCATACATATGCTTTATTAAGTATAGCAATACAGAACTATATATTTAAAACTCATTAAAAATATAATAAAACAATATCTTTAAAAATCACAAAACTTTAAACAATATCTGAGTCCAAATAATTTACTTGTCAACCATGTGGGAGAGCTTTGGGTAAAAGGAGATGGATCCCCTAATAAATAAAATTAAAGACATATTTCTCTCCCCTCCATATAAACAAGTTTAAATCGAAATAAAAATCAATTTATGTTAATTTATAAACAATGGACATTAACATGAAAATTATAGGGAAAGTTTTACAATAAGACATTTTTACAAAGTTTGTGTTCAAAATAATACACTTATAGGTTATGACACACATTTTATGTTTTTGTAAATTTTTTTGGACAGATTTACCTTTTTTGAAGAAAGGGCATGGTTATGCTAGGAAAATTTTGCCAACAAATAGATGCATGCATTTTTTTGGACAAATTTACCTTGAGAAGAGAGTTTGAGGTTTTATCAATGAAGATGGATGAAACAATCGATGACTACTTTGGAAGAGTAATGAAGGTTTCCAACAAGATGAGAAGCAACGGAGAAGAAATGCCGGATTCGAAGATTGTGGAGAAAATTCTTCGAACCTTGACTGAAAAATTCACTTATGTGGTGGTGTCAATAGAGGAGTCCAAGGACACGGGAAACATGTCCATTGATGAACTGCAGAGTTCTTTGTCTGTTCATGAACAGAAATTCAAGAAGACGCCTCTTGAAGAAGAAATGCAGGCTCTCAATGTTAATGCTCAAGGGAGGGGCAGAGGTTCCTTTAGAGGCCGAGGCAGGGGAAGAGGAGGAAGAGGTCGTGTTTTTAACAAAGCAACGGTTGAGTGTTACAAGTGCCACAACTTGGGACATTTTCAATACGAATGCCCAAAATAGAACAGTGAGGCACATTATGCAGAGATAGATGAGAAAGAAGAAGTCTTGTTAATGGCTTATGTGGAACTTCATGGAGCACAACGAAGTGATGCTTGGTTCGTAGATTCTGGGTGCTCGAATCACATGTGTGGAGATAAAGGCATATTCTCGGAGCTGGACACAAATTTCACTCACCATGTGAAGCTTGGAAACAATCATAAGTTGAATGTTGCTGGAAAAGGTGTGGTGAAACTTGTGCTTAAGGGAGTAAGCTATGCTATAAGTGATGTGTACTATGTTCCTGAGTTAAGGAACAATCTGCTGAGTGTTGGACAGCTACAAGAGAAAGGGTTGGATGTGTTATTCAAGGGAGGAGAGAAGAAGACGTGTAGTATTTTCCATCCAACAAAAGGAAAGATAGCTGAGTCCATCATGAGTGCAAACAGGATGTATGTGTTAATCGCTGAAACATGTGGGAATGAAGAAGAAAAATGCTTGCAGATTGATGTCTCCGACAAAACAGAGCTGTGGCATCATCGCTATGGTCACCTGAGCTACAAGGGCTTGCTCACTCTACATAACAAGGAGATGGTCGTGGGATTGCCAGAGATTCAACAAGTCAAAGCCACATGTGAAGCTTATGTGAAAGGAAAACAACATCGGGTACCTTTCCCTAAGCAAAGCGCATGGAGAGCAACTGAGAAGCTGCAACTCATTCATTCAGACTTGTGCGGTCCAATCACTCCTTCATCAAACAGCCAGAAGAGGTACCTAATCAGTTTCATTGATGATTTCTCTAGGAAAACGTGGATCTATTTTGCCTTAGAGAAATCAGAAGCTCTTCATCATTTCAAGTTGTTCAAAGCATTTGTTGAAAAACAAACTGGAATGTTCATCAAATGTCTACGAACGGATAGAGGTGGAGAGTATAATTCTGGAGAATTTAAGGAGTTTTGTGACAAGAATGGAATCAAGAGGCAGTTGACTACTGCATACACTCCTCAACAGAATGGAGTAGCTGAGAGGAAAAATCGAACCATCATGAATATGGTGAGGACAGTTCTACGAGAGAAAGAGATACCAAGGTCGTTCTGGCCTGAAGCTGTACAATGGGCAAATCATGTTCTTAATAGGTCACCTACTGTTGCTGTGAAAGACAAAACTCCGGAGGAAGCATGGAGTGACAAGAAGCCATCAGTAGAGCATTTCAAAATCTTAGGATGTGTGGGACACGTTCACGTTTCCGATGTCAAGCGAACCAAACTGGATGATAAAAGTGTGAAATGCGTCTTACTAGGCTACAGCAGTGAATCCAAAGCTTTTAAGATGTATGATCCAATGGAAAAGAGAATTCACATCAGCCGAGATGTGATATTTGAAGAAGAGAAGAAGTGGGCTTGGAAGAAAAATCATTCGGCTGAACAAAATATGGAGCTTGAGTGGGAAAATAAACAAAATGAGGAGATTAATGAAGAAGGTGACGAAAATGATGCAGAAGGTGAAGAGAATGATGCAGAGGATGAAAATGTTGAAGTTGACGCTCAGCCCCAGCCCCAATTTGGAGAAACCAGAGTTCGAAGACCACCGATATGGGCCGCCGATTATACTTCAGGAGAGGAGCTATCAGATGCAGAGGAAGAAATCAATATGGCAAAGATTGACGTTTTAAATGTTGATTTTCTTGCCTTCATGATAATTTCAGATCCCACAACTTTTGAAGAAGCGGTCAAAGATCAAAAGTGGAGAGAGGCGATGAATGCAGAAATGAATTCTATTGAGAAAAATCAGACATGGTCTCTCGTCTCATTACCGGATGGAGCTAAAGCAAATGGAGTTAAGTGGATTTACAAGACTAAATTCAATGAGCTGGGAGAAGTGGATAAGTTTAAAGCGAGGTTAGTTGTGAAAGGATATGCCCAGGAATATGGAGTGGATTACACAGAAGTTTTTGCTCCTGTAGCTCGAATGGATACTGTGAGAATGATCCTTGCTGTAGCTGCACACAGAGGATGGGGAATTTATCAATTAGACGTCAAGTCTGCATTCTTACATGGAGAGTTAGAAGAGGATGTATACGTGGAACAACCCCAAGGCTATGAAGTCTCAGAAAAGAAAGAAATGGTCTACAAGTTGCACAAAGCTCTCTATGGACTAAAACAAGTACCAAGAGCTTGGTTTAGTCGCATCGAATCTTATTTCATCAAGGAAGGTTTCACAAGCAGTCCCAATGAACATACTTTGTTCATCAAGAGAATTGGAGGTAACATTCTGATTGTAAGTGTTTATGTTGATGATTTGCTATTCACTGGGAATAGTGCTGAGTTGCTGGAGGAGTTTAAGCGTTCCATGAAAAGGGAGTTTGACATGACGGATTTAGGGAAAATGAGGTATTTTCTTGGCATAGAGGTGATACAAAAACCAGAGGAAGGAATTTTCATTTGCCAAAGAAAATATGCTGCTGAGGTGATTGAAAGGTTTGGGATGCAACATCACAATCCTGTCTGCAATCCAATTGTTCCAGGTCAAAAGATTGGTCGTGACGTAGCCGGTGAGAAGATTGATGCAACACTGTACAAGCAAATGGTGGGAAGCCTAATGTATCTCACTGCAACACGGCCTGATCTAATGTTTGTGGTATGTTTAATCAGTCGTTTTATGGCATCTCCTACTCAATTACATCTTGCTGTAGCAAAGAGAGTTCTGAGGTATCTTAAGGGAACGTTGGACTGTGGCGTTTGGTACAAGCGTGGAGCAATGAGTGACTTGGTGGCATACACAGACAGTGATTATGCAGGTGACATAGATGATAGCAAGAGCACATCGGGTTATGTGTTTATGATGAGTGGAGGAGCTGTGTCATGGTCTTCACGGAAACAACCAATTGTGACACTTTCCACCACAGAGGCAGAATATGTTGCAGCTGTAGCTTGTGCGTGTCAAGCTATTTGGATGAGAAGGATACTAAAAGAGATCAGTCATGTACAAGCTGAAGAAATGGTGGTGCTCTGCGACAACACTTCAACTATCAAGTTATCTAAGAATGCTGTCATGCACGGAAGGTCCAAGCACATACGGGTACGTTACCATTTTCTGAGAGACTTGACAAAGCAAGGAATCATCACACTCGCCTACTGCAACACGGAGATGCAGCTTGCAGACATGATGACAAAACCATTGAAGCTTGTTTCATTTCAGAAGGCAAGAGCAGCATTTGGAATGATCACATTGAGTGAACTGAATCTCTCAGAGACTTAAGTTCAAGGGAGGGTTTGTTGGAGTCTAACTTTAGTTCTCTGTTTTTGTTCTGCTTTGCGTTTCATTTACTTTGGTTTTGCTGTTTACGGAGTCAATGTTCAGTTAGAGTCAAGTGGCTTAAGTTGGGTTAGTGGTTGTAGTTGTTTCCTATTTTCTCGTTTGAGTCAGTTCTTTCTTTGTAAGCCACTATAAAAGGCACTTGGAGTTCATTAATGAAGTCAAGGGATTCTCGTGCAAATCTGTTTTACACAAAAGGAAGAAAATGAAAGCCCATGACTTCTCTTAGCTGGGCCTAAGTTTTGGGTTAGCTAAACCGAATGCTTAATCAGATGTTGTCTCCCCAAAAGGTTCAAAGTTATGTTTATGTATATAACTGATGAAATTAGTTTTTTTTGTCTTACGTCACTTCTCGTCACAGTCTGACGCCGCAGGACTTATCGGAGTTTCAGGTTCTTCTTCTTCTCTTCCTACACACCATTTTCAAAAGATCTACGATTAGAATCTTTATATTCGTTTCTCTAAATCGTTACTAAAATCCATAAGAATCGAAATCAGAGTTATTTTGATTTCTGATTGATTGTTTATTGAAACGAATTAGGAGGAGAAGAAGAATGTCTCACAGGAAGTTTGAGCATCCAAGACATGGTTCTCTTGGTTTCTTACCAAGAAAGAGAGCTAATCGTCACAGAGGAAAGGGTAAGTCTTTTTTTCTTCAAATTTAGATTCATTGTTATTGAAATGCTTACTTGGGTTTTTATAAAGTTTCTATCTTTTTGAATTTGATAAAGGTTACTTTTTTTTTTTTTTTGCTTACATGTTATTATTGGTTTATCAGTGAAGGCTTTTCCTAAGGATGATCAAACTAAGCCTTGCAAGTTCACAGCTTTCATGGGTTACAAAGCTGGTATGACTCATATTGTCAGAGATGTTGAGAAACCCGGATCCAGTAAGTGAATTTGTGTTTAATCTGATTTGGTTTTTAGTGATTTTTTGAGTTTTCAAAGTTTTTATTGTTGTGTAGAGCTTCACAAGAAGGAGACATGTGAGGCTGTTACTATCATTGAGACACCAGCTATGGTTGTTGTTGGAGTTGTTGCTTATGTGAAGACTCCGAGAGGTTTGAGGTCTTTGAACACTGTTTGGGCTCAGCATTTGAGTGAGGAGGTTAGGAGAAGGTTCTACAAGAACTGGGCTAAGTCTAAGAAGAAGGCTTTTACCGGGTACGCCAAGCAGTATGAGAGTGACGATGGCAGGAAGGGTATCCAGGCTCAGCTTGACAAGATGAAGAAATACGGAACTGTTATCCGTGTTTTGGCTCACACTCAGGTAATATAGCTTAGCGAATGTTTTAGAATTTTGTTCGTGATGACAATTCTTTTGTTACCTTTGTCTTTTCAGATCAGGAAAATGAAGGGGTTGACGCAGAAGAAGGCTCACATGATGGAGATCCAGATAAATGGTGGTACCATTGCACAGAAAGTCGACTTTGCCTACAGTTTCTTTGAAAAGCAGATCCCGATTGACGCTGTTTTCCAGAAGGATGAAATGATTGATGTGATTGGTGTGACCAAGGGTAAGGGTTACGAAGGAGTTGTTACCCGTTGGGGTGTGACAAGGCTTCCCCGTAAGACTCACAGGGGTCTACGTAAGGTTGCTTGTATCGGTGCGTGGCATCCAGCTAGAGTGTCACACTGTAGCTAGGGCTGGTCAGAACGGTTACCATCACCGTACTGAGCTAAACAAGAAGATTTACAGGTTGGGCAAAGTTGGTACTGAGACTCATTCAGCCATGACTGAATATGACAGGTCAGTAGGATTTACTTTTATCTGGCTCTCTCGCCTGTTATTGCCACTCGACTGATTTTGATGTTGTGGATTTGATATAGGACTGAGAAGGAAATAACTCCAATGGGAGGATTCGCACATTACGGTATAGTGAAGGATGACTACTTGATGATTAAGGGTTGTTGCATGGGTCCAAAGAAGAGAGTTGTGACTCTGCGCCAGTCGCTGCTTAGGCAGACTTCTCGTCTTGCGATGGAGGTGATTAATATCAAGTTCGTTGATACTTCCTCCAAGCAAGGACATGGTCACTTCCAGACCAGCGAGGAAAAGGCCAAGTTTTTAGGTCGTAGTGCAACTGCAAAAAAGGCTTAAACAAGTTTTCTCTGTTTTTTATTAGCTCTTCTTTAAAAAGTCTTGAAAGATGATACTATTTTTTGAACCATCTGTTGCAATTTTGTGTTTTAGTTATTTGATGAGTTTGATTGAACATTTTGCTTCTTTTACTATTCTTTCCCAAATTTCTTCTAATTTAATTATTTTGATTTAGATGAGATAAATTTTTTATAAGATGCAAGTTTTACTGAGTTCATCCAAACCAATATAGCATCACTGGTTAGATTTAAATTAATAAAAACCAATATAGAACCAAACCCAACCAAAAATAAACAAAATCGAATAGAACTAAAACGAAATTGATTTGAACCTAAACCAAACTATACTGAACAAAAACACAAACCGAACCGGATAAATTTGGCTGGAATTTATTAAACTAAATTAACCGAACCGAGTCCGGAGTCCCGTTAAAAGGCTAAAATCTCATTAACCGTACCAAACCGAACCGAAAACTAAATTAACCGAATCAAAGATAAGTCTTTAGAGTGTTGAATATTGCTTCATCTTCGTTACTTGTTTTTGTTCTCTCCCAGTTCCTGGGTTCACGACGAGGAGAGTTGCTATTTGCATATGAATTTATCTCAAAGACAAATCCTTTTAAGAAAATCTCACTCTTTGGCAAGTGCCCTTGTTACCAAATCACAGAATTCTATCCCCAAGTCGGTTAAACATCTTGATTCGGATCTGATTCGTAATGCACACCAGGTGTTCGACGAAATTCCGGACTTAAATGTCGTTTCTGCTACAGCGGTGATTGGTCGCTTTGTGAAGGAAAACAGACATGTAGAAGCAAGTCATGCCTTCAAAAGGTTGTTGTTGTTGGGCATAAGGCCAAACGAGTTCACGTTTGGCACGGTCATTGGGTCTTCTACATCTTTGAGAGATGTCAAATTGGGTAAGCAGCTACATTGTTATGCGTTAAAGCTTGGACTTGCGTCGAATGTGTTTGTGGGTAGTGCGGTTTTGAACTGTTATGTGAAGCTGAGTACGTTGATAGATGCTCGTAAGAGTTTTGATGATACCAGAGACCCAAACGTAGTTTCTATCACCAATTTGATTAGTGGGTACCTTAAGAAACATGAATTTGAGGAAGCTCTTTCGTTGTTCAGAACAATGCCGGAGCGAAGTATTGTTACTTGGAATGCAGTGATTGGAGGGTTTAGCCAAACGGGGCAGAACGAAGAAGCTGTGAATACGTTTGTGGATATGTTAAGGGAAGGTTTGGTGCTGCCTAACGAATCAACCTTCCCTTGTACTATAACAGCCATATCTAATATAGCTTCTCATGGTGCTGGTAAAAGTATTCACGCTTGCGCAATAAAGTTCTTGGGGAAGCGATTCAATGTCTTTGTTGGGAATTCTCTTATTAGCTTTTACTCAAAATGTGGTAACATGGAAGATAGTCTTCTAGCTTTCAACAAGCTCCAAGAAGAACAACGGAACATTGTATCTTGGAACTCTATGATATGGGGTTATGCGCACAACGGAAGAGGAGAAGAAGCTGTAGCTATGTTTGAGAAAATGATCAAAGACACAAACCTGAAACCAAACAATGTGACACTTCTTGGACTATTATTTGCGTGTAACCATGCAGGCCTGATACAAGAAGGGTACACGTATTTTAACAAAGCGGTGAATGATTATGATGATCCAAACCTGATACAACCAGAGCACTATGCTTGTATGGTGGATATGCTCTCTCGGTCAGGCCGTTTCAAAGAAGCAGAGGAGCTTATTAAAAGTATGCCTCTTGACCCAGGAATCGGGTTTTGGAAAGCATTGCTTGGAGGATGCCAGATTCACTCAAACAAACGTCTGGCTAAATTAGCGGCATCTAAGATCTTGGAGATGGATCCCAGAGATGTTTCATCATACGTTATGCTTTCAAATGCTTACTCTGCTTTGGAAAACTGGCAGGATGTGTCGCTAATACGGAGGAAAATGAAGGAGACGGGTTTAAAGCGTTTTACGGGATGTAGTTGGATTGAAATTAAAGGCCAAGTTCGTGTCTTTGTGAATGCTGACAAGAACAACGAACTTAAGGATGAAGTCTATAGGATGTTGGCATTTATTACTCAACATCTTGAGGAAGATGAATATGGGGAAGACTTCTGATTGCAACTCTTAACATGTATAACAATCTATCTCCTCGAGCGCTTCTATGCAGATCTCGCAAAAATATTTTGCCATTGCAGCAATCAGTCAGTATCAAAACGACACCATCACTTAGTTTGGGTTGGATCTCCATTTTTGCCCGAAATTATAGCTATATATCGAACTTATGTCTACAACGACTTGAAAATTATATCTTTTACACACCAACTAAACAAATATTTTAGTAACAGAACACGTAGCTATGATAGTATTAGTACATAACAGAATTAACACCATTTTATATGTTGTGAAATTAAAAGTAATTTACCGAGTTTCTTGGTATCACGGCGATGACAATGGCATTGAGGATGGGGCTAGTGATGATGATGATGATTGTAATGGTGATGACAATGGTGACAATAATGGTGGTGGTGGCGGCTTTGGAATATAATAGCCATGACCGGGACCATATCTGCGACCATAACCTCCACTTCGATTACTTCTTGATCGTTGTGATTGTATCATCTTTACTCTCCATCCTATTTAATTAATAATTTTTAAAACAAAAACTAATTACCAAACCACTCATTTAAAAATATTCTGTGAGAAAACAAAACTAGCTAGAATCAAGAATTTAAAACTTAAGAAAAAAATATATTTAAACTCTTATACGAAATTTGTTGGCATTTTCTAAGAACAAATGTGTACATATGTTTTAATTAATTTTGCACTATGATATATTTTTTGGGATAACTAAACAATGTGATATACTTGTCAAGCACTAACCGGTTAATGGCAATAACTCTTGTGGAGAAGCAAGAGCACGGTCGATAGAGGAGGAGACCAAGATAACCACTAGAAGCAAGAACACAAGTCTCAAATTTGGCTGATTCTTCTTTTTCATCTCTCTCTATTTCCCTCTCCTTCTTCTCCTCTCCCTACCTCTTTGGTTTTATTTTTTGGGCAAACTCTCTACCTCTTTGCTAAGGAAAGAAAACTGCGTAGCAAAATATGAATTTTTTGAAGACTCATTAATTTAGTCAACGAAGACCAAAGTCCTTATCGCACTTATTCATCTCCAACCAAGAACGTTGCAGTTATCATGAAGAATACTCTCCAACTTCACATCTACTTTGATTTTGTCATATTTATAGCTAGCCTCTATTGTCTTAAACTCTTCTAACAAAAGTTATATGAAGTCATGTTTTTGTTTGAATCTTTTAACCATTAAACATGCATTTAGATATGACCTCAGTTTAGTTATCTAAATTTTCAATATTTCGATAGTGTTTTACTAAACCAAATTTTCTACAATAAAAGGAGAAATTTGGTCAGGAATCTTAAGATGATTACTTCATTTAGAAGGTGATTTTTCATACCATATGAATATGCATGATGTGTGTGGAATTGATGTCATGGGACCCTTGTTTTTTTTGACCAAATGGATCCTTGTTTTCAATTATTAGATTCTTGTAGTTGTGGATTATGTCTCCATATAGATAGAAGCTCTACCCATCTCAGCCAATGATGCTAAGATAGTTTTGAATTTTTTTGAAAACATACTATTTCCGAAGTTTGGGATTCCAAGAGCGGTGATGACTGATGATGGAAGCCACTTCATTAGTAAGGTTGTTGAGAACTTGCTAAAACAAGATGGAATTAAGCATAAATTATATTAAAGTAGTAACGCCTTATAGTCCGCAAACAAATGGCCAAGTCAAGATAGCTAACGATGTTGTGTAATTTATTACATAAGGTTTTAAAAGTCTTTAGTAATCACACAAATATGTTGCAAGTGCATTGCATATTTGTTTTAGTGTTTGAGGTATCGACTCTGTTAGCATATTATGTACAAATATGTTTTGTACTTAAATGTCTTTTACTTGTGTAGTTAACCTAATGGGACTAAAACCCTAGGGTAAAACCTCTTGTATAAATTGTGCCTCTTAGGCCTATGTGAAATAACAGAGAAAACTTCTATACTTTTATTTCTCTGACAGACTCCAATTAGATTTGACAATTGCACTACTAATTTAAAGGAAACGAATTAAGCTAGAACAAACTGTAAGGTTTGTTGGTGATTGCGAGAAATAAATGTAACTAATAAAAACTGACATTAAGCATTCAGGGTAATCGCAAAGAATATAATATGCAACAATAGTATATATGAATTGAATGGAATTTAATTGCAAATGGTCTTAAACTCAGGAGACGATTGTATAGTCTTTCCACTTATGAGGTTCCAACCACTATGTTTCAACATCCTAGTAGACTCAATTGTCATAGGTTATTATTATAAAGTGAAAACATGCAATAAGCTGTTCATGTTGTGATGAAGTCCACTAAACTCCTAAACTCAACTTCTGCATGTTAAAACGTGTATCTCGTTAAATATTAGTAATGGAAATCTAACAACACTATTATTGGGTATATGTGGATATCGGATCCGGACAATTAAGAATTTATAATATAATGTGGGTTTTAAACCTTTCAAGGACAAAAGAAACGAAATTCAGGAGATAATATGAAATTTGCTTTATTGCTTTGGAGAATAAGAATTAACAATAAGACAACAATATTTAGACTAAAGTTTTTCGATCCCCCTACGATATTCTTCTTCTTCTATTTATAGCTAGACTTCGTCGAAATCGCGACAATAATGGTTAATTATATTGATTTCCCATTAATTCGCCGCTTTTGATTCTTATTTTGGTCTTAAGACTCATAATTCCTAATTTGAATCTTTATTGGGCTTGAATAGGCGGTCTTTGAAAGATATTTATTCAAGCCCAACTCTTGTTTTTTTTTTTTTTCAGTTCGCAAGATAAATTCCTATCTCTACTAAAAATAAAAAAAGTTTCCGTCTCTTCTTCATTACTCTCTGCTCTATTGTAAATTTTAATATTATTAAATTATTCTTGAACTTGAACCTCCGTGGCTAAGTTCCTGAGTTTTACTTGAGTTGCTTCTACGACAACTACTCAAATTTCTTCATAAATTTGCATTTTGTGTCAAAGTTTTCTGGTATTACGGACTTCTTCCTTCTACAAATTCTCTTGGTGGGCATTTTGATTGACCATCACATTCTTACCATAGTTATTTTCTTGATTCCAAAACTCTACAACATATTTGGGATACTCTTATCCCTAAAGATGCATACCTCCTGCATGGAGGCGCTTGCACTCTCAAATGACATCACCTCATACATATGTTCCTCTTGGAGATCTTGCTTTCGTAGTCATCTAACCTTAAAATAACTGAAAATAATAGTAATAAAAGAAAAATACAAAATATATGTATATTTTATGTACACTTCAAGAAACCCAGGCTTTTTCGACGGAATTTCTGATGGAAAAAACGGTCGGAAAATTTTGACTGTTTTCTGATATTATTCCGTCGGATTTCCAATGAAAGGTCTCCCGTCGCAAATTTCCGACGGATTCTCCATGGGCAAAAATTTGTCAGTAATTTCCGACGAAATTCCGACCAAATTAAATTAGACGTCATATTCCCGACGGATTTCCGATCAAAATATATTCGTTATGATCCGTCGGAAATCCGTCGGGACGCTAAGCTATTTTCCGACGGATTTTCGATCAAAATATACTTGTTAATAGCCGTTTGAAAATTTTAAATCTGTCGGCATCCGTCGGAAACCCTCGGAAACGTTGATAATTCTCACATATATCTATTCTTCTATCCTCATTTACAAAATCGCCCAAACAAGAAATTTAACCATAGAGAAATATCTTCTTCGAATCCGTTTGATTATTTTCGATCATGGATGGACCAGTCCATGCGTGATCCCGTCACAGAGTTACTTACGCCAGAGTATGCACAAGGTCTTCAACAATTCATTGCATTTGCAACAAACCAACCGGTAACCATCGAATCAAAACATATGTACTGTCCATGCTGTACATGTCGTAATTTTAGAGTTATTCATGTATCTCAAGTTTAGATGCACTTATATGGGGAAAGATTTATGCCGGGGTACAAAGTTTGGTTTATGCATGGAGAGAATGCGTCAATGGTGAATTATGGTAGTTGTAGTGAACATTATCCTGCTGATAGGTTAGAAGAACCAACTGCGGAAGTAGATGCAAATATAGGTACAGTTCAGATGGTGAATGATGCTTTCGTGAAAATGTACACTCGTTTGATGGGGATAGTGATAGAGTAGAGGAACTTAATTTAGAAGCACGAAAGTTTTTTGATATGTTAGATGCAGCTAAGAATCCGTTCTATAGCGGATGTAAAAATGGTCATTCACCTTTATCTGCTGCAACCAAGTTGATGGGTTCAAAACGGATTATAATTTGTCCGCAGATTGTGTGGATGCAATTACTGACAGTGCCGGCTCAACTATGAGAGCAAAGAGTGCAAGCACCAGGGGTGCACAGATTAAGGGGCCCCATAAATTTTGTTTGTTTGTTAGCATAACTGAAAAAGGTAAATCTTCGTAGGAAAAAAAATATTAAACAAAAAAGGGCGCATAGAATTTCTGTATTTCTTTCTAAATATAACGAAAACGTATTTTTTTTATTGGGCAAATGTTGATTTTAGCCCAACAATTATAAAAAATTTATTGATTCACTGGGCCAAATTTTGTCTACTTTCTATTACAAAAGGCAAGGGTTTACACCAATAAATTATTAATGTTCTCACAAAACTTTTCACCTTCTCACAACGTCTCTTTGACGTGATTGAATCTCTTTTATAGCAGGTGTTCACAGCTCAAGACTCAAGAGACAACGATGAATGATTCGTTTTGGATCTTATACAATAGTCAATTCAGTTCAAGTCCTTTGGCTCTGCTTATGTAAGTTTTCAATTTTCGGATTTTATTGTATTTTTACTGTTTTGGTTTTATTTTTAGTGTTACATTTCCTAATTTTTGATTGATTTTACTTAATTTTGCTACTGATTATATGTAAATACGTGAGCTTCAGAGAATAAGAGTTTGGTTAATTTATCAGAAACCGTTACGAGTGTGGTAGTATATTGATTTTTAAAACAGTCTTATGTTTTGACAGTGAACTCATGTTCTGCTTGAGTTTTGCTATGTTTTTTCTAAACTTGTGTTTCGTAAAATTGGAACTCACTTCACTAGTCGCTAACAATTGGTCACTAATATCTTTCAGGTTTACATTGTTCTTTTGGCATTCAAATAATCAAATTCATTCCTCAAAATCAAGGTGCTATTCTTCTTTACTTTGCATTTAGATTGCATCATGACGGGACATAAACCTGGATGTCAGAAAAGAAAAAAACGAAAACAAGATGAATTGTTTGTTCAATCACTAAGAGGCTCTTTAGATAAATTTGTGACAAGAGCAAGTCCAAATGAAAATTCAGTATATGGTGGTATAAGTAATGTTTCTCAATCAAATAATCATTTTGATGATGACTCTAGTACTTGAGTGAGCATGATAATGTGGTTAATGCATCTAATGTTGAAAGGTCAAATGTTTGTGAGTGGTTAATGCATCTAATGTTGAAAGTTTGAATGTTTATGAAAACCCAAGTTCTCGTGTTGATAAGTTTGATCCTAGGTATTGCAAAAACCTTGATAATAAAATGAGAGATGTGTTAGTTAAAAAAGGGCCTCAAAGAGAAATGAATCTTGTGTTTCCTTTAGATGAAAACAGTAGGCATTTCTCATATAGTTATTATTCGAGGAAGTTACGTAATGGGAAAACTAGTGATAGAGATTGGTTGGTTTACTCAAAACATGTGAACAAGGTTTATTGCTTTTGTTGCAAATTGTTTAAATCGAGAAGCTGTTCAAAAAATATGCTTGAAAATGATGGTTATAAAGATTGGAAGCATCTTAGTGAGAGGCTTAAAGATCATGAAAAAAGTGTAGAGCATATGATTAACATGAAAACTTGGAAAGAGCTGAAAGTTAGATTTGAGAAGAATCTCACAATTGGTAAAGAACTACAACAAGAAATTGCAAAAGAGAAAGTACGTTGGAGGTTAGTCTTAGCTAGAATAATTGCTGTTGTGAAATTTCTTGCTAAAAGAAACCTAGCTTTTCGTGGAAAAAATGAAAAACTTTACCAAAACAACAATGGTAATTTCTTAGGTACTATTGAAATGATTGCAGAATTTGATTTGATAATCCAAGATCATATTAGACGCATTCATAGTCATGAAATTCATTGTCATTATCTTGGTCATAATATTCAGAACGAGTTTATCTCTATTTTGGCTCATAATGTTCAACTTTCCATCGTAAAAACCATTAAAGAGTCGAGATATTTTTCTATCATTCTTGATTGTACACCGGATGTGAGCCATCAAGAGCAAATGATCTTGATAATTCGATGTGTGAAAATATCAAATAGAAAAGCAAGTGTAGAAGAGTACTTCTTAGAGTTTCTAAAGGTGGATGACACCTCTGGATTAGAACTCTTTGAAAAATTACGAGATGCTTTAAAGTGTCTTACTCTTGATATTAAGAATGTTAGGGGTCAAGGTTATGACAATGGTTCTAACATGAAAGGAAAACATCAAGGTGTTCAAAAGCGATTACTTGATATAAACCCAAAAGCTTTGTATATGCCGTGTGCTTGCCATAGTCTTAATCTTGTAGTTAGTGATATGGCTCATTCATGTGTTAAAGCTATTTATTTCTTTGGAATTTTGCAACGCATATATACATTATTTTCTATTCTTCCAAGAGATGGAAAATTTTACTTGACCATGTAGTTCCTTGTTTTACGGTGAAATCTTTGTGTAACACACGTTGGGAAAGTCGAATCAAAAGTGTTAAAGCTATTACGTTTGAAGCTCCACAAGTAAGAGTGGCTTTATTGGAATTATATGAATCTTGTGATGATGCTATGACAAAGAGTGATGCTGAAAGTTTGATCATGGCATTTGATAATTTTGAATTTATCCTTAGCATTGTTATTTGGCATGACATTTTGTTTGCTATTAATTCGGTGAGTAAGAATTTACAGTCTAAATCATTGTGCATTGATAATGCTTTATAACAATTGGAAGGTGTGTGTTTTTGTTTTTAAAAATTGCAGAAAAATATGATTATGGTTTTTGTTGCGTTTTATGTTATTTTGTGTGTGTTATCATGTAATTAATAAAGTCATATCTATTTTCTATAGATATAATTTTTATGATTATATTCATCTTTGACTCGAAATATTAGTTCCACGTTTTTATGTATAAATCTGATTATTTATATACCTACGATCCTAATCTTTCATTATCATGAGTACAAACAACAATAATATATGATATATTGATACAATGGTATGTAATTATGTTACTTATGTGGTTTGAAACTTGCCTGACTTAATTCTAAGCAAACAATTCTTTTTTCCATTTACTTTCTCGTCATCTAGTGCGCCAACCACATCATGATATGCTATATTTTAAGTCAACACTTTAGATCTCTCTCATTGCATACAACCATATAGGAGAGAGTCTCATGTTTTTAATTCCTTGGTATGTCTAACGTCTCAAAGGACCATTAAGTGAAAAAAAATTGTTTGTCAATGTTACCAACTTATCATAACGCTCATAAAAATAAAGAATGTCATATTCACAAAACGTAACATGAAGTTAGGTATAAAATTTATAAACTACAACACAAGTAATTTTTTAGCCATTATCGAGTAATGAACATCGATAAAAAAATTAATAATATAAGAAGAGTAGAATGAAAGTAGTGCTTAATACATTAGTATGATCTTATATTTATTTTTTTAGTTTTTAAGAAAATCAATTAAGAGTGAGATTAATGGAGAATTTAACACAACAAAAGACTTTTGATTTTCTCTCAATTAATTTTGCTAATCATTTTATTTAAATAATTTAGAATGACACATGTCATTTTTTATGTGATAATGTGGCACTCATATGGAGAGATTTGACCAACTTTTATATATATGATTATTATTTTTTTGCTGTGGTGGACATGGCAATATCTTCTGTGAAAACCAGATTTGATCAAATGAAAACTTTTGAAAGTGTTTTTGGTTTCTTATTTAATTCAAAAGATTTAAAGGCATTACATGATACTGATTTACAAGAGCATCGCTATAACTTTTGCAAAACCTTTTCTCATGGTAATTCATCGATGTGGATTCAAATGATCTTTTCTCGGAATTGAGAATGCTTCAAACGACTTTACCTGATGTGTCTATGGAACCTAATGCAATTCTTGAGTTTGTTGAAGATATTGGTTGTTATCCAAATGTTTCAATTGCATATCGAATCATGTTAACTATACCGATGACAGTGGCCTCGGCGGAGAGAAGCTTTTCTAAATTAAAGTTGTTCAAAAATTATCTAAGATCTTCGATGTCTCAAGAAAGGCTGAATGGTTTAGCTATTTTGTGCATCGAAAAGAATATATTGGAGAGCATTGATTCTGAAACTATTATTCATGATTTTGCGTCGACTAAAGCTCGTAAAAATCGTATCGAGAGATCGTTTATATCTTTCGGGAATGACTATTGGTATCTTTTCTATTTTTCATGTTCAAAAGGATGTAAAGGTCTATATTCATGGAGATGGAAAGGATACAAGAAGCTTACAAGACGTCAAGGCTAGCTAGAAACAGAGGAGAGCACAAAGTTTATGTGAACGTCGTTTTTTGTTTTTAATTTTTGTAAATGCTTTTTTATTTTTTAATAGAATATGACTCTGTTTTTGTTTTTGCCAATTTGCCTTGGTGTCTATCAAAAGCTTAAGTCGGCACTGATTACTGATTTTGCTAAAGATTTACTACCGAAAGATAATCTTGCACCGAGTACGTACTACGAGGTACCAAAATTGGTATCTAGTCTTGCTTTATTGTATCGGGTGAAAGATGTGTGCATTGAGAATTGTATGGTTTTTCTAGAGAGGAGATTTAGATCGCTTGACATGTAAATTTTGTCGCAAACCTCGGTATCGGAGTACAAGTGGAAGAGTCCCAATTCCATATTAACGGATGTGGTATTTACCATTATCAGAGAGGTTAAAGAGATTATTTCAATCTGAGCGCACATAAGTGCCAATGAGATGACTTGCAGAGCACACAACAGATGGTGAAATTACGCATCCTTCAGATGTAGAAGCATCAAAATATTTTCAAATAATGCATCCTAGTTTTGCTAATGAGCGAAGGAACGTATACATTGGATTATGTATAGATGAATTCAATCCATTTGGGAAGCATGGTAGGCAATACTCATTGTGGCCGGTTATCATGACACCTTACAACTTGCCGCCATCATTCTGCATGAAACGAGAGTTTCTGTTTTTGACTATCCTCGTTCCTGACACAAATCATCCTAGAAGATCACTTGGTGTGTTCCTACAACCACTTATATACGAGTTACAAATGTTATGGGAGCATGGTGTTGAAACGTTTGATGTTTCATGCCAAAAGAATTTTGTCATCCGTGCGGCACTTATGTGGACCATAAGCGATTTCCCTGCATATGGTATGCTATCTGGATGGACAACGGATGAAAGGTTATCGTCTCCGTATTATCAAGATAACACTGATGCATTCCAATTAAAGCACAGACGGAAAACGTGTTAGTTTGATTTTCATTGGAGATTTTTACTAAGTAACTATCCCTATCATCGGTGCTCCACTTTGTTTACAAAGAATATTGTTGATGGGCCACCTCCTGAGTTAGATAACACTTATTTTCCAACTCAACTACAAGATTTTGGTGAGGCTACGTCAGTTGAGGTTGGTGGTAATGGGCATGATCTTGTTGACGGTTATGGAATGAATCACAATTCGCATAAGAAGAGTATTTTCTGGGGAATTCCATATTGGAAGGATCTTTTGTTGAGACATAATCTAGATGTCCTGCACATTGAGAAGAACATGCATGAAAACTTGATAGATACCGTCTTAAATGTGCAAGGTAAGACTAAAGATCATTTGAAGTCTAGATTAGACTTGTCAGATATTTGTTCTAGGAAAAAGCTTCATATTATGCAGAATGGAAAAAGACTAATTCATGCGTTCCAGTTAGATGCGTCTTAAAAGAAGAATTTTTCGATTGGATAATGCATAATGTTAAAATTCGAGGCGGATATGCATCAAACCTTCGTAATTGCGTTGATCACAGAGAAGAGAAGTTTTTAGGGATGAAGAGTCATGATTGTCATGCTGTTATGCAGCGCCTTTTTCTATTTGTTTTTGTCGAGTTTCTTCCACCAAATGTTCATGGTGCAATTGTAGGTACATTTACATTAAATTATTTCCATTTATATAATTATTATTATTATATAATCTGTTAAATAATTAATATTTTAATTATTATAGAATTTGTATTTAGAATTTTAATATTATATGATTTGTTAAATAATAATAATTTTTTTATGAACTAATATGTATGTATAGGCGCTTTCTGTAGGGACTTATCTGCTCTATCACTCACGGTTGATGCTATCTGAAATTTAGAGGAAAATATACTGATTCTTCTCTGCAACTTGGAGAAGATATTTTCACCGTCTTTCGTTGATGTCATGGAACCTTTACCAATTCATCTCACTCGAGAAGCAGCACTTGGTGGCCCTGTTCAATACTGATGGATGTACCCATTCGAGCGTTATATGTTCCATTTGAAGAAAAATGTGAAAAATTTGGCACGAGTAGAGGGTTCTATTGTTGCCCAGTGCATCAATGAATAAACCTCAAACTTTTAAGAATATTACTTTTCTTCACATGTCCAAACCAAGAGTCGCCGACTTGCACGACATGGCGATGGTGGTGAGAAACCATATCATCCAGTCGACGTCTATAATATATTTCAACAAATTGAGCGACTTAATGGAAAATTCAAGAAGCGTCGACTAACAAAGGAGGAGTATGATCACTTGCATATGTATGTGCTTATGAAATGCGAGGAAGTTCTTGAATTCGAGAGGTATATAATATATATTACTTAATAATCCAATAAATTTTATTAATATATATATATATATATATATCTTACTTAATAGTCCAATAAATTAATTTTATTAATTATTATTTATTTCATTTTATAGGATATATAAGTCTCAAGCACGGTATGAGTATCCACATTTTACGGAAGATGAGTTGAAACCCTTAAAGAAAGCGAGTTTACACGTTGGTTGAAGTTTTATGTAAGTTTTATCATGATATTTATTGATTATTGAATTTTATATTAAATATTTAATTTTGATGAGCATTCTTTTATTTATTATGCCAAAATTTCCGACGGCTTTTCGACGAAATATAGCAATGTGGCCTATTAATTAGTCACTAATTTCGTATCATTTTCGTCGGATTAATTGTTACCGTCGAAAATTGGTTGAAAATTTCTGACGATTTTCCAATCAGTCAGGGTTTAGGGTAATAAAAATGTTCAATTTCATTGCAAATTTGTGGCAAAATTAGTAACAAATTTCATGTTTGCTGAATGAGAAACTAATGAATCCGAAAAAACTTTGATTTTTCATCAATTTCTATCTTTGCAAAAGAAAGACGTAATTCTTTTAAAACTTCAACGGTTAAGTATAGTGTATTCTATTGGTCCACTTGTATATTAGTATTGTGTTAAATATATATTTTAACATTTGAAGTACTAAACTATGGGCTAAACTACATCTAATTGAATGGTTAAGCTTGTTTATGTACAATGAATCAATGTATTTCAAAATCAAGTCTCAAGCCTTTAACTGGTCAGAAATCCGTCGGAAAGTTCTAATGAAATTTTGACATTGTTTTTAGAAGATTTGGGTTAGTCAATCACATGCAAAATAATATTTTATGTTCTCGACAGATTTCTGAGGGCTATTTTTTGCCGTCGGAAACTTAAATTTACCCACGAAAGCGACAAGCTAAGCGGCAATATTATATTTATTATCATAAATGATTTTTTTTTCCCTTTTCTTTTTACGCTTCTGCATCTTCCATTACGAGAACCCAAAATTCTCTCTCAGATCTCTCAAATCTCACTCAATCTCTTTAAGATCCCTTAAATCACTCAATATCCCTCAAATATCTTTTAATACTCCCACAATTTCTCTCAAATCTCAACTCTCCCTCAATCTCTTTGAAATCTCTCTCAATCTCTCCACCGTCTCCCTCAACCTCTCTACAGCTATGTAAGTGAAACTTCTCTACCAATTTCAGTTAATGTTTTTGATTTTGTTAGTTTTTGTTATGATTTGTTGACAACACCATCACCATCGACCGTTCCCGAGTTGCAGCAGTCCACGGTTCGTCCACCGATGACGGTTGAGGAGCTAGTCCAACAACCGGGGTGGACACTTCTTCGACGCCTCCATCCAAAAAGGCTTGAAGAAGGAAGCACATGGTAAGTAAATTTTGTTTTCTTTTTTTTTTTTGCTGAGCAGAGGGGAGACAATTGTCTCCCTCATATTATTTAAATAAAGCAAAATTACATTCGAACATTACGTGGGAACGCAGTCCCACTAACATCCTCCAACAAGATCGGATATACTACATCTGGACAATCCTCTAGTGAAAGAAACCCAAAATCTAAAGAAAACGGATAGGCTGCTAATCCATCTGGTAGACGATTAGATTCCCTATACACGTGCATAACCTGGACTAACCAGTACCTTGAAGTAAAGCCATGTCACATGCTTACCAGGAAGGATAGAGGATGAGCCTCGCTTACCCTTGACGGAAGAAAACCTACCACCAACTCCGAGTCCACTCTCAACTCCACCCGCCTAAATGTATGTTCCCATGCAATCAATAATCCATAATAGACTCTCCATAACTCCGCCATCGGGGCTGAGCATACCCCAATGTTAAACGCGAACCCTCCCAACCAATG